>OX346252.1:11367332-12607679 GCA_947049275.1 Epinotia bilunana
GATTGCTGGCACGAGAATAACTAGATGACTTAAGCACTGGTCCCACCGCCGGCTAGTAAGCTAGAAAAGTTGGGCGAGTAGCATTACATTGCGGATCTGTAAAGGTCGATTGATCACACTGTGCCTGGTCAGCACGCAATGAACCGTTACTCGCCCAACTTTTCTAGCTTACTAGCCGGCGGTGGGACCAGTGCCTTAATAGGATGTTCAGACTAGCTAAGCGGTAGTGTTTACGTCCTCCCATATTAAGTAGCGTGTTTGTAATTAAGTGCGAGAGTGACGAATGCAGTCGGACATAATGCTAGCTTGCTAGGAATCGGCCTTCTAATAAGTTTGCCCTTTTCCAGGTACACCTAATGTTCATTCTACACGAGCAGGGAAGTTGTGATAAATGAACAAGTATCTTCGGGTCTCAATATCACTTATTCAATAGGGTAAATTTAAGGATATTTTTGATAACTATTCGGGCGTTCTTAATACAAAATAAAATTTACTTGTACTTAGGTAATTTATTTATTTTATTAAAAGATTTCACTTTACGAAAATATGTGATTTTACACATATTATTTTTTTTTATTCAAAAACAGTTATAGAGTGTACCTATAAGTAGGTACTCACACAATAGGTATAGTCAGATTTTGATAACATGATTTGTATGCTAAAATAAATATGGCAAACAAGTCATGCTAGCACAAGTTGGATCTAGAAGAGTATGATATCACATTCAGACAGATATTTAGATCTAAGTACATGGCCAATATTATGGTAATACATTCGATACGACAATACAAGATTCCTATAACTATTAGTAATACTTTATTGTAAGAGTACATACAATTTGCTCAAATTGTATCATATTTAGGTGCTCCTAGTTTGTTAAATTCCAGTGATCTATATCTTTGGCTCTGTCACAATGATTCATTTCCGCCATGAACACTTGCACGCTTTCTGTTCTACAGCACCTATGAGAATGCGAATGGCTACATAAAGTGATCACAGCGCAAGTCGACATCGCAAAATATGCCACAATTTGTCTTCATACATTCATCAATTTCATCATCCTCCTGGCGTCTTTCCGGTTGTGCCCTAAGGGAGGCCGGGTTCCGCTTTAACACCTAATCCCAAGATACATTATATTTCAAAATACATTTGACCGCACCTAAAAATCCAATTGAATGAAATATGTAGGTACAGTCAGCCAGAAAGTGGTCCCTACCACTTTTGAATGTTAATGTACAAATAATAGAGGCCAAATGTGCTCCACTTTTTTGGCTTACTGTACAGTCACCAGCATTAATCTCTGCCTTAACAAAGCGGGCAAAATCGGACAGATCCTAACTGCCCTAGAACTAGAGCGGTGTCAGATATTTATGCGCGCCTTGGTTTGGCAGATATTAATGTTGTACATATACACGTCGATACATTGCCGACTGCCTTATGAAATTAGTGAAAGTCGTCAAAGACACCAAGTATAAATAATAATTCTGGCAAACAAGAATGGCGATCAAACATAATATATAAGTATCTCAGTAATTATTAAAGCATCAGAGAAGAAATGTCAACAAATGAAAGTGGGATACTTGAGCGATTCCTACGTTTCCAAACTGGCGTGTCTCAACAGCGTGCAGCGCAGCGCCGGTCAACAAGGGCTATTATCAAGCGATACGATATTCATCATAATACTGGGGGGCTAGCACAACTGACACCGCGTCGTGACGCGAGTCGAGAAAGATCTACTCTCCTCTTTCTAATTTGCACGGTGCAAGTGAGACAAGAGACGCTCAGTCGCGCGCGAAGCGCCATGTCAGCAAGTTGTGCTAGACGTACTGGTCATTCCTATCTCGACGACATGGCATCTAAAGGATTTCTTTTTAATGTTACAAAGAAAGAGAACATTTATGTTACTAAAATTATACGTACTAGATATTTAGGAACTTTAACTAAACTCAACTAGCGTTAAGTAAGCTTTAACTCAATTAAAGCATTGGAGGTATTTATTGTACGGCTGAAATATTACAATGCAAGAAAAATCCATCCATCATAAATGTTCGCTTTTGGGAACCGACATAGAATTGCATGTGCAGAGAAATATAATACATTAGTTGTCCGCGCGGCTTCGCACACAAGAACGCAGGCAAACCTGCGGGATAAAGTATAGCCACCATTCTGCACGCGGGTGATACAATTTTTGAAATCGGATATGCGGTTCCGGAGGTGCATACAATCTTATAAAGCTACAATCTCACAGACTTTTCCTTTTTATAATGTTAGTATAAATTGACAATATGCAAATTGATCAGGCCCCTTGTTCAGGTATCGGAAGAGTGGCTCAGATACTGCTAAGCTTCTATTATTCCCAAGTGCAATGACCTATGAGAGGACTGTCGCGCTGTCAGTGTTTAGGCTACCTCCTCGAAACGCTTGAATGGGGACTGCGAACGTGTTCATATCACACGATATTGCAACAACACATTAGATACAATTTTTTTTACATCGTTTTAAAGTCAGCCAAAGATCTTCCGGACTAGTTCTTCTATTACTTGTAAACTTACAAAACATTTGGTTTTGATTAATACTTCAGAGGTTTAAAGTTACAAATATAGGTATTCCATTCAACTGAGACGTTTGCATCGAGGGAAAGTGCGCGGAGTTAAGGAACGTCACTATGTTATTTTTCAGATGATACATTCAAGTGTCACAACATAAGTTGTATGCCCCAATTTTATTTTACACATAGAGAAAATAAACGTAATTAGGTAATCAATGGTGTCGTAATATAAAACGGTCGATATTTTGCAATCTGGAATTTTCTGGTGGGACACACTTCCGCAACGTATTTGATGGCTTCGTGTGACCAGTGACCAACTTATTTAGATCAAACGACTGCGTTTCTCCCAAACCCCTAGTTGGTAACCTTGCAAAATCCACGACGCGTACTTTCCTCACGAAACGTCCCAGTTCAGGTCTCAACACATTCACTGCCAAAGATTTCGTAGTGGTACGCTCGTAATCCATAACTTGGGAAAACGGTTTGTAGAGGAAACGCCTACAGAGCGTCCAACTAGCGGGTTCCTGAGGCTCTAGTATAAGTTTTACCGAAACAAAACTTTACGATCGCGTTTGCGTTTTACCCCCAATTTGTATGGGATTTGACAGCTAAACGTGAACGCGGTCATAACGTTTTGTTTCAGTAAAACTTATACTAGAGCCTCTGGCACTGACAGTATTCAAATACGCGCTTAAAATTATAAAACAATATGCCCTAGATATAATGGGCGTGTAGGTAGACTAGGGTCATTGCGCCGTTAAGCGACCACTTCATTTTATGTGCCGTTTATTATGAATCTGTGCATTTAGCGCGAGTTGTTAAATAAAAAATAACTTAGTCTCACTATCGTGACGAAAATATAGGAAAATGAACTTGTATCACATTTAAATAAATTGAAAAGAAAAAGTTAACATTATACCAAATTAATGGGTAATACACAGATTTAGTATCGCGTCTTTCCTGTGGACATTATCAAATTTAAGGGCTACGAAGCCTAATTTTTGGTTGGACTCTTAATCCGCATAAACGACGTCTCCTCTTCTATATTACTATACGATAAAAACATTATTTATATGCACGTGAGCTCTTAATTATTGACCACAGGAAAGACGAATTTGGTTTTACACACTGTGTAATACCCTAATACTTAATTGTCGTCACAAAACAGTCACTGAGTTAATTTTTGTTTAACAATTCACGCTAATTGGGTATACAATTTATTGAAAATGCCTAACTACTCAAATAATTGCATAAGGCTCATTGTACATATTTCTATATTCTATAGGTTCGTTGTTAGTCTATAGAAATGTTATTATCTTTAATTCTGATCACCATGACCTTCAGGTAGTCGCTAGCTGAAGCTGGTCGCGTAACCGGCGCAATTACCTTACTCGTTACTAAAATCGTTGATCAATGACAGCCTCAATAGTAATGAAGGTAAATAGAAAATAAAATGAAACAGATTATTACATTTTACACAAAATTTCGATAACATTTCGTAAGTTTGACTTGAGTTTGTTACAATTAGATATACATATATTTAACGCATACAGAGATCGAAGTTCATTCGTTTATGGCAAACTAGTAGGAAGTTTAGATCATGAGTTTGACACAAGTTTAAGTGCTGACCCACAGGTTATTTGTGCTGACTTCAAAAGTCAATTGGGTCAATTATCTTGACACGCTGACACGTACAAACAGCGACACACTTTGACTGGCCGCCGATTGTATCGCGTTGTCGATACGTGTACACGTGGCTTTAGAAGTAATGTTTAAAATCACATGTAACCTGAATGGTTATCTTAAATTAAAGTTGGTGGGAATAGTACAGATGAAGGCCGTTTCACCGTAATTACCATAACCCTCTGAACGCCACCGTATGCCAGCTCTGCCATCGACGACTATCATTGTTAGTGGGTCCATTGCAAAAGCAACACCCTCACTGTAAACTAAGGTATTATTCCTTGTATTTCAACAAGCGTCAGAATGGTAATGTTTATATGCCAACGCTCAAAGGGTTATTAGGTACTTATTACATAACAAGTTTTCCAATCATGGTTTTCTCATATTGCTACACCAAACTCCTTCACCATCACTGGTATAAACTAAATGTCCACATAATACTTTGGCCTTTTCAGCGATAGCTTGAATATTTTAACATGGCACGGCGTTTAATCTTTGAATCTCAATATGGCACAATGCCAGAATTCGACGAGTTAGAACTTAGTAATATAATAATACAAGTATTCGAGATAATGTAGAACTTAATTAAATGGAAATTGAGTCCACGGAATAAAGAAACCTTGTTTTATATTCCGTGATTGAATCGGTCGTTTTCGCGTAGTCACATCGCTACACATTAGAGTTACATCAAAGAAAGTTTCAATACATATAAAAAAATACATCAACTATGCAACCGTATTACTACGAACAATGTTACTGACTATAAAATTGTTTAGGTTAAATCCAAAAGCTATTTTAAATACTTTTTAAACTTTGTAAATACCTAGAAAAACGTTCAGAAGACTAACATCAAGATATATAATAGACAATAGTACAAGTTTACTTCTCTTTTGATGTTTATGATAGGACTTCTAAACAAACCACTTGTGAGCAGGCGATATCGCAACGTATTGCTGCCAGTTAAGGTCAAAAATATTCCGCCTCATGCTTCTAGCAAAAGCATAAATAAAACAATCCACATGACATCCCGCGAAATAGGAAAAAACATAACTTTTGTAATTAGGCCTAGTGCTGTTTAGCAGAGTGCGCAGCACTTGTTATGTATGTAATATAACAAGAGCCCGTATGTAATGTTTATAATTAGTATCACACAATATTACAGAAAATAAATTAAATTAGAGATGGTGATCAGATCTCTAAGGGAAGATGAAACGTGTTGCTTTTTGCATGAACGGAATAAACCACAAGTGGCGTGTATGCCGTAATTGAATACTTACTCACTTATGGCAATATTCATGACCCGCAAAACAACGTATAAAAAAGTAATTACAGCCAAATTGGTTTAGAAATTAACTCTACGACTAGCCAAACACACCAGATCCCCGAGGTGAGCTAGCATGCAGTCATGTAACAGAGTGACTTGCAGCGTAAGGCGCAAATATTCACCAAATAATGTAATGTAAGTGTAAATTACGTCCTCTAGTTGTCGGTCTTGAAATCATAATAAGCTTGAGTTAGCTGTAGCAGGGGCAAACCACGCTAATAAAAGATGTCTGTCGACATTAAATTCGCTTGTGCTCATTCTGCAGTTCTAGACCCATCTATCTTATCGTATCTTTCAGAGGTCGATAAATTAACCGCAATACCCTATTTGATACACATATTTTGTTGTAGTGAATATTTCTGAATATACATTTTCCTAATATATATAAACATTGTCGTGAGCACATTGAACATGCAACTATGACAGGTCGAACACAGTATTCGAAGTGCTTTTTTAACGCGTAGGTTATGTAATCAGACAACCGACGTGGACGTCAAATCAGATCGGGTCGGGTCGATTTGATACTGATTGAGTATTTCAGTTGTGAGTATAAAGCGGGTAGTCGGTAGGCAGAGCGCTGAGTACTTCCTTGGAGAGCTCCTTGTAGGTGGCATCCATGAGGTTGCGCACGCGGTTAATGAGTTCCGGCACGTCGTCCATGGTGAGGCCGGCCGTGGGCACCGCCTCCAGGCATTGAATCACGACGTGGCCTGAAATTACATCGTTCGATATTGTTATAAATACTGACAAAAAAAGTGTTTTTAGGGTTCCGTGCCCAAAGGGTAAAAACGGGACCCTATTACTAAGATTTCGCTGTCTGTCCGTCAGTCTGTCACCAGGCTGTATGTCAAGAACCGCGACAGCTAGACAGTTGACTTTTTTGACAAATTATGTATTTCTGTTGCCGCTATAACAACAAATACTAAAAATAAAATAAAATAAATATTTAAGGGGGGCTCACATACAACAAACGCATATTTTTTGCTGCTTTTATAGATAATGATAAGGAACCCTTCGTGCGCGAGTCCGACTCGCACTTGGCCGGTTTTTATTTATTACGTATCTGATCTAAGTAAGTACCGAATCTATTCTGAAGTGCGATAAGATTCTTCGTGTTACTATCTTTAAGCTAATTCGTTAAGCTAATCAAAAATAAATAGTTACATTTATTTTATATATAGGTATTTAACGAATTAATTTTACATAGAAACACCAAGAGATCTCCAATGGCAAAAAAAGTATCTTAGTCAACGGAGGAGTAATATCGATCTATTACAAGCCAGGTAGTTAACACATTTAATGTTGTACCTAAATATACAATGTAAACATACGAGTAATGTAACGGATGTCGAAACGCAATGGAAATGAATTGAAATTTACAAACAAAACGAACTCTGCGGTGACATTCACACTTAGTTTCGTGAGCGATTCAAACAATCATATGAAAAAAATATTTCTGTAACGTTTGGTCGCCCAACTAAGAACCCACATAGTACCTCCCGTCTGCCAAAATATTAACACATTCAGTGCGATGTCTTAGCGCTACGGTCGTAGCCTTTAACATGCCAAAAACCGTATGTAAAGGAAAGCGCCTACGAACAGAGCGCTTCCCACCTAGCGGGTTCCTGGCATTGAAAGTGTTAATGTTCTAATAGATTTTTGTCTTTTCCGAATAAGTAACTAGTTGCTAAAAATAAATAGCAATCGCGCAAGGCCACGCATGCGTTTATTATGATGAAGACATGTCATGTACGATACATTAATATCATGAGTATTACGGCTAGTTGAGACAAATTAAGGATTTTATGCATAAGTCATGTGTTGCACGAAAACACAAACATTCGGTGAAATAACGGACAGTATGAGCAATAGTGCTTATTTATTTAATTTATTATTAAAACATATTTTACAGAATAACTAATTTAAATACAGTACAAAACTTAATAACTATACAAAGTATTCATTTTATTTACTTATATCAGGATTCAATTTAGAACAATAAATAGGTCCTCTGTGTCTTCGTACGACCTTTTCTTAAGGGCATCTCGGAGAGTTTTCTTACATTTAGTAGGTATAGATGAGAGAAGATAGGTCTAACTCTGCATTTAACCTGTTGTAAAGGAACGGACCCAAGAAAATGTAAAATCTGGAGGAGAATACACATTTCCGAAGTGAATTTTGGAGGCAAACAATATCTTTTCGTCTTTTCCTACCGTGTTCAGCGTTGTACGGGATTGCAGAGTGCTGTTTTAATATTGTATTATATGTAGACGTAGTACCTTTTGCATGGCGCATTAAGTATGAAATGGTACAAATTCAATTACAGATCAGTTCACTCACGAAGGCGCGCCCCGCTCCTTGCCAGTCGTCAGTAACTGGCAATTACGGGGAATGATGTGCAACTTCGTGATCTAATATAGATACGTAGCACCATGATGCTTCAACGAAAACGGTAAAAATATTACGATGCCAGCTTTTATGCATGTGGATGTCTCATCCATTAGCAATGAAACTAAACCTTGACACGTACACATGTTCGCAAAAGGCGGGCAGTGCATAATATGCTCGAAACAATAGTGATTCGCTACAGTGACTTACAACGCATGGATATTCAGTACCTAATAGGTAGGTAGCCTACTTACCTATGAATTTAGCATACTGTAACCAAAACTGTAAGAGTAAAAAAGAGTATGTAGCTTTTTATTATAAAACCTATCATATGCTAGCTGGGCAAGAGAAGTTTGTCACCAAATATACGGTTACCGAGAGCCAATGCATCATTAATAAAAAATCGACTACCTTCTAATGGATTAGTTTAAAAAGCAGTAACTCAAGAATCAAAGTAATAATTTCGCGTCGAGAAAAGTTAGCATTAGCGTACATTAATATTTAAAGAATTCGCAACGGGCGCATGTCACAGGCACTTTCAGGATACTTCAATAATAATTAATTAATTAATTCTGTGGATTCTGTTATATTTAACCAGATTCAATTATAAAATACGTTACCTTTGTTGAAAATGTACTTCGGCCTGTTGATGAAATAGTACGGAGAGAACACGACGGGTATGATCGGCACTTGAGCAGCGACGGCTATGTTGAATGCTCCCTTCTTGAAGGGCAGCAAGGTCGTGAAATCCTTATTCCTAGTGCCTTCAGGAAACAGCCAAATTTTCGTCTAAAAGTAGAAAGAAACAATTTCTGTTATTACGAGCCCAAATGCAAAAAAGTTCGTCTAGTCACTTGCATAGCGACATTCTTTTTTCAAATCTTTAGCATTAGTGACAATGTTGACGAACATAGTTTTTCTTTATACATGTATTAATATCGGGCTGATATTGTACATAGCAAGAGCATTAATCATTTTTATTTTCACGTCGCACAAGCAAAAAAGTTCGTTTCACACTAATCGGTGCAAAATAGTTCGCCAGGGAAGTAATTAGTGCTTTTAGAATCAATTTAAAAATAAATTTTGTTTGAAAAAGAATTGTTTGATATTTTGGAAATGTCACTTTGGCTATAAAAAGACAAGTTTTCTTAATTTCGTATTATTTACCAAGTTTTCATATTCAATATGGGTCACGATAAACCAATTTCACAAGACGTTCCTAAAAATATAATTTCAAGCAGTAAATCAGGAAAATCTGCGTATAATATATTCACCTAGTGAGATCTACTATACAATCTATTATCCAGCATTATAAAAAAACTGGATGTGTATCAAGCCTGAAGAAAAATGGTGGCCCACGCATCACAACACAAGGACCATTAAGCAAAATCGACGTGCTCGGGCAGGGGAACTCACCGTAAGATGGCGAGAAATGATCAACAAAGATGCTTCTGTCAATACATACAAAAGAGTCATCAAAAGAATGGGATACGGATTCTATTTGGCGAAAGAAAAACCTTTACTTACTGAACTTCAGAAAAAGAAGACGCGAATATTTGATTTAGCTCGTCGAAACTGGACTATTGATCAGTGGCGATCCATAACATGGAGCGATGAATCGACGTTTGCAGTGGCTGTTGGAGACGAGGGGCCAAAAGTTGTTCGCAATAAGGGCGCGAAGCATTTCATAAAGACTGCCTAAAGCCTCACTCATGATCTGGGGGTGTATGTCTGATCAAGGTGTGGGTCGCCTGCAGTTTATAGACGGCACTGTGAATGCTCCCAAGTACCAAAAAATCTTAAATTATTGCCTTCGATCCCAGTTTACAACATGACAACAAGTATGTTTTCCAACAAGGTGGTGCTTCTTGCCATACTGCCAAGAGCTGCAGAATTAGCCACTTAGCAGCCCAGATTTGTCTCCGATCGAGACGTTGTAGTGGAAGATGAAAAAGAAACTGCGTAAGGATCCCGCCAAGTCGAAGGAAGATTTAAAGAACAAGATAAACGCAGTGTGGGAATCAATATCCTCTGCCGAATGTGCCGTCATCAAGAGGAAAGGCGACACTACCCAGTGGTAGACGAATTCCCGATTGCACCCGAACTTAGCCGAAGTCCACGATCGAGTCGGTCTTCTAGGCGGCCGACTAGTCGGCTAGTCGGCCAAACCCATAGTCGGCCCATCTCTAATAAAATTACAAGCTATTCAGTTTCACATGTCCCGGTATATCTGTAATCAAATCTTGCAAGTGTTCTAGCATCCCACCATTTTATTAGACCGATGTGCGACAAATCGTTGTTTAACCAAAGATGCAGTGCCGGTTTTGGTAAGACGAGAGCAGGTGAAGTACTACCAGGGTTTTGGTTTGGGCGGGCCCCGGGGTATTGACCACACTGAGGTTAGATGTTGGTATACCCCCAACCCCCGGATTCGCTACTGAGTGTCGTGGCCACCGTTTAAAATGAATACAATTATTATCTAAACTATCAATATTGCAGTGTTGGGAGTTTTTAGTCGGTTTTAGGACAGATAAGGCAGTACGAGAAGAAACTTCCCTTATTAATCAATTACAGAAAAAAGCTCACCTTGTTTTTGATCATAATCTCAGAGGTCATTTGGAGTGTTTTGTAAGCATCTTTAGGGTTGTTCCTGTCTATAAACACAACACCACACAGATATGCAGCCAAGCCAAAAGGCCATACATAAAACAGTTCTTTACGGGCCACTGCTGCAACTTTGTCAGCTACATGCCAAATGTTGAACATTCCTGAAATATTAAATATATTATGAGTGACATTTGCTTTTTAAAAATGCGTCATTAGTACTTACTGCCATCTGGTGATACCAGCAATAAAAAAAATTGGAGAGGTCATACATATATTATCTGGCGGAACATGTTATTTACAAGATGTTTACGAGTAACCATTATGTACAGAAGTTGAGAGCCCTAAACAAACCATAGTTGACAAAGATGGGTTTACCAGTACAGTCTCGAAGTGTTTTGGAACCGCCCTGTGCAACCCGAACTGAGCCTACATGGGCGGAAATAGAAAAAAAATACGAAAAAGATATTTTTACTGCCGATTGAAACAGCGGTTGCCTGAAAGTGTCTACGCTGTTTATATAATGAAATGCAGTTTGCGACAATATTTTTAACCCCCCCTCTCCAAGCCAAAAAAAATTCCGCCCCAGTCCAAGTTGGCTCAGTTTGGTTGCACAGGGCGGTTCCACAACGCTTTGGGAGCTAAGATACAGCGAGCCATCCGGTTGACTCTCGGACACTGAAACCACGCGTCATTGCTTTAACTATTAGTATGCAAGCAAACCTTTAGGTGTCAAAGCGGATTCCGGGCTCTTTTGGGGCACAACCGGGAATAAGCTAGGAGGATGATGCATGCAAACCTTTCCAAGGATTTTAGAAAAAAAGAATGAATTAAAGGGACTCACATATTAAAGGGTAGTCCCTTAAATATGTTAGTCCCTTTAATTCAAATGATTATTTAACTGATGAAGATGACATTGATGCCTTTCACAGCTGTGTATGGTCGGATATATTGAGTTATATGCCACTTTAAACTTTATCTCAAATTAAATATTAAAACGTTGATGGACACTACTCCAGACACAATAGAAGTAACAATAGAATTACGCCTATATGCGTCTACTGTCCATCAATGTATTAAAAGGGTGACAACGTTCAAAGTAGCCCACGACCCCTTGTAGGCTTAGGTACGGTATCTTGTAGCCATAATTTGACTGGATAATTTTGACACCCACTTACGAGGGGTGAACAAATGTTTGTGACCATACAAGTGAAACATACATTCTGAAAAGGATTGGGCAGAAATATTAAATTATAATATTCAACAGAACTGGAAAATAGGATATTCCAAGTTTTACCTAGAACATCAATGGTCGACTGATGGTTGGATACAATCACCGCTCCACGATCCTCCGCCAATATTTTCCCATTCCTTAGATGCCACTTAATCTCAATTACTTTTGTTATGTGTTTAATAATTGCGACAGAAAATCTAAAACATTAGTAAGTTGTTAGGTGGAGTAGGTTTAAGGAGAAGTGGTATGTATATATGTATATATATGAACCTGTGACCATTGCAATGTCTAAAAAAACTGAAATTCTTATACTGGATCTGTATGCACTTTAAAGCTGTATTCACTGAAATTTCAGGCAATGAGGGTTAAAGGTTATATAATGGACAATGCTTGTTTTCCATGTTTACTTTGGCATGACAACACTTCCGTATTAATGGTTATTGGTAACCTGAGTTAAACATTCTCATGAATATGCCTTACTATGTATATGTATTTTGATTTAGGTTGGACTACTACTTACTTTTGTGTTTCGGAAAGTTTATATTATTTAAATACTTGTTTATATTTACAAATTTCATTCATTATAAACAGTTGCGTAATCATCATACCTTATAGTAATTAGGTATAATATTATTAGGAATAAGCATCAAATTAATTGAAGTAGAGGCAAGTTTCCATTGTCGACTTGACCTATGGTAGATTACAAACAGTATATAGAAAGACACTGATTTTTGTTAGTTTTATTGTGACTACAATTAATTTAATTTTTTGTCATATTTATCCATTAAAACATTTTGTATATCTTAATAATAAATAAAGTTTTCCTTCATCATTGCGGTGATTATGAGTGGTTTTGTCAATAGTCACATAGTGGAAAAACCTTATACAATATTTAAAATGATATTGGTCACAGCTCTATGTTAAATTTGTTATTTTTTTGTTATGTATGTATAATATAAGTAAGTTATCTAATAAATTTATTTAATGCACTTTTTCTATAGTATTTTAGTTTTCTAGACTTAAACATTATCACATAGTGGAACATGATCCATTCGCTCGTTGCTAATATACCACATTTTGCAAAATATCGGATTTTCAATATATCACACTTTGAGCTTACCACATTCCCGTTACACCAGGTTATAAAATCGTAAGGTACTCATGGAACTTAATCGTTTTAACTAATGTCCTATACTGAAAATTTGGTATATTAGTAATGTGATAAATCAAGAATGTGATACTTTGCAAAATCTGGTATTTCAGGAATGCGGTATATTAGCAACGAGCGGATCCATTACCAAATTCAAGCTAAAATGAGAAATATTTTCACATTTGACGATTGATATGAAATTGAGGCCAAATACGCTAACTCAAAGTAAAACCACTTTTCAAAATGGGTACACTTAAAAGTGAAAACTTATGTTTTACCCAGCACCAGGGATAAAAATGAGTCACACAATCACATTATTCATAATGCCTGAAATATAACCTTAAAGCCTACTAAATACAATGTCAACAATGTGTGTAGCATGACCAACCATTTACAAAGAACAATGGATTATGAAATGGTACTGATTAGCCAGATGGTTTACAGATACTTGACTGAAATTGGGACTAATTACCACTAATTACATCTTTACTGGAGTGAAGAAACAACAACACTGTGACTAAAAATAGTACCAAACAACTTGCGAGTTCCTTAGTTATGCAAATGTATGAAGGGTTGTATTTGATCAACTCCTGTATCTCGTGAATACGCAGTTTGGAATCGTCACAGGATTATAGCAATTTATATTAATCCTTGAACAAAAATTGAGGACACAGCAGAAATTGTAATACTCACAAGATATTTTTGACGTTTTTCGGGTCTAACATGAAGAACGGCATCAGCATCAAAGATATGCTAGAGGTCCACACGTAATAAATCACGAATTTCAATTTAAACTTTACGAAATTAGGTGTCTCTGAAAACAATTCTTTAAGAACATAAGCCACCGTAGTTATTATGACAAGATAAATCGCTATATCCCACATGATATTGCTATTTTTCCTCACTGGTCTTCAATCTGTAAAATGTTTTTCGTATTTAGTTATAACGACAATGTAAATATATCACTGATGCTCATGAGTTTGATTTCGCTGTTTGTAATAAAATAACACAGTCGGCAGGCAGAAGACAGTTTTGACTTATCAGCCCAACAAAACCAAGAACCAACCTAGCCAACTAAGTCCCACACCACAGGATAGACAAGACAAAACAGAAATACTGAAACACGCGCAGAGTAGGTACAAACAAAGCAACCAGTAATCATAACATGTCAATCAAATCAAAAGACATCTAGCGGTATACTGATACAACTGATCGGCAAAGAGTAAAACTTGACACGCACACGTTAAGCTACATGTTTCCAAGCTCTTAAGTAGATGTCGCTACGGGATAGATTGTGAAAGGATTATTTCCGTAAATATACTTACCTAGCGGTAGCAGTGCTACCGTGCGCAACTCAGTGAGGGACGGTAACTAAGTTTTGTACTGTTCGTTCAGAAATAATAATTTCGATAGAATTCTTGGTTATATAATAATATTACAACATTAAATATTAATTATTGCGAGTTGGCTCACAAGTTCATTGCAACGTGTATCTTTTTAATAGGCAACATTTTAGTTGGAACGACGTAGTATAACTACGAATACAATCTGGCCTATTTCTGAACGCAGCCCTTACTCGTAGAACTTGTCACGTAGCGTGCGTAACGCGGTAAATTTTAACCTGCGCCAAACTTGCATGACGTTGTATTTTCTTGCAAATATGGGTGTCGTAAGATTCTCAAAATAATTATTACTAATACGGGAATAAGATTGAAGTGTGTTGTGTGGTGACGCAACCAACATGAGTATGATACGCGTTGCACATGTTAGGAAATAAGAGTGCTGGTTTGCGCGGACTGTACTTTTATTTGCAATCGTTGAGATGGTTCCAATGAGCCCGAGCATAACGGTCTTGAGTAGTTTAAGACTTGCTGTACTTACGAGTGGCGTACAGTGGCGGAGTAGGAGTCCACAAATACAACAATGAACACTAATAAAGCACACACAATATATTTATAAGTTCATAACAAAACTATAAAGCGTATCTATAGTTTGACACTATTTTTCACACATGACAGTCAATAAATCAACACAGCAGTCTTCGTTGCTAGGCATCAGACAGTTATGTTCTTAATATCTCCTCTCAACAAAGACCTATGAGTTGAGTTATTTTTCTCAACCTTGGTTTCGCAAGTAGTTTCGTAAAGGCATCTGCCAGTTGCTCTTCACTCGATACCTTGGCTATGGCAAGTTCTCCACTCGTGACCAATTCTCTTATAGAGAAGTTTCGAACACGAATGTGCTTGGTCCGACGATGGAATTCCGGATTTTCAGCTAACCTTATGGCAGCTTCATTGTCCACTCTTAGGCAGGGGACGTCCTTGAGCACAGTCAGGTCACTAAGAAGACGTGAGAGCCAGATTGTTTCTCTTGCGGCTTCGCTTGCAGCCACCATTTCCGCTTCAGTAGTTGAAATGGCTACACTCGTCTGCCTTTGGCTAAGCCAAGAAATCGCTCCTCCCGCATACATACAAAGCACTCCGCTTGTGGATCTTCCAGTGCTAGTGTCTCCTGCGTGGTCAGCATCACTATAGCATTCCAAAATGCTTTCCTTATAATGCTTCTGGTACAGAATGCCCAAGTCTGGCGTATATTGCAGATACCGCAGAATCCGTTTCAACTTGATACAATCTTCTTCGCTTGGATTTTCCAGGCTTCGTGATACTATGCTCACAGCATATGCGATATCAGGTCTGGTGCATACCATCAAATAGGCCAAGGCTCCAACAATAGGTCTATAGTTTGTTTGCATGTAACTCCTATCAATGTTGTCATGCAACATAATATCTTTAGCTATAGGTATAGAGACTGGCTTACATGTATCCATTCCAAATCTCTTCAGTATTTTGTGCACGTATGAAGCTTGAAATATTTTTGTGCCTTCTCCTCTGCTTTCGATTTCAATTCCTAAGAAATAAGAAGCAGATTTTGTCGTCATCTTGAACCGACTGGAAAGCTCTCCGACGAACTCATTTACTAATTCCCGGTTCGAGCCAGCGACCAATCCATCATCCACATATAGGGCCACTATTAATTTTTCACAGCCCTTGTTACGGGTTAAAAGGCATGGATCTGCTTCACTTATCTTGAAGCCAATTTCCTTAAAGAAATCCAAGATACATCGGTTCCAACAGCGTAGAGCTTGTTTCAACCCGTATAGAATTTTCTGTAAAAGGCAAACTCGACCGGAGCCATCGTCATAACCTTCTGGCTGCTTCATGTAGATTTCATCATCCAGGGAGCCGTACAAGAAGGCAGTCGCGACATCAAATTGTACTGCTACGCTTAATATGACAGAGCGAACCGTCGTCATTCTTGTTACAGGACTAAAGGTTTGCTCGTAATCTATGCCCCTCTTTTGATGGAATCCCTTAATGACAAGTCTCGCTTTGTACTTTTCCACCGAACCATCTGGATTTAGCTTTATGCGGAACACCCACTTACACGGTATGGCCTTTCTTCCCTTCGGTAAATTTTTGAGTTCCCAAGTTCGGTTTTCCTTTAGGGATTCTATTTCCATATCCATGGCGCCTTGCCAACGCTCCTTCTCTGGACTTAACATGACGTCCTTAAGAGAGGTAGGCTCGTAATAGTCAGGGCACCCCATCGCAGCGTTCATTACATAATCTTTCGCGCTCGCTGCAATATATGTCGAAAGATATTGGTGTCGCCTTATTTTCCTTCCTAGGGTGTAGAGGAACTTCGATCTCAGCCACTTCTTCTCGTCCTGCCGAATCTTCCATGTCTATTCTTGACTGGATTGGTCTTTCATCGAATGTGACATCTCGTGATCTTACTAAGGAGCTCGTTTCTCTATTCCAGAGTCTATACCCGTCGTCATTATCGTAACCTAACAGAATGCACTTCTTCGCCTTCTTTTGCATCTTCTTCCTTTTCTGTTTAGGAACGTGTGCGTAACAAGTTAACCCGATAATCCTTAAGTGCTTGATTTGAGGTTTTTTACCGAGCCAGAGCTCATAAGGTGACTTATGTCCTTCCTTGGTCGGGCCTGTCCTGTTCAAGATATAGACAGCCGTGCTCACCAGCTCAGCCCATAACACCTGAGGGATTTCACCGTGCCCGTGCATCATGGCTCGCGCAGACTCCACGATAGTGCGATTTTCTCTCTCTGAGCAACCATTTTGTTCAGGAGTATATGGCATAATCAGCCTTTGCTTTACTCCATTCGCTTTCAGCAAATCTTTTACTCTTTTGTCATCATATTCAACACCATTGTCACTGAGCAGCTCCTTGATGGTATGTCCAGCATTCTTAGCTTCAGACAACATCTCCTTGAGCTTTTCATAAACATCCGATTTGATCTTTAGGAAGTATATGTAACGATATCGTGTTAATCCAGTGTTACTTCTGTTAAACGGACCACATACATCGGTGTGCATCCGTTCTCCAGGCATCGTAGCTTTTTCGCGAGTGCCAAATGTCTATGCGCTTTTCCAAAAATACAACCTTCGTATACCTCTCCACACTTCTTCGTCTTGACTCCTAATTCTTTCTCAATTAGCTTCCTGACGTGGTTCTTGTCTTGATGCCCCATACGCTCGTAGTATAACTGTAACATGTCTCCGTCTTCAACAAGGTTAATACATGCAGCTGGCTCTACGAGTTTGCAGTCCAGTTTGTACAAACCACCATGTCTCTGCCTTTTGCCTGTTAGGACCATCTTTCCGTTAATAGTCATAGAGCATCGAGTTACCTTTGATTCAAACAAGCTGTTTGGATTTTTATCTTGTGTGCTCAGCACCGAAAAAAGATTTTTACTGATTTTTGGAACATACCACACGTCTTTTAAGTATAGGTCCTCCGTCTGCTCATTAACTATAGCCCTGACGTGAACCGTGCCCTTCCCGACTGCTCCAACGACGTCTCCATCAGCCGTTGTTACCGTTTGAGCTTCGCCAAAGTGCTGAAAGTCTTGGTACAGATCTCCGCGCATGGTGACATGGTGTGTGGCCCCATTATCAACATACCAACCATCTTTGTCACCAGAATCCACACAGTTCACCATTAGCAGCATCATGTTGGTACTATTAGACGGCTTCTTCTGATTGTCCCTTTTTGTTAAATTTGGACAATCCCTTTTCAGATGACCAACTTCCTTACAGACAAAACATTTCAGTTTGTTCTTCGTCTTCTGTTCTCTTTGGTCATTTCCTTTGGCAAACTTCACGTTGGTCCTAACAGCCAGTGCAGTACCACTACGTAACTCGGCCTGCTGTTCTCTGAGGCGTTCCTCTTTCAAGTTGTGCCAGAGATTTTTCAGTTTTGAAAGATGAGTGGGAATATCATCTGCCGGGTCTCTTCTTAGTTTGAAGAATTCCAAACACAGGTCATAGAGCCGGTTCTCGTTAGGACCCTCGTAGAGCCTGTGGAGTTCTTGCCAAACTTCCTTTGCGGTGGACAATCGTATTACTTTGCCTAGTGTCTCATCTGTTATGTTGTTCGTTATCCAGAGCAGAGCTGTGCTCTCTAACCTCATAAATTCTTGTAGGGTCATGTTGTATGCTGCCAGAGCAGCGGCAGCTGCAGCAGCTGTCGCAGAATCACCATTGCCGTTTCCTGCCAAAGGTCTAGAAGGCCTTTGTGTTACACCTTCGACAATGTTCATGAGTCCATGCCCGCGAAGCAGGGCCTGCATACGATACCTCCAAGACACCCAATTGTGCTCATCTAGTTTTGAAATTGCAATTTTCGTCAACTCCATTTTTATCGGTTTTTATAACTTCCGGGTACTGGGCCCATAACCACTTACGAGTGGCGTACAGTGGCGGAGTAGGAGTCCACAAATACAACAATTAACACTAATAAAGCACACACAATATATTTATAAGTTCATAACAAAACTACAAAACGTATCTATAGTTTGACACTATTTTTCACACATGACAGTCAATAAATCAACACAACAGTCTTCGTTGCTAGGCATCAGACAGTAATGTTCTTAATAGCTGTCTCCGTCTGCCACCTTTTGTCTCCATCGTCAATGGAGTTACAATATTATGTGCCAATGTAATTCAGGGATCCACTGCACGGTGAACCGCTTTTCTGATAACGTCTTTTTATTTAGCTTCTCACAGACTGGCGCGGCCTGGCCGCGGAGTGGCGGTCAATAGTAAACTTGTCATTAGCTGTCAAATTTACTACGGACCGCCACCGCCACCGTCGGTCGCGCCAGTGTGATGTTGTTGGAGGTTTCATTTTGTAGCCGATATAAACCTTGTTTTAATCCTGGCCAACTCCGTATTGTCACTTAACTGTTTTTGTCGCTCTTGTCAATGTCGTATTTCTTAATCCTATGTGCTGAATAAACTCTGTTATATTTTTATAAATATGTGGTTTAATTATCAAATATATTAGGTTATGGGTCCGCAGAAATAGTATAACGTTGTTATAAATATGTCGAAAAGTAAGAATCATAGTTTTTCACATGAAAAATTACGTGGACGGGAAAATTACGTCGAATGGAAATTTGTTATGAAAAATGCATTGATTCACGACAATTTATGGATCTGTATCAGTGGTTACGGTGCGGATGATAAAACAACGTCCGAGGTGAGAAATCGACGTGATGAAATAGCTAAATCTAAAATTTGCTTGGGCGTCGAAAAGTCATGTTTTTCTCATTTAATGTCGGCGGAGACGGCAAAAGAAGCCTGGAATGCACTGGAACGTGCTTATGATGACAAGGGACTTGGTTCAAGAGTGAGAACGCTCCAGAACTTATGCGCTGTCAAATTTGAAAACTTCGCGCACATGGAAGCTTACGTCAATGAAGTTTTGTCATTAGCACAGCAATTGGCGAATATGAACAAGCCTGTTGACGACGAGTTTCTTGGTGCGCTGATGCTCAAAGGTTTACCGACAGAGTATGAGCCCATGATCATGGCACTAGAGCATTCGGGAGCTGCCATCACATCTGATCTAGTCAAATCCAAACTGCTACAGGATCAACGTTGGACTACTCGTGGAGATTCGAGTGAGTGCTTATATTCTACCAGAAAAGGCGCTACTACGAGTGACTCCTGGACGAGAAAAGCGCAGCAGCACAAGGGAGAATCAAAAACGAAGGATAGTTCTGATCGAAAGAGAGAACCGTGGTGCTGGAAATGCAGACAGAAAGGACATCTGAAGAAAGACTGTCGGAACGAGAAGAGTTCTTGAGGAAACTTGGTATTGACAGCATTCAGTACTAGTGCGGGTTCGGAATCTTCGTGGTACATAGACTCAGGTGCAACAAATTGCATGACTGGCAGGCGCGATTTGCTGATAGACTTTAAATCGCGTGGTGGTTTCGTTACCATTGCTAGTGGAGAGAAACTGCAATGTACAGGTATAGGTAACGTAATGTTGTCGGATGACGCGACGTTGACTAACGTGTTGTTTATACCTAAGCTGTCTGTGAATCTTATATCTGTTTCCCAATTGATTAAGAACGGCTGTACTGTAAATTTTGATACTAAGGGTTGTACAATTTCAAATTTGAGCGATGTTTTGATTAAGGCAAATGACGTGGGAGGTGCATATAAACTTCAGACCTGCAGTCTAAGGGCGAATCTAACTATTAGCACTGCAACTTGGCATCAAAGACTTGGTCACTTGAGCGGCCATAATATGAAGCTTTTGAGGCAGGGACTTGCTAATGACATTAGTTTTCAGGAGGACCCTTGTAAAAACGTTGCTTGTGAGGTTTGTTTGAAAGGAAAGCAAGCCCGTTTTCCTTTTCCTAGCAATCCTGAGAAGTCTGTGGCTACAAAACGGTTGCATTTGATCCATACCGATTTGTGTGGTCCGTTGCCGGTGAATTCGCTTGGAGGCAAGAGGTACATCCTGACGTTCATGGATGATCATTCGAGGAAGGTGTTCGTGTACTTCCTGAAGCGTAAGAGCGAGGTGAGTGAATACACTAAAAACTTTATTAAGCTAGTGGAAACACAAACTGGTGAAAAAGTCAAGGTTTTGAGGTCGGATAACGGGACGGAGTATGTAAATAGGGACCTTGAAGGCTTTTTGAAGAGTAAGGGAATTGTCCACCAGGTAACTGTGCCGTACAGTCCGCAACAGAATGCCTGCGCGGAGCGGCTGAACAGGACGCTACTGGAAAAAGTAAGGTGCCTGTTATACACTTCAAATATAGACCACAAATTTTGGGCAGAAGCTGCCAACACTGCAGCTCATTTGGTAAATGTGTCACCTTCGAAATGGCTCTCGGGGAAAACTCCTGAGGAGGCCTGGACCGGTAAAAAGGTGAGCTTGAAACACTTACGAGTGTTTGGCTGCGAAGCTTATGCTCACATTGATAAGGTGAAGCGGAATAAGCTTGAACCAAAGAGCAAGCGTTGTATATTTCTTGGATATGAGAGCAATGGGTATAGGCTCTACGATTTGGCGAAAAATGAAGTTTTTCGTAGTCGTGACGTTGTTTTCAATGAAACAATCTTTCCAGGTGTCAAGAGCAAGCGGTCCGTGGAGATATTCTTTCCGACAAGCGACGACGGTGTCATCGATGACGAGAGTCACGCGGAAGATGCGCCTGAGGTTGAGCTTGAGGCGGAGAAAGCGGAGCTACCGTTCCCACAGAAAGTAGAGATTCAGGTTGCGGCGGAGAGGCCGGTAGCGCCTGAAGTTTGGTTCGAGGCGAACGAGCAGGTACAGAGCTCATCTACTGATACAGGCGGTATACCACGGGAGTCACATGTTGATGGACCTGCATTTCATTTACGGCCGAGATTACCGAGAACAATGTCTGCACTCGAGATAGAGTTGAATGAGCCGGCAACTGTCAAGGAGGCTTTGCAATCGGGCGATAGCAAGCTTTGGCAGCAAGCTATGCAAGACGAGATTGACTCATTCAACAAGCATGAAGCTTGGGAGCTTGTTGACAGACCGGCGGATAAGAACATTGTCAAGAATCGGTGGCTGTTTAAAATTAAACGCGACGCGAATGGAAAGATAGCGTGTTATAGAGCGCGATTAGTTGCGAAGGGGTTTACCCAAAAGTTCGGAATTGACTACATGGATACGTACTCTCCAGTTGTTCGGCATAGTTCCTTGAGAATGTTGCTGTCTCTTGCGGTGGAGCTAGATCTGAAAATTGATCACCTTGATGTGAAAACTGCCTTCTTGAATGGTAACTTGAGCGAGGAGATTTATATGTCACAGCCAGAAGGATTCATAAAACAAGGCGATGAGCATAAAGTCTACAGACTCAAGAAAGCCGTGTACGGTTTAAAGCAGGCGTCTCGTGCCTGGTACGATAAGGTAAAGCAAGTTTTACTCAAAGAGAAGTTCACGCAGAGTAAGCATGAGAGCTGCATCTTCAGTCGTCGAGTGGGTAAGCGGACCATTATTATCGCACTATATGTAGATGATTTTTTCGTTTTTTACGATTGTGACGAGCTTGCTAAAAAGCTGAAAACGTCACTGAAGTCTCACTTTACTATTAAGGATTTAGGTGAGGTTAAACAAATGATAGGCATTAAAGTAGATCGCACTAGTAGTGATTTGAAGCTGAGTCAGAAAAACTACATTGAAAAGTTGCTTGAACGTTTCGGTATGAGCGACTGTAAAGGCGCAAAGACGCCCTTAGACGTAGGTCTGAAGTTTTCTGATAATAGCACTAACCACGATAGTAGATTACCATATCAGGAATTGATAGGATCCTTAATGTACTTGTCTGTGACATCTAGACCTGACATTTCATTTGCTGTAAGTTTTCTTAGTCAGTATAATACCCGCTACACAGCGGAACATTTTGCTGCGGCCAAACGTGTGTTGCGTTATTTGAAAAGCACAATGAATTTGGGTCTAGTGTACAGGAAAATGTTGAGCATGATAAGTTTCGTGTTTATGGTTTTACCGATGCTGATTGGGCTAACGGAGCCGATCGTAAATCATACACGGGATATATTTATAAACTAGGTAGGAATGTAATTTCCTGGGGTTGTTATAAACAATCTTGTATCGCACTTTCGTCTACCGAGGCGGAGTATATAGCTTTGTCTGAAGCGGCCAAAGAGGCGGTATACATCCGTGCGGTTCTTTCTGAATTGACAGGTCAGAGTAACACTGTAACCCTGTATAGTGACAATCAGTCTGCGGCGAAGCTTGCCACTAATCCGGTCTTTCATAAACGGTCTAAGCACGTAGACATTAGGTATCACTATATTCGTGAGGCTGTTGACAATGAAGTCATTAAGTTGTCATATATGCCTACAGAGCAGATGACTGCTGATGTGCTCACGAAGGCACTGCCTACTTGTAAGCACCAGTCATTTGTTCAAGATATGCTGGAAGTCGTCCAAGATTAAGAGGGCGTGTTGGAGGTTTCATTTTGTAGCCGATATAAACCTTGTTTTAATCCTGGCCAACTCCGTATTGTCACTTAACTGTTTTTGTCGCTCTTGTCAATGTCCTATTTCTTAATCCTATGTGCTGAATAAACTCTGTTATATTTTTATAAATATGTGGTTTAATTATCAAATATATTAGATGTAGGCCCTACAGAACCTGTCTGTAATCATAAAGTAAATATAGCATAGAGTAACTATCCCATACTGCGGTCGAATATTTCTGAAGAACGTTAAGAGATGTCGCTTGGAGCACCACTGACGGATATTAATATTTTACGTTATACGAAATCTCAAATATTATCATTAATAGATATTCATTTTCACTTATCAACTTAAAAAAAAAAAAAAAACCAGACACAGGCCTTAATAGATCGTAAATCGATTCAAAATAATTTATAACATCCTTTATTTGTGCGCTATCTAGTGAACGGCTTGACCTTTATTACAGCTTAGCTTGTAAGTGGACAAAGTATACATGCGCAGGATTCTAGCAGGATAAGTGTCCATAGATGGTGCTGTATTAAACCTGATATATTTACTAAACCTAAACGCATTGTTGTTACGAAAATATATAAATAAGTTTCTGTCAAAAATTTAATTTTTGGTACAAGCTTTTATTGCCGACTGTACTTTTCTGTATACCATCATCAACTGCTCATTGAGACGATTCTAACGAGCACCAACTCGATGGGGTTATATGGTTTTATTACGGAGTTCCTATGGCCACCTTCTGTCTCTATCATCAGATCAGCTCGATGGTACCATAATATTGAATGTCATCCAAACTATAGTTATACCCAAAATTTCAGCTCAATCGGTCACCGGGAAGTGGGTCAAATTTAACTTGCAAGATTTGACGGACAACTTACTTACTTACATACTTTTATACTTACATACGAAAGAAGTCAAGTTACTATAAAACAGACCTATCGGTTTTTGCACTCCGGGAGTGCCGGCAGAAATGAAAACTTGAATAATTTTAATTTTGCAAAAAAAATCCCTTCCGCCCTCCTCTCTCCCCCTGCGTGCCAATATATCTAATAACAAACTTATTAGTAGTACGCTATAGTTCAACTTAACTCGGCAAAATGGATGAAGTAGACGAAGAAATAAAATACCAATTTGTTTTTGCCATTGCCAAATATTTTTCAAAGCTTTATCTCTTTAAGAATAACGTCCAAATTCGAACTATTCGAATTTGCTCAATAGCAAAGCGGAAAAGGACGCGCGGACAAAATTAAAAATTTATTTGCAGAATATGCAATTGCAGTGTTTAACGGCTTTATATTCTTACGAATAGCGTTCAGTTTTGAATGAAGTCGAATCGGCTAACAGCAATATATAAAAGTTTGATAAAACAAAATGGAATTTGCATTTACGGAAAATGTGTTACGACCTTATACTGTTAACAATAAAGTATAAATTAGAACTATGTGCCCCTAGTCAAACCCCCGTTTTCCCCCCCACCCCCCAGCCTCGTCCCGAATCTCTCGCCATCCTCCTACGGTCACGTGGCCTCTTACGCATCTGACGTCACAAATATCTGTCGCGAGTTTAACAATTTTTCCCCATCCCAAAAAGTGCTCAGCGCCGCTAAAGAAGTTTTCACTTCAAAAAGAAAACATACATACATACATACATACATTCACGCCTTTATTCCCAAAAGGGGTAGGCAGAGCACATGAAACTTATGTTCCAGCGCCACTTCTAGCATAAATGTGGGTATAAAAAAGATCGACAAAATGTGATATTGCAGTGATAGGTTGCTAGCCCATCGCCCACAACACACTTCAACCCTGCTCCCTTAGTCGACTTTTACGACACCCACGGGAAGAAAAACGAAAACGTACGAAGAGTTTTTAAATAAGATGAAGTAAAAACTAGTGCCTATGCCAAATCTTGGGATTAGGTGTCAAAGCGGACCCCTGGCTCCTTTAGGGGCACACCCGGGAATATCGCTAGGATTGTGATGCGACCAGCTGATGAGTTTAGTAGATAATTATTAGAATAGGTAACCTAGTCTCTAAAACATCAGAATACTACAGTAAGTAAAAAATATAACATACATTTATTCGGGACCTATACGTAAAACTGTTTTTATTTTACAACTTATTTGAATATTCTTTCTTTACATAGGTATCTAGTACCATAAATAAAGAATAATACCTATAATATGTACCTACTGCCATTCACATTTGAGTATGTAGCAATTTATGATTCAAATTGCCAATAAGTACCTAAAATTATCGAAGTGCTTACGACGCGCGACGTTGTCAGCTCGCGCTGGCAGCGCCGTAGTTCGATCTGGCAACGTCGCCAACTGTATACTAATTTCCAATTTATTTTATTATTTTTAACATCTCTGCATAACGTTCCATTTCGACATCTTATATATTACAACAAATGAATTACTGCGTGTTACAAATATTTTACATTAAAATAAAATAAACATAAAGTGACTGCAATCTCTTAAATTATTAATAAATAATGGAGCATAATTATTTATTTCTTATCACTTCGCACTCGTCTTTGAAACTGTATAATAGTAAAGAGAACTGCGTACAACGAAACGACTCAGTGCAGACGAAACACAGATTACAGAGACGAAATGAGAAAATGTTGCTACAAAATTATTCCTTTAAATTGTAGGTAAACAGAATAAACTTTGTCCATTTGTAAAAAAGCGAAAAAAATGATTTAGTATCAGTTTATTGTCTCAATTAAAAATACAAATAAAGATAACCTGCGGTATGATATTTTTTTATAAAAGCGTAGTGAAAATATACGTGTAATTACATGGGCAAAGTCAAAACGTCAGAAGTATATGGAAAGATAGAGACTTAACTGGCCACACTGAAACTAGAGACGATAAGTATCAACTCTCTCTACCACGAACATATTGTTAATGTTATTCTTTTAAAATTTGACCTCCGCTTATTTGAATGGACCTACGATTTGATTTAGAAACGGATTTGTTTGCCAGTGATTTACATACGACCACTTGGACTTCTACGATATTGACTGGACTGGACTGATTTGATATTATTGCATTTACGAAAATGACACATCGGTGCCAATTCATAAACTGTCACACATTGTTTCGTTTTCCAGTTAGTGATAAAAATCGCCTACGGATCTGGATTAACAATTCAGGTAAGCTCTATTTTATTTACAATAAATAAAATTATACAACTAAGCACATAGATACTTGGTGACGTCGGGCATGCGTCAGTCAACTTGACTTTTTATCAATGTTCCAAAACATCGTTTTGTACTTCAGTTTTTTATCGCGTTACTTACGTTAAAATAAGTTTATATCTCGCTCCAAACTGATTAGTGTCCTTATTAATCCTTCATTTCATGTTTGCACTGTACCTAATGGTAATGATAAACTAGTTAGGAGTTTGCTTATTGGCATTTTATTTTGAATCTTTTGAATTTACTTATTCGCAGTGTGATTGCCAATTCGTGAAAATATCTAACCGGAAATGATGGCTGAAGTACTTGGTTTAGCTTGAGATTTCACTACTTTTCAGGCCGGAAGGCTTGGCAGGTTTTTTTACAAGAAATGTACTTGATGGAAATTAATAATATCTAAGTATTTAGTTTTATGACGACTGCTTTAGCCTAGTTGGTAATGACCCTGCCTATGAAGCAAGAGGTCCTGGGGTCGAATCCCTGTAAGGGATTTTTTTTGTGTGATGGGCACAAATATTTGTTTCTGAGTCTTGGATGTTTTCTATGTATTTATACCTATTGGAACTATATATATCGTCGTCTAGTACCCATAATAGCTTATTGAGCTTACAATGGGACTAGTTCAACTTGTGTAAGATTGCCCCTTAATATATATTTTATTTTATTTATTTTTAATTTCAGGCAACATCAATCTCACATCTTTGACACCTGATCAGTTAAAGTACTGCTATCTTTTTGAAGTGCATTTTGAATCCTGCTATGAGTCACAATGATAACCAGAGAAGGTTGACCGGGACAGCTATTACTAGACACTATCACTGTGAAGATAAATCAATTGATGTTATTAGCTTTGTGTCTGTAGAGCACCCAATGCAAGGTATGTCTTGATTTTTTATTGTTCAAATAGTATTTTCTTAAAAACATGATGTCAATTTTTCTGAAAAGGGACTCCTTAAGGCACACATGGGAAATGTACAAAAAAATTGTTTATCATTGAAAACAGGATGGCATTGGTATCCGTTCATGTCAAACGAGATAGCTTTAAGAAAATATTGCGTTTGGTGTCGGGTTACAAAAGCACCACACCCTTTCTTCCCGTCGGTGTTGTTGGTCCAAGCAACTTATACTTGAAAATATATACAGGCTGTCCCAGCGCTATGCAACTTGAAGGGACAGTACCTTAAATATTGTAGATAAGATATTTTACTGAAAGGAGATATTATTGAATATTTTATAGTAAGTAATACTGCACTCAAAGATTTTCATAAAATTGCTTGCTTCGTCTGGGAGTCAATCCGACCATAGAGGAAATATTTATTTATGATCCGGCTAAATCCAACTCCTTTCTTTCAAGCTAAATTGTACTTAGAAGAAATCATTCTTTATTTTTAGCTTACTTATTGGCATCATAAAAGCACGTGGTGTTTTTATATCACATATAAATAAAATAAATAAAAATAAAAAAGCTTTATTAATTCCATTACAGCGTTTTTTACAGTTAGTAAGTAATGAATTATGTATGTAATGTATTGAATTTCTTAGCTAAACACGCAGAACTAAAAAAAAATGCTTATAAGATGTTAGGATTGTTAGGTTAGGTTAGTTAGGTTTCACATATAGCCGGTTTTTATTAGCATACGGCGGCAAGCATATTTGAAAATATTAGCAGTATAATTTAATAATAATATAAACAATAAATCAGCTTATATACGTCCCACTGCTGGGCACAGCCCTCCTCTCAAGGATGAGAGGGAACGGGCAGTAGTGCCCACGCTGGCCCAGTGCGTGTTGGGGACTTCACATACACCTTTGAATTTCAAATTACTTAAAAAAATGTGTCTCCTCCACACATGAATGACTTAACAAACGTATACAGACACTACCTAATCGATCTATCGTATGAGTCCTAATTCTATCAACTCAACGGAAGGGGTAAAGGGGACGATTAACAAAATTTAAGTATGCTCGGATAATATTGTTTAGTTTAATATTTATTTTTTAAATTTCAGGATCTGGTACTGAAATTACATTCGTTGACGTGCGACCTACCGGACAAAGTAAGAAAACCTGACAATGATCCTGAGGAGTGGCCAACTTCAGCACCACAACCCGCATCGCCACAGCCCTCATCACATCATCACGTCCAACTGAGGCTCCTCAAATAAAAAGACATCTGGAAGAAAGCTCCTCTTGCGTGCACGTGGGGGCGGCGGCGTCGAGCAACGCATCCGACAGATTATTTAAACACATTCAAATTGTATTTATTCAGAGCACGTAGATGTTTTAAAAAAATATATTGTTACTAAAAAAATATATTTGTAAATCTCACAAAAGAAGTCTACAAAATCAGCAAAAAATTAGGCTACTTACTGCAAAGTAAATGAAATAATTTACATATAATACGTGTTATTGAACCCTTACCTTTTTACCTTACTTTTCTCAAGGAAATCTGCATTACTCACAGGCAGTAAATAGAAGAATGTCTCGGATCGCATGTAATGCACGCAAGGGCAAACAAAATGCGATCGGAGGCTTTTTTACTACTGCCTTGCCGGTGGTGTTCGCACCTTTTTTTATAACTGAAGCTTTCAACCTCAATAGTTTTTAAATTTTGTATATTAAGGTATCTTCCTATTGTTCCTTAAGTTTGTTCTATAATCGTCCTCCTACAGTTGTTCCTGGTAATAATAATCTTGAAAAATCCAGGGGAGTCAAAAGCGCGATTCCGATCCTTTACTGAATTAAGTATTCAATGTGCTGTGGTTTTATCGATCGAGGGAGCGAAGCGAACGAAGTTCTACGCTTCAGCTTGGGCCGAAAATCGTTCGTATGTCCGGTGTCTGTCCAGCTGTCCGGCTGTTCTCCTCTACAGGTCGCATTCTTAACCGATTCTCGTGAAATTTTGTGAGCAGATTCGGTTTAGTATATAGTTTTTTCTGTAACTTTTTAGAAATTAAAAAAAAGACAGGTTGGCTAGTTTCTACAGCACATAGAGCCACTAGCACAATAAATCGCATGGCAGCAAATAGACGAATCAAGGTACAGCTTTGAGATTGATAGTACAAATGCACATCATCAAACAAGATGAGTTTTGTTGATAGTGGGGATCCACATAACTCCCCCCTCGGGAGCCCTGGCAAGCTTACCCCCAAGAACACACCACATACCTAAGTAGCAAGTAGTGGAACTTTGGCTGCAGTCTTATGTAAGGTTGCTTATATAGGTACTTTATTTATGGTACATGATGGTACGGTGGAGGTTCTAAGAAAAGGTACAAAAATTGAGCATTTTATTGACTGCTCGCGTGTGCTCTAACAAAACAGAAAAAAATACTATTATTTTACTTTGTGTAAACCTATCTTGCAAAGTGACATCTATTGACCGCGTAAAACAGATTTTTTACAACATCACCTGTTGTAGGTACAGATGCCGTTAGTGTATTCAATAATCCGTAAAAGGCAATATTGATATAAACGACATCTTTTGCTGAGAGCAAATGTACATACCAGTTCACTAACGCCCCCTGGTGCTCACAGCAAATAAGGCGGATTCATTTTAATGTATGGCGTGGATATATCTTCTTATACTTTATTTATGCTGTAATGAACAGCGACTGCAAAACAGGGGGGGGGGACAGTGACATACCCGTTGACGTTTGATATCGATAGATCTACCATCTTCTGGTGCATCCATAAACCTACTATTGCGCAAAGTAGATTTTCGGTTACTTAAATAATATCACAGGATGTCGCTAAACTGACCATCCTGTATTTATATTGGACCTTATTACAATGTACATTAAGTGCACGGATGGTCAGTTAGTTGTGTTGTCGATAGTATTATAGCCTGACAAGTTTCTTTTTGAACCTAGCCATGTTGCGGATTTTTAATAGAACAAATTTCTTTACGCTAGGTTAAGTGTCTATATTTCTGATTGCATGTATAAGTTGGGCGGGTATAAGTCGGGCGGCTATATGCCGACTCGCCTGCGGCTCGCGCTCGCGCTATTCGCCTCGTGCTGCCGCAATGACGGGCGGCCGGGGCGGGGCGAGGGCGATGTTTTTTATATTTTGTGTGTTTTATACCACAATGTCGTTAGAGGCAATTAGTTGAGGGCTCGGGGCCCAACTTGAGAAGACGTTAGAAAAAAAAACTAAGTTCTTTTACTGGCAAGGAGTCTGAGGGCCTACCGCGAAACGAAAACGAACTTCGTGTGTGTATCTCCCTCTCTGTCGCTCGAACAAGCAAGTGCGACAGAGAGGGAGATAAACGAACGAAGTTCGTTTTCCTTTCGCGGTAGGCCCTCAGACGTTAGAAATCATCGAATGTCAACGATGTAAACAAACAGCAAGGAAAACGAAATACTTCGCGATTGTAAAATAAATTAAAATAAATATGTCGAAAGCAATCCATAGTGATACCAGAAAGCTTATTTTTAATATAATTGAATATTTACAGCACAAAAAGGATGCCGGATTGTCTAGTATTTCTAGAAACAATGTCTTGAAATTGGTTGTTGACATGACCGGTACTGACATTTTATGGTGCGGTCGTAGGCATTGATTGAACTAGTTAGTTTGGTTGGATTTAACTAGTAATTTATTTTCTTACTAAAATATTGTAATACAAATTGGCATGTAATTAAATCGATATCTGTATAATATTCCCTTTTTTCGAACAAAATATTTCACAGTTAAACGAAAAATACTGACTTGCACACAAATTATGCACACTAAATAAATCAAATTAAATATACTGTTTAATGGTATTTGCAGAACTGATTTACTGAACTTATATCAAAATAGTGTAATCTAACAATTCCTTAGTTCATCAAACATAATAAAACTTTTTTAAGGAAAACTATCACCTAATTTACTTTTAGGAACATCGTTTATCCCTTCGAGTGGCAGGAACCAGCAGCTGCACCCAACGGCAAGTGGCGGCGATCCAGCAGCTGGACCTGACATAACCAACCTTTGAGTGGCGGCGCCAAATAAACAAATAAGAACATTTATACAATTTTGTGATGCACTTCACTGATATTTACATATTTACAACATAAACCTAATATACATAACATAATCGATTCTTACGACTACAAATTTCAAAACAAACAATAAAATACTTAAATAAAAAACCAACCTTAAAAAAAAACAAATCCACAACATTGATAAATGTTTCTGCATTTATAATATCGAAATGTTTTAAACGTGCACAGTTTACAATACCTAGGTACCTTACTCAATTATATTACTTGACTTTAATTTCGAACCTCACATAAATACCTAATTAACCGGAGTTCCAGAATTCTGAGATCAGAAGAATACGTAACTCTGAGTGCAAGGAGCCCGTGCTAGGTGGGCCCTATGATCATCATCACATCATCCGGTTCTACATGCTTCATATTCCATCAACAATATTTGATAATGGCGCGCAACAATTTTTTTTCGTGAGCTTCGCGCATTTCCCGCGATGAGGGGCTACCGCGAAACTTCGGAATAATAATAAACATGGAAGGAGCGCCAAAATAGGTAGCAGAGACGTATACCTGTACTTTACTTTCTTACGCCGTACTAACGCGTTAGAAAGAGATGTACGTGCATTTGTTATTCCTCAATTGTGCAGGTTGTCACAAGTTTTGTCCTTTGCTAGGGATGTACTGTGTCGACTTGTTTATCGATAAATTATACAACCAAACTAAATTGTAATTATTTATAGTTTAATAAATAATGCACTGTGTAAAAAACGGTTTCTTTCAGTCGTCATATAAGCAAAATGCATAAATTTAAGTAGCGGGAGCAGGAGACACTACACGAGCGAAATCGGCAAGCCTGCATGCAGTCCTGCAGCGTGATTCGGCACGTGTGGATACGTGTCGGAAGCACGGCTTCCAACCAAATCACGGTCTCTTTATATTATATTTTCTGTGACCTTCCTTGGCAGTCCTCTGAAGTGTCTTGAACAGACGTGACGATGGATTTTCTATGACCTATTTCTTTTTTTTTTACATGCATTAATCTTTTTTTTTATATCTTCATCCTTTGGGAAACTAAAATGAAAAAGTCAAGTTTTGTTAGACAAATACATCAATGCCACAGTAAATGTCTTCAATACATGGGACAACCAGAAAGCCATTTTGTTGTCATTCTTCAGCAAACTTGTAATTTTGTATGTTTCAACACAGATTTTTCTATATACTGATAAATACATCCATGTCAATGTCGATAAGTTATTGTTCCGAGTTCGATAAAAAATACACATCAGTATGTAAATGAACATAACCTCTTTAATCCACAGAAAATGTCTTATTGACATGCCGATTTTGCACGAATAATTGAACATGATGATATTTACATAAACTTCTAATAGTGATTATTTATTTTAGCTTAGATCGTTACTTTAATAATATTCAAATCTATCGAAACTTACTTAAAGCTGAATGGTTCCTGGCTGTTTTATTTTCGTGCTGTACGGGACGTGCAACCTTAAATGGCACAAGACATTTGCCTGTTTACAACAATAAAATTATAAGAAACGTAAATTTTACTGTATTTAAGAGTCCGTAGTAAGCTCGATTCTCCAAACAAACGTAGTTACGCTCTCATTTTAAAACTACGTGTTGGATTGTAACGAAACTTTGTTTATACAATGACATGAGGTATATCTATGTCTGTAATTAGTTTATGTAGCTTCAGATACCATAGTAAAAAAAATACAGCGAATTTAAGTTTTTCATACAAAATTTGTTTTTGCTGTATTTTGTTTGTTTTATGCACTGGAAACATATAAACTTATTACAGACATAGATATACCTCATGTCAATGTGTATGCAAAGTTTCGCCACAATCCAACACGTAGTTTTAAAATTAGAGCGTAACTAGGTTTGTATGGGAAGGGGAAATTCGGCCGAGCTTACTGCGGACTCTTAAATCATTCACGGCGGAACAATACACAAAATAATTGATTTTCTCGGAGACGGTCCGTTTGTTACACCAAATATGACAGCTACTATAATGCGAGCAAGTTAAATTGTGACGTTATGACACTTACTACCAAACAATGATGACATATTTAATTTTGCTGGATTAAAACAGATACAAAAGGGATCCATTTGACATTTCCCGAGTTCATTTTAGTGACAACCTACGAAAATGTGAAACCGAGTACGGATTGTGGTCTCATTCACTCTCACGCCAACTATAGATATACGCAAGTGAATAAGGTAGCTGTTGCCAAGCTCTTAGTTAGTTAGTTAGTTATACTGGGCTCTTTTCCGCAAGTCGACATCCAGTGTGCCTATTTTGCATGAAATGGTGGGGTAGCGCTACTCTAACCACCCCAGCTCCTCTAGAAAGTTGGTGAGTGCCTTTGTGTTCCTGACTGCGTTCCGTAGTGTGTCTCTCCAGACACACCCTAGGTGCTTTTTCCTGTATACTTCTACCTGCTTGCAGTCCAGTAGAATATGTTTCGTCGTTTCTTCCGCCTCCATACAGGCTCTGCACATGGGGCTGCCTGTGATACCTATGTTGTACAGGTGTCCTGTTCAGGGTGTTATGTCCTGTTATTATTCCTACTATCTTGCGTAGTTGGTTTCTGTGTGTCCTCAGTAGTGCGGTTGTGAGTTTGTTGTCGCGTTTTAACAGAATCTCTTTGGTCTGTCTGCATGTGTCATTGCATGTTTGAGAAAACTTATTTGCAGTTATAGGAAATTATGTTAAGCTGGGCTTATGGAGCTGGAGGATTCGTCATGGGTTGTGGAATGAGGTCATGTGCACTGCATTCTACCTCAATCGAGAGGGTTCTTCTCATTTCCCAAGTTTATTTATTGTATTTGACTGAACACAGTTTATCCATAACTAAGGTTGTGAGTGTATGTGTACAGTCTAGTTCTCCAATATCTACACAGACAACCTTTCAAAAATATCTATACAGAGACTTTATTGTTTCTGACATAAGACACATGTGCAGATATTTTTGAAAGGTTGTCTTTATAGATATTGTGGAGAACTCGACTGTACAGTCATGGGACTACTCATTACTCATCCGATTGCAAAAATGATTTCACCAGCATATAGAATGGGACAATAGTATATTCTACCGCGGCTTGGCTTGCATTTTTTGTAATATGCGGGCGCGAGAAGCTAGCTCACTTACTTAAGTATAAAAATGATTAAGTATTATTGTTTCCGCAGAAAATCTTTCTTGTGAGTATAATAACAGCTGTAATATTTACAGTTTTGGTAATTTAAGAAGGAGACATGTGTTAGAAGCTGGTTTTTGAACCTTATTTCAGCTCAATAAGGCGCTCGCTTACAGACAAAAACCCCAGTAGAAGAAGAAATGTTCAGCAGAACTCTTGAATCTTTGAAACTATAAGACTGACATAAGCCAAACTAGCTACATTTTTCGCTGTTCCAAATCGTAATAGGCTAGCCATCCATTTATATTTGAATTTTTATGACGTTGATTAGGTAGATACATTTTGTAATTGACTGAGAATTTCAAGATTTAGTAACACGTGTTATAATTTTTAATGTCTTTATTCTTATTCCACCTCAATTAAAACATATGAGAGGTGTACAGTGTACCTACACGTGTAGGTATGTCTTATCTTATCGCACTAGATCAGGCCGATGGCTTCGTGCCGGGGACGGGCCCCGCTGATTGCGGACCCCAAACTGCTGCCGATGGTTTATCTAGGTGGCGTAGTAACTAGGTAGATTATTGGAATAAAGTTAGCCTTCCTGGGGATTGAGTTTTGACTTTCGAGCGCTCGAAATCAAAAGCGAGCGGTAGAAAATATTCGCACAGGAAAAATTTTAAGTATTATTTTCGCATGAACCCAATAATAGCTATTTTTGAAATCATCACTCGAAAGCTAGTGATTGGCTATCGATACTTTTGCGTTTCGCTGTATACAAAAAGTAGATAATTACCGGTTTTTCAAATTTGAATTTTCAACATACCTAATATAGAGAATAGTAGGTACTTTATTGGAAGTCGTGTATCTATTACATAGTAAATTGATTAATTATAAATATATTATGCGTTTTATAACAGAAAAAGAAACAAAGTAAGTAATGAGTAATAGTAAATAAAACGCTTATTTTCCCGCCAATAGACTAACGATCTTGGTTTTCAACCACAAAATTCGGCAAAAATCATATATAATCGTACACCAGCCAATCACTTAGCATCGAATCAATATGTTTTATTTAAATGTATCTATCTTTTAAATTAATAGTCAGTCTAAAATTAAATAGGTACAAGTGAAGTGTCAAAATTTTCTACCGATAGAATTGAATACGAATGGTCAACACCACTCGTTTTTCAATTTTCTATCGCTCGTATTTCAAAAATAGCATTTCATCGTTTTTGACCGTTTTCGAGTGAAAGAGTCGAGCGCTCGAAAGTTAAAAATCGGTCCCCTGGTCACTTGAGGCCGTTATATTGTATGCGTATTCGCTGTTTCGAGTTATGATATCTAATCAAACCACATGAAGCAAAAACAATAAACACGGATATTGTAATAAACTACCTACTTGTTATGTTATTTTAATACATGTTTATACATTTTGTATTATCGTGAGTCTGACCTGCACTACTTCGTTTTTATACATCGAAATTTTAGGAATTTGAACTTGACTTTGAACAACAAAATCCGAAAATATCATAGATCGGCAGGACTTCCTCTAAACCATAACGCGATTTGGCTAATTGTGTAGTTCGATCGCAAACTGATGGTTTTTCTCCATAAACCTAGATATTTTTTGGTCACGTGATATTTTTATCGCAGTTATAAATTAATCATGGTTTTAAAATCAAAAACTTTAAATTAATTACATACCCTACCCTATCCATCCATCTGTTTCTGCGGATTAGCTGATAACAGCCACGTTACCTAATTATCTCTTGTAATAGTTTGTTTCTTTGTTTCTATCTAATAGTTTAAATTCTTCAATAACAATAATACCTAATTGGGTCATTGTCAGATTTAGGTTCGCGACTTTTCGGTGGACAATTGCCAAAGTTAAGGGCTTTAAAGCCTAATTTTTGGTTGAATGCGCATAAACGGCGTCGCCTCTTCTATAATTAATTCTATGCGATAACAACATATTAACATAAATATTATATATAAACGTAAGCCCTTAACTATTGCCCAATGAAGAGACGATTTTTGTTTTACTGAATGACAATAACTAAATTATGTACTTAATACTTTTCGTAAAATAATAATTATCAAGAAGTTTCAAAAATCTATACTTATAGGTTTCGGACAATGCAATGTATTTGAAATACCTACCAATTTTTCAGCCTATGGTGTGAATCGCATCACTTTTAACCCCCTACTCCGTTTAACAATCAGATGACCTACTTTCAGAGTATTCCTATAACTACCTATGTAATTCATCCTTACCTATCATTCTTACATTTACATTGAGCACAAAAGATACTTAAATACAAAAAATATACTTTTAAACAAACCATCGTAAACAAACCTATCAATCGTAAACTTATCGACGAGATTAACGTATATAAGCATTTGAAAACTGCAACTTATCAATAAAAATTATAGATTAAACTAAGTATGAATGTAAGTCCACACACCTAGCGTTTATCTACATATCTGTATATTCATGATTTAAAATTGACACGAAATTGATACAGGTCAAAGACATTTCTGTCCTAATTAACGCGGCTCCAGACGATTAGCGTTCAATTGTCTTCCGAGACCCATTTGGACATTCAGTACAGTTCTCGTGCTACCTACCATGTAGATAGTATAATTTATAATACATTATATAGGGGGACACATATACTTTTAATCCCTGTATCTCGCAAACGCATAACTGAGTTGAAAAATAGTTTTAACCCATAATATTTTTGAACAAGCTATCCAACGATACCCCACACTATAGGTTTAACGAGAAAAAAAAAATACGTCACCAATTTGCATGTAGGGGAGGTAGTATTTTATTCTACTGTTTTGTCGGCGTGATTGGTTTATATACCCACGCCGAAATGCAGTTTTCTAGTTGTAAGGGTTACTGAGCTAAGCTGAAGACGGACAGACAGACGGACAGACGGACGGACATGGCGAAACTATAAGAGTTCCTTGTTGACTACGGAACCCTAAAAATGAACTCTATTCACTCGCCTATAATAGAATTAATTTTTGATATAAGGTGTTAATTACGCTGGCCCTTCAATATATTGATTTAAATCTTCACGATTGTCACACATATTTTTATACTAAAGTGAAACTTAATCGCGTACACTAAACTATGTATTTACCAAATAGGGTATTTGACAACAGTGAAAAAAAATTTTTTTTCATTACCAACATATTAAAATGACGAAAATACTAGAATACAATCTTTCATTTAAGTTTCCAATTTTAAGATTTTTAAATTCATAAGAGCTAACAATAAGGACGTTTTTGATTGTCACCACGACGTCACAAGCCTGTAATCCCTACAAATTCCATATTAACGGAGCGTTTTTGACGTTTCATAAAAAGAAGCTGATTTGACTTTTGTCAAATAGCGTAGTTACATAGTTTATTGTACGCGATTAAGGCGGTGCATTGGAAATTATCGCGTGCTTTGAAACGCCGTTCTGACTAGAGTAAGAAACAGTAAGGTCTGATTTTCAGATATATGATTCTTGACTATATGATTGTTTATCTGATTTGATCGATACATGGTTGCTGAAAATTTCCTCAATAGAAAAAAAAAACCAAAGTTGGGTCTGTTTTTCCGTTTTTTACTGAGCCTACTCAAACGATACATTATTTTACGACATAATCAAGTTAATACTATAGTATTTTATCTCATCTAAAATCTCATTTGATGAAATTTTAATAAAACTTCACTAAGTTAGGTATTTACCGAAATTTGACAAAAAAAGCCATTCCCGAAGAGTGTTACATCTCTTTTTCTCGTGCGCGGAAGGCATAAGCGTGTCTTTGTCTAGGGGGCGTGTTAGACTCAAATCAAGGCACCCCCTTAAGTCCCGCTTGAGTATAAACACACCCTTCAATAACTGGCCACGTTATACTAAATTGAATTCTGTTTGTAGGGGAACAGAGTTCATTATTAGTAAGAAGAGCAGAGAGAAGAGAAGAGTTAAATCTCATTTTTGGCAAAAACTGCATCACATTTTTTTAACAAGTTCCTTGCTCATTCATTAGGATTAACAACTTTTATTTTGGCTAAATTTAAATTAAAGGAAAAATTGAAAGATTTAATGCTCCGAGCCGGATTCGAACCGGCGACCACAGCCACAGCCAGTTTTTATTTTATTTTGGCTTTTGATACAGGCCTAGATAGCGGTCTCATACAGTAGCTTATGGGTAAAAACTGCCTGTGGCTAAAGAAATAACATATGGAGTGGCCACTCCCATACTTCGACGCGTTCTCCGGACGCTTTATAAATACTAACACCCTTATTCATAAAACTTAAAATGCCTCTGCTAAATAAAATGTGCTCTGTCCCATTCTTACGCACACAAATGTCAAAGTGACAGATAAAGACAAACGAACTTTAACGGCATTTTAGTTAAAATAGGCTTGAAGTACGTTTATGAATACGGCCGTTTTCGTCGCCATCTTCGTGACTACCAGTGTCGCTATTCGACGTTAGATGTTATGCCTGTAAATTGTTAGGCAATATGGTTTGCAATCGGCCCAACATCTATCGATCATCGAATACCGATACTGATAGTTCAGCCAGTGCACGCTAGATGGCGACTTGGTATTTATAAAGCGTCTGGATAACGTGTCGAAATATGGAAGTTGCCACTCCTTATCTTATTTTATTTCCTTCATGTAAATACAGACCACAAAATTTAAGCGATTGTCCTTGTGTTTTAATTACGGTCATAGCAAAAGCGACTAGAAAAAGCTAAAGAATATGCATAGGTACAATACAACTTTTTAAGGTGCAATGTCAGCGTGAACTTTTCATACAAATGATTTTCGGACTACATTACATAATTACAAAACATTCATAGTTATTATTTATCAATATCATCACCTAATTATCCCAAAATTAATAAAATTCATGAAAAAGAGATAAATAAAACTTTATTTTAGGATTTTAAAATTCTCATACAAAACGAATATCTGATTGAGCAGAGCAAACTATGAAACGATGCTTCCGAAAGGCGAAAGTGTTTAAAAAGCCACAGAGAAGATACTGTTCCTCCCACAGAGAACATAATAAGTAATAACTCGTCGGACTGCCGAAGCTATAAAACCTGTCCGTAAAACTGCCCTTGTGGCCTATTTGCAGAATAAATAAGTGATTTTGAATTAATTTTGATTTGGTCCCAGACGAACCAATTTAGACAGGCAGCACACGTCAGGTTTCCGCGTCCGGTTTCCTGATACGGCAGATAATCGGAGCAGCCAAATGCGTCACAGATCGATAAATTATCGGCTTCGAGCGCTGTATTCGAAAACTGGATCCGGAATCCAAACAATATATCAGACATGTGCTGCAGATCGGAACTTATAGCTCCGTATGCACTTGTGCGAAGTAGACGGATTTCATTTCTTTAATCACAAACTGGTTTTACAGTCTAAGCAGGGCTTAATCGTCTACTAAAACGTAAGGTATTAAGCGAGACCGATCTGAACGTTAGCCGAAACATTTCCGAACAATGGCCGACGGCTCAAATTGACAATGTTATCGAGATTTCATTACGTGATTGTAGAAAAAATAGGCAACAGAACCGGGAGCCTTAATGCTCTTATTCTAAGGTAATATCCAGAAAATTGATTCTAAAATTTATTTCTTGTGTTACCTGCGTTGTTTTTGAGAAACGTGACGCCGCAGATCGTGTTTTTTGTAGGGCGATATCTCGCTCGTTCCTTCATGTTGTATCCCGTTCTGGTTTTTCGATTTTATATAATAGATACGTATCGAAGGTCCGATGTCGAGTGGAACTATGTAAGTTAATGTTATCCCACTGTTGTGTGCTGGTAATGTTTCGGCAGGTTGCCGAGCACCTCCGTGGCGAGTTGATCGTAGGCAGCCTCCATAGTACTCCGTACTTGTTCCACGAGCTTGGGCATGTCATCCATGGTCATGCCTTTCGTTGGCACAGGGTCTAGACATTGAATGACTATGTGTCCTGAAATATATAAAAAAATATGTAATAAACTCTCAAGAAGCATATATAGCCTAACGACACCCGTAGACCGTTGACGGTCCTGGAGAACAGTCGGTCGAGGCCAGTTTGTGGATGGATGATCGCTTTAAGTGGTGAATGACTGAGCTGTTCCTTGCGTGGAAAGCAAGTCGTCTAGCCGAGTTAGAAGCTTACAGGCGATTTGAGAATTTCTAACAGTCAGGTTACCCTTTCAATTGAGATAACCAAATCCCAATGAGGTCTAGCTTTTCCCTCTGGATTGGAAGGTTACATGACAGTTACTAACATAAAATCTAGTGTCTAGGCTAAGCAAGCAGACCCCGGGCTCCTTCCGGATGCATGCGAAAAGTATAAAAAATAGGCCAAGTTCTCATGTCCCACCAAATCAAATAATCTATTCATTATTTTCAATTAATTATATACGGTCGTGCTCCTTGCGAACTTGACGGAGTGAGTGAAACAAAGCAAAGGAAAATTTCTGTCATTGATTAAATAAAAGCCCAATTATTACAAAGCTTCAGTATTATCTGAATTGATCAAATAGTAACTAGATAGTATGACAAGGGGCTAAAATAAGCCATGCTACCACGAGATGGTTATTTTAACGAGCGAAGTGAGGGAAAATTGTTCGAGGGGTAATATGGCTTTTAGACCAGAGTAAAAACAAAGATTATCCACAATCAATAATAAAATCCACGGCACAAAGATAATTCAATTTGGCGGCATGATTTTTTTAATAAACTGCTTTGACACATTGTGTTTTTCTCTTAGAAAAACTAAGTACGGTACGTCGATTCTGTGATATATGGCTGAGTTATCGGAAATGAAGGAAAACATTCTGTATATTGACACAAAGAATAAACGCCTCTGACCGTCTATAGGCGCGTCCAAACGGGCAAGCGCGGCGGACAGCATACGGGGCATAAGATAAAGCGAGATACTCTCAGTCTATCCCGCTCAATCTCATAGCTTATGCCAAGTATGTCATTCACGCTTGAACGTTTGGACGCAGCTATTGACGGTCACAGGCGTTTATTTTTTTAATGATTGTGATTTAGGGACTAAACACACACCTATTCCAGAAGTCATTTTCGTTACTCAACTATATCAGTATAGTGTAAAGGCTTAATGCAGCATCGCTAACTCAATAAGCAAGACGAAAACCACTGCATCAAATCGTCGACTATCTGTCATGGTAAAATAATTAATTAATTTGTATGAAAAAAATACTTTGAAAAACTAAGTACCTACGGTACGTCGATTCTGTGATACGAGTATATGGCTGAGTTATCGGAAATGAAGGAAATCATCCTGAATATTGACACAAAGAATAAATATTAAATATAAAATAAATATGAGGGGACAATCTTACACAAATCGACCTAGTCCCAAACTAAGCAAAGCTTGTACTATGGGTACTAGACGACGATAAACGTACTTATATAGATAAATAAATACTTAAATACATCGCAAGCGCGGCGGACAGCATACGGGGCGTAAAATTTATAATCATCTCGAAATTGACATAAAGAACTCTAGCAGCATAAGGGAATTTAGTGGGAAGTTAAAATCATACCTAATACGTAGACCTTTCTATAACTTGGACGAATAATTTGGTAAGATATTTGATTGATACTTGTACTCAATTTAATTTTTGTTCCCAATAATCATCTATCACTTGTTCCATCTTATCTCTCAACTATTGTAATTTTCTTGTTATTATATCTTATTATTTATCTTCTTTGACATGTTTATACCGATTTAAGGCAATTGTAAGGTATATTTAAACGGACTTTATTATAGTATTATTTACCTGACATTCACAATTATCTTAAATGCAATCCTATTTCGTATATTTTTCTAAGTTTAAGCCTATTATTCTGTTGTGTTTTACTGTCAAATTGTTTTAATTTTATTATTGTTGTTGTTTCTTGTTTATTTTGTTTATTATGTATTACTGCATGGACGTGTCCTTTACCGCAATAAATAATGAATACTGAATACTAAGACAAAGCGAGATAGACTCTCAGTCTATCCCGCTCAATCTCATAGCTTATGCTAAGTATGTCAATCACGCTTGAACGTTTGGACGCGGCTATTGACGGTCACAGGCGTTTATTTTTTTAATGATTGCGGTTTAGGGACTAAACACACCTAACCCCCGCCCCACCCGTTTGGCATGAATTCAGTTTACTGATGTTTGATTTAAAATTTCTAGATGAAAGGCCTCTCACAGACTGGAGCGGCCTGCGGTGGCGATCAATAGTAAATTTGTCAGATAATCACAAGTTAGTAAGTGAAAATGGTTAGAGTCGCCACGCAAGAATGCAGACTGACGGGCAAAGTGGGGGATCGTTATCCGAAGAGTTCGTAGTGGCTACAGGGCTGAAACAAGGCAACGCATTATCTCCGATCCTATTTAATCTATCTAATACTATCTAATACTCTAGAACACGTGATCTCAAGGGTTCTGAGGTATGACGGTGGAGTGGAATTAAATGGCCGACACGAAATAGGGACGATGAATAAGATTTTTTTATGATGTCATTCGAACCAGTTTTTGGAGAGGAACAAATGTTTGTATGGGAGCAACCACAATTAAAGAATATAAATACCCAAAAATTTGAGACAAAGATTGACCTCGCTGGCGGCAGCGCAAAATGCTTTATACTGATAGACACACAAGTATGACGTCACATTTGTACAATTGTACTTGTACTAATCGTTGTATCCCTAGCAGCATTTTCGTTGGCATTTCGTTGGGCCAACTCTGTGATCAATGGCCCAACGTGGGGCCAACTTGAAATGCTACTAGGGATGGAAAATCAGGTTAATTGTTGTTTTGGTCGCGAAATACTGCGTTTAAGTACATAGTTGTCGTACAATTTTGTTTCTATAAAAGCATAAGGATTCTATCGGTAGCTTTAAATTTACCCTTGGACAATAAAAAAATGCACGTTTTTCCTAAACTTTCAAGGTTCATGTCTTTTTATGATTTAACTATATTTTATAATTTATACTTTATTACGATAATTTGATGCTTTACTATCCATATAGCATCACTACGCTATCAATTTGAACACGAGGCATGTGGGATATGCCGATGACCTGGCCCTCTGAGGAGACTGAGGATGACGTTCGAGCGATGGCGAAAACTCTGGATGAGGAAGGAAAGAAAGTAGGTCTCAGAATCAGCCTAGACAAGACAGAGTATATGCACATGCGAAGATACAGGGGTTTGGGGTCTAGCAGAAACAGCCTTAATGTGGATGGAACAACCTATAAAGGAATAGAAAAAATTAAGCACCTTGGATGCATAGTGACCATTGGATACCAACCAAAGGCAGGAGGAAATAGACGAAACTCCGAACTCAGAACGCCCTAAGATGCTCAGCGGCTCTCCACAGAATACGAAGTGTCCAAACTTATCAGCAGAAGAACCAAGATCAGGGTCGACAAGACGTATATAAGACCGAACCTGACGTATGGATGCGAAATTCGGACACTGGCCGTGAAGCAGGAGAACAAACTTTTAGTGGCAGAGAGGAAGATCCTTAGGAAGATTCTGGGACCTATAAAACGAGAAGATAGTAGTCTGAGAGTGAGGAAGAATGAGGAAGTGGAAGCACTGGTTGCCGAGCCCAACATCATCGGGGAGAGCAAATCTGCTCGACCACGCTGGCTCGGCCACGTCGAGAGAATGGGGGAGGGTCGTGCCGCTAAAAGAGTGTACCTAGGGCGCCCAAATGGTCCACGTCCAGTCGGCCGACCAAGATATCGCTGGATTGACGAAGTCCAGAAAGACCTGTGCCGATCATGAAACTGCCGATCATGATTGGGGCTACCCAGGACAGAGCACAGTGGCGTGTCTTAGTGTCGGAGGCCAAGATCTACTCCGGGACGCTGAGCCAGCTTAGTAAGTAAGTAATGTCAAGTTTACTATGGTCCGCCGCGGCCAGGCCGCGCCAGTGTGATGTGGGCTTTGACTGGTTAGTTGATAGCAAATAGGTACAAATGTTTACTATGACGCTCAAATTGTAGGTACAAATGTTTTTAGAAAGAGTTGTGATTGGTGCATTTAATATGGTTACCTAAGTGTTTCGATTTGTCAAATGAAATGTTTAAAAAAATATAATTAAGTAGACATATTTGCCCTAGCCCCGCTTGCTAAGCCTAATATGACAAACTTTTCGAGCAGGAAAATTGAGAAATTCAATTCTTTACCTTTTTGAAACAAATGTTTCGTCCTGTTAATAAAGTAGTATGGTGAGAACACAACAGGAATAACAGGTACTTGTGCTGATATTGCCATCGCAAAGGCACCTTTCTTGAATGGTAGCATTTTAGCATAGTTTTTGTTCCTGGTTCCTTCGGGGAAGATCCAAATTTTTACCTGAAATTCAAACCAATTTTGTGAGACACATAACTTTTTTAACAGGATTAAAATATACATTCCAGCTATTAACTAATAATAATAATATATTTATCCTGAGCCAGACCAAAAAAACAAAAGTTAATAAAAAAGAAGTCAAAATAAACAGATCGGCCTATACTTAAAATACGTCCCACTTCTGGCCAGTGGGCACAGGCCTCCTCTCGTGGATGAGAGGAAACTAGCAGAAAAATAATCACTTACAATAAAATGTAAACAAGGAACTATACAAAACTTCAACCTTTACGCTAATAAATAATTAGAATAGGTAACTAAAGATTGGGGGACACCCCTACTCAAATCGAGCTTCCAAACTCAGCAAAGTTTGTACTTACTGCGGTTTAATAGAGGACGATAAATATAAATACTTTCATACAAATATTTATACTTAATTCAGCGAACGAAAAAACTATACAAGTCTGAGTAGCGCCGCAAAATGGCCCCATAAAATGGGTGCCATTGCCATTATGCGGGGATGGGGGCGGGGTATCAAAACGATGCCAGGCAGCCGTTTACTTTTAATGTTGCTTGTTAGAGAGAGAAAACTCTAGCAGATCGTGACGTCACACGATCCTTTAGCGTCATAGTAAATGACAATCGTTTCATATATGAAAGTGCGTTTTGCGGAAAAGGGACAGACATACCCTCTTCAAACTTTGGATGCGTATAACTTTGTGATTGTTTGACCTCTTGCGGTGCTTTTTTCTCCATTTGATGACATTCTTAATGGGAAACTCTTGAACAGAGATATTCATGCCCATTACACAAATAAAACTCTGCCAGGATTCGAACGCACCCATAATCGTAATACCGAACTGGGCGTCTAGCGTACTTGCATAGAAATCGGAAAACGACTAATTGGGAAAAAATAAAATGAGGTTACCTTCTGTTCAACCATAACGTCTGACGTGATCTTCAGTTGTTCGTATGCATTTTTTGCATTATTGCGATCTATGAAAACTACCCCGGCCAAGTACGCCGCTAATCCAAACGGCCACACGTAAAATATTTCTTTTTTTGCGACTGCTGTCATTTTGCCTACTGCCTCCCATATATTGAACAGACCTGAAACGAACTCATTTATCAAGGAAAAAGTATAAAGAGAAATATAAAGATTTAGATACGCTTCGCCCGCGCATGGACCAACTTGATACTTACGTTTGAATAAATATTCACAATCGAAAACTAAGGACTAATTTGGAATAAGCTACGTCCTGCCTGATTTTAGATAAATCGATACCTAAACTATATTTTGTCAACAAAACCGCCAAATAAAAACCGGCCAAGTGCGAGTCAGACTCGCGTTGCAAGGGTTCCGTACATCACAAGATTTTATACAATTTCTTTTACTAACGGAGCGTTTTAGACGTTTCATAAAAATAAGCTGATTAGATTTTTGTCAAATACCGTATTAAGTCCGACTCACGCTTGACTGCACATTTCTAATAGGTTTTCCTGACATCTGTAGGTAAAGAACTATTTTGTGTATTTTTTTCAAAATTTTAGATTCAGTAGTTTCGAAGATGAAGGGGGGAAAGGTCATTTTTTGGCTATTATCTTAAATAATTTCTAAAATAATTATTTTAATATTACAAAAAATATATATTTTAGATGCACACAATGAACTCTTTCATTTGATATGGAACACGATAGTATATGCAAAACTTTATTTTTTAATTTTCTCATTTCCCCCAAAAGTGGACCCATGTTTAAAATTCATTTGTTTGCGTTACATGTTCCTCTTTGGGTCACAAACTTACATATGTGTACCAAATTTCAACGTAATTGGTTCAGTAGTTTCGGAGAAAATAGGCTGTGAAGGACGGGGTGTTCCGTTTTTTCCTTTTGAGGTACGGAACCCTAATAACTTGTAGTTTTAAAGCAGTAGTATAATGAAAATTGAGTGTCTGATGAGTATCAGAGTAAGTGACTAGGTACATGGACTAGGGACCGATTCGTGAAGCGTTGGACGTTGGTGTTATTATGCTCAAAAGTAGCAATGATAAGGTGTTTACAAAGGGATTGAAGTTTTATTGAATTAAAGTACTTTATTACTAAGCAACTATTAAGCTAAAATATACTCAAGACCAAAAGAAATGCGCTTTATATTGAATTCCCATACAAAGTGTAGGTACCTATTTCTTGAGGATAAAAAGTGATAATAACTAATAGAAATAAATTAAGTAGAATTAATACTAACAGTAAAAAATGCTGTATAGGAATGATGCGGAGTATGAAATAAGGGACTAACTTTCGACGATATTTTTTTCCGATCATCACCATTATCTTCATATTTATATCATCCAAAATACGTCACTGCTGGACATAATAGGCCAGTGCCCCAATGACTGGTCCGGCGCCACCCGCATCCAGCGGACTCCCGTGACCTTTACCAGGTCATCAGTCCACCTTGCGCCTGCGCTGCGCCTTCCGGTATGTGGTCGCCACTTGAAAACCTCTCCACCCCAACGGCAATATGCCCAGCCAACTACCATTTATACGTTTAGCGATTCAGAGGGCTATATCGATTACCTTGGTTTGGTTGAGGATAGCCTCATTATTGATGCGATCAGGCAGAGGAACTCCCAGCAAAGCCCTCTCCACAGGGCTGTTATTCGCTAAGCGCTAATACCGGCTCACCCCGCCGATCACCCGTCACGAAACTAGACCTCTACCGTCGCTTAGCTGGGCATTTTCAATAAAACGTGTACCCAATTAGCGTAAGTTGTTAAATAAAAATTAACTCAGTGTCAGTTTTGTGACGACAATTAAACATACAAATGATGTGAAAATGAACTTTTATCACTTTTAATTAACGTGTATATGCATATCATTTATAAATTAAACAGAAAAAGTGAATATTTTTACAAACTGAATTCTTAATTGTCGTCACAAAACTGACACTGAGTTAATTTTTATTTAACAACTCACGCTAATTGGGTACACGATTTATTGAAAATGCCCAGCTACTACGCATCACGGTGTCAAGATATATTTGTGGGTGAGCGTTGAGGTGAGCTTAAAACAAGTTAGAGAATAGGGGGGTTATTCAGAACGTGCTCATGCGCCTCATCCCACCCGTCACACCTAACGAAACTAGACCTCTGATTAAAAATCGCGGCGTCATGTTATATTTGTCGGTGAAGTGTGAGGTGAGGTTAAAACAAGTTACAGAGAATAGCGGCCATAGCGGGGCTGCTATTTGGGTGACTTTGAGCTTTCTTATGAGGCAATAGTTATCAACCACATCATAGTTGGCAACCACATTTCAGTGGCATTAGATATGACTGGCAACACACACTAGTCAAAGACTCTCGTCTTGAGTTGAGACACTGCGGAACATTGGAAGAAAAGATGTGCCGTAGCTTCCCGAGTCGGATTGATTGATTGACGATTGATCTCTCTCTCGGAGCTGGACCTACCTAACTGGACAGTGTTTACTACCCGGTAAGTTGTGACCGGGATGTAGACAGATTATGATGGGGTTCCTCTTACCGAGCATGTGATCATGAGGTCTGTTTCGCCACTGTAGCTATTTACTTATTGTTATGTGTGTTCAAGTCACTGTTTAGAAGAAATTAATAAAGATAACAATAAAACTTGCTCTTACCAAGGATGTCAAAAGCAGACTGATGATTGGATACGATTACTGCTCCTCTGTCTTCGGCCAGGATTTCACCCTTTCGGAGTTCCCATTTCAAATCCAATACCTTCGTAATGTGCTTTAATATTCCAGCGGCTGCTCTGAAATTTGATTTAGATATTACGAACGGTGTAGCTTACGGTCTGTCTGCCTACGAAGCTGACGGTCTAGAGCGACTACCAAAAACCGCTAACTTCCTTCGCTCGGATAAGTATATCTCTCTCTGTCGTTCGAATATGCACGTGAGATAGAAATAGGGATACAACGTGGTGCCAAGATACATTACTTGAAGGTCATAACTTTAGATCAACATAACTCCGAATTTAAAAAATTACAGATGCTCTAAGGAAGCGTCCTTTTAAATATTTGCCCCTGTCACAGGCCACGCACTGTATATTGAAATATATCCATAACCTAACTCGGCAAAAAAAATTCTTAAGTGTAATTGATTGTTTTACATGGTTCTAACGCGATATTTATATACCTTTATTTTTGAAGTTTCGATTTTGAAAACCCTATCCACCTCAACAGCAGCAGCAAATAAAATTCATTTAATCATTCTTAATTAGAATTACATATGAAATATTAATAATTAGACTGACTTATACATATTAGGATACTTATACTAATTAGGATACAATACAAACAAATAATTTAAACATGTAGTTTAATTTTCAAAACTTTTGTCTTTCTTTATATTTGGAACGCAAAAAGTTAATGAAAAAACTCATATACATTTAATTTTGTTTTGTTTTGTTCTAAAGCCACAGTAAAATCAAAATGATGGAAGTTATTTATAGATTTTAGTGCAGAAGATATACATATGTATATGAATTTTAATGGCTGCTGAGGCGCGGAAAAAGCTTTTTAGCGGAAAAAGTAAAATATGCGTATTTGAGCCTTGAGTAGTGAGTGAGTAGTAGGTACCCAACAATACTTTGACTTTTTTACTGTAAGTAAGCGTGGAGTTATTTAAAGATGCAAAAATGTTTGTTACATTTAATAATTATAAAATGCTTTGATCTTTATTGAAATTGAGTAAACGGTATGTATTAATTAAATGAGTATAGAATGGTACTCTTATAAACATAATTATCAATCGCGTCAGTATTAAGGCGGTATTATAACTTCGCACTTCGCGAAATTGACCAACATACAGGAATAGTACATTGTTTAACGAGGGGCGTAAGTGGAATATTGAGAACAATCATTTCGTGACGGGTGATCGGCGGGGTGAGCCGCATTAACGCTTAGCGAATAACAGCCCTGGAGTCGACGACGTAGAGGTGGCCCTCTAAATCATAATGTTATGGCTGAGAAAAAAGCGGCTTTGTAAAGGAGTGTGCCTTCTGTACCTGTACTATTATCTATTCTGTGGCAGTACGTACAGTAGTATTCTTGCGGCGGCGCGTGGCCAACTAGATTTTTTCAACCAATGACAGAGCAGAATTCTAGTGGCACGCGGCCAACTAGATTTGCTTAAATCAATCAAATCACACACAAGCTCATAACTCCCTAGAGAGTTATGAAATTCCATAACTTCCTTGGGAACAATTTAGGCCATTGTCCTTCTGTATACACGCATGGAATAACACCATTTACGAGTAAGTGTGATGAAAAATACTTTTTCTCAAACATGCAATGAAATATTGACGTTGTGTTCTTCATAATGGGCTCTCGAAGTGTCACGTTTCGGGCGCAGCGTGACGAGAGATCCGTAATGGCATTTCATACAAAATTGGAGGCCTAGGCCTGCAAGATGGTATTTTTTAATTTCCATACCACATTTATTTGTGGCACAGCATCACGGCGATAAGCCATGAAAAAAACTATACTAAAGCAATATTTGCTTTTTGGTGCGTTATGACATTCTGCCTCTACTATTATTTTAAAAAAACAACAAACGTTTTTTTCTATATTTTGTCGTTTTATTTATATAAAATCAACATGAACACAACAATAACACATTATTAACAAATTCCTATAATTATATATTGCAAATTTAACTAGACAAATACACATTTAAAGGATTTCATCTAAATATTAGTGGTAAAAATGTCTACTCAAACTGCGTAGGTATTCTTTTAATCATATTGGAGGCAACATTGATCATTGTTTATTATGTGATTCTATTTTATTGGATTTAATTGTGCGTTGATGACTTTGTTATTTAATATGAGTTTCGTTGAAAACACAAACGAAGAAATAGTAATATTAGTTATATACTTATATGTTTCGTCTAGTTTTCTTTCAGTTTCTCTAGAAATAAAAGTTTCATTTCTTGCAGTTTTTTAATTTATTTCATTGCATGTTTGGGAAAAGCGCTATACATACCTCGGCGTGAAAAGGGGTTGCCAGCCTCATAACTATCCGTCTATATGTACTTACTCGGCCGCCAACCCCTTACTTCCCGGCCTCTGTAGTAATGTACTATTATCATAATATGCCACTGACTTTACTCTCCAATAAATTAAAAAAAATAGAGTTATTATGACTAACAATTGGGCTAAAAATGTAATTAAGTTGCGATGCGGTGCGGGACTATGCACAAGATTTGGCAGAAAGTGCCAGTGCGATATGAAAAAAATGAAAATATAACTTTTATTTTTTAATAATCTGAGGGAAAGACATCCAAGACGAGCCAAGCGAAGCGCAAGGGCACTACCTACCTTTTCTCGAAACGGTTCGTCGTGTTTTTGAACCATCATATCTTAGGTTTGGATTATAACAGATAAACAAAATTCTCGGGATATGATGTCAATAGTGGACTTATTAAACATATAAAGTTTCAGTTACATAGCTCTTATACTTAAAATTTTATTTAAATCTAAAAAACGCCGATTTCATCACTGACTCGCTCATATCAGACTGACGGATAAAGAGGAACTAATTTTAACGGCATTTCAGTTAAAATAGGTTTGCTCAACGTTTTACTTGATAAGTTAGAGTGCATGTGTCCTATGTCCAAGAGAAGAAATGCGTTAATTCCCAACAAATCCATGCAAACGAAGGCGCAGCAGCAGCTTATAATTGTTCTATATATACCCTCACACATAACTGTGTTGGCTTTTTAGGTATTGTAACTGTTTTTTGGGTCATTAAATCTTTGGTATCTGTCCGGTATTATACATTTTAAACATTAAAAAATATTAATACTTATGAGAACATACGAGTTACCTGTTAATATTTTAAATAGATTAGTAAACCCTAAACATAGATCCGTAAGTCCATTTGTCAATTTTACCTGCAGAAATTGAAATTGAAAACTACTTACTTTGCATTTCTCACGTTTTTCGGGTTCAACAAGAAGTACGGCCAAATCACACATGCCAATAGTGAAGTTGCCAAATAAAAAAAGGCGAAGTATGAGTTAAATTGAATTTTGTTCGGTTTTGGTGAAATTATTTTTCTTATAAAGAAGGTCAATATACATATGGTAACAAATAATACGATCTTGTCCCACATTGTACTAGATCACTCTATCGACGCACTATTTGCTTACCGCACTGTTTAGTAATGAGGATAATATTAACTATCTGTACTATTTATTTATAATTCCACACACCTACGAAGGAACGCAAAACAGATAGCTAGTTTGTTGATACGGCTTTCTATCGGAGGCGGAAAAGCAGTCGACCTTGCTGCCTTTATCTATATCTTTAAAACGATGACTTCTTATTGAATTAGAACAAAATTTAGCACAAACAAATTTTATTGAATTAGTATTAAATATTTTGTTTTGTGTCTTTTTAGGTTTAAAAAACGGTCAATAGTAGATTGTATAACTATGGCCTGAAATAAAACCTCGCGTCGCTCCATCTGACCTTACGCACCTTTAGTAAAAGGGATGTGGCATAAAGTTCTGGATGGTGATAATGAGACATAATTGGATCCATGGACAGCCCTTTCCAAAAGTCAAAACGGCTTTTGACCGCCAACGTCCTAAGTTTTATTGGCTTCTCATAACGGCTATCGTCCAACAATCATCCATCCATCCATTCATGTCTCATCCTCACCATCCAGAACTTTATGGTAAGTACATCCCTGGTCAGACGCGTTATTTGCGGCGTAAAAAGGCGTTCTGTCTAAAAATTCTGGTTTAAGTTTTCCGGTGTTCGCCATAAAACGACTGTACCCGTCCGTGTTTAATTTAATAATTTAAAGCTTATTAAAGTGTTCCTTCGAATGTTAAAACCATTGGTTACCGTGATCAGGACGGCGGCATTTTCGATCTTTTTTAAAGCGAAAAATGTTTTAATTTATTTTAATAAAAACGTGAAGTGTACTATTTTTATTTATCACCACAAATCGCCCGAACAGGGACCAATTTGTGGTGATAAATAAAAATAGTAGAAATCTGGTTCGAATATCCCGGTGTTTACCAAGTACTTAGTTACGTAACGTCTTTCTTTTCTGGTGTAAACAGTGTTTTCGGTTTAAATACAGTTAAATTAAACGTGTTGAATGTGAGTGCGACAGGTTTGTGGAAGCTGTCCATGCCACTGGGTCTAAGTTCTTCAAGGCCCAGCGGCCCAACAGAACTAAAAGGGTCTCTAGCTCCACTCAGAAGCTCATGAAGGAAAGGAGTGAAATGATTCTGCAGTCTTCAGCCGATGCGACTTTATACCGGCGGCTCAATAAACGGATCTCCAAGTCCCTTTACCCGCAATCTGCGCCAATTCAATACGAACCGTATCGAAGAGGCCATCGAGCGAAATAAGGGCTCGAAAGTTTTCGCACGAGATCTGTCTATTGGGCAGAGCCAGCTCGCAAGGTTGAAAACTGAGGACGGGAGAGTCGTTTCTTCCAAACCTGAGCTTTTCAGTCAGATAGAGCGTTTTTACGGACAGCTATACACGTCAACTCGCAAACCCGAAGTTGGTCCGGCAGAAGACCCTAGAGCTAGAATTACCTGACACAACACCGACGACATCCCGGACATCAGCCTGTACGAGATTAGAATGGCTCTGAAACAGCTTAAGAACAGCAAGGCACCCGGTGAAGACCGAATTACAGCCGAACTCCTGAAGGCGGGTGGAAAACCGATCCTTACGGCCCTTCAGAAGTTATTCAACACCGTCCTACTGGAAGGGAGAACGCCAAAGGCGTAAACAGAGGTGAGGTGGTGCTGTTCTTCAAAAAGGGTGACAACACTCTGCTGATGAACTACCGACCCATCTCACTTCTGAGCCATGTCTATAAGCTGTTTCTAAGGGTCATTACGAATCGTCTCGCACGCAGGCTTGATGACTTCCAGCCTCCCGAACAAGCCGGTTTCCGAAGAGGTTTTAATACCGTAGGTAGATTATATTCATAGGCTCCGCCAGGTTATACAGAAGACTGAGGAGTATAACCTGCCTCTCTACTTAGCGTTCGTGGACTACGAGAAAGCCTTCGATTCGATCGAAACCTGGGCTGTACTACAGTCTCTCCAACGGTGCCAAGTAGACTGCCGCTATATCGAAGTGCTGAAGTGTTTGTACGAGAACGCCACTATGTCAGTCCGACTCCAGGATCAGAGTTCGAAGCCTATTCCGCTGCAGCGGGGTGTCAGACAAGGGGATGTTATTTCCCCAAAACTGTTCACCGCTGCACTGGAGGATGTGTTCAAGACTCTAGACTGGAGAAGGCTAGGCATCAACATCAATGGCGAGTACATCACTCACCTTCGGTTTGCTGACGATATAGTAGTCTTGGCTGAGACCATGGAGGACTTAAGCACGATGCTCGATGATCTCAGTAAAGCCTCCGTGCGAGTTGGTCTAAGGATGAACATGGATAAGACAAAGATCATGTCAAACCTCCATGTAGTACCAACTCCCATTTCAATCGGACAGTTTACGCTCGAAGTTGTAGACGATTATATACACCTAGGACAGACTGTTCAGTTAGGTAGGTCCAACTTTGAGAAAGAGGTCAATCGTCGAATCCGACTCGGCTGGGTAGCATTCGGGAGGCTACGGCACATCTTTTCGTCCAATATTCCGCAGTGTCTCAAGACGAGAGTCTTTGACCAGTGTGTGTTGCCAGTGATGACGTATAGCACGGAAACGTGGTCGCTTGCTATGGGCCTCATAAGAAGGCTCAAAGTCACCCAAAGGGCAATGGAGAGGGCAAACCAAACGTCAGATAAGGTATAAGTATTACAAAGAAAAAACAGCAAAAGACAACTAAATACTCTAGTATATTAAAGCAATGTATTTACGAATCGAAAAGAAATGCAAACATACAATTCATTAATAAAAGCTTTAATAAATGTAAAGCTTCATGGCAAGTCATTAAGAACCAATTAGGCTCTACAAAACCACGAGAAGCGTTCGAATATATACAGCGTGTATATCCAATACGAGCAAATCTTTAAATGGTGGTTAGTACAGGACCTAATAAGTGTATTAAGATAACTTTTGTCTAAAATTGCAACGAAAAAATTAACCATACAAAATAATTCAGCCCGCAATGTAACGCAACATGTTCGAGTTAAGCCTCGTTTGACAGTTGTCAGCTGTCTAAGTATCCACTTCCGAAATGTCTAAAACCAAAATTTAATAAAGCTATGTCGTATCTCGGTAATGTCCTTGGCAATTGAGTTAGGTATAAACTTATAGCCAAAGATGTTATGAGATGAGTGTTTTTTCAAACTACCTTATGGTGTAGAACTGTAGATGTTCATCAAGTAAAACAAAAAATAGGCTACAAGTAACTATTTATTTACATACCGGTCAGAAACACAGTTAAAAGTTTTAATCACGCCTGTGTCTCCGCCTCAGGTATCGATTCTCCACGTGGCTCCCGTGCAATCGAACGCAAGTTTCGCAGCGTCGTTTAATGGACTCCCTAACGTGGTAAAGATCAGTATTGTCCCTGAGTTTTTGAAAAACTTCGGTTATCTTGTTTTTCAGTTGTTCCACGGATGTCCTAGGTTGTGAGTACACCTCGTTTTTTACTGCCCCCCACAGAAAAAAATCGAGCGGTGTTAAATCAGGAGAGCGAGCAGGCCAACGACGTGGACCAAATCGCCCGATCCATCTGTTCTCGAACATGTCGTTTAGCACGTTTCGGACACGAACCGCCGCGTGAGCCGGGGCACCATCCAACTGCAACCACGTTTCCCGGCGATCTTCTTCAGGCAGCATGTTCACGTATTCTGCTAATGGCCCGTTGATAAGCTGGATGAATTTGTCCGCATTCAGGTTACCGTCGATGAAAATGGGTCCTATGATCCGGTTGCCGTGTATTGCGGCCCACACGTTTACGGCCCAACGATACTGGTGTCCGGTCTCTCTCATGTCATGGTGATTTACGCGTGACCAGTAATGGCAATTACGTTGATTCCAAACCCCATTCCTGGTGAATGTGCTTTCATCTGTCCAGATAATTTTGGACATGAAATCACCGTTTTCTTGATGACGACTGAGTAACCACTCCGAAAACGTTAAACGTGGTATTAAGTCTCTCGGCAGCAAAGCATGTACCTTTAAAAATTTATAAGGATGTTGCTTGTCACGTTTGAGTATTTTGTGTACCGTCATATGACTCATATTAAACCGTCTTCCAGCTATTCTCGTACTACTCTCTGGGTCAGCTGAAAAATGGCGAAGGATCCGGTCTTCTAATGAGACTGGAAGCTCATAGTTAACAGCTGCTCCCTCCACCCTCCCTGTCACTGGCAAACCTTCACGAGCTCGCTGTAACGCGTTGACGATCACTCGAGCGCTACTTGGCACTCTACGATTTGGAAATCGCTCTCTGTATATTTCTAATGCTCTTCTGCCATTTTGATGTGCTTCACCATACATTAAAATCATGTCCATTAATTCCGGAGCACTAAAATTGGTTTGACGGGGCATTTTAATTTAATGACTGAATTGTGACTGACATTGTCAAATCATAGTTGAAATAAAATACGCGAAAACTTACCAAACAGTTCGGTACAATTTACAACCTTGTATGTAGGTAACTATCAAACTTTGTAGAGTTCAGTTAATAAATGTAAATCGAATTTAAATTCAGTTATCAAATTAAATAACTATTATGAGTGCAATCTTGTTGGTAAATAATTTACAAAGAAGATTACTTAGTTACCTATTTAAATTAAATAGAATGATTTTCTAAAAAAGGTGTCATTGCGCGTCGTGGTAATTTTATTTTAATATCAACGACGCTGTCAACTAATTTTTATCGTGACTGATTAAAATGGCTCAAAATAATGTCAATTGGTTGTTGATAAACAAATACTTAAGTATTTAATAATTCAATAACTTACATATCTAGTGGTGTAGTCTACTAAAAATAACCACACAACGTTATGAACCATATTTTTTTGTGCAGTTAAGTATTGATTTTCTTATTTAAGGGTCAGTGGGATACCACTGCTGGGCAAAGGTCTCCTTACGTTTCAATGTATCCCGGTCTTGACCAGTCTCCCACCACCCCCACACTGGTGCATATCAGTCTTTATCAACAAAGCAGTTAGCTAACAGTATCTAAATAATTAATATCACTACACACCAAGATTTATTTTTGGACAGCTACGTGGATTACATGTTTACGTTACATTGCTGCTCGGTAATTTTTCAAAAAAATATTACAGGCGCTCAATTAAGTTTAACTTAAAAAGTTCATTTAATTAATGATTACGCTACTAAACTCTGCCTCTGGTTTAATTCTTTGCTCGTATTGGATATACACGCTGTATACTACACAACTCTTTAATATCGGACCCAGTAAAAATCGGTACCACCTTCAATGACCACTATATAGAATCCACGCACAAGTCATCCATTGCCCCTCCCAAAATAAATATCAAATATAGTTCAAGAGCCAACTCTATGTTTCTGAAATCCATGGCAGAAAACGAAGTTCAGGGTGAAGTGTTGTCATTAAAAACACAACATCCGGAGGCTACGATGGAATAAATACTTTTATACTTAAGACGTGCTTAAGTGAAATTTTGACTATCTTAACTTATTTAGTAAATCTCTCTTTTATAACGGACACTTTTCCTGATACTCTAAAACGTCAGTTATCATGCCATTATTTAAAAAGGGCAAAAAAGATGACGACAGTAACTACAGGCCAATTACATTGATACCCATTATTTCCAATTTTTTTGAGAAATGTATGTTTAAACGGTTGCTTGATTTTTGCACGAAATTCAATATAATCAAAAGTAAATAATTTGGATTCCAAAAAAATAAATCTACTACGACTCACTTCTTAAATTAGTTTTAGCTGGTCTTAACAATAATAGCTACAGGGCTATTTTTTTATATGTCCAAAGCGTTCCATTTTGTTTCCCACGATAAACTATTTTGCAAACTAGAAGCTCTCGGAATCAGAGGGCCGACACTCAAATGGATGTCGTCCTACCTAAATGACAGAAAACAATGTGTCAAAATCACAAAAATGAACGAAAACAGCGAAATGACTACCTATTCATTAAGATTCAGATATAATAAGTTCTGTGTACCACAGGGTAGCGTTCTAGGACCTATATTATTTCTATTATATATCAATGATATTACTGACATTACGCATCACAGATGCATTTTATTTGCCGCCAACATTTATATTATTGTGACATCTAGTAAAAATAAGAATATAAGTAATGAACATGAAAAAGAGATAAATAATACAATTAGCATAGTGAAAGATTGGCTATTTTCAAATAATTTAATCATAAATTTTGACAAATCGAAGTATGTACAATTTAATAAGGCTGTTCATGTCAAGACAAATATCGATCTTAATATACCCACTATAGACCAGATCCCGCAGATAAAAATTCTAGGAATAATTGTGGATGAGAAGCTTGACTGGAAGCCGCATTTAGATTATGTTACAAATAAAATAAATAAATATGTTTTTGCTCTTAAACAATTATTTTTTACGGGTTATAGTTACGGATATAAAAACCGTGCTCTCCTGCTATCATGCATATGTAGAATCTGTCCTACGCTATGGCTTGATAATATGGGGGAACAGCACTGACATAAATCGCGTGTTCGTTGCACAAAAAAATGCATCAGAGCAATGCATGGTATGCGACCAGATGAATCGTGCAGACCATTTTTAAAGAGCGTAATATATTACCACTTCCTGCCTTGTATATCTTTGTTCATAAATATTAAAGTATTTTTGAAAAAGCATGTGATAGTCATCCACGAACATGTCGAAATCCGGATAGACTAGTAGCTGACGAGCACCCTACTTTGTCAAAATATAGAAAAAGTTGCATAATATTGTCAATTAAGATCTATAATAAAATACCAACAGACATTAAGAAATTGAATATTAGATTGTTTAAACAAAAATTGCACCAATGGCTAAATAATAATAATTTTTATTATTTAAATGATTATTTTGTTCTTTGACATGAAATAATGTATGTACTGGAATGTAATAATAAAAAGGGTTGGAAGTATGGATGAGGAACAAGTAATTTTTGAAGTAAAGAAATTCTTTTATAATGGTTAGCCATTTATTAGTCAAAATACAAATGATCCGACTGCTAGCAGAAAACTGGGTTAGGTTCAGTTAGAACCACGACCCTTACAGAACCGAACAGCTACCAGAAATGCAGGTTAGGTTAGGTTAGAACTGCGATGCTTCCAGAACCGAAAAGAAGGTGATGTTTCATTTTACCTGTGGATTATTTTATTAATTTAAAGTTTATTTTGGATAATCAAAATAATTTCTTCTCTAATACCGTTAATTGGAGACGGCGGATAGAGATGGAAAGTTCTACGTCTTTTAGCATTAGATAAGTTTGCTTTTAAAACTATATAGGTAGCCCGGACTAACGTAAGTAAAACTACTGGACGGATTTAGGCAAAAAATTACCAGTAATTTTGTAGCTTTGTTTTATTTAATACATTATGAAAAATATACGATTTAAGCAGACACGTCTGTTGATGATTATTAAGATATTTAAAACTGAGTTTTCAATTTAAAAGCAATTTAAACTAATGAACTCATCGAACTGTTACCTTATACGCTTAATCCCTGAACGGATTTAGATGAAATTTTCGTACCGTTAATTTGAGACTCTTGGAAGGATATACGATAGTTTTTATCTCGGAAATCATCCCTTAAGATGCTAGAACTTTGTTTGGGTCGGCGATAAGTAATAAACTTTTTTTTATAACTTTTCAATATGACCTGTCTAAATGGCAAATATCACGGTTCCGATGCATTTTAGAGTATTAAAAATTAAAATTAAAATTTTACCTAATGCCCTTTGGAAGTCTTCGCTGAAATTGGCGGAGGTCCTGCCACCATGAGCGCTGAATATTTTGGCAAACGCTGCTTTAATTTCCATCAAACATAGCTAAGAAACTTAACTACAGATAGGTAAGGCAACACTCAAATTATTATACTAGTGGTTATCTTAAATCTACGAAGTCGTAGGTCATTTATACACATCTAATTGTCAATTTGTACCTATTGATAAAAATATTGGTAATTGACCCAATAACCCTTGTTTACATTTTGATAATTAAGTATATCAGTTTGTTCGTTTTAAGCGCAAAGTACGTAAGTAGGTTGTTATGAAGATAATATGCCATGAAATCCGTCTTTGTTGCTCGCCAAATCTCTCTTGACGAATTCATGTATTCATTGGCTTGCGTGTTACCTACTTTTTGATGACATTTCGTATCAAATATCCAATGCCCCTTCAATACGTTTACGGACAGGAAGTAGTGCTAGCGGTACACCCCGTAATTCAGTAATATGCTGCAAATGGTGTTAAAGTTTTGAAAATCGGTACGATTGATCTTTAGGCCAAACGATCAATTTGATCCGTAGCCCGAAAAAAAAACGAAAAAGGAGAGGAGTTACGTCAAAGATAAGAAAAAAGAAATATTTTGTTCTGAAACCTATCGTGTGTGGTACCCAATGAAAGGGCTTAGGTACTAAGCCGATTCTAAAAATATATCACATCATTATATTTCAGCCATTTTTGTTAAATTAAAACAAAAACAATTTTCGAAATATACCAAGTTTGGGCTCCTCCAGACACGATATGGCTTATTTTTTTTAAATACAATATACCACAAATGATACGTAATATCCTCACATTTAACCTCAAAAAAGCAATTTTGAAAATAATTTCATTATGTATTTTTTTATAATTGACGTAACTCCTCTCCTTTTTCGTTTTTTTTTCGGGCTATGGGTCAAATTGATTCGTTTAGCCTAAAGATCAATCGTACCGATTTTCAATACTTTAACACCATTTGCCACATATTTTGGCGTAGGTACCACTAGCACTAAACAAACAAACACACGGTATCAGGGAATTCAAGTAAATATTTGAGGATGAGGACTATCTTACACAAATCGACCTAGTCGCAATCTAAGTAAAGCTTGTACTATGGGTACTAGGCGACGATATATCCTACTAATATTATAAATGCGAAAGTTTGGATGTATGGATGGATGGATGTACGTTCCAATTAATCTCAAAAACCACTGGACGATTTTTTATGCAACTTCAGTACCTTATATATCAGAATAGGACATAGGCTATAAAAATTATAAAGATAAGGATTCAAAGGGGTTAAAAAATGGGGTTGAACTTTGTATGGTAACTCCTTAAATAGCTTAAATCTATGAGCTAAAGACTTGAAAATTGGTAAGCATATACTTGACTAGAAAGTAAAAAGAACTCCAAACTTTTAGCAAAATGTAGATAAAACGTAAAAAAAACACTTCATATATAGGTGCAGAACCGTCACAGCGCCCGCGCAAGTCCTGCTAATGCTGCCATGTAAACATAAATAAGCACCGATGTTTACGTGCAAGAAATGTTGCAGAACCGTCGCGGCGCACGCGCAACCCCTGCTAATGCTGCCATGTAAACATAAATAAGCACCGGTGTTTACCGTACAAGAAATGTTGCAGAACCGTCGCGGCGCCCGCGCAACCCCTGCTGCTGATGCTGAAATGTAGACATAAATAAGCACCGGTGTTTACGTACAAGAAATGTTGCAGAACCGTCGCGGCGCCCGCGCAACGCCTGATAATGCTGCCATGTAAACATAAATAAGCGCCGGTGTTTACGTACAAGAAATGTTGCAGAACCATCTAGGCGCCCGCGCAACCCCTGATAATGCTGCCATGTAATAGTAGTTTATGCAACTGGTCCATGATGAGAGGCCTTAAAATACGAGCGTGGATTTATGAAGCGAGCGTTAGCGAGTTTCATAATAGGATCACACGAGTGTTTTAGGGCCTAATTATGTACAGTTGCATACACTAATTTATCTACACACATATCATAAGTACTCTACGATGGGTTCACAATTCTACTTTCGTAACAGCAAAAAAACAATAAAAAATGACAACAGCAATGGCGGCAATTCGATCCTCCGTCAAAATGAATAGTTTTTTAAAATCATAGACAAACTAATGAAGTCCCTATACTCATGTCACTCGAGATCAAAAGTCAATCAATCAATCAAATATATTTATTTGCAAAAATACAGTGGTAGGATGTTACAATTGGATAAGTTCTGTGTGTTTTGCTTGCAAGCAGGCATGCATAAAAACATTCGACACAACAACGTCGTGCGTAAACATTAAAAAAACATACTGAATTGTCGTTTCGTATCGATAACTGTTTTAATATCTATGGATACTAAAATAGAGGGCCACTTGAGCTTTGACAGCTGTTCCAAAATGAAACTCATAACGTTACAAAAATCTGTACTGTTATAACATTAAACTACAGATTTTACCTACTACCACAGACAAGAAAGTTCTCATAGTTAAATGGTTTGTTACAATGCTGGTCATTTCCTAGGGTTTCTGAACGCATTTTAAAGAACTAATGCTATGTTCGTAGATAAACATAAATAAGCACCGGTGTTTACGTACTTACAAGAGATGTTGCAGAACCGTCGCGGTGCCCGCGCGACCCCTGCTAATGCTGACATGTAGACATAAAACTTTTACGCGTTAGTTGAATGGCTCGTAAAACCAACGTCATAGCAAACCCGACGAAAGGGAAGGTGCTGAGCTGACAAAATTTCTAGCTTCGGTATAGGTAAATACAGTGGGAACCATCAAAACATTTCATTGTGAAACTCTTTTGCCGTAACAACAACATTCCAATGATTAATTAAAAAAGCAGTAACAAAATTTATGAGCATTGGAATTTTATTACTATTATCAAATTAGCCATCGGTATCATAATTGTACAAAATGTTTGCGATGGTGGCCTTCTTTATGTGCGCTTGTTTTTTTGTGACAAGTAACGAATCATTGTCGTTTACAAATACCGGAACGTACGATTTTTATGTGTCTAATGAGCTTAACAATGGTACAACGAAGCACGACCAGTATCCTGGAATCTTCAAAAATTACAATCGTACAACGAAGCACTATGAGTATCCTGAACTCTTCAGAAATTACATTTATACGAATTTATCCGAACGAGGCAGAGAAGTGTTTTCAGACTTTTCAAATAGTATGTGTGTGTTTAAAATATCTCCATCTCTATCGCACTTGCCATATTCGAGTCATAATCATGTGCAGTAGCAGCTCAGTAGTGGTAGTAGCAGCTCGGTCCATCCTCTATGGCTCGGTCAGTCCAACGGCTCGCAACTCACACGCGACACTCGGCTGCGATTGTTCCGATTTCCGTTTAATCCTGCCAGTACCAGTTGAAGCTATATTTAAGTTTTGTGCATATTGTGATTGAGAGAAGTAGAGAACAACGACTTTCCAATTGAATGCGTCCCATTTCGTATACGCGGTATGCTTGGATCGGAGCTGTATGTTCCAGGGCGGCGCTATGGAAATCCATAGCGCCTGACGAGCGGACGCGTCGTCTCGCGCGAAATTAAGGCTGTGCCTATATGCGACCTCAGGCACTTACAATTAGTTGATCAGACCATTTGTCACCTCATGCATTTCTCATTATGAATATTACAAGTATATTGTTAAATACTTACATATGTTCATTGTCTAGGTACACATTTTCTTTTAAAGTGATATATTGATCATTTTCAGAACACTCGTGCATACAAAGGCGAGGCATATGTACTACGATAGCTAGTTGTCTGACAGAAAGGAAACTATACTTTGCTGGAGGCTGCCACGGGCGTAATAAAGTATGTTGCTACGACTTCGATGACGAAGTTCGTATTCGTGATGATTGAGTATTTTGGATAACTTAAAGGCAATTCTACTGACCGGAATTATTTTGGCAACCCATCAAAGTACCAATTTAATTAAATAAAATACGCAAAAAAATTGCGTAGCAAGAAAAAAATATATTTTTGTGACGATTTATTACTGAATCTGAATTCAGTTTCAGTACTTAATACTTAAGAGATCTTTGATTGACACCAAAACTAGCCAATCGAAGAGTCGTCCAGTGTTGTAAAAGTGTGCAATGTCGTAGGATAGACCACCCTATATTTTTGTGGAACTTGATCTGAAATAAGACTCACCTCGAACCTGACGTCACTGTCTGCCGGTTTCCAGAAACGGATACTGGGTGGATAGAACACCTATCATGTCATTATCGATGAGAACATATTTATAATTCACGTAATGAGAGCTTATTTTGTTGGAATTTAAATCATTAGGTTTTAATCTAGATACGCGGTAGCGTGCCAAGCCAAGTTCAAGCTAACAGAACTGGCGAGCAGCACCGTGTGCTATATTACACGAACCATTTGGAACCCCTCATAACTCAAAAACTTTTGACCCCCATGAATCCTAAAATGATTTCATAAACATGTCAAATTTGGCTAATATATCTCGACTTGCGAGATACAGTCGACACACGTAAAAAGAGTTCTGGGGGCTTACATTTAAAATGGTGCGCAGAGGTCTTTTTACGCGTGTCGACCTATACATACGAGTATGTTCTCCAAATTTCACATTTCACAAACACACCTCAAACGGTTATTTAGATATTAACTTCCAAAAATCGTCATTTTTATAACCGTCTGAACTATAGATCAAAACTCTAACCCAGTTCCAGATGACCTAGAAAGTAACTAATAAATCAAAAACTGTACATTTTTATGATTTTATTCTTATATGAAAACTATCCAAGTCAGACCTTAGCCTGACCATTGAACTTGGCACCCATTTAGATCTCACTTCTTTTGTCGTTGAAGTCAACAACCAAGGCATATTTCATAATATTGACGTTGCCTCTCATTTCACATTTATATTTTTGATGGGATGCAGGTCATGCAGGTAACAAGACAGCAGAGAAGCGGTGGGGTATACCACGTTAATACTAAAGGAAATGAGTCTTGCCGGCTTTATAAACAGTTTCCTAAAGCCAGGCTCTTAGAGATAGTTACAACTTTAGAAGTTAAACCTTATTTCAAGCACCTAACTCAAATGGAGGCTGGGCGATTAGTGGAACTGGACCCGAGCGGTGAAAGTTCACTAGGTATTAGGGTAAGTTTTTCCAATGAAACGTTTGCGCGCGGGTGTGCACTATGTTGTGCACGATTGCTCTTTGATATGTAAGCGCACGGGATTTACCTAATTAAACTGTTAGAATTACAAAGCTAGTCGGGGTTAATTTGATGTTCTACTTATCTTATCTAGATGACGGTCCTGTGAGCGACGCAATTACAGTTTTTAAAACTACCTTTTTATTTATTTGTCAAAGCTAGGGGCGCGCGGAGAGAGCGAGATGGCGGGAGGGTGTAACCGTTACTTTACCTCATCGTAGCAAATTTAAACCAGTCGTTATACGCTAATGCACTCGCCGCACGCTCCTCCGGCTAGTAATTTTGTCTATGTACCGACCTTTTCCAAAAATATGTTTGTCGCGAAATTTGCCTATTTTTCATCGTGAATTGAACCCTGAACGCTACAAAGTGGTCTTCGAACAGAATCTTGATGTATTTCACGCCGCCGTCGAAAAATATGGTTAAAACACGCAGCACCGTAAGGAAAGAACAAGAAGAAAATAATGTTACTGTTACTGAGGTCGACCCAGGCAAGGCAACTACAAGTGCAGCTCCAGATGTTGAAGAAAAAGTGCAACCTGACAAAACAATATTGATAGATGCCAGAAGTGTTAAGTACGAGATGCCAAAACCGAATGAGCCTACCTTCCAAAAAGATGTCAAGAAAATCTTCATCATCCTCCATCGCAGCACGCAAAAAGAAGCTGGAATTGCACGATACTGAGGCAACTAGCAAATCATGGTACCTCCCTCATTTTGGAGTAGATAATAAAAACAAGAAGCGCCTGCGTCTCGTATTTGATTGTTCTGCCCAAACTAACGGATTGTCGCTGAACGATTACATTCTCAAGGGCCCGGACCTACTGAGGTCCCTGTTTGGAATAATACCTTCCTCTATCACTAAAGCGGAAACTCGTCGACATGTGTACTTTGCCTTTTTTTTGTTTTCCCAGGGGATATCCCTTATGGATCCCACCCGACTCGGGAGAAGCCGAGTGGGGGTATGTCCGACTCGCACGGACTAAAACCCCTCGGGTGTTCCATCGCTCGCTTTTAGACAGAGCCCCAGGAACGCTTTTGCACACATCCGGAACTCTGTCAGCGTTGCCCTTGCCCGGGCCCACGATGGTGGCAGGTTATGTTGCCCTACCCACTCCGCTGTTGGCACCCCAGAACACCATGGGGGGCGTTCCAGCTCGGGGCCTTTTCTAGGCGGGTGGTGGAACTCCCGACCCAACACCCGCAGGTCCCCGTTATGGTGGCAGCATACGGCCTGCGAAGGCCCTTCGCCGCCTGCCTGGCCGCCTGCGGCGCTGCGGGGCTGAGTTGACGTCGTCCTCGCGCGTCCGCTCTGCAGCCTCCTTCTGCGTCAAGACTGCAACGCTGAAGGTGGCCACTGCCGCCCACGCCTCCTCACCTGCCAACCATTCGGCTGATCAAGGCCGGCAGTGAGAGGTCTCTACCATGTGTACTTTGCACAGTATTCTAGGTGTTCAAAGGATGGATCGGGTCCGAAACACTACACTGCGCTCCAAAACACGCATAGCTGATGTGGGTGCGAAAACTGCCAGGCTCAAGTGGGACTAGGCCAGCCACGTCTGTCGCATGCATCCAAACAGGTGGGTAATGTAGCTACCAAGTAGGTGCCATATAACGGGCGACGCAGACGGGGCCGACCTAGACGGAGATGACGGTACGACCTGGATGTATACGACCCGATAATATTTGAGGACTTCCGTCAATTCCACAAGGATCACCCTTGGCACTTTATTAGTTGCTATTTCAACGGGATCTTATCAGAATCTGTGATATACTTTTGTACTTTTAAGTATATAATTGAGGAATTCCATAAGAAATCTGTGGTCTTCATCATCAATTCCACTCCACCAATTTATGATTTCCGGATGTAAATACACGAGTTATAATAGAAAATACCAAAATCACTACACGCGTGCCTAATATAATTGAGGAGTTCCCTCAATTCCTCATGGATCCCATCATCCAATTGAATTTTCAAAAAAATGGGACCTACCTGGAAACATATACTTACCAACAAAAAAAAAAATTATGAATCGGCTCATCAATGACGGAGTTCTAAGGTAACAAACATTGAAAAAAAAAAAAAAAAACTACCGAATTGAGAACCTCCTCCTTTTTTTGAAGTCGGTTAATGACAGAATAGCGGGGCTTGTGTAATTCGTAGGAAGGTGGGCTCTGATAAAACGAATGAACAAGCTTGCTGTTCTAATCTTGCCTTTGTTTGAGATTTTTTAATCTAAGGTTAATAAAAGAAAACGAACATATCCTTTGATTTCCTATCTCGATGCTAGTTAGGTAATGCGATAAAGGTTAACCGGAGCAAAGGCGTCTTCGAATAATACGTTTATTTGAGTTTTTTGTTATACATCGTGAGCTGCAACAACTCCTCTCATCTCAATGAATATCACTAGAGAGATATTCATTGAGATTGAAACTTTGACGCTGTCTGCCAAGTACCTACTTCCGGCCATTTCAGGACTAACAGACTTAGGTTTACTCTCTCTACGATTAAAGGGCTAAATGATGCCACATGTCTCGTATTGTTGTCTCATGATAGTCATGATGTAAATATACCCATACAAATTTTGACCGGAAGTGGAGGATTTTCGATTTTTTTTCTTGCTAAGCACAATTTTCTCGCTATGCATTTTATCATGTTGTCATGAGACGTAGGTGTATTGGGAGTGGGCTTACGGACTATACAGACATCAAATGAACAAGAAGTTTAAGAAACGAAATATGGAGACAAAGGATAACTCTTCGTTGACACTTTCACTGCCAGTATACGTCGGGCACAACTTGCTGCTCTTTGCTTGCTCCGGTCTCACTCGCACCGTGAAAACTAGAAAGAGTAGGGTAGTTGCGGCGCGGCGTCACTTGTACTAGCCCTGCAGGTACCCGCCTACGCCGTAGTCGCTTGATGCTACATACGAGGAAAACCACGGAATCGGCTAGATAGTCATCTATCTAGCCGATTGGCATTGGATGAATGGCAGTGAATGTGTTCTGTGTTAGATAATTTATTTACAAAGGTCTAAATTAGACGCAGAAAATAGGGGACTACGGCGACTTGAAATTCAAGTTTTTGTATGGGGCGCGCGCCAGCCTGCATTTCCTCTTAAGTAGCAATATTATCCTTTCATCCAGTCAACGAATTCGGACGGTATCATTGAAATCCATTCTATTGCGGTAATAACATTGTAGGTTGGAGTTAGGAAATCGACGAGCAGAGGAAAAGTTCGATTTCATTAAGCGCGGAAGCGAGGACTGTAAAAGATACCTAAGTATTGCAAACAGCCGTACAGATAATATTTATGGCGTTGTTTTGATAGCGGAGCCGTAACGTGTTATTTTCTTTCGCCCCCATCGCCATCGATATGGAGCACCGTTGAATAGAATCTACCCTAAGTTAATATAAACATGTATAAATAAATCTATATAACAATTACGTATTGCGCGCGTATCCCATATAAAACACGTAAAAAAAATTGTACATATACTGCATTTACTTAATTTTGTAATTTGGTCAGATTAAATAAACAATCATGAAAACGAAGAATTAATGTAAAAATGGTGCTAAGTCGGTACCTGCGGATAAAAATTGTTTCATTCCTGAATACATCTACATGCGTATGCAATTATTAATCGTTCTAAATGCGACGTGCTTCTTCCTCTGTTCTCCTAGCAGGGGAAAAATCATTTTTCGTATTTATCTTAATTTCGGCGATGCTCTAACCAACGCACAGCATTTAGTTTTTATTTATACTGGCTTTAATCTAAAAGGGCCAGAGACTGAGGCCGAGAAAATTTCTGAAACTTCATACCATAAGAGATAAGTTAACTTGTATCTAATTTGTATATAAGTTAAGTAGTTAAGTTTGCACTAGTGTTCGATGATTTTCCATTCCAGGGGCCGTAGACAAGGTTACAATCGACAAGCGCAAACGCCAATAGAAAATAATAAAATGTAGGGGAATGACAGATGCCGAAAATACACTTTTCGTTAACATCTGTCATTACCATACATTTTATTCGTTTTCTATTGGCGTTAGCGCCCGTCGATTGTAACCTTGTCTAGGCCGCCAGGTGCAAACATAAGTCAACTGTATTAAATTAACACACTATACAGACATCCAATGAACAAGAAGTTTAAGAAACGAAATATAGAGACAAATGATAACTCTTTAAAAGTTTAATACTGTCAATTGCGGTCATTTATGTCTAAAGTACTTAGAACAATATTGGTATAACCGTTTAAATACCCTCGCACAATAAACAGTTCATCATTCTCGCGATGTCTTTCACTTTATCTATAACTAGAACATCTTCTACTCTGATAACAAACCATTCATCAGCTCTTCAACTGGATCACAGTATAGGAACAGTACATAAACTTCGAACAAAGGTACATCGCACGGCTGCACACATGCGCGCGTGTTCGGTACGCACACACACATAGCCTTCGGGAATGATGGAGAATGCTTCAATCGGGGCCGCGCCGTTGCGGTGTTCGCTCGTTCTCACTCGCTACGTCAAAAGAAGCCGCCTCGTAGGTATGAAGACAGCGAGCCGCCAGTGCCACGATATCAAAAGGAGCCGAATAGGCTTGTAACTAAGCACCTACCAACCTAGTGCAGTTTAGCAACTATTATACTTACTAGGAAATATTTTAGGCAGTGGTATTAAAATATTCCATGAAGTGGGAAACTAACAACACATACCCAAGTATCTATAATATTATTACTTTGTGTATACAATATTGTCTATTAAACTGTAACAGAAATACTTTGCATACTTAAAAGCAAAATTAGTATTATCTGTATGCCAAGCCACAAACATGACACAGCCCTGCGCATCGAGCGAAAGTAGGTAACGAACGCTCCTAAACGGCCTCAGATTACCTACTGTATTATTCTTCTATACTGTGACTGGATGGTGAATATGAGTGCGGACTGTTGTATATATCAACGTTTAATTCTATACCCAACATAGACGACAGAAATAATAAGTTCTATTATGGTAAAAACAAAGTAATTAAAATTCCAGAAGGATCATACGAACTTCAAGATATTGACGATTACCTCAAAGAACATCTTCAAGGATGCTCGTTTACACTAACATGCAATAATAATACCTTAAAGACATCTATTTTATGCTATGAAAATATTCAATTTGATAAAGAAAGTTCTATCGGTAGTATACGTCGGGCACAACTTGCTGCTCATTCGCTTCGCGCGCGACTTCGGCAGCGTTTCCGGTCTCACTCGCACCGTGAAAGAGTAGGGTAGTTGCGGCGCGGCGTCAGTTGTGCTAGCCCTGCAGGTACCCGCCTAGCGGGCGCCTACGCCGTAGTCGCTTTCCGCTACATACGAGGAAAACCACGGGATCGGCAATGAGCGTAGCGCGTAGCGATTCTTGGCAGTGAATGTGTTAACACTTTCGCTGCCCAGAATCGCAGGCGCCCGCTAGGCGGGTTCCTGGCAGTGAAAGTGTTAAACAACCATATAGCTTCCATTTATGAATGAAAAAGAAACTGTATTTTGATCATGCATGCAGATTTTTACGTTCAACGCTAAAATCATGTGGCTCCGAAGTTCGAGGATTCAGTCAACATTGCGTTCTTTGTCTATGGCGTTGGACAGCAAGAAGTACTCTTTGGGTATTAGGTACAGTTAGCGTCATATAGTTAGTAGCAGTCAGTGTAGACAAATATTTCGTAACACACCCTTAGTCTTACAGTAATAAAGACGCGTACCGAATTGTTTGGCTACCTTGGCTGCTACACTGACTATATGACGCTGACTGTACCATCCCAGCAGAATAATCACATTTTCGCCTCATAAGCTCGAACATGCAGATTTTGCTGCTAAAAAAACTGTGACCGTGTAGACCGTGAGAAAAAGTCTATTACGAATCGAAAATATTTTAACTTCATTCGCCTGGTTTGTATCATGGCAAAATGAGAGTGACAGGAATAAGGTTAATTCGTAGTTCGCCATTCAAAGGACACCGCACAACTAGTATCGAAAAAAAGCTTGAATATAAACCATTTGGCGTAGCTCTTTAAGTGTACATTTAAATGACAATAGCGAAGGGGCAAAAACTTTCTATGCATAGTTTTTGACACAAACATTGTTTTGTGAAAATTGACCCAGAATTGAGCTCCATACTATTATGGAGCTCAATTCTGGGTCAATTTTCATCATATTATTATGGAGAATGTATGGAGAAAAGAAAATGAAGTGGTCAGATCCGAACGACAAACATATATGTTACTAGCTTCTGCCCGCGACTCCGTCCGCGTGGAACTCGTTTTTATCGTAGCTCCATACAAACTTTCCCCTTTACCCTAACTTTAAACCCCAAACTTTCCAAACTTTACCCTTCCCGGGCACTCAAACTATATCTTTACCAAATTTCACCATTTACTTTTCTTGTATTGTAATAAGGAGTCCATACACAAAGTTTCAAGTCTCAAACTTAAAATTTTACTGCATTCCCATACAAACTTTCAACCCCCTTTTTACTCCTTCGAGGGTGGAATTTTCAAAAATCCATTCTGAATGGGTACTTTCGTCGGGGGGTTTTTATTTGTTTAATTTTACTTTTATTTTGTCCTTTTTAAAGTGATGATCTTCAAACGGCTGATCAGGTTATCACCTTACCATATAATTTCAATATCATCGACGCGAAGCGGGGTGACGTCGACACGTTGGCGGTTAGGTTAGGTTAAAAAAAATGGCGTTTGTTTTAAAAAAATAAAAATAAAATGATTACATGCAATAACGACTAATAAATAAATTTAGGCTTATCTTAAATTGTATAATATATATTTATGCGAGAATAGTGTTCGACAAAAAAAAATGCTCATATATTTTATGCGTGAACATGATTCGGAGCATCAAAATTATGCACAAATAATATTCGGACTATTGAAATTCGGACCATTAATAATTTACTTTAAAAACAAAGTTTTAACCGACTTCAATTTAGTACTCCGCCAAGCCACAGAATGATTGAAATGTTGATGAACAAAATGATTATGCACGTGCATCTATTGTAATTACACTTTAATCGCATTAAAGCTTCATAAAAAAGCAATTCGTTAATAGGTTTTCAAATCTATTACTAAAGAATATCATCATCGACTGTACTCTGACTTTTATTCAATAGATTTCAAGACAGACTGACAGACAAGCTAGACATTTTAATCGCTCTTACTGGACTCCCGCGTGAACATTTCTTTTCCAATTTACCTCATGAACTGATTTCCGAGAGCAAATGCGTTGATTATTATAGAAAAAAACCCAATCGCTGTATGTGACCCGATAATATGTGAGGACTTCCGTCAATTCCACAAGGATCACCCTTGGCACTTCATTAGTTGCTATTTCAACGGAATCTTATCAGAATCTGTGATATACTTTTGTACTTTTAAGTACATAATTGAGGAATTCCATAAGTCATCTGTGGTCTTCATCATCAATTCCACTACACCAATTTATGATTTCCGGATGTAAATACACGAGTTATAATAGAAAATACCAAAATCACTACACGCGTGCCTAATATAATTGAGGAGTTCCCTCAATTCCTCATGCATCCCATCATCCAATTGAATTTTCAAAAAAATGGGATCCACCTGGAAGCATATACTTACAAACAAAAAAAAAATTTTTTGAATCGGCTCATCAATGACGAAGTTCTGAGGTAACAAACATTGAAAAAAAAAAATACAACCGAATTGAGAACCTCCTCCTTTTTTTTAAGTCGGTTAAAAAAAGTACTTGGGTGTCGTGTGGGGGTGGAGCTAACGGGTAAGGGTGTGAAGGTCCCTTTTTTTAGTTTTTCGTAAATAACTCGTAAACGGTAGCCCTTAAACTGCATCCATAAATAAAACTCTTAAAATGTAAACAAACCACTTACCGTTAGAAAAATACACATTCCTGGTGTAATCAAATCACACGCAATAACAAGTAGGCAATTGTTGTAACATATAGATAATCACGTGCAACACCATTATTTCTATAATAATATGTCCATTTTATCGTAAAACACTCATTTTTTCGCAGAAAACCGAGATCGCTGTAACCTCAAAACTACTACTGACATTTAAATACTCTGGTGGATAGGGATGGGATGTTCTTCCATATCGATAAAAACTCGAGGTCAGAGTACTTGGTCGAGGCAGTTTTTTTTTTATATATATATTCTTTTAATAACATAAGTACAAGAGTTACATACTAATCTAGTGTACATTTGGGTCCTAGACAGCAAAAACATAATACACAACCAGTTTAGTGAGCTTATGCGCTCATTTTAAACTTTTTAATACGCCCATAAAAGCGTTAACATTTTTTTTTTATTTACACTGAATCACTGGTAGTGTACACTGTAGGTACAACAACGAATCACATTTATATGCTTGCTGCGAAGAGCTCGCATTTGATGCATACATGTTGGTGTTCAATAATGTTTACTTACAGCCTAAGTTATTACTACTAAGTAATAACCTAATACTAATATTACATTATATTGGTCATAATGCCTTTATTATACTTGTTGTAAATCTCGAGGCAGTGATGTTGAGCTAGTAAACAAAGATTGTCTATTCCGGTGCACCAAATTTCTAAAAAAACATTGTTTGCCGAAACATATTGTTGCAGACATGTCAGAGGCAAATAAAGAACTTGTCATTAAATGGTAAAAAAAATATTGTAAATGGTCATGTTTTCAATTCTGTCCGGTTATCTAGCAAATGTTTCAATGAGATTACTAGAACACCGGACACAGAAAAAACATCACTACGCTCTGACGGCAACCGTTTTGTGCCTTCTCATTCACACTTAGGAAATTTAAATCATGCTGTCCTGCTGTCATATGTCATAGCGAACGGTTGATGTCAGAGTGCAGCCTTGGAACGTTCGTTGTTGCGAACTGTTTGGTTGTCAAAGATAACTAAATTATTTTGTTGAATATTGTATGCAACACCATATTTGTTTTATTTATTTATTTATTATTCGGAGAACCAACAGCTAACAATTCAAAATATTAATAATAGCTAGCAACAGGTTAACATACAATTGGTGGTTATCACTAAATTTTACAACGTGTTACCCACAAGCATACAATGAATACCTATGTAAGAAAAAAAAAAGAAAACGTATTATTTATTAAGTGATATAAGTCAACCGTTACATGCTGTGTTTTGTGTTTAGTGTTGCTTAAAATCTCATTGAAAATACTTTTAGGCGCCCCACCCACCTACAATAATATTGTACATTTTACTTCTTCACCTATTCTATTGCCTTAAATAGAAACAGCAGAAATGCACTGTAGTAATTTTGCCGACATCGATATTATTCGACATACACCACATCACTATAGTAGTCTATGGTTACCCATTCCGCCATATTTATTTATCTTTTAAGCTTGCATCACACTGGCGCGCCTGGCCGCGGCGGACAATAGTAAAATTGTCATTAGCTGTCAAATTTACTATTGTCCGCCACCGCAGGCCGCGCCAGTGTGTTGCAGGCCTTAAGACTTTTATTTATTATGGATGGAGTGTACCAAAAAGTGTTCTTATAGACAAGTCATTTAAATATTTTTTCTCCTAAACTGATTCTATACACTTATACTGGGATCAATATTTAATGAGATATGGAGAGAAGATGATGATTATAATTTAGATTTAGAAGACAATTAGGGATTTAGTTTTTACTACACGCCATACTTAAAATAAGTTTAATTTTGTTATTAGCCACCTTCTTCTCTCCATAACTCATGAAATAATATTGATCCCAGCAAAAAAATTTAAAATCTGTTTTGAAGAGAGTTTTATGCAAATGACTTATCTAACAGAAGAATTTTTGGTAGTAATGTGCTACCGTTTACGAGTTATTTTACGAAAAATTCAATAACTGATCAAGAGCGTGTCGGGCCCCCGCAGTGTAGGGTTCCATAGTTGCCTGTCTGTATTTGTTACATCGACACGCGCCAAGTAAATGGTGCGGTTGCATCGGCCGCATTTGTACGAATGTTGGCCTTTTCAAGTACATTTTAAGTTGGTCGACTATTACTCTGTTACTAGTAATGTCTACTTAGCCGTGATAGTTTCCCTTTTAAATTCATTAATGTACTACTGCCACGTTTTATTCCACATTTTCAGTAGCGGCCATTTAGCCGGCAGGGGGTAGGGACACATGATTCTAACAATCCCCCACCCACCAGTACTTTGATTAAGACACTTGTATATACAACTAGGTATACCAACATTCGCTCATACACGGATTATTTCCCCTATTTGGCAGTCTTTGGTCTCCTTTGGGTGTACTTTATGAGCCCCTCGCTATGTTCATGATTCTAACTTAGTTTCGCGTCGCTCGTCGAATATAAAATCTTTCACGAGCAAGTGCCTCAAAATCAACACTCGCAGCATAAAAACGAATACCTGCTCTGTTGTAGCACTAACAACTATTCCTTTAAATCTTACAGATCCATGGGCTGTTTACAGTATTTGATGGTAGTAGTTATAATTTTAGATTTATCTTAATTATATTTTGGGAACCGAATAGATACCTACGTACGGTGTGTACGTGTATGTGTAGACCGTGATATAGGTAAGTATACTCATAGTAAGTTAGACAAGCTTGTTCCAGCTCCGTGGTAATGTACTGCGTGAGTGATGGATGTCGCATATACGAGTAAGTGTCACTCGTAGTGATAAATATCTGAACACCCGGCTTGCCACGGAGTGAGTAAGTGACGATCGGTATTTTGTATATATCCGTATTATATATCTATCGTTACTGCGACTTAATCTTGGAATCTAAAATTCTTGTTTGTTCAAACTGAAACTAAGCAGGTAAGCACACATCATTATAAAGGAGAGACAAATCCCAACTTAAATGTAAAAATGTAAACCTAGTTGAGATAAGCGACCTGTTTATAAAGCGGACTGTCGGACAAACATCCAAGGAGCCTTATCTTAGGATATTATACTCAGTTATTATTCCAGGCGCAAGTAAATCTCTCCCAAATATAAACATGAGCTCAGCATAGAATTCAATTTCCAAAGTATAACTCCCACAATAACAGTCACGGAGATTTTGGACATGTTTATTTGGGTCAAGTCCCTAACAACGATATGTGAAAAAGTTTTGGTCGGCGATTCAACCCTCTACGTAACTTTGAAAAACATAGATACTTTGACAAGGTCCTGAAAGTAAATCATCGTCAGTCAAGCTCTGCTGCCAATAACTAGGTAAGTTCTCTAAAAATAGGGATTATTTCTTCATCAATACAATTGCGACTAAATTTACGCTTCGAAGCTCCAGTATTACTTATTCTTATTCAATAAAAAATAATTATAAGCCTTTTTATCTTTACTTACGCACATCCTTTTTCATTGTTTAACTAACTTACCATCTGCATCATATTAAAGATAGTTTCAACTTATATTGCATGAAATAGCTATACTTTTTACGTTTAATGGGTGCAAACGCCTCCCCCTCTTTTTACAAACATTACAATTATTAACTTGCTTTGTTCGTTCGATCGTTCGTTCATATGTGCGGGACTGCGGGTCAAACCTAGCAAGTTTAGTGTAATTTGACAATTTCCCATTCCCAAAGTCCAATCGAGTTGTAATTTTGTACAAGACTGTAAATCAGATGACAATGCAATACCTACTATACAATGAGACGGATGTTAAAAGAACATTAATTTATTGATATATATTTTTATTTCGTTTCACTCAGTATTCGTCACTCAACTAGTGTCAACACAATAACAACAATATATATATAGATATATAGAGATATATAGATTTGAAATTAAAAAGATTTTTTTTGCCGTCACACTTAAATTATCATTATTAGAGCATGTTAGGTTCAGTTAGTTTAAATGTTACCAAATAAAATCGGGTTCGACTTTGCTTAGAATTGTATACAATTTTAAACATTATTGTTTATTCTTGACTATAGTAAAAATTGAGCTCAAGTTTTCGCTAATGTTATTGCTATTTCTTTAAATGAGTTATCCCAAAAAATCATTCCATGTAAAAAATTGAGCAAGTCTCGAAACTCTTCCACCGTAAAAAGTAGTGAGATATCTCTGAGTCAAGTCGGGCATCCTTATTATTATTTTTTTCGTGCTACATTCAGCAAATAGGAAATCACACAACTTACTGCATTTATTAGTTTTTGCATACCTAAAACTATGTAGTATTGTGTGATTGCCCAGTCACAAAATTTTATATAGCAAATTTTATTTTTTACGTGGATAGTTTTTTACAGGATCTCACTTCTTTTTGTAGGTTATATTGTTACCAATAAATACAAATTATGAATGCTGCTGGGAATACTATTTTTGCATACCTAGACTTTGTATGGAATAGTAGATTGTTAACCAAGGGTTGAAAGTGACCCACTAGACCGGAGATATTTCTGGTGCTCGACCGAAGTGATATGATTGCCAAGTTGCAGAATTTTATTTAACTAGCAAATAAAGATTAATAAGAATGCGTGAGACTTGGCATTATGAAACATATCACAAATTTTTACGGTGGAAGAGTTTCGAGACTTGGCCTCTTTTTTACATGGAATGTTTTAATGGGGATGTATAAAAAATGGGGGTGTGAACCGATCAAGCGCATGTTCAAAATTGTATTTGGTTAATTTTTAAATTTTTGTTTTGTTTTTGTTTAAATTGAAATGTTTGTTTTTGTTTACATTACAGTCTTTGTTTTGGTTGACATTGCATGTGTATGCCGTCACAACTGAAACATGCGTGTCAAAAAAACACACAAAACATTTGTTTTCATAACACAGCTGTGCGCGCAAAGGTTGAAAATGCAATAAACCCTCCCACCCTTCATCCTCGCGGGGGGAATGTTGTCATACACAATCAATGTCAACACAAACAAAGACTGTAATGTAAACAAAAACAAAAATATCAATGTAAACAAAAATAATCAAAAAATCTAAAACATACAAATGCATATTTGGAATCGCAATTCGCTAACGAATATACCCTTGCTAGTTTCACACCCCATTTTTGATAAACCCTATTATGTAATCTTTGGAGTAAGTATTTAAGCGTTTATTCCGTTGGAGAAGCCTCATTTGATAATCTACCGTTGGCGATTGTCGAAGTAGTTTGAGGTGTTCTCGCCAAGGAGATTGGGAGCCACGCAGCTGGTCTGAAAGCTGTCTTAGATTCTCAGTACTTTATTATTTCTTCTATGAGCTTTATTGTTGTACTATACATATGTTCTATAATGTACGTATTATAACTACTTAGATGTTTCATATCATGCGAATCATGAGATCTACGTAATAATACTGTTCTATGTCTCATACTAACTGAGTGTCTCAATATCCTGATATTTTGTCTGTTCTTAAACTCTCACGCTACCTAAGTGAAACTGCCCCGTTTGCCTCCATTAGGGTATTGTGTTAGGTAACGCTTTGTGTTAATATTGATGGATAAGAATCCCCATAACGTTATCCCGAATGGGCTCGCCCAATAAGCGGTGGAGACTCTACTGTACAGTCGCGGAAATTCGACTTGCGTTGTACAGTGGAAACGGTTGTGAGACACCTCCGTTCCAGCCTTGAAACAGCACTCAAGCGCGGCGTACTGCAGGGTACGGTGGCGGTGGAGCAAGCGTAGAAATCTCGTAGGCTGGCGAATCCCGGATGTGTAGAGGGATTATGGCTGCCGTAAGTCCGGAGTGTCCGAAGTGTAGCGCCATAAGACCGAGTGTGGCAGTAAGTAAGTCGCGGTAGATGGGTGGCCGGTCACGCCGAGGTGCCTCCTAGGCATGATTGAAAGAGGAGATCTCGAATGTAGCCTAGCCTAAGCCGGTAGCCTTGGAGGGTACCGATGAATTCGTGCGCCTTCACTTGGGATTCAGGAGGGCTAAATAATACCTAATAACAAGACTGACTGATACATGTGGAGCCCATATAGGATACCCCGTTTAATATGCTGACGCAATATCCTAGTTGCTGATGTGGAGTCATGAGACTGCTACTTGAGACTGCTAGTATATAATCCTTTGTTTGTGAGAGAGAGTTTAGTATTAGCGGAGGTTCATGGTTGGTCGGCCCATAGGCGAGAACATGAGAAAGTATTAAGCATACATATAGTAATACTAATTTTAATTAAATACTTATTAATTAATACATCATTTCATTGGGACTTGTAGGGTGATTAATCTAATCACATGAAATAACTCAACTCCGTCTGGTTGGTAGTTGGAACTCGCGTGTGCTGAGTTCCAAGGCCCAGATGACAGTAAGTGTCATGTTTATACCTTTAATTACAGGTGGGGCATGAGAGCCTCGTCGTGTCGGTGAGCGAAGCAGATATCCATGGACTGCGTTGGATGAATAAGGTAGGATTTAAATTATCCCTCCTATGATCAATTGATCATGTTTGAACCTTTCGCGGCGGCGCCCTCTAATCTTGCGCAGACTAACGTTGTTGTTTTCAATATTAGTTGAGACATACTTTTCAGAAATTTGCCCTTCTTTAGAAATGTAATTTATTATAGTCAGCGAACGAAAAGAACCATAGAAGTTTAAGTATCGCCGTAAAATGGCCCCACAGAATGGGTGCCATTGCCATTATGCGGGGATGGGGGCGGGGTGTCAAAATGATGCCAGGCAGCCGTTTAGTTCGAACATGCGCACACCGGGTTTGTGTTTGGGTAGGTAACGAGCTCTTTACACTATACCCAAACACGTGCCCAAAACTCTTTTCGTTCGCTGATTATAGTGCTAATAAGCAATAACTTAGCGGGAACTGTTTAGAAAATAAGGCTTCTAAAAATGCTATGATAACGCAAGATACTTATAGAGAGAATTGCTAACAGAGTATTATGATTTTTATTAAAAATATTATATTGGAATGTACTTCTTAGATGTTACAAACATATTAAACTAACTTGATTTGATCTTGGAATTGACAGCAAAGTTTGGTTAAGTCTTACGTATTTTAACTGTGCGGCTTCGTGGCCGCTTAATATTAAAAAAAATACAATAATTAATATTTACGCTAAAGAAATAAATTTCGAGTTTTAACAAAATATTTTTGGTTATTAATTTTTTGAATCGCTCCAAAATTAGTACTTTGAAAGTTGATTCACCCACCTCGACGGACCTGCGAAGATTTTACACTCATTTAACTTAAACAATACATATAAATGTGTCTCGCAAAGAAGATAAAATATTAATGTGAAATGTCAAAATATCATGTGACCGTTACCATTATGCATATCTCTTTTTCGGAATTTAGTAATTCAGCGATTAACCGGTTGCTACAAGGGGAAACCGCAGAGTAACATATAATCGAATCAAAACCGTATTCGTGCACACTTACTGAAATAGGAGTCTGAATGCGCCGCTTCCAGTTTATTGTTGCCGCGACAAGCCAACAAAATCATATGTTATTCTTATTTAGGATTAAACCGGCGATGCTATTTTACTTTTTAAAGTGGATAAAGTCGTGGATAAATCTATGACGTGTTAAAGAGTGATAAAAATTTTGCTAATCTGGTATGTTATCACGGGTTTGTGCCCGACATAATTTGTATAATATAGACTTCCAAAGATGTAAATCTAATTAGAATGTGGGCATGTTGTATGTTACTCTTATTAGCGCAGGGAAGTTTGCTCGCGTGGAGTTGCTCACGTGTTATGTGTCTTTGAGAAGTTAGTAAAGAGAATCAGGCCCTCGTGCAAACACACCTTTTCAGGCATGACGTCGTACACTCTACAAGTTAGTTCAACTCACTAACAACAATCTTATGTCACAAGTTCTGCTCTGGCGACAAAGTTTATGAACTCACTGTTTGTTGATTCTTTTTCGAACTTGATAGAATATGCTCTCGTTGAATTAACCAGTATACTTAGGCACCGAACGATTATTAGGTAAGTACGTACGTTAAGTACGCTAGTTCCTTTACGGTTCCACAAAACTATAATTCTCCATCTATGGAAGAAAATTCATGAATTTCGCCATATTTATTCACTATAGAATCCGCAGTGCACCGCGGAAATGAGAATGTCTTTGTTATAATTCGTTAAATATTGTGGACCAGCACCGACCCAGGCAATTTTACTTAGACGAGCGCGAGGTCTTCCCCGGTCAACCTTAATAACTACATTCTCACACGAAATCTCGTAATAAGATCGTAGCAGAAATGGAAGACGCCGAGTCATTAGTTTAAGCGACATTTAATTTCCTATTGATGTTACACGACTATAGGCTCTTTAACTGAGACGCCGCCTGTGACAGGAGAGGGGCGCAGGGGGTGACGTCAAAGGCTGCGCAGGTAGGCAGTAGGTAGGGCCCTCCCGAACCGTCTAAGTTAAGCGGTCGACCTCTACTGATCTTGATTACTGCTCACCAAAACCAAGTGCTTACATCTTTATGGATTTCAGAGTAGAAGCCTCCAGGCATTTTATTCTTAAGGCCCTGCTGACTACTATATTATTATTATGCATTAATATTGATAGTCGATTGGAATTGGAATCGTTTTGACTGCTTTGTTATAAAAGTCTTTGCTATCAATTTAACCGATCTCGAGTCTCTCAAATTAATATAGAGTAGGTAACTAAGTAAATGCTTACTGTGGGAGTAAGAACCTGCATTGCAGTCACACGTGTAGGTAGACATTAGTCGTTTTATATTCTCTTTCGTTCCGTAAGTAAATATATTATTTATAGCTATTGGACATAAGCCGAGCAGTGTGCTTAACTCGACGGAGTCCATTCCTCTTCATTAGGGCGCGAGTCGGCGCGCGAGCCGAATCAAAGTCGGGCATTATGCTAATTTCCTGATGTTAATGTTATTGAGAGCAAATGAGCAATAAACAAATGGAAAGAAAAGGGCGGGGGATAATACTTTAATGCTGTTGTTTTTAACTCAATTCAATATCTTCATGGAGCTCTTCAGTTGCAATTGCTGATGGAACTGGGAGTTAATTGAGAATTGCATTTGACAACCAAGTGTTTTGCAAAGTTACTTGGTGTTCGTGGCGCGTCGTTTATTATTTTGTCGTTAATTAAATTGGAATGCACAGATGTGGGGCTACGGGCTATTGATTAGTAATTAATAATTGATGCATTTTCGCTTTTACTTACTTACTTTAAGACGTTCCGCATATACTATACATAACTTTCTGGAATTGGTACCACCTGCAGCGCCTTTGATATCCAGTTCGACAAAGTATGAGAGAGTAAGATGTGAGTCACACCTATGTCGTCAGGTTCTTGGCTCCCTCCAGATTAAGCTAGAAATAAACGCCGGGAAATGATATCATTGACATCTTGGCTAAAAAGTAAGGCTCGGCCGTTTCGCGATGAATAAACTAATAACCAACGTGATGGCACCAATAATCGATACTAAGGAGGTGTATTTTAATTTTAATATATGTGTATTGAATAAAATAAAAATAAAATAAATTAAAAATCATTTATTTCAGACTTCGGTGGTCCATAGGTATTAGGTTCAGTAAGCTTAAGGAACTATGTTAGTGTGGAATTGAATACGATATTATACATTAATTACATTTACATTAGTATTAGGACAATAGTTATGAGGCAAAATTATAAATTAGTAACTTCCGCCCGCGACTTCGCCTGCGTGGACCCGAGATAAACTATCATATATATTTTAATCCAGGCTATAAAGTATCTTCGAGCAAAATTTCATCCAAGTCGGTTGAGCCGTTTAAGCGTCATTGAGTACCTAACATACATTACATATTTGATTAGATTAGATAATTAGAATAGAATTAGAACAATAATTATGAATGAAACTCTCTAAAATATGCCATATTAGCTCTTTAATAAATGTTATCGACAAAATAAACTAAAATTCAAATAACTTTTGTTATTATTAAGTTACCGCAATACATATTTAGGGCCTCTCACAGACTGGGAGGGGGGTCGCGGTTAATACTAAATTTGACATGTAATGTCAAGCTTAACCGCAGGCGGCGCCAGTGTGATGCAGGCCTAAGACTGGATGAAAGGAGGATAGAAATAGCTATGGTTCGGTGTTGACACCATAAAAAAATAGTTGCGAGTCCTTATTTCCGACGATGAAAGAAAAAAGTGACGTTTACTTTTTCTTGTCGATTATTGGCGCCCACTACGTTACGGTCTAACTAAACCCTGTATCATGTAACATTTTTTGGAAACAGCCAAGTCTGATAAACAATTTATTTAGATTTAGATTAGATTATTTATTTCATGATAAAAAATACATTACAGATTTGCATAGGTACATGTCAAAAAAATAAGATTTTTTTATCACAATCGTCACAAACAGAAAAATTAAGATATAATATTAAGACAATGTCAACAAACGTAAAAACACAATAACAAGTAAATAGAATTAACAAACCAAAAACAAAAGAACATAAATATATCCACCTCTAGATATCGTCATTCTTTACAATATTTAGTGTAATATATTTAATGTCTAATTATAATCATAAAAATGTAAACACCGTAGTTACTTAATAATAATAATTTAACATGACAAATCAAGACTCTATACCTACTCTTTTTCTTAAGTCATACGTCACTCATATACTATTTTCTAAGATTCTAACATAAACTTAATTAAATTAAAACTAAGTTAAACCTAAAAAAGAACCTCGAGGCATTATGCCGAAGATGCTGGCGGCATTTCTTCGATGCGTTGCGCACCAGTTACGTCAACCAGACGTTTCGCGATTTCCGCAAATAACTTTTGGGCACTGGGACCCCACGGACCGAGGGTCTCGACGCCAAATGGTACAAAGTTGCACTCTCTGCCGAGGCCTCTATATTTAATGCGTTTCAGATTTTCGAAACGCGCAACTGAATAACTGCAAAAAGTCGCCGTGTGCGACCTCGTTATTATATTGTTTCATATCAGCCTGGAAACCCAAATATCAGAGAATTCCAAATATGTGGGTTATTCAAACCTTCTCTAGAGAACTTAAAGCTGGCCAGTGTAAATCACTAAGCAAACGATTAAACGAGCAGTTAGATATAGCTTTGCTTGCTCAACCCTTTATCAGCATGGCGCAGGCGGCCTAAACAAATTTAAGCGGAATCGGAAAAATGCCTTTAAAGTGCGAGTGGTAAGGAGGGGCGAGTTAGTAAGCTGCGTTTATTATTTTACGGTACCCGACTTGTGGCGATTGAAATGGTAGCAAAACACTTGTGTGATTGATGGGTACGTGAATTACGTATTTGTATTTCGCTTGTTGTGAAGCGGTAAAAGGTAAACTATCAAATAAAAAACTTGTAAATATACGCCAAGCATCGCTAATATTTTGCCTTAAAAAGTAGTGAGTTGTACATTTACGTTTGATTTCGCATAAACTAATATGTTGAGTAAGTAAGGTTCTCTTTTACAATTTGAGAGATTAAAAGTTGCCTGAGTGGCTTTGAGAATAAAACGCGTGGCGTGGGCACTGCCGTGGTTCTAGATTTCATAATCCATACTTCCATGCTTAAATGCGAAAGTGTGTCTGTCTGTCTATCTGTCTGTCCGTTACCTCTTCATGCTTAAACCGTTGAACCGATTTAGATGAAATTTGGTATAAAGATATCCCGGGGTCCCGTCCCATATGATAGTTTTTATCCGGGAAATCATCATCTAAGGAGAAATTGGGGGTGAAAATTTATATGGAGCTACGATATAAACGAGTTCCACGCGGACGGAGTCGCGGGCAAAAGCTAATCATGTTATACCTAATTGACTTGGTAGCACCTGTCACGTTTTGGAACGTCTTTGGCCATAAGTAAGATCTCTCGCTCTCACACTGAGATTTTTGCTAATAAAGGATGAATGCCTTATGTAGTTTATGTCCCACATAAACGCGATCACGCTGCGTGAATTTCCAGATTTATGTACCTAGACGAAGTGGCTAACGTCTCTAAGGATGACTCATATAATAGCAGTCTGCATACTTGCAAAATAAAATTACAATACATATCTGTTACGAAAAGCAAGGGTCGCTGTCATCAAGTGAGACATGGGTCAAACGGAAACTTATTGAATATAAAAAATCAATATCCAAGTCATATGCCACTGGCGTATGTCTAGTAAAGGCCCTGTAAAGGATATGTTGTTTCAACACGGCCAAGGCCTTTATCAGACATGCGCCAGAGGCATATGACTGTGACATGTTCCCCTCTGATCTGGCCCCTATTTCACCAACTTGACAATTGTCACCTGACACCTACAATTCGCCATACATTGATTGTTCTAGAAGTTAAGGTGGTTGCTAGGTTACTTGTGGAACCAGCAATGTACGGAGAATTGTCGTTGTCAGGTGACATTTGTCAAGTTGGTGAAATAGGGGCCTGCTGACAGCATCAACACACGCTGCGAGGCCATTCTTAATACTCGTAAACATTTTGTATAGGTACATACCTACATATTAGGTATTCAAGTTCAATATAATTGTGAAAAAGAAAGATTTATAACACGTGAGTGCCTTATATCGGGGCGAGTTACATGTTCTTTCCTTGATTTTCTCTAATACAAATAAAATTAATTGTAAAATATCACGTTCTTTGAAACGTCGTTCTGACAAGATTAGGAAACACTATTGTGGGTGACATCTTACTTCCGATTTTAGGCACATGTCATCAGACAGGTCAGACCTATCGAAATAAGAAATATCAAGTAATAAGATTATGGGATCAACAAATGGATATTGTTTTTTTTCTATCGTAGTTCTCTAGTATTTCATGATAATAATTCACCATGAAAACAGTTACATACATGTATTTTTTTTGGCAAAAGGAACCCTTATAGTTTCGCCATGTCCGTCTGTCCGTCTGCGGCATAGCTCAGTAACCATGACACCCGTTTTAACAGATACAACTGCAACTGAGTATTTACTGTATACTGAATACTGTGTCATATGTGAAGTCGCTCATACAACTCCTTTTGCCATCAATAAAAAAAAAGTATATGATAAAACGGAACAGTAAAACAGAGACCCTGTGTGAATGGGCTCTTACCTACTACTAGAAAACTGTAATTCGGCAAGGGTATATAATTCAGTTGTTCGACACCGTCGTACTGGAAGGGAGAACGCCCAAGGCGTGGAACAGAGGTGAGGTGGCGCTGTTCTTCAAAAAGGGTGACAATACCTTGCTGAAGAACTACCGACCGATGACATTTCTCAGCCATGTCTATAAGCGGTTTTCAAGGGTCATTACGAATTGTCTCGCACGCAGGCTTGATGACTTGCACCCTCCCGAACAAGCCGGTTTCCGCAGAGGTTTTAGTACCGCCGACCACATTTATACGCTCCGCCAGGTGGTTATAAAGAAGACTGAGGAGGAGACGGAGAGTATAAGCGATCGAAACCTGGGCGGTACTACAGTCTCTCCAGCGGTGCCAAGTAGACTGCCGCTATAGTCAGTTCGACTCTAGGATCGGAGCTCGAAGCCTAATATTCAGCTGCAGCGGCGTGTCAGGCAAAGGGGATGTTATTTTCCCAAAACTGTTCACCGCTGCACTGGAGGATGTTTTCAAGACTGGACTGTAGAAAGTTAGGCATCAACATCAACGGCGAGTACATCACTCACCTTCGGTTTGCTGATGATATAGTAGTCTTGGCTGAGACCATGGAGGACTTAAGTATGCTCGATGACCTCAGTAAAGCCTCCGAGCGAGTTGGTCTAAGGTTGAAAATGGATAAGACAAAGAACATGTCAAACGTCCATGTAGTACCCACTCCCATTTCAATCGGACACTTGACGCTCCGCAGCTGAACCAAGGTAACCGATATAGCATTCCGGATCGCTTAAGTGACAGTGGGCGGGGCACATTCCATGTAGAACCGATGGCCGTTGGGGCGGAAAGTTTCTCGAGTGGCGACCAGGTACTGGAAGGCGCAGCGTGGGTAGGCCCCCCACAAGGTGGACTGATGACCTGGTAAAGGTCGCGGGAGTCCGGTTGACGCGGGTGGCGCAGGACCGGTCATTGTGGCACTCTTTGGGGGAGGCCTATGTCCAGCAGTGGACGTCTTTTGGCTGATATGATGATGATGATGATGATGATGATGATGATATGAATCAATAACAACGACAAAACAGGAATAAAAACTTGAAAAACATTTTTTGTATGGTACCTCCCCTACACCTAGATTAATAAAGTGAGAACACAATGTCATACATTTCCAAACGTAGTAAATAAATAAAAATTCAGTCACAATTAGTCTCATGGAGTTTTATCATTCATTTTTGTGCTATAATAAGCTTTCAAAATAAGTTTATGCTTCACATAGTTCTTGAATTTATTAATAGATAACTCAGTTACGTTTCCTGCAAGATAGGTATAAAACCTTACACAACTGCGCATGATTGATTTTTAGAGTTCCGTAGTCCGTAGTCAACAAGGAACCCTTATAGTTTCGCAATGTCTATCTGTCCGTCCGTCCGTCTTGTTCGGCTTAGCTCAGTAACCATTACTACTACAAAACTGTGATCCGGTATGGGTAGATAAATCAATCACGCCAACAAAACAGGACAAGAAAATCGTAAAAAAAAATGTTTTTTGGGTTTTTCCCCTACACCTAAAGTGGGGATGTATTTTTTTTTCTCGTTAAACCCATGGTGTGGGGTATCGTTGCATAGCTCGTTCAAAAATATTACGGGTTTTTAAAACCATTTTTCAAATCAGTGATTAATTTGCGAGATATTGGCCTTTAAAGCCCTAATTTTTGTTTGAGTTATGTGTCGAGTCATTTATTTTTTGAAGCCGAGTGGTGGGCACCGCAAGCTTATGCTTATTTCTAGTATTAATCTAATATTAATATTAGTCTTTCCTGAAATTGACAATGTTTTTATGTACATACACAAAATTGTCATAGATGATTGACAATGTAATATATTAATATCTTTAACCTTATGTCTAAGTGAGTCTCTATGGTTTAATTAATATATCGCCCGAATAGCCCGTTTATGCAAAACAAAAATCGTATGAATCTCCGAAGCACTGCCCCACAATAAAATACCATATTGGAAGTAGCTAAAATATACTAATCGAGCTGTTTTCACGGATCGGACGGATCTTGCTCACTGAAAATGCTGCAGAACTCAGTCTATTCGAGAGATTAGCAATATGGGGACCCCATTGAAGCTTGGATTCTAATGTTATACCAAGAAAAACTGTACTATCTACTAGTTCCAATTCCTCATCCTTCACAAAGACACTTCCTTATGAGACACGCTTTATGCCTTCCACGCTCGAGAAAAAGAGATGCAACACTCTTCGGGAATGGCTTTTCATGGTCAAATTTCGATAAATACTCAACTTACTGAAGTTTTATTTATATTTCATTAAGTGAAATTTTAGGTGAGATCAAATACTATATTAACTTGATTGTGTCGTACAATCATGTATTGTTTGAGTAGGCTGAGTAAAAAAAGGAAAATAAAGACCCAACTTTGGATTTTATTTCTGTCGAGGAAATTTTAGACAATCATGTATCGATAAAATCAGATAAGCAAACATATAGTCAAGAATCACATACTATGTGAAAATCAGACCTTATTGTTTCTTAATCTAGTCAGAACGCCGTTTCAAAGCACGCGATAATTTCTAATGAACCCCCTCTACATTTCCAAAAAGACCCGGCGCGCACTAACGATAAATGTGATAATTCCCTTTGTTCTTTGGAAAGGTCACGAGTCACGACTAACCCGGGCAAGTGATAAAGGACTTGTATGAGAGCACGCAGTTAATTTCTGCCAGATAAGTTTAAATTTAACATGATAAAATATCGTCAACTAACGCGAACAAACAAATCACCGAGGCGAGATTCCCTTAGGAAATCACCTCTGGATTTCAGGGCAAGGCACAAGCATTCTTATGATTGCTAGTTTGTACAAAAAAATAATGCAAACACTGGCTGTATTACTCGCGACGAAGTCTTGGACGCTCCCATGCGGAAACAAGGGCAAACGGTTTCTTGCGCATTTTCAAGAATACTAAGTGACATTTACAGCAGAAATTTTATGAGAGTTAAGGCAGTGGAAACACTTCCCTATCTACTTACTACCATTATGTGTGGCACTGACGAATATCAGTAGAATGCAGGATGAACCTAATAGTAAAGTCGAGATTGTCAAACCTCGAAATCCCGGGGAGTTTGATGAAATTTGGTACGAATTTTGAACCAAAACCTGATTTTCTTGCGAATGGAGTACATTTTCCACGATTGGTCGACGGTCGTCCTATAAGGTCCTGACCCGGGGCCTTTTGGGAGACGAATTTAAGGCTTCCAGCGAACATTTGAACCGTACATCTCCATGCTGATTAAGAGCCCTCGCGTCTGCGAGGGCTAAGAGCCCGACCAAACTATCGGCCGACTAAAAGTCTGCAGTCTTGCAGACTTTTAGTCGGCCGATAGTTTGGTCGGGCTCTTAATCAGTATCGGGATCAGTATGCGCACTACCATACATCTCCATAATGATTAAAGAGCCCGACCAAACTATCGGCCGACTAAAAGTCTGCAGTCTGCGGGGGCTCTGAGAGGCTGACCAAACTATCAGCCGACTAAAAGTCTGCAGTCTGCGGGGGCTTAAGAGCCCGACCAAACTATCTGCCGACTAAAAGTCTGCAGTCTGCGGGGGCTCTAAGAGGCTGACCAAACTATCAGCCGACTAAAAGTCTGCAGTCTGCGGGGGCTTAAGAGCCCGACCAAACTATCGGCCGACTAAAAGTCTGCAGTCTGCGGGGGCTCTTAGCGTCCAAGCTCTTGAGCAGCAACACCAAATTCCGCATACTTATACAAAACTGTCACTAGATCAATAATCTGCACAGGACTCTATTTTCAATGTCATAAAGGCATGTACCGATAATTTATGTCCTTATTAATGTACGTATATACCCCTGACTGTACTTAGTAGTAGTTCCAAACTCTCGACCTTTTACAGCACGGTATTGGCTAAAGTTGCTCGGTAAATCGGGGGGCACGGTAGTGCCCCCGCCAAGTCGAGCAAAACAGCGGCACGGCCGTACCATCCTTTTCTCGAAGCAGTTCAGGCCATTTTCGACCCCCCTATAACTTCGTTGTGGATAAAACTAGAAGCCTGAATTTTCAGTAACCAAGCACGCATTGTATAAACACGATAGATTTCAAATTTTATTCAATTTGAACCAGTAGTTTAAGAATTATAACTAGTAATTTTTTTTTAATTTTGTCACTCATTGACTGGCTCACCGATCATCAAAAGTCTAAGGGACTTCTGGCAGACATAGAAGCTTCAGATTTAGAATACAATTAGTGCTTAGTGTATAAATCAAGGGAAAACTAAAAAAAAAGCAATTTTAGTCCAGTCTTCTAGATACACCAACTGCATAAATAATCCCATATAAACATATAGGATTACAAAGTTATATTTGCAGTCATCATCATCATATCAGCCGAAAGACGTCCACTGCTGGACATAGGCCTCCCCCAAAGAGTGCCAAAGTGACCGGTCCTGCGCCACCCGCATCCAGCGGACTCCAGCAACCTTTACCAGGTCATCAGTCCACCTTGCGGGGGGCCTACCCACGCCGCGTCTTCTGGTTCGTGGGCGCCACTCGAGAACCTTTCCGCCCCAACGGCCATCGGTTCTATGCGCTATGTGCCCCGCCCACTGCCACTTAAGTTTAGCGATTCGGAGGGCTATATCGGTTACCTTGGTTCTGCTGCGAATAGCCTCATTTCTGATGCGAACACGCAGATAAACTCCCAACATAGCCCTCTCCATAGCCCTTTGGGTGACTTTGAGCCTTCTTATGATTCCCATAGTAAGCGACCACGTTTCAGTACCATATGTCATCACTGGCAACACACACTGGTCAAAGACTCTCGTCTTGAGACACTGCGGAATATTGGACGAAAAATATTATTAATATATATTTGCAGTGAATGGGACATAAAATTAAAAAGTAAGAATGGGACTGCATTCATATTTTGTATACTGTATTGATAACACAATAACCTACAAAAAGAAGTGAGATTCCATAAAAAAACATTCCATGAAAAAAGAGGCCAAGTCTCGAAACTCTTCCACCGTAAAAAGTTGTGAGATATTTCGTAGAGCCAAGTCTCAGGCATTCTTAATAATCTTTATTTGCTTGCTAAATAAAATTTTGGTGACTTGGCAATCACACAATACTACATAGTTTTAGGTATGCAAAAAACCATAAATGCAGTAAAGTTGTGTGATTGCTAAGTTGCAGAATTTGATATAGCTAGCAAATAAAGATTAATAAGAATGCCTGAGACTTAGCTTTACGAAATATCTCACAACTTTATACGGTGGAAGAGTTTCGAGACTTGGCGTCTTTTTTACATGGAATGTTTTTTTATTTAATTAACTTGAAGTAGGCTTAGAGCAACGCCCGCCAGCGAGCCGTGGCAACCGAGTAGATAGCCGAGCCTCTCCACTTCCCAATTTCAACAGCTTATGTGTGCACCCCACTGAAGAGACCGCTTTAAAATTTTATTTTGGTCCCAATATTTGTATGAACCAAACATTGATAGAACAACATTGCATGCAGTGAAATGTGAAAAAGCTTTACATTCCGTTTGATACTAGGCCTTGTATTTACTGTTCGCGTGACCGACCCCAATGTATCGATAACCTATTTATCAAGAACAAATCGGTACATCCATTTCAGGTTCTTACAGATACGAAAACGACACAAAGGGGTGGGTGAATTTTCAAACGAGCTGTTTTTGCTGTCCCACGGCTATAATTTCAAGTCAGTTTAACATGGAGTATTGATACATATATATTTGTATTCCGTGTATTATATTGTACTTAAAATATATATAACAATACCTTAAATATTAATAGATTCTGAAAAAAAAAAATGTTGATATCGTAAAACGGCGAAATCTACCGCTTTTTCGCGTGTCCCACTTGCGGTTTTGCTCAAACAAAAATTCATAACTATAGATTTCGGCAACGTGTAAATAAACAACTTGTACTGTTATAAAGAAGATTTATTAGCGTATTCATTAAAGTATCTTGCAAAATTAATGCGCGAATAATTAAAACCAGTGAAGTGTTTTAGTAGTTGTCCCACGCGCGACCCATTTATTAGGACTCAAGCTCAAAACCCTTAAAATCTGGTTTTCTATTGTCCCACCCCTACATTTACTTTACGATACGATAGATAGGTTAGTTGGGCTTCAACCACCAACGGGAGGGGAGGGAGCGCCAGTATTTTTGACGGAGGAAACAGGTTTTCTTTATACGAAGTATTTTGGTACGGCTATGACGACATTTGTATGGGCGTTTATTTATTAATATACGATTGAAATAAAAATGTGTCTTTCATAACAAAGGTTAGCAATATGGGGTAAGAGTTTCGTGTTTAACTAATTAGTGAATTCAATTAATAGTGTACGAAGGACAGCCAAAAAACATCCATGTTGACATTTTTATGGCGACATTTGTACGGCTTTTTTGGCCGTACAAATGTCGAACGTGGCATACAAATGTCGATTTAAAACAAAATGTAAGTAAAGCACGAAATTAATGGAAATTGGAAAGGATTAAACTAGCCTCGATTTAGGCACTGGTTTCGTGGCACATTTGTTGTTTGCTACCTTACCTACTTACTACTTTTTAGGGTTCCGTACCCAAAGGGTAAAAACTACGGGACCCTATTACTAAGATTCCGCTATCCTTCCGTCTGTTCGTGTGTTTGTCTGTCTGTCCGTCTGTCACCAGGCTGTATCTCATGAACCGTGATAGTTAGACTGTTGACATTGTCACAGATGATGTATTTCTGTTACCGCTATAACAACAAATACTAAAAAAACAGAATAAAATAAATATTTAAGGGCTCCCATACAACACGTGATTTTTTGCCGTTTTTGTAGATAATGGTACGAAACCCTTCGTGCGCGAGTCCGACTCGCACTTGGCCGGTTCTTTGCTGTCATTTTGCTACCTTCTCTTAGGCAGATTGAAATAATCTGTTTTCTAAGTGATTTTTAATATTTTGGAATATAACCACAGAATAAGTAATAGTACAAATATAACGATCATCATAAACCATAAACCGGAGATACTATATCGAAATAGTGAGTTTTTTAGTATGGTACAAATATTTAAAGTTTTTCAACAATTGTATGGCAAAATCGACATTTTGATGGCACTCACCGACATTTGTATGCCGCTATCGACATTTGTATGGCAGAATCGACATTTGTATGGCGCTGACGACATTGGTATGGTACGGTGTTTTTAAAGCGTCAATATCTAGCTAACCATTAGAAGCAGAGAGGTGCCTCGTGCACCATATTTTTTCTTTTTAAAAGCCCTACCTCACGTTGTCGGTACGAATTTGATATTCCAAAAAAATAAAAAAACCATACAAATGTCGAAAAACGGCCTCTTCAAAAATTGACCCGGGTATACACCCATTTACGTCGCTCAGAAAGGTGTACTTACATGCACATCAAACCTAACATCGGACATAAGGAACTAATAATAAATTGATGAAAATATGATTGCTTATTAGTGTTATTGACTGTACCTACCTATTTTTGACATACCGCAGGTTCTCGTAATTAGTATACTTACAGATAATTTTGGCGTTTGTTTTATTAAAATTTATCCTATGGCTGGTAGTGAGCACGTTATAGTTTAATTTTAAAGTAACATTCGGTTACTTAACGCTCCAACATCTAGAGTTCTAGACTAACAAAATATACCTCTTTAAAGTCGCCGTCAATGGAATTTGCTAACTACCTAGTCGGTCCCAAAGTTCTGTCACAAATGAAAATAATGATAAAAACAAAAGTAGCAATAAATTTTTAATAAATTATATACCGATTTAAAGTACATTTAATAAAGAATTAAAATTACTCAAAATTATACAAAATTACCTCCTTTGTTTTTAATACAGGCCCTTAATCGGTGCGGCCAGTCGTCTATCGCAGCACGCAGCATTTTCATATCTATCTCAGTGACTGCTTTTCTTAAAGATGACTTTAGGCTCTCCAAATTTTTATGCGGTTTAGCACAGACCTTCCCCTCTAAGACTGCCAAATTTTATAGTCCAAAGGATTAAGGTCCGGACTAGAGGAAGGCCAATCTTCGTGTCTTATAAAGTCGATTTTTTGACGGTCAAACCAGGCTTGAGTGGTCTTGGCTTTGTGTACTGGCGCAGAATCCTGCTGGAACACAAAATTATGTCCCGAAAATAGCGTGTTGGGCAGATCTTTGACAACCTTATCCAAAACTGTCTCTTGGTATACTTTCGCACTGATTTTGACACCTTTTTCGCAAAAATGAACCTCAGTTGGCCCGTAATAAGATACACCCAACCAGACCATCACTGATGATGGATGATGCCCATGTTGCACCCGCGGAACTCTTTTTCCTGCTTCTTCAGAGCTCCTAGCGTACACTCTATCATTCTGTTTATTGTACTTCTCTTCAATATCGAAAATCTTTTCGTCTGTAAAGAGGATATCACGGTGTCGATTTTTCGCGTACCGCTTTAACAACTTCCGGGATCTTTTAAGCCTTATTGTTTTTAGACGGGCATTAAGTAAGTGCCCACGCTTTTTTTTGTATGCTCGTAGACTAAGATCTTCGTTTAAAACCTTTTTGACGGTTTTTCTACTGACACCCATCTGCAAAGCCATCAATTTCTGTTTTCGGACAGGATTTCTTGCTATGCGCGCCTTGATCGCTTTGATCACTGCTGGTGTTCGTACGGAGCGAGGCCGCCCAATTATTTTCTTGTCCTCAACACTGGAGACTTCATTGTACCTATCAATAGTACGGTACACAAACCTAAGCGTTATTTTTAAATTTTTGAGCAACTTGAAAATCGTACTTGGCGAGTACCCACAGCGGTGCAATGCTAAAACAGCTATTCGGTTTTCTTTCTATGTCCACTCCATCGTGAGAAATTGCAACGAATGACTGTTTTTTGTATTAAAATAATTGTCAAACATTCAAAAATGGAATGCAATAAAATTTTCTTAAAATCATCTTCTAAATTTAAAAATAATATGCCAGTGACAGAACTTTGGGACCGACTACGTATGTAAACAAACCGCCATAGTGATAGACAATTTTAATATGGCGGTTTGTTTACATAGTTAGTAAATTCTATTGACGGCCACTTTAGTAGTATTTGTGCATCATAAAAAAAACATCAGCATCCTCCTAGCGTTTCTCCCGGTTGTGCCTTCAACGAGGCCGCGGTCCGCTTTGGCACCTAATCCCAAGATACTGATAATAATACTGCCAAGTTGCAGAATTTTATTTAGCTAGCAAATAAAGAATTAATAAGAATGCCTGAGACTTGGTACTACGAAATATCTCACAACTTTGTACGGTGGAAGAGTTTCGAGACTTGGCCTGTTTTTTACATGGAATGTTTTTTATGGGTTAAGTTTTACCGAAACAAAACGTTACGACCGCGTTTGCGTTTAGCTGTCAAATCAAATTGAGGGTAAAACGCAAACGCAATCGTAACGTTTTGTTTCGGTAAAACTTATACTAGAGCCTCAGATACTTAGTATACGGAATAGATAGTCGGCACGTCTATAAAATGTCGACATATTGCTTGGCACCCCTTGGGACGCTTCCTATTCATTCCTGGTTCGATCCCACTTTACTATCCACGCGTTATCTCCTTAGTAAACGGTTATTTCTGTGCGACATGCATTCGCCTGAGGCCTATTTTACTTTGTTTAAATATTGGATCACAAGTTTTTTTTTATTACTCCACCCCATTGCGCCTCGCAAGAAAGCACGTCTTCTCGCATACGTAAACGCGCCTTTACGTATAAGTAACTAAAAACCCACTTAGTGTTGTTGTTCTTGTCTTAACTGACAATTATTCCCTACCTACGGTGATTGGGTACGTGAATGACAATAGTAACACCCATTCGAGGCCACGCAACGCTACGTATACTACGCCGTAGCGCGTAGCAGCTCCGCTCTGTAGCGGAAATGGCACGTAAAGACGCCCTGCTGCGGCACGAGTCATATGCAGCATGAGGTATGAGCATATGTTTGTTAATGGCCTTGAATGGGTTAGCTAATTAGAGTATGAACAAAAATCAATCTTTACTTTTTTAGGTCATACAGCTTGCAAAAAACAAGTAGTCTTTTCTTCCTGTGGTCAACAGCGCATATACATCAGAGGCGGGATTGTTCACGCGAGCCGCAGGTGAGCGTGATGAGAGAACCGAGGATGTAATTATCATAGCTCGCACTCAACACATTTGCGAGGAAAAATCCTTTTCATTAGACTAAAATTGTATAGGCTTCCTAAGTTATTTTCTTTAGTTATTGATGACAACAGGTTTAATTTCCAGTGGCGTCAATTCTATTTATCACTTTTCTATTCACCACGAGTCAACAATTTTGATAATAACCAAACACGCATAAATGTTTACAAATATTTGTGAAATTACCTATAATGGCGCGCAACAATTTTTTTTCGTGAAGTTTGCGCAGTGCGCGCCCATGTGTTAAGCCAGAATTAGATGAAATCTCTAAACAGCCAATACAAAATAAAATAAAATATTTTCGTTTTAAAATGTTATTTTTATTCATTCATGTAAAATGTTAGCAAATGTGAATAGTTTTACTAAATTAAACGTTTCTATGCCATATCCAAAAAGAAATAGTCAATTAATAAACAAAAAGGATTTAATTTGTCAAGTCGAGTAACAATTACCTATTTTGCCGAGTATTAAAAAAAAAGGTGTACATTCTGTACAACTCCGTTAATTTAAGGATGCATACACCGTGTTCATGCATACTCGTACATCTTACTGCGAGGTGCCAACATGTCTTAATCGGGATATAACACGAGTGTCGTAATGTTATAAAACACGCGTGTTTAATACCCAGGATTATGAGCGTTACGAGCAAATGTGTTGAAAAAAATGATTTGATTGCATGAAATCATATGAGAGTTGGCGTCGTTATGCGGATTAAGAGTCCAACCAAAAATTAGGCTTTGTTAGCCTTTAACTTTGGGATTGCCAATGTAAAATGCCATATAGAAGAGACGAGAACCTAAATCTGTATGATCCGGCACGGGAAACTACATATTAAATAACCGTCACGTTCGTGAGTAGCCTGCTTGGTCGCGCTGTTAACTAGGAATCCACAGGTTGCGGTTTCGACACTCGTCGTGTTTGTAACCGTAGAACCAATTTTAGTTGTGTGGGTAATGGTCTGGTGGGTTGAAGGTATAATAAACGTGTTTTTGACGTATTAAAATCACACGCGAATCTTGATTCTTGCACTCCGTCCTGTGGGCGTAGCATGGTTACCATTTTATCACTTATCGTTGTGGTAAAGACGCCCATCACGCTCTGACAAGTATGCGAGTGCGAGAGTGACGGATGCCTTATCCACAACGATAAGTGATAAAATGGCAACCGTGCTACGCCCCCCGCTCAATTTTCAATGATTTTAAATGCAAAATGGTGGTTCTGTATATATTTCACAGACTGGATATATATGCACAAGAAAATGTAAGCCACTGAGTGAAACATGGTGCGACGATATTATGAATTATGATACAATTTTAAAGTTATAGGTTGGATGGTAGAAGTCACGGAGACTCGATGTGTCGCCACTGTTCCATGAAGGGCTTGAATTGAATAGTGGGTTATTTATCGACATTTGTCTGAGATCATCTGTGCCGAAGAGTGTAGCATTTCGTTTCCCCGTGCGCGGAAGACACAAACGTGTCTCTTACACGGCGTGGTTAACAAGAATCGAGGTATTCCCGTTACGGGCCGGCCACGACTTTGCGTGACTGCTTGAGCGCCCAGCATTCCAATTATTCCAAACCAATGCAAGACGGTGAGGAATGTGTGCATTTGTTCGGAATGCTCGCCGCTCACCGCGGTCGCCGCCGCTAGTCGGGCCGTTATAGCTGAGGGTTAACCACATAATGTTACGAATGCGCGTTAGGACAATTTTACTGTCATATCTTCTATATAAATATACTAAGCGTTGCCAGCGACTTCGTCCGCGTAGAACTTGTTATAGTCTTAGAAATAAAATTGCTATATATTTTTGGCGCAAGCTTAATTATCTCCGGTCCAAACAAACGTCTACCATATAAAGCCATATAATTACCGACATAAAAACTATCACATATGCTTCCAAGGGTCTCAAATTATCTCTACGCCAAAACTCAATCCGTTCTGGGTTTAAGCGTAAAAGGTTTAAACTACGAAATAAAAATTGAAACGTTTTTAAAAATAAATATATATTTAACGTATCATCTACAGACGTTTCTACTGAAATTGTTTTTCTTTTCTTAATGTATTACAGGATTTTTATGTCGACTAATATACATAACTGGAAGTTTTTGCTTAAATCCGTTCAGTAGTTTTACTCACGGTTAGTCCGGGCTATCTTTCTACAAAGTTTCAAGTATCTAGCTCAATTAAAAGTGTTCCCCAAGGTGTCTTGCTCTCCATACAAACTTTGAACCCCCTTTTTACCCCCTTAAGAGATGAATAAAAAAAACCCACTAATATCAGTTTTTTAAACAAGCAGTCTAAAACTGAAGTTACCAATCTCTTACTTTAAAACTGTCTTGCTCTCTATACAAACTTTGAGCCCCCTTTGAGCAGCACCATACTGCATCATACTGGGGAATGTCGCTTTGTTTCAGGATCGTAGTTATATAGCCATGTTTCGTCACCTGTCAGTATAACATAAACGTTTTTTTTCTCGCCGGCGTCGAATTTATTTATCATAAATTTGCACCAATCCACGCGACGGTCTTTCTGCAAATCGGTGACTTTGTGCGGCACCCATCTTGAACAACGCTTATGAAGGAACAGTTGATCATGAATGATAGTTTGCAATGCTGCTGATCCAATGCCCAGTTCACGCTCGAGCTCTAAATATTAATTCGTCGGTTCGCACAAATATTTTTTTCCACAGCTTGCACATTTCCTTGAGTGACTGCAGTTGGCGGCCGCCCTGTCTTCGCTTCATCTTCAAAGCTCTCCCGTCCTCTTTAAAATTCAGCAAACCAATTAAAAACAGTTGCACGTGAACACGCAGACATGCCAAAAGTCCTGACTAAAAGTTTAAAACACTCAAAACCTTTTTTAAACTCATAATAAAGCATAAAACGAAAATCACGTCGAGTGAGCACTGAGCACCATTGTTGTGGCAAATTCCTCCCAAATTCAACCAGAAAAAAATAAAAATAATACTAAGATTTTGCGAGTGTTCCATTTTTGAATTTATAAACAAATAACAATGGTGTATAACTTGCCAGTATCAATCAAATGACCATGGAGTATCTAATTCCTTTTGGCATGACCCTCGTAATAATAAAATTGGTGACCAGTTGTTCATTGAAAAATACAACAATTTTGGCGTGACACAGTGGCTACTTACACTTGTTGTTTTTGGGAAGTTTTCACTTTGTTCGAGGACACCTTAGTAAGTATTAATTGGCCTGTGTTGAATGATGATTGGAGTCAGACTTTTCGATGCGGATTCTACTGATTATTCGTCCAAATACTGTAGACAAAAGTATAAAGAGTACATTATTGATAAGCATGAGTATCCATCCGGTATTGTACGATTTATTTTACTCACGGGTCTACGAGTATTTGATATCAAATGTACGGCCAACCAATGAAAATGTTGCGCTCTTTTCTTTGTGATAGTTAACAACATGTTTTAATCAATGAAATTAACTGAAATGAAGTTGTGCCAAGGTTCTAAAGTACCTACTCTCCCAATTTTCATTGGCTGACAGTACAAAATTACCCGGGATTTAAACTATATCCGTACCAAATTTCATTTCACCGGTCTATGCGTAAAAAGCTAACAGACAGAGCTACTTTTGCGTTTATAATATTAGTATGGATCTTGGAATAGCGAAGAAACTATTCTTTGGAATCTGTATAAATTTATCCCGGTCATTTGTGGCGAGAGAGGATCTAACGGGCATCGGGTTAGAAAGCCTCCTGCTATGCCTAATACGATAAATAGAAAATGACTGTGGCGTCGGCTAAGATCTAGTTTTCTTCTATGCCTTATAATTGAGTGTCACGGAAATATTTACATCAATATGAGTGCCTATAGTTTGTACTTAGTACCTAAATAGTATAGAGTACCTGATTTATTGGAGACAACTACCTACCTACTTTAGGCAGGTAGGTACGGGGTGTCCCATGAATGATTTCAATTTTTTCAAGTTGTTTTTAATGCTCTAAATAGAACTAAAAAAATGTGAAATACGTAACTGAAACGTTAAAAACAACATATATATATTATATACGTACACATACACTATACGTATACAACAATTCACGAGAGGCCATGTTACACTACACTACAAATTTAATTATCGTGATGATGTCTTGGACAGGCCGGAAAAGACATCCGCCCCAAAAGTAAAGCGCGGCTGACCGCATTGCGCGACCGTCTGCCAAATGTCGTTGTTCTCTTATTACAACTGAAATGGGTGTAGGCTGATTCAGCAACGATGCGCCTCTAGATATTCCCATCCCATTGTTTCTCGTTCTGTATTATCTTGTTATTCATTGTGACTTGTGCAATGAGAATTAACGAATACAATACAATTGTACATTTACTCAGCTTTGTTTAGGTTTCTAGTTTATAAATGGTTATATGTTTACTCCATACTTAGTTTATAGATATGGTTACTTAAATACACAGAAACAAGTAACAGCCGATTACTTACAGACAATATTATATACTTACATAAAAGTGAGCGTTGAATACTAGATATATAAGCATTTGTACCAGTTTCACTTTTAAAAAAATGCCAAGTTAGAAGAAAGAATCGCATATTTGCTCGGGTTCCATTCGACGGCTCTGTAAGTGCTGAAATAGAAAAGTAGGTCGCATGTGTGCGAAGAATAACCGTAGGAGGTCAAAATCTAACCAATTTGATTCGTCGAATGTGTATAAGAGCGTCGGCAAACACTCGCAGGTGGTTGGTAATAAGGGCCCGTATTTACCAATCTCTCGCCGACGTTTTAGCTAAAGTGCCGTTAAAATTCGTTGTCTTTATCTGTCACTCTGATATTTAAATTAGTAAGAAAGGGACAAAACTCGTTTTATTTAACAGAGGTACCTATTTTAATTTTTATGAAAAAGGGGGTAAAAGTTTAGTAGATGTTGGTGGCAATAGAACCAACAGGTAGGACACTGGGTGCAGCCTTCTTCTTTACATATTTTTAACACTGTTTTATAATAATAATATCTTTTTTTTGTTACGAGTATGAGTAGTACAGTTCAAGTTACAATAGTTCTTTGGGGTTATTAATACAAAGTTTATTCTCGTCGGAAAACGATTCGTTTAGAATTATAAAAGGGTAGGTAAAGTGTGGATCACTCGAGCACCGATAGTTTTCTACAATATTTCCGCTGTACTCGTTTTTTTTATAAATAACCTAAATGTAGGAATACGTAGGTACATTGCTGTTTTTTCGGTGTTCTCACATAAATAGTTTGTGTAAATAAAACATAGACAAGACGGTAACAAGACAACCCCAATAAGTATATTATATGTTATTTTTAATCTGTATCTTTACATGTTACTTATGAAATACCTACTACCCATAGTGACAGGCACATTGCTGGTGGCAGTGGCAGCTGAGGTGATACGTATCCCTTTTAAGGCCGAACAGCACGGCTATCACGCACGGGACGGCGTGCGAACTCTCTCGATTTTTCCCGCACTATCCGTCTCTCTCTTATTAGAACACTTAGAACAAGAGGTATAGTGTGAGAAAAATCGAGAGTATGTCGCGGCCGTGTCATGATAGTCGTGCTGACATACATCCTAAATTTAATTAAAAAGTAAGGAGTATATCAGCACGTCTATAATGAGACGGCAGCGACATACTCTCAATTTGTCTCGCCCTATCCATCTCGCTCTTATTAGAACACTTGAACAAGAGGTATAGTGCGAGAAAAATCGAGAGTATGTCGCGGTCGTCTCATGATAGACGTGTTGGTGGTGGGAGCTAATAATGCACGGCCAAATATTGTACGGCCCGATAATTCGAATACGAAAAAGCCATCCGCATCCTCTTTTTTGGGTCGAGTTATTGGGCCAAAGTGGCTTCCAATGATTGCCCCGTACCATGTTTGCTCAGGATGATAATGCACGGTTTAATAATGTACGGCCCGATAGTCCGGGTCTAGTTTTTTGGACGCATATTATTGGGCCCTGCATTGTCAGCCCGGACAAAAGCGGCTTCCAATTATTGCCCCGTACCAAGTTTGCTCAGAGTGATAATGCACGGCTCAATAATGTACAGCCCAATAATTCATGTTAATTGGACGAATTCATTTGGGACCTCTGTTTTGATCGTACCTAAGTAGTGTCCCCTAATTTGATATGTTGTTTTTGCGTAGGCACCAAAAGCTAAATTAAATTGCAAATGTAGTAAATAAGTCTAAAATGTATACACCGCGAACAATATGTTGGCTTGAAAAATAAATATAATGTTGTTGGTTCGCAACGAACGGCACAAAGAGGCACACGGCCAAATTGCTCTTACATCAACTTCGAAATTGGGGCGATTTCTTCTCAGTACGTTGTTTTTATTTTGAATTTCATATTGTGAGTAAATAAGCAAAAGACGAGCATCTACAGAAGAAAGAAACGGGTGTTTGGAAGTGAGCTATAAAATGTTTACGTATAGTTTAAATATAGCTTTACAATAGGCATGATGCCTCATGTTCAAATTGATAAATGATAACGTAGTGATGCTAAATGGATAGTAAACCATCAAATTATCGTAATAAAGTACCTATAAATTAATAAATATAATAACCAATAGAATCCTTACGCTTAAACGCAGTATTTCGCGACCGAAACATCAATTTACCTGATCTTCCATACAACGATTAGTACAAATGTACAAATGTGACGTCATACTTGTGTGTCTCTATAAGTATGAAGCGTTTTGCGCTGCCGCCAGCGAGGTCAATCTTTGTCTCAAGTTTTTGGGTATTTATGTTCTTTAATTGTAGTTGCTCCCATACAAAACATTTGTTCCTCTCCAAAAACTGGTTCGAACGATGACATCATAAAAAACTAGTCATCATCCCTATTAGCGGTTATACTTAACGGTGAAAGACAATGGCTTTGTCTTCTCTTTGTGCATAGTGCAAAGAGAAGTTAATTCGTTCTAGAATAGGATTTGTACCATAAACCTAACTGACTAAACGATTGGGTCTGTACAGCAATAATAGCCTTAAGTAGGTACATTTATATACCATTACATTTACTGAGTGTCTATCCAAGTGTCCCTATACATGTGAATAATTACGATAAGATGCGGGGTACGTGAAATAACTCGCGCAGCTAAAAGATATAGATGTCCGCTTCATCAGTCTTCTGGACACCATGCAACACGTCCGAACAACCACACGGCAGCGTGCCGATGCCGGCCCAGTTCGTCAATCTAAAGGGGGAGCCGCTTTGTTGAGTAAGGGCTGTAGATCTTTGTCCGCTTGAGCCATGTAGGGCCGCATTACACATACCTCGATATAAAAAAATATGCTACTTCTACCAATTTGTTTTAACAGATGGTACGTCAAATATGATAAGTAAATAAATAATGTAAATACACATATGACTTCGTAGGTAAGTAAGCCACATTGGTATTGTTTGTGCTTACTGTACGTAAAACATCAAAGGAATATTCCGTTCCGAACCGAACCTTTCCTGAGGGAAAGTACTTTCCTGTATTTCTGTACAATCTGAGGATTGTACAGAAATATAGAATGCGGCATGAATATTGTACCAAAAAGTACTTAGATACCTAGTAAACTTTCTATGTCAAGTTAACGTTCCTAATTTAGTTATGCATCGAGTTAACGGAACCATTATATTCAAGACTAGCTGTACCTACGACTTCGTTTGCATGGTAATGTGGTGGGAGTTAACGCATTCTTCTCTTGGACATAAGACACATGTAGTTCTTATTTAACCGATCAAGAAAAACGTTGAACAAACCCATTTTAGCTAAAGTGCCGTTAAAATTCGTTGTCTTTATCTGTCACTCTGATATTTAAATTAGTAAGAAAGGGACAAAACTCGTTTTATTTAACAGAGGTACCTATTTTAATTTTTATGAAAAAGGGGGTAAAAGTTTAGTAGATGTTGGTGGCAATAGAACCAACAGGTAGGACACTGGGTGCAGCCTTCTTCTTTACATATTTTTAACACTGTTTTATAATAAATAAATAAAAACGTGATGACTGAAATGATCTTGAGTTACCCCGACTCTCAGGTAAAGATATGTTTAGGAATGAATAATAGACAATCCTTTCGAGTACCCACTGACCGGTAAGTGTTTACGCGGAACAAAAGTTCTGTTTTTAATTAGACAACAGACGGCCAATTTATATTTTCCAAGCTATACCTAACCACTATGTAAGTTCTACAAAACTACATAACGCGAGTCCGAGAGCCCCTTTCTATTAAAATATAAAAGTAATAGGTATGTTTATTTTTTCCTATTGCAATGTTTCAGATCGCACTAGGTATCACATTCTGCCAAATCTTGTGTATGTTCCCGCCATTGGCAACTTAATGAAACGTGTGTTGCAGGCTTTATGATAAAAGTATTTTCCTGTATGTTGGCCAATTTCTGTGTCTATATTGGCTGAATGTCAACTTGAAAAAAAAGAAGCTCAATAAACATTTAATGCTGCAGCCGTTGTCCTCTACCTGCTGGATCTATCGCCCCAAACATCTACCTACTAAACTTTTACCCCCCTTTTCATACAACTTAAAATACCTCTGATAAATAAAACTTGTTTTGTCCCTGTCTTACTAATTTAAATATCAGGGTGACAGATAAAGACAAACGAATTTGAACGGCATTTTAGCTGAAATAGGTTTGTTCAACGTTTGACTTGATAGGTTAAATTAGAACTGCATGTGTCCTTTGCACAAGAGAAGAAAAGCGTTATTTCCCACCACATTGCCATGCAAACGAAGTCGCAGGTACAGCTAGTTTATCATATTTTTGGTCATGGTTTTGTTCTTTGTTTCAGCTGAAAAAACCATCAGGTGATCAAATAAACAAAATGTGTTATAATTATAAAACTTAATTATATTAATAATTTTCGGGTAAGTTTGTTTGTAAAGATATTTGCTGCCTCATCACTTTTTAAATCAGTACTATTTTCAACAATTAAAATTATTATTGACGACATTATCAAAGAAAAAAATATAGCGCATATTTAAAATTGGTTTATTTTTGCATAATGCCTTATACTTATGCCCTATAACCGCTTAACAGGAATACATGAAATTACCAATAACCCTGTACATATACCTCCTTATAATATTGGTTACATACAACACTAGTAAGTAAGTATCAGGAAATACCATAAGTTCAATACTCGGTGAACTACCGACAGCGTGTATTGTATTAGCTACTCGTATAGGCACTCCATTAACTTATCTGCAAATTGTCTCCGGCTCTCCGGTATTCTATTTGTAGTAGTAAGTAGGTACGAAGTCGCGGGGTCTAGTGGGAAGCGAGAAGAATAATTGCTTCGTCGATTAATACAACTTGGCACCCGGCTGTTTAGCCTGGACAAGGATAAACAAATTCCTCTAACTTGTTCATTACGGAATGTCTGCAGCTGTCTGTCAGGTTAACGTAACATTGATGAACACTATAAGTACTCGTACATGACACTTTCAATCTTAATTCACAACACTAGAGGTGAACAATACAACAACTACGGCAACTATGGCAACTATTAGGCATTAAGGGGTCATACATTGGGAGGTTTACCTTATCGGTTGTACTTATTTGTGGAATACCCCTGTATGTAATGTTGTATTTTCTCGAAAAAGGTTTAAAAATGTAGTCAACTGGAGAAAATAGCAAAGCAAGCGGTTAAATAATCACAAAGTTATAAGTGTCCAAAGTTTTAACAGGTGGTATGTTCTGTCCCTTTTTCGCAAAACGCACTTTTATATGAAATTTCAGATTGTGACGTCACTATCTGCGAGCGTTTTCTCTCTCTAATAAGCAATATTAAAACGATTGTAGCTTCGTAATTCTTTGAGATATCCGAATGGGATTTTTGTCAATATAAGCATTCTTGTTTGCCTTCTTTCTTTTGGAGCAATAATAATTTTCAAGTCTACACCCGTATTCATGACAACTTTTCAGAGGAACATTAGCAAATAACTATTTTATTATAGGTGTGATATTTTAAATACTGTGCATTATTAACCGCCAACGCAAGAACGGGTGTTATAAGTCTAATTAAGCAATAGTCTTGTGACCTATGATTTTTTTACGATGCCATTCGAGCCAGTTTTTGGAGAGGAACAAATGTGTATGGGAGCAACTACAACCCCAAAAAAAGTCAAAAACGTACCTCGCTAGCGGCCGCCAAAACGCTTCACATTAATTGTCATAAAACTATGACGTCACAGTTTGCTGTTTGTAAAGTTTGTGTTCGTTGTGCCTATGGATAATCAAGTACATTGATGTTGCGGTCGCGAAATTCTGCATTTATGTCCATAGTCGTAATACAATTTTGGTTGTATAGAAGCTTCAGGATTCTATTGGTAAATACGCGCGCTTACGCTTTTAGGCTTTACGGCTACTTTACGGCTTTTATAGAACTATAGCTTTAAATTTACTCTTGAACAGTTTTTTTTTCTAAACTTTCAAGGGCGCTGTCATGTGTTTGTATGATTTTTAAAATATTTTTTTATTAACACATTATTACAATAATTTGATGGTTTACTATCCATTTAGCAACACTACGTTATCAATTTTAACATGAGTCTACAACCCAATTGGGGATTATTTTTTTAAGGTTTTAATTAAGGGTTTAATTAAGGCTCTGCGATTACTAAGTAATTCGTAACATTGCGAGATATCTCGGAAACAGCGACACAAAAACGTAGTAGGTCTCCCGTCAAGTTAAGTAAAAGCTTGTAAAAAGCGATTAAGGATCCGAATTAGGTAATTGTGACGGAGACAGAAGGAAGCAAGCCCTTAAGATTAATGTTACATTGTCCAGGATTTCCTTTTACCGAGCGATGGTACAAAATGAAATCAAACCTAAACGATCTATATTTCTTTTGAGAAATCTCATAATTGGATTCGGGTTCTTCCACAGTCAGGTCCATTAGGCGAACGAAGAGGGAATCAAATTGCAAAGCGTACCAGATCATCATTGTATCCTCTGCGTATATTAGTCGAGATAATTAGACTGTCGCCGATCTAGCATGGCTGAGAGATTTCACTTTTGGTAACATTCCAATACATGCCCTTTTTACCGGATTAGGTACTTAGATATCCATTGATACTTACATTTATTTTGATTCCTTGATTCAGTCCTTATTTTAGTTTGCTCAAATAGGGCTTTAGTGTCAATTCGCCCAATTTTTATCCTATCAGAGTAAAATTTTCACCTCCCGAGCTCGGAAAAGCTGGCTTTATCGCTCAAAAGTCCATTTTATCGGTTAGAGTGGAAAGCAGTTTTGAAATTCAAACGTGGCGTTCATCGTGGTGAGTTCCATACGTTCAGAAACTTATGGTCTTATACACAATCTTTAAATTTGATAAAATAATGTATTATTAATAGCTACTTTGCATAATTACAAATGAGAAGTGTTAAGTTATAATAATGAACCTGCTTTACACAGTCGCAAATACAATACGATTAAATTAAGCTTAAAATGTAATTTTTTGCTTCAATATTACGTAGTGTCTTCGTGCAGGAACGCAACCCGTTTAAAAGTTAATTTAAGAAAAATCGTCTGGACTTAAAATTTCGAGTTGTTTGGTTCTACAGCCGCTATAAAATCGAAATAACTAATGTTATTTCAGTGCAGAAGATAAACATGAATTTAAACGGCTGCTATGTTGACACAAAAAGTAAATCGAGAAAAGGATGGTACGGCCGTGCCACTGTTTTGCTCGACTTGGCGGGGGCACTGCCGTGCTCCCAGAAAATGCGTATTTGAGCGTTAATTTATCCGTGTGTCAAAAACCCAACAATACTTTGACTTTTTAAATGTATGCGTGGAAACTTTTTGAAGTAGCAAAATGTTGAGTACATTAAATCATTATTAGTGCTTTGATTTGGATGATATACAATCAAACCTGCAAAGTTGTGACTTATTTGAAATACTTGTATTTAAAATGCAAATACAGAATACGTATTTTATATTTTGTACTTGAATACTTTTTAAAAGTATTTTGTATTTTATTTGAAATACTTTTCGAAGTGTATTTGATAATTGTCAAATATATAATTTACTTTAAAAACAAAGTATTAACCGACTTCAATTTAGTACTCCGCCAAGCCACGAGAACATTTCTTTTAATTTCTAATTTTAAATTCTAATATAATTGAGGAGTTCCCTCAATTCCTCATGGATCCCATCATCCAACTGAATTTTTGAAAAAATAGGACCCACCAGTACGTCTAGCACAATTTGCTACTCTGTCGCTTCCCGCGCGACTGAGCGTCTCTTATCTCACTCGTACCGTGCAAATTAGAAAGAGGAGGGTAGATCTTTCTCAACTCGTGTCGCGGCGCGGCGTCAGTTGTGCTAGCCCCGCTGGAAGCATATACTTACAAACAAAAAAAATACGAATCGGCTCATCAATGACGGAGTTCTGAGGTAACAAACATAGAAAACATATATAAAAAGAAACGTATTTACAACCGAATTGAGAAACTCCTCCTTTTTTTTAAGTCGGCTAAAAATACATTTTTACTGCTAAGTTTCGAAAGTAGGTCAGTGTTAATGTTATCTTCCTTGATAACAATAATAAGAAAAGTAATGATGATACGAATGAAATATTATTCCTAAAAGAGTTTCTCGAAACCGAAGAGCCAACGACCAACCATGAGCGATGTGCCCCACACTGCATTTAATTCCTTCTCAGGACATAGACAAAGCTAGATGTAATAATAACTCATACCGAAAAGTACATGATGCGGCTATGGCTAAATGTCAGGCTGTTTGGAATTGATGTGCTAGATCTCCGAAAGCTTGTGAAATTTACCTGGACACCACTGGAAAATCTCCAACAAGCCCCTGTCCAATTAGGTGGAAATCATATTACGATTGCATAACTGATATCTTAAAAGTCCAAGAAACCATCAATGAAGCTCTGAGAAAACTAGGATTGGTTGTCTTAAAGGAGATATAGGTCCAGTTTTTGATTGTATATACGAGTAATTAGCACGTCTAACTAAACCCATAGCTGAAGCCATCCGGAGCTGAGAAGGCGACAAGGAGACTTTCTATGGGTGCCTGCAGCTAGAATTGTATCGAATGCAAATAATGTTGGACTTATTAAAGCAAGACAATCCAGTATATTGTGGTGGTTTAATTCAAAGTGGCCAAAGACATCATTTTAGCAGCTATGTCATATCCCTTCTTCAAGTTAAAGTGGGTGCCAAGGACTGAAAAGGAGCATGTGAAGGAGTGGTTTATTACGGAAGTGAGAAGAATCAAACAAGAAGATTTAAAAAGTGCACACCCACAGACATCAACCGAGAAAAAGAAGCAAAAAGTGAGTGTTACTATATGTTCAACGATTCAGACTCCTCAGCAACCTCAACTGATGGCAACAGCAGCACCGCCAGCACCTGCATTGATTTGGAGACCCTCCAATATTTAAGAGAAGAAGACATAAGTCTGACCATTCTCAACACATACCCAACAGTAAAAAAAGTGTTTTTAAAATACACCTGGCTCCGGTTAGTAGTTCTCCGGTAGTTCGGCACCAGTGGAACGATTTTTCATATGGTGGTATGATAATGCGTCCAAACAGACGCAACAATGTCTGATGCTCTTTTTGAAGAGCTTGCAATGTTAAAATATTTAATGAATAAAGAACATCAGTAATTCTATCTGAAAGTATTTTATTTGAATAAAGTATTTTGAAAATACCTAGTATGCATTTAGTATTTAAATACAAAAAGCAAAAATATTTTGCATTTGAAATACTAAAATACAAAACAGTTTGCATTTTGTGTTTAAATACTTTTTTAAAAGAATTTTTCACATCTCTGCTGAAACCTGTATTGAAAACGAGTAAGGTCCATATACATTACATTACACTTACTATTTTCCTCGCTGTGAAAAGTTGTGTACTTCGCGCGGCGGCTTTGTTTGGAGTTCGTGCCTTAAAACTCTTGAAAGCCTCGCTATGCTCAGGATTATACATTTGAAACATTCGCATTGTCCATGGTTCAATCCTACAATCCTTCGCTAGCTCGGTTTTCAATAGACGGACTTGCGCCAAACAACTACTTTGCAGCCTCGGATAACAAATAACTATTATTAAAATATTACTTTACGGTTAGTGTCAATTTGACCAAGCATGAATAGAGTTGAGTTATACCCCAACTACGAATACGAATTCCAGGGTGTCAAAAGATTACGGACCCTGCCATTTTAGGTTGCCAACCTTGCTCCGCCCGCAGGACCTCTCTTCGTAGGCAGCGTCACTACCCACTAGGCTAACCAGTCTAAAAGATAGAGGAGGTACTATAGATTAACGGTTCGTACAATTTTATGGTGATTTAATAATAACATATTTTTGACGCTGACTGCACCAAAGGAGTGTGTGTGTTTTTCATCCATTCCGATTCCCAGTGGAGTGAGAATAGGAGATTGCTTATGATGAATTTGGTTAGTGGCTGATGGTTTCAAGGATTTTGGAGTATACTTACTAGCTACTTACTCGTATACCTACTTACGCTTACTTATGATAACAGCGAGTCGCTCCTTAAATATACCTACATATTGTTACGGTGATTATACAGACATTCTCTCTCTCTATCTCTCTCTCTCTCACACACACACACACAAACACACTCACAAATACACACACACATACACACGCATAATTTATTTTTATTTATTTACCAAGGCAAGGTAACAAAATGTAAACTACAGAGTTCCTTAAGTAATATAGTTGAAATATAGATAATACAAAATTTACATTTCAATAATAACCAAGCACAACATTCATTTAAAATTAATAATTGACATATTTGTAACAATCCATAGATTATATAGCTAGTTTTAAAGAAAATAACAAATTAAAGTGTTTTATTATACGGTAAGGCTATTATAATGAGATCATGTATCTATTAAACTACGTGTTAAGTTAATTACATTACTTTTAAATCTATTAAAACTTAAGTGAAAGATATCTACATCATTACATATTCTATTGTAAGAAGTGCACATGCGAGCCAGGGGACTACGTTGTAAGACATTATTCTTAGCTACTGGTATTAAAAACTGAGCGGGGTTACGGCTTGGTTTAGGATATATCCAAAACTGTATGTTGCTTATGAGGTCTGAGTCAATTTTACTGTTCACAATGTTGTACAAGAGCGTTAATTCACTCGTACTTCGTCTGTTCTTCAAACTATCAAGTTTAAAATGGTGTAACCTGCTTTCGTATGTGGTTAATGTCCTTTTAAGATTAAATTTGTATACTAAATGTCGTAAAAAATTTCTTTGCGTAGCTTCTATACGGTCTTTGTACAAATGATGTTCTTGTAGTTTTAATTTTTCTTTCTGCATTATTGTTATTTTTATTATTGTAAATAACCTAAATAATGTTAAATAAATGTATGATTTGTGTATCCAATTATGCATAACTCCGGATGGGAGGAGCGGCTTCTACTAACATAAGTATTGTCATACTTACCTGGAGGGGCCAGCCACATAAGTAAAATTGTAAAATCTAATTTAAGATACCAAATAAACTATTTTAGTTTCTGTAAATTAATGCAGGTCAAAACTACATCGGGATACGCATAATACGTCAAAGACAACTATTAGGTACAGTCAGGATCGTATAGTTAGTAGCAGCCAAATAAATCGTAACAATTCCACTCCTGCACTAATAAAGAGGCATACCTACCTAGCGAAATATTTGACTACTTTGGCTGCTACTAACCACCAGTACCAGTACTTTTAGTAGGTAAAATTATGTATTTCAGTGAGGTGTCTGAGTTTTCATTAGGTACTTACTTATTGCAAGTAGCAGGGCAGAAGCTTCGCTGACGTGTGTGTTTACTGTCGACGCCAGGCAGGCTGAACGCGCTCGTTCATTTCTGCAGACATGGTTACACCTCCGACGGAAAGTACGCGCTGAACCGCAGTATTATGGTATTGGTTGTCTCATGACTTGATATACTTACGGTATCTTAACGTTTATCATGCGTTAAATGTGGCCAAGGACCTGCCGGTCTGCATAGGGCTTAAGCTCAATTGCTTAAACATACCTTCCCTTCCAGTGATTTTATACTAGTTCAGGTTCATCAGACTACCTACAGTCGATAGCAGATTTCTTAACGGACGCTAAGGTTCAAAAATGAATATAACTACTCTTTTTTCCCCGTTAATACTTGATTACTATGTTTTCTCGCAAAGATCTTCGATACTATGGTCCTTTGACACAGTGGATATCCTTTTAAAAGTAAAGTAAGTTTAAAAGTACTAGATAGTTAAGTATAAAAGAAGTGTCCATTCGAGAGAAGTGCTGCACTTGGCGTAATTAACGTGTTCTCAGAAAGCTTTGCGTAAGGTTTCCAATTAATAGATTTTGCTCTTTAGATATTTAATTATTCGCTGTTCTGGACCGTCCGAGGGATTTCGCTTAATAATTATCGCTGGTATTGTAACGCACACACATAGCACGTAGAACCGATGGCCGTTGGGGCGGAAAGGTTCTCGAGTGGCGACCACGAACCGGAAGGCGCGGCGTGGGTAGGCCCCCCGCAAGGTGGACTGATGACCTGGTAAAGGTTCCTGGAGTCCGCTGGATGCGGGTGGCGCAGGACCGGTCACTTTGGCACTCTTTGGGGGAGGCCTATGTCCAGCAGTGGACGTCTCTCGGCTGATATGATGATAATGATGATGAGTATTGTAACAGATGAGGGTAATAAATAATGCACAGTATTACATTCAGATCATTCGATGATTCTTTATTTACACAGTGATGACTAGGTATTCGGTGAGACGTTCAATCCAGAGGTACAGATCACAGGAAAGTAAAGCTGACCGATTACGAAGCCTAATAAGACATTTCTCTAACTTTCTAGGAAGTACTCTATAGAAATGAATCCATCACATCCATGGAGATGAAACGTACCACCAACAAGTCATCTTCATCGATGGGATCACAATAGATCGAAAGTACTTCAAGTGGTAATAAAATTTAGAATATTAACGAATCACTATACGTATATTAAACTTTATAGTAAAACAATTATGTACAACGATTCAGACAACAATATTGTAAAGTGACGATAACTTAATGTAATTCTTTAAATTCTATGCAGTCAAATCTTTGTTAAACGCTAATGTGTCAGTTAAAATTGAATTAACTACTCTTATTACAAGGTGCTCTATCCACTACCCGTAAAGCACACGACAAGCCGCGGCGAGACAAAACCGTCTCCGCGGTACATCAACGGAACGAAACGAAACGACCTGGTGGCACTCTGCAGGCAGTCAGGAAACAGAGAACACGCGATGCTTTACTAGATAGTGGGTGCCGTTTAGAATATTTCATCGACAGTTGCCTAGTTACACTTAAGTAAGTTAGTTGAGTGTAGATTACATAAACATTATTGTTTCCCGTTTCAATGACAACAAAGTTAGTAGCTAAAATAAAATAAAAACTTCACGGGTGTTAGACATTAAGCTTAAGCAATTTTACAATTTCAATCAAGGTCCTCGGGGACGCATTAGAATATCTGAACAATTTAGAAAGCGATTGAATTAACCAAATTAAATTTGCATGATAGACAACCGAAATGATTACAAGGTCTCGGGATGAAAGCTCGAGTGCCGCGAAAGGTGTTTTTACTCCCGCAGCTATCATGCCGGGCTACCATGTGGGCCCGCTCAGGTCGCCTTCCAATTTTCAGTGAGCGTTTTAGCTTTACTGAGGGGAAGAATAGCCACTGAAAGTATTGCCTTAGCTTTGTATGCTGACATGGCAGGCGATACAAAATGTTGAAACTTCTTAAGTTATTCATCGTCACAAATGAAATGTTAATATGTTTCACATATATGGACACTTTGGAATAAAAGTTCAGGCAACGCCTTCCTCAAAATCTAAAGCATTATCGATCCTGGCATAATTTTAATTTTCAATTAGGTCTATTGGGTGACTCTAAACCTAAGCATAAATGAACAGTGACACGTGGATAATGCAGCAATTGCTTACCTACATGTTCTCATGCAAAAAATGCTGTATTCTTATTGAAGAATATAGTATTTTTTAAACAAGGGGGGAAAACATTGCCAATTTCTGAAGGTTTTGATTTAAACCTATATCTGGGCAATGCAGATATACAGGGACCAAGGTACCTTTTCTCATGAACCAATCGTCATATAATTTAATAAATGAAAGTATTAACTACATTAGAAACGTAAAGTAGCATTTGTCTTTTGTTATTTGTTTTAGAGCGCTTAGATATAAACATAATAAATATAATAATTAATATCCGACCCGACCCAAACCTCGGAATATAAGAACCGAGAAAATTCGCGCCAAATCCGAATGACGCTAACGTGATGCCTAAGGGAAGAACAATGAGGCCCTAGCAATCGAACCAGAAAATGTTGAATTAGGTTTGGGCGCGATGGTTCGGTGCGTAAACGCTGATGAAGTTTAAATACAGTGCTAAAGACAGTATTTAACTTTTAAATAATAATATATTTACCCTTAGTGTCATAGAACGCAGCGATAATTAGGTGCAAAGAGTAGAAGTTCAACGGACTCGAAGCAAAAAGTGCCAAGAGCTTCATACTGAGATCGGAGTCGTATATATCTGATTCATCTCATCTTAAAGCGCAACAAATACAATTCGAGCTGTAGGTATTTCGAGAATTTAGTTTTCCTGGCACTCGTGAAATAACGTAAAATTAATCAAACTATCTACAACAACTAAAAAAGGAAAAAACCGTGTTGTTGGATTTCGCCGCCGCTCCCTCTAAGCTCAGTGGATCAAGCGTTCCTTTTACATTTACGATAGACTTGCGATTTGAATTCAAGTCGAAATAGAAATCTCAGGACAGCCTTTCAAAGAGGTAGCGTATTTTATTGTGTAATAATGGTTTTGGATACGAAACACGCCCTTTGCCTTACTTAAACTATAGCCCTGGGACTGGCATGCCACGCTCACTCGAGCAATTGTTTATTACTCAAGGATGAGTAAACACTAATACTCGACAACAAGAGCCGGGAAAAAGCGAACTTGGTTTAGGACGAAGGTTTACATTTACACACGAATTCAGTTGCGCAACCATCTCGTTCTCAGCAGAAACAGTTGTTAGAGGACTACGGAGTTATTAAAAATCTACAGTTTGCTCACAGCCATATCATAAATGTACATTCTTTGAGGGATGACAAACCTTTAAAAAAAAAATGTTTGTAGTCATTGCACCATTCACATTAAAAAAATCGGTGACGTGATTAGTTTGCTATAAGTCTAGTCTTTAATATTCTAATTAATTACAGTCTAAGATACATGCAGACTCGACTCACAGTCGGCATGGACGAATGCTCAGACGACACTCTAAAGCAGGACAGTCTAAATACCGGAATCCTCTGTTTAAGAAGTATTTTAAGCCACTATTAACTCAGGGGAGTTTACTTCTAATGTGAGATAAATTTAATCTAAAACGGGCATAAAGATTATGTTTTTATAACATTTTGGCAGTGTATTTGTACTGGTTTTACTCATGTTGGCAACAACATTGTTTTTGTAAATAAAATTCTAATGTGTATATAACATTCTGAGAATTTGTTTAATAGGCGAACAGTAATCGCAAACCAGTTTTAAGCCAATATGATCATTACAAACTGTAAACAAAATCCGATATAACACTTAACATTTGATTGAAATAGGTAAGTAAGTATATTTCCTGCTTGTTCAAATAAGTAATGTTGTCTCCAAACAATGATTCTTATGTGACTTGGCCATTGTAAGCTGGATTCCTACGCATCAGACGTGATGCTCCCTGATGCGCTCCGGCGTCTGACGTACCAGAAGTCACCCGTCAGAGCGCAACAGATGACTGTGAACATAACCGTCATAAAGTCGCCATAGCGTGCTCTCGCGCCTCTATACGCCACGTCAGACAAATTTGAATCCGGCTTTAGGTACTTTGATGTAGGGATTCCAATCTCTGGCAACAGTTTGTCATACAAGTGCTACCTATATATTATTTTTGATGATTCAGATTTATTTCTTATCATATTTTTACAATTAAAATCATTTGTACAGTAAATATACAAGATACAAATGTAAAAAAAATATGAGTTGTCAGTTACAATAGATGTGTACAGATGTGTACAGAATTGTTATTATTTGTAAGAAATTGAAATTAATAATTTTTAATGTCAGATTAATAATATAATTTGCTTTTTTATAAAGAAGCGAAAGCAAACAAAATAAATAAATAATGTATAAAAACGTCAAGCTCCCGATAGTCAACTTCTTGTTTCATAGTCATTTGAAAGAAACTTGTAAACTATACAGTGTTTTTTCAAGCAATATTTGTTTTACATGGTAGCGAAATGAGTTGTCGTTCGTTATGATTTTAAGGTTTGACTTTGACCGACTACCCAGTCGGTTAAAGTCTTTGTCCTATTAACCCTGTGCCTATTAACTTCGGCAGTTTTGTGCCTATTTTAAGTCTGAACGAGGTTGTTTTTAAGTCATTAACATTTCTCATAGGTCTGGAACTGCTTTCACCTCTCCTTTTAAATTCATTTGGATTACGTTTAACATACATACATCAGCAATATATAAGTTGAAACAAAAAGAAAAAAGGCAAAAAGGCAAAGGCAGTGTTAATTATGTGATGTTGAATAAAGATTTTGTTAGTTAAAACTGATGTTAAAATACTAAGTTTTAAAATGTTCCCTACACGAGTCTCTGTACTTGGCATACGCAAGTACTCTAATTGCAAGTTTCTGCATCATTAGGATACGCTCATAGTCCGTACAGTTGCCCCAGAGTAGAATCCCATACGAAAGTTGAGAGTGTATGTACGTGTAATACAGCTCTTTTAAGCAACTTTCTTACACAAGTGGTCTTATATAGTGGCGCAATAGTAGGCACATGTACACAAAAGTTTGGTGTGTAATAGTAAATAAATCCATGTCAAACGTAGTTTTAATAGTGAGTTGTAAATATGTCACTGTCCCCTTTAAATATATTGAGTCGTTAAAGTAATGCTTTAAATAATAATTTACACATGCTGCAATGTTTCCTTTCAAATATAATAAACGTACCTATACTGGCTATACTCGAATTGAAGAGTTGTTTGCTGTAGGTAGGTAGATGACACGAAAGGACTGTCTGCGGGCACTAATTCTATTTTTTACATTCGTAACCTAAATATACTTAATTAAGTGGCAGTGCTGTGATAATTGTATTAAAACTACCGGAGTTTTTACTTACGGAAATGCATAAACTATGTATAACATGTAGATCCATAAATTTACATGTAACAAAATCCAAACTTTCATAAAATTAAGTATTTATTATATCTAATACGTAGACTTTGGCATGAATATCACTGGGGTAGAGCCAAAGGTACCAAGTGCATACAAGAGTCAGTTACGTCGTTTGAGACTTAATTGAGATTTCGATTCATTTCCGAACAACTATGATATGTTCCAATAAATAAGGGCTATTACATTTTACTCAAACTCCTCGTAATCGAAAATAGTATTAATAGACGCTCTGGAATAAATAGTAGACAAATAGAAGGAATATGGTCTTACGGGGTATAACCATCTAGCCTACGGGTAAAGAAAGTCTGAAGTAGGAAAGCGGTCGGCCACCCCTCACGTAACAGGGAAATCTCTACAAACGTACCTACGATCCGTTTTTCAGCCATTTCTTCATTTAAGTACCTAATAATTGCAATTCATCGATCACATCATATTTATAAAATTAACAGCTTTCGGTTTTTGTATTTTTTTTTATTAGTTTTACTTAATTATACTGAGCAACGATCAATATACAATAAACTTTCAACAACTTCATTGATACCTATAATTCAAATATAAGTTCCATAACGTGCACTTCATAATGTCCAGGCAGCGGGCTCCGGCCTGCGACTGGCCCGCGACTGGCCCGGGCTCTTCGTCTACGCGCGTCAATTACAACTACCCCGTACAATAAATACATCCAATTGCTCTCTTGTCGGAATCACTTAAAATCAAATATGTATCTAATAATGTAAGAACACTTTAGCTTCTTATTAATCGTGAAAGAAAACGACTGACAATCGGTGTTACGCAGTAGAATCCTATCTTAGGTGTAGTGTAGAATATCTTTATTATTATTTTTCTGTCTTTGAAGAATGCCTTGCTGGCGATCAGATGTGTTCGTCCTGTACATCTGTCGAGAGAAAAAATATTTAATGAGAACCTATTCTGTGTTGGGCAGATTATGTTAACATAAAATAATTACAACATTTATTAATGTTACAATGCGTAGATATATTAACATGTTCGTCATCACCACCCTGCTAATTTCTTACCCTATGCCGGCCGAAAGTACCGCGTGTTCCTGGCGTGACTTGGGTTCGAAGTAAATATTTTTACATTATGTGTCAGACCGGCAGAAATATAAGAAGATTACATAGAATGTATCTCCGGCATAGCAGTAAGAATTTATCACTACACACGTCTGTGTCTACGGCATCGTATAAGCAAAGGATGGCTAAGTTCATATTTGGACGACTTTACTTCGATTAATCTTGGAATATAATATTAACAATTGCCCGAGAAAGAGGCACAAACACGCAGACAGCGCAGTGACTTAATATGGAAGTAGGTACGAATTGTTTAGCCCCAGACGTGCGTGCCGTGACGGCGAACGCAGACAGCGCAGTGACTTAATATGGAAGTGGGTACGAATTGTTTAGCCACAAACGTGCGTGCCGTGAAGGCGAACTAGTTTAGTAAAAAGCAAAAAAAGACAAACCATGAAAGCTTGTTAAATGTTTTACGTCACACTTGGCCATTAAGTGGCAATTACCGCCAGTTACGCGTGAATAATCCTGCTTATCCCACACGCGAAGATACACACTGGCTAGGGCCAGGGGAGACACACATTTCGTACTCACCCCGGGCGGTAATAAAGAAAGCCCAGGTAGCATATTTAACGCCGTTATCTTCGGCGCAGGTGTAAATATCTGAGATCTGGGACTTTCTTGGTTTTACCGCCCTAAGTGCTGTACTATTAACCCCTGCTTCAAATGACAAGCATACACTCACGAGGCGCGCCTCACCCAATGCCAATACGATGGTCGCGTAAATGTCATTTGTAGCTGTGGATAAAATGAGTCATGTTTTGATAAGTACGTGTGTACCTAAAGTGTGTCAGTGATTGAACGACATAAACGCAATCATCATAAATTGGTAGTGCTAAATAGTTTTCGCTCTCATCATTGTGTGTAGATTCAAAGGCAGTGCGAGGGGGTACAGAGTTGGATGGCGACAGGTCTCCATCCACACGAACAGTACCCATTTACATTGCTCTTGAGTATTTAATACAACACAGGGTTTCTTAAAAACAGTGACAAGGAAGCTCGAAAAAGCTATGCTGTTGAACCCCAATCGATACCTACGGGTTACGGTTTTTATGAAGTCGCTCGGACAAGTCAGTACCTACGTCAAGATAATTATTAAATATTCTTAGCTTACAAATGCACTTTGATTAACACAATAGGATATGAACTACAATCATATTAACATTTTACCCGACTACGACTTAACCCAAAATAATGGTATTTGATAAAATTGTTCGTTAAGTATTGACAGTCTCCAGGTCAAGATGCTTGCTGAATTCCAAAAAATGAGGTGGTTAGATTTATCTTAACGCTGTTTATAAAAAAAAACAATATGGGGAGCGTGAGTGAACACCGAATACCTACATTTAATATTATTGATGCGGGGCGTATTACTGGACCTTCATAATGTAAGTCAAAACAGATTTTAGGGCAAAAATGGGGTCTTAATGCAAGTGACAGTTGTCAAGTTCACTACACACACTCACCAAAACCTCCGTTCACACGTCTTACAATTTTAACTTTAGATCAATTTTTCTACATGAAGACACGTTTTCTCATCGAGGTTGTGTACTGCAGGCGTGTGCAGAATTAATTCAACTTTAATGTTGCTCTAGACTATGATTTCATAGAGCATGTACTTTTCGAACAAACCCTGAATTTCTTACGATTGGAGTATGTTTTCCAAGATAGCGGCCGTTCTACGAGGTCCTGACCCGGGGATTTTTGGGAGATAAAATCAGAGCTTCCAACGAAAATTCGTACCAAATTACATCAAACTCCCCAGGGTTTCGAGGTTGGATAATATCGACTGTGCTATTAATTGTAGCAGGTGAGTAGGTAAGTATATATATAACACGTATGAATAGGATGACCAAGTAGAATAATAAATTGAAACCCTTAAATATCAATAGCTTCATACAGCAATAAGCACAACTTTGTTAAAAACAACGATAACAACATTCATGCAAGGAAATCTCGTTACTCAGCATTTTAACGCACGTTTTACATAGAGAATTTTTAATTTATACGATTAAGCGACAGTTATTAGTGCCGTGTTGGATGACTAATCAGCTTAATTCAAACGTATTTTTGGAACAGAAAGAAGGTAATCTCACTCTGTAACTGGTGCGAACATTTTGCACATGAGAATGTGAGCTCGCTCGCATTCGTGTCTAATAGTAATAAGTGGATCAGTGTTGGCAGGTAAGTCTATATACAGGGCAACAGTGCAGCGTGAGTGCGGGGTTAGCATGCAAGTCTGGAGGTAACACAAAACAAGTAAGTACCTAATCTCGAGCTACGAGGAACGGGTGACTTCTCCAAACTACTTACGTTGCATGCTGCAGTAGGTACGCGGCTTGGCATGTGACACAACACAATATACCAGATTGTTAATTCATGATGTACCTACGGTAGGTGAACAATCTCCCAACACATACAGTTTGGAACTTGTTATTTACAATAAATAACAGCCGTGACATGACATCGAGTTTGTTTTACAGCACACTTGAGTCAGGTTTCGTAACAAGTTCCAGGCGGGAAACGGGATGCGGCATAACGAGATTTGACTGCATGAATTTGAGTGAAATCACTGTCGCAAACGAGTCAATTCATTATAAAATTTACACAAATGACAACTATAGAATTAGACTACAAATAATTATCTTCTTACATTATCTACATAAACCAATTATCAGCGACAGCAATTTAACGCTTAAATTAATTGTGTGTAACATTTGTGCCAAAAACAATTACATATATGACTTTTAAAATAACCTATGTATATATAAGTACGTAAGTAGTAATTGATGAAATTATTGGTGTAATTATAACTCGAATGTTAAGCTGACCAACCAAACAAGGTGGGCTAGAATAAGTTATAACTCAATAAACTGAAGATACAGGAAATCTATACGTACTGTCTAATGCCATAATTTCGAATAGTAGTAATAATTCTTAATATAAATTGTAACGCTAATTCAGTCTAGTAAGGAATTATAGGTACATATCATAGACAACACGGGACGTGCGGTAGTTAATTACGAAACGTGAGGTTGGTGGAAATGGGATGACATGAACATTTGCACTTAAACTAAAGGAAACTCGGTGATTTAAAAAAAATACTCAAATACTTTAGGCATCTTAAATTCAGTACCTATTACCGATACTAACTTTTGAAATGTTGGTTTTGCAATCGGTATTTAATATGAGTATTATAGATAAGTTTTTTTTGTGCAGGCCATTTCATCACTGTTGTTGTAAATATTTTATGCCGGCAATACACATCACCGCGTTTGCACAATTACTCGCATTCATATTGTATCTCTTTTTTAGTTTAGGTATAAAAATAAAATACACAGCCATATTTGCGCACATTTGTCCACTCAATAAGAGCACAAATGAAATCGCACTGTTCGTCAAAAAGTTATATGTTACCAGTAGGGTGAACAAGGTATCACTCATCGCCAACATAAACTTGAGAACTACTTACTTATACTCGTAGTCTACAGATTTCTAGAAAGTATGAGAGCGCGAGACGTAAGAAGGTTATATGGACGATGAAACGCTATCGTGCCTCCAGTGTCGTAACTAGGGATAAGACAGCACGTTGAGCAGAAATTCGACATACCTCTTAGTTACTCTAGCATTATTATCGTCGTAATAAAATAATAACTCGATGGATACAGTTTAAAAGACGTTACCGATATGATTTCAATATACTTCAAGCAGGAATCTTATTTATTTGAAATCTACACTCAGTGCACCTATACTCATTTAAGATCTGGGAATTCAATAAACCTAAGCAGCATTATGTTCATTAGGTCGGTAAGTTATTCATTCACATTCACGAGTGGCCCAAAAGAGTGGCTTCCACCCAACAAAATATCATCATCCTCCCAGCGTTATTCCCGGTTGTGCCTTAAAGAAGCTCGGGGTCCGCTTTGGCACCTAATCTCAAGATTTGGCATAGCCACTAGTAGTCCGACAACCAAAAGATGCCTCAATAAATGTCTTTATTTAGTAATAAAGTTTCCAGATTGATTTTACAGTACCGGCCAGGATGTGATGGGGGAAACACCTGAGTAATCAAGTATCACAGGTTTCTATAATAAAATTCGTTCGTCTTAAATCTGTTTTAATTAATTTGGTGAATGTCAAGAGCGATGAATGGGAATGAAAGTAGAAAATGTATTAACTAGTTTTAGACATTTAAAAAAATGACCCAGCCTTTGGAAAATAATTACGAATTTTAACAAGATACAATGAGTACAGGTACAAAGAGTACTTAGTCTTAAAACAAAAAATGTACCTAAGAACCGATTGAGACATCGACCAGACGCAGCCAAATCGCCAACGACGTGTTAATTAATGTGTATGAATCAGTGTGACGATGGCGGCAGATGCAGGTGATGAAATGAGGCACGAGAATGAATCATTCCAGCCTCTTTTTAAACCCAGAAATCACGGATAAACAAAAACAAAGATTTATACAATTTAAGACAATTTGTGCTTCACCTTAGTTCTAACGGTACGTCGTAACTTATTATCAAACCGCGATTAGAATGGAATTGGCGTTGACAGTTTTGTTATATAAATACGTCAAAGTTTACATGAACTGACAGCTATTCCAATCCCAAATCCATCGCGGTTGAGTAATACAACTAAACGAAAAAGGCCAAGCTGAGCCGATCATCACAGCAGTCATTTCGTTGCCCCTGGGAGAGGGGGTTTAGAGGTAGCTTTCGGAAAATTCGGGGTCGGATACAGAAGCTCGCGAGGAGCGAGTGTAATTGGTGGAGGTGCCGTAGTCGGAGGTGGCGGTGGCCAGGTCCGCGAACACGACGGCCGTACCTTGCGTCACGCCGTCCGCGGGCGCCACCTCCCGCTCCGACAGCTTCTGCTTCAGCACCCGTATACGGTCCTCTTTCTGCAACAACCGCCAATAATGTACTCCAGAACGCTATAGAGCGTGATCGAAGGGACGAGGCTCATGATTTTTGATACAAGTTCAAGAACTTTTAGACACCAATATGTGTCGTAAACTGGCCCTCAAATGCCGACACCGGTTATTGTAGTTTCCGATATACAATAGGGACCTAATATTGAAGTTGATTGATTATGTAATAACAATAACTGGCAACCACATATTTCTGTCGTGCGAAGTTGAATAAAATTTCGCACTACAGACTGCATTAAAATAAATAAAAACTTCTTCATTATTTTTAAAATATAATGAAGATTTTAGTGTAATATCAGAGTATCGTGATGACTGAAGACCAATCAAATATCTGTATGCTTGAATAACTCTTCGAGGGTGACTGTTTTTAGCATTTAAAGATGATTCAGATATCCTCTATCTAATGTCCCCATGTTCCCGTAATATCTAATATCAACTTCCTCACATCCTGTAGGTACCAACAGTTTTCAAAGCCTTTGATCAATTAGAGGACGCCAACGTTTAGTAATAAATACCTGCTTGTGAGTATGTAATGGTTTTAAATCCACCCTTGCAATAAGTATAAAATAAAAGTATCATATACTTACATAAAATATATATTTAACATCGCGTACAATAATGTACCTAAGTAACGGATCACGTACGTGACGGTTCGGGACAACCGAACGACGGAGAAAATGAGTGGATTAGTTAGAGTAGGGTAAGCCTACCTTTCACACAATTTTTTAACCGCCCCGTGACCGACACGCGCGCACGAGCTCGACGAGTGTTAAAAAGTGACACAAAAACTACGTGTATTTTGCTTCTATTGACCAAATCACCAGCAGTCTTTATACTAAATTGCACTTATTCCGCGGTGAATTTATGATACGGCTTTGGTTTCGGAAACTTTGAGGAATTCAACAGTGGTCATCCTTGGCATAACGCGGCTGGATACAGTCACATGACACGGTATTCTCCCTGCTTTAATTTCGCTGTGTGCCAAAGCCACGACTTATCATAAATTGACCAACGGCCGTAGCATGGTTGACATTTTATCACTTATCACCTGTCAAACGGCAGTCGTGGGTTCGAATCCCGGCTCGTACCAATGAGTTTTTTGGAACTTATGTACGGAGTATCATTTGGTATTTACCGTTAGCTTTACGGTGAAGGAAAAACATCGTGAGGAAACCTGCATACATCCACGAAGAAATTCAAAGGTCCCCAACCCGCACTGGGCTAGCGTGGGGACTACTGCCCATTCCCTCTCATTCATGAGAGGAGGCCTGTGCCCAGCAGTGGGACGGTATATAGGCTGATTTGTTATTATATTATTTTTATACGTAGTAATAGTAAGTCAATGACAAATACCTATGGTATCTATAAAGTTTTATCGCTGCAACCCACGTCACAAACTGTGTGTCGGCTCTCATTCCGGGTAACCAAGGCACGTACACGTGGATGTTTCCGCTTTATTACGTGGTCATTATTTTGATGTTTGTATGTATGAGAAAATATCTGTCACATGTTACCTACATATATACGCAGGTTATGTCCATAAGTAAACTTATTTTATATTTCAAGGTAAAGATATTTTTTAATATGTACTTTTTGTAGTTATATTTGTGCGAAAGGTTGTATTATACGCACGTGCTTTTTTTAGAAAAATAAATTCCTGTTGTGTCTAGTCATAAGTACATCCCACCAAAGACTTGTGTGTTCAATAGATTTATTTGTGCTTTAAATTGCGTCATTTAGTTTCAACACGTCTAAGTAATATATTTAAAATATTAAAATTGCATATTTGACAAATAAAAGGTTTATCTAATATAAAAAATCTCCAAAGTTTATGATAAGTTGGTTGATTAACTATTACCAATGTGCGTGACCTGCGGCGGTTGAAAGAGTATAAAGCCTGAAAAACACTGGCGTGGCCTTATGCGAGAACGCGGGGCGGGATGACTTGCCACTAGCTTTTTACACCAAAAAGTAAACATATATTTGGAAATAAATATAAAGTATAATAATAAAAATATACATATCAACATGCTGTACCATGGTTGCAATAAAGAATTATGAATTATATATGGGCTTTTCAAGGTTAACTGAAAATTATTTACCATGTGACAACCGCTTCCCAAAATTGTTTTTGATTTGACTCAACGCCCACGAACCTGCGATGTTGAAAAAAATGTGCCAAGTTTGCGTCGGGCCACGCGCAGTCTAGGGTTCCGTAGTTGCCTGTCTGTCTTTGTTACATCAACACGCGCGCGCCTACTAAATGGTGCGGTTGCGTCGGCCGAATTTGTACGAAAGTTGGCCTTTCCAAGTACACATTAAGATTGTCGACTATTACTCGGTAACTAGTTATGCCTACTTAGCCGTGATAGTTTTCCTTTTAAAATCATTATATGTACTACTGCCACGTTTTTTTTACATACTTACTTAAATATACATTCCCAGCTGTAATCATTTAGCAGGCAGGGGAAGGACACATGACTCGAACAAACGCAAACGGATCACTTGAGTTGACAAATGGGTGAAATAAAGAGAAAAAAAAATGTTCCCACTTTAGGTGTAATGTGTGGTTCGATGGCGGAATAAAATACCCGCAGATAAACACGTGCTAAGGCACCCACGACATTAATTTTTGTCTCTTTTAATTGATGTTTCTTTTTTAGCAAATGTATTAAAAACACGTCGATTGATACACGTGTCGAAGTGTCATTTTCCCACGACCCCAGTCTTAACGCTTGGGTAGCAGCTCGGGCCAAGGCACCTCACAACTCGTGCTCGTGCAAGGTGACATACCTACCTTCCGCACATGTAGCAAAATGTATATTAAAGGCGACTGTTAACGACTCTTTACACGCTATTCGTTTTATCTACATTTTTATTCTCTTTAGTATATACAGTGTTGACCTGAAAATGGAAATCTACAATCGCCGTGTTGGACGCCCTCAGACTGCGTGGAGGTGGTGGCATATACCTACATAAAGCGTTTGACAAGATGGATTTTGAACTTGATGAGATTGGTCAGAAATCGTGCTAATAGGAGCAACCGCCTATTTTCTTAAGGCGGCGCATTGAAAATTGAAACGCCGTTCTGACTAGATTAAGAAACAATAAGGTCTGATTTTCAGATATGACTATTGACTATATGATTGTTTATCTGATTTGAACGATACATTAGAGAATTTTTTTTTGTTAGTTTCTGTATTTTCCCTTTCTTACTCAGCCTACTCAAACGATACATTATTTTACGACACAATCAAGTTAATACTATGGTATTTTATCTCATCTAAAATCTCACTTGATGAAATTTAAATAAAACATCTCTAAGTTAGTAGATATTTATTGAAATTTGTCCAAAAAGCCATTACCGAAAAGTGTTACATCTCTTTTTCTCGTGCACGGAAGGCATAAGCGTGTCTCTGTCTAGAGGGCTTGTTCAACTTAAATCAAGGCATCCCCTTAATGTAACGTCTCTCGTAGTATTTCATCGGCAAATATACTGTTAGGTACAAAAGCGAGTGTGATAGCAATGGGCAGGCGCTAGTTATTAAGAAGTTGGTAGTGGTGGGTGAATCTCTTAGTGCCCACGATTATTTCCGCAGAGGTAAAACATACTGCGAAATCATTAACCAAAAAAGATGTTCTGGCTTAGCTACGTTTTCATCATCAAAAGTTGACTCTGATATTCGTCTCTTTTACGGCCCGGCCACGGCATTGCGCGAATTGCGGTGCGGCAAGCGTCTATCTGTAGCTCTACCGCGAGTCACTATCGAAAACACACATTACTTTAATATTCTGAGTAAAGCATTGAGGTTAGTTGGGATCACACGCAATGAAACAGAAAAACCGCTGCCCTTACTCTGGTGTACCTAGTTAGTAGTATGGGTTAAGTTGGTACCTGGGCGATGAGTTTCTGCAGTTCCTCGTTCTCCTTGACCAGCTCGCGGTAGCGCTCCTCGTCGGCGGGCGCGGAGCCCGACCCGGAGCCGCGCCCACTCTCCGCGCGCTCCGTGGGGTGCCGGATCACCTCGATCACCTGCACAATATTTCGTGTAACTGATGGTATTCTATTGCAACTCCGCATTGTTCGAATGGTTAGTTCTACGTCATACTAAAAATACACTTCCGACTTATTATAAAAAAAGGTGGCAATGCAAAACATATTAATTTTTTACATATAGTGGCTAGTTGTCATATTGAGAGTTGACGTGAAAAATATTCCAGATTTAAAAGAAGCTGCAAGCTCAGTTATTGATAATTTGTTCCCTGCACAGCCAAAAGACTGATACTTATCTGAAGACGTACGAGAATTTCATGAAGTGGCGAGAAGCATGCCTCATCATTTTCAGAAAGTATATTCTTGTTTTTTGCACATATTTTGAGAAAAGCACTATAATTGTCTCAACGGGAAGGGCAAATGCTTGCTTGGTATTAAATTCTTCCGTTTAAAATTAATTCTCAGCTAGCAATTGCCTACTTCTCTCGCTTCGACATGAATGTACTATATTTCTCCTATATGCTCGTAAATGTTCGCCTGTACAATTTTATTCTTCCCGAAAATGTAAAAAATGTGACATGGTTCCAACTCGACGGAGCCCCTGCTCATTCCGTTGTGGCAGTCCGTGAAAAGTTGACCGAAATATATTTGTCACAGCAACTTGCAATAGAGACAGGCAAACACTACTAACCAGTCTAACTGTAGCAAATTGTTGTGACAATTTGCTAGGCCTTTAAATTTACGACCACTTGACTTTTGGAACCATGTCACATTTTTTACATTTTCGGGCAGATTGGTGTAATACTGACATTTTATTAATTGTAAAAAACGGACTGCAAAGTACCATCAATAAATACCGGACCAATTATTGTAGGTATTTCCGTGAATAGCTGCCCAGACATTAACAGAGAAGCGATATTAGTGAGCTGTCTGTCTCATTAGACGGGGGTTCTCCGTACTCCAATAATGTTAGTGAACGTCGATTCGTCCGTCCAAATAACATTTTGTGCGAATGTTATATCGCGTCTGTTCCCATGGCACTGAGCCGTAAACCAGTCACAATAAAATTGCCACACTATGTAGTCCTGCTGCAACAAAGCCTGTACTTTTAAAAAATTGTATGGATGCTTCTTGTTCTTTTTTAGTACTTTGTAAACAATACTGTTGTTGACACCAAATACCAGACCCGCTCTCCTTGTGCTGGTAGTTGGACGTTCACGGAAGTGCTGAAGAAGCTGCCGTTCCAGTGCCAGTCTGACGTTGAATGCTGCAGCAGGCCCTTGTGCCGGCTGCACTCCGCCGACTATGGGCTGATTGTCCCGCACACGCTGCAGAGCGTTCACTTCACAATGACGCGGCCGTTCGCAGGATGCATCCGGTTAGGATTACGTTCGCGGTATAAATTAAGAGCTCGAACAGAATTGCCTCTCGCTTTTCCGTACAACAAAATCATGTCACATAATTCTCGGGCATCGTAATTAATTCGTGGCATTTTTTGCCGACATTGACAATTTAATTGTCAAAATCAAAACTTTTCTTTTTAAATTATCATAATGAATTGAACAAAAAGTTATGACTGATAGATTTTCACATTTTTGAGGACAAATTTAAAAGAAATAACCAAAAGTCGGGTGCCATTTTGTGTATCTTACAAATGAAAATAGTTCCTAGTACACCTAGATAAGACCTAATCTCGATTGTTTTAAGATTATTTCTGAAGTAGCATCCCCGGTACCACGACACTAAACCACCGTTGAACGATCATATCGCGATAGTCGGCATCCATTGATTGTTAAATTAAACTTTAATTGCTATTTTCTCTAAAGAACTTTGAAAATTACGTTATTGTTATGATGAGTACTAATTTATCTAAGGAATCATCATTTTAATTTATTGCTCCTGTTACAGGAAACACCCTGTATACCATATACTCCCGTCTGTAATCTAAACTTAAGAGCTTTCACGTTCAATTTCGTTACGTTTATAAATTTTTCTATAGCCCCCGGCCCCGACTTCTCCCGACTTTTGGTTCGATGACCTTTGCCACATTTGGGTAATTTTGCTGTACTTGCGGCCATTCCTATTTGTAATAAACATTTCACAAGTTCAATTCAGACCAAAATCGACTAGTTAATCACGTAGGTTACTCGTACGAGCGGGATTTTACACTTTGCCAAACAGATGATGCATATGCGTCCCAATTATCGCCTTCATTCGTTTGTAACCTGACTGCGAGTTATTATATATCGATTGTTACTATCCCCATAATATAATTCTAGCTGATACCCAATTTATTACTTCTCGACGCCAATGTTTATAAACAACCTTGAATTTAATTTTCAAAACGAATTAAAAAGTTGAAATACTTCGGTATTAACTCAATAAAAATACCTTCAAGTTCAAAAACGATATACTTAGTTAAATCTTTTGAGAAGCAACAGAAAGCTTTTATACCTAGTTCATTAAAGCAGTAATCCTCGTTGAAGTTACGAACTTTGCGGTAAGGCATCTTTGTAAGTAAAAGCCACGTGTAGGAACATAACATAATAAACATAAACACAATTTGAAATTGAAGCGCTTTCATTTTAAAAAGATTCAGTCGGTTCAACTTTTTTACTTCCAGACTTATTGTTACTTTTTACCCGTTTTTTAGGGTTCCGTAGTCAACAAGGAACCCTTATAGTTTCGCCATGCCCGCCTGTACGTCCGTCCGTCTTCGGCTTAGCTCAGTAACCATTACTACTAGAAAACTGTGATTCGGCATGGGTATATAAATCAATCACGCCGATAAAACAGTACAATAAAATCTTGAAAAAAAAAATTGTTTAGGGTACCTCCCCTACACCTAAAGCAGAGATGTAATTTTATTTTCTCGTTAAACTCATGGTGTGGGGTATCGTAGCAGTGATTAGTTTGCGAGATATTGGGCTTTAAAGCCCTAATTTCTGTTCGAGTCATGTGCCCCTGCCGGCTAAATGGCTACTACTGGGGATGTGTAAAAATTCATGGTAGTAGTACATATGTACATGGTGCAAGTAGGCATAAGTAGTTTTACCGAGTAATAGTCGACCAACTTAATGTGTACTTGGAAAGGCCAATTTTCGTACAAATTCGGCCGACGCCACCGCACCGCACGTCGATGTAACTAAGACAGACAGGCAACTACGGAACCCTACCCTACGCGTGGCCCGACACGCTCTTGGCCGGTTATTACCGACTGAATAAGAGATGGTAATGTTTAACGAGTGTATATATGTATTCGGGGCGCTCTGCAATCTAAACGGCTTTACAAATTTTTGCATAATATAGGAGGTACCTGCTGTAAGATAAGTCTCAATTGTGAATTGACACAGTGCAGACTAAAGTAGTATTATCTAGATTAAGAATATTATCTAGTTAATTTACTTCAACACTCGTTCTGAAATTTGCAACATCATATATCATATCATATACAATAAATAACAGTCAGCAAAAAATGCTTACCTTAGGAACAAATATGAGCGCCATACTGAGGAAGCAACAGAAGACGATCGCCAGCGAGACGAAAGCGAAAGAGGCGTCCTGCTGGGACGCGATGACCAGCGTGACGGGGGCCGTGATGAGGCACAGCACCACCACGTTGTAGATGCTCATGCCCACGTAGCGCGAGTCGTTGATCTGCCGCACCTTCACCGAGCGCGTCTCGTACGCGAGGAACAGCCCGAACACGAGCACCAGCCCCTTGTAGCCGTACATCAAGCCTGCGACAAAACACACACAATCTTACACAAATCGAACTAATAGACCACCCCACCCCACCACTAGACCATAATATATTGAATAGGCATGAAAACATACAACTCTCAGAAACAAATATTCATGCTCATCACACAAATATTTGCCCTTACCGGGATTCGAATCCAGGAGAGTCAGCTTCGTAATATCATAACAACAACAATAAAACAAATGTTTTAGCTAATGAACTGTGTTTTCCTCTATAAATTATGCTAAAGGCTGTGTATCCTCAGATGTGTTATGAAATCTCTGAAGTCAACAGATATTAGTCGCTGGCAATATTTATTTACGTAATAAGGAGATTTAGGGAGGGTTTCACCAACCTACGACTATACAGACCGATCAACGTTAAATATGGCGCCGGCAGCTATCATTTCATAGAAAACTATCAAACTTCTAGTACAATTCGATTTTAACGGATGTAATTTTACTTCAAACAACCGACCCTAAGTCCTTTATTACGTAAAACACATCCCTCTTCATTACAAACGGGATATTTGGTCATAACCCATAATCATAACTGTAACTTTTTGGAGTTTATATTAAAATGTAAATCATCGTCGACGCTATTTATAATGGCTGTGTTTGAATTACCGAGCCACACGGTGTTTTTTAAACATTTGCTGTGCTTTAAATTTGGCCCGACGGCGTCGATCGCTCCGCATTTGGCATTAGGAAAGAAAAATGGTAAATATGCACAATACGCGATGTATAAAATTACCGTGCAACTTACAAAAGTTTAATTTAAAATGGGTTTTTTATTTTAGTGTGTTAAATTACGTATAAATTGGTTAGGATTCTCTGTCTGATTGTAGTAGTAACCAGCATATTTGATGAATAATTGACATTGCTTTTCTATAAAGAGAAACAAAAGCGATGGATGAAATGTGTCTTAGAAGGTACAATCACCAGTAGAATTAGCTACGAGTACGTAGAGGTCAATATGATCTACACACGTCTCTATTATAAGGAATTTTAAGAGCTTGTTTAGTCATAACTGAGTAACTACCTCGCCCCGCCCGCGTAGCAAGTTTTGCTGCTGACTATACCTAATTAACTTAAACAAATGAATCATGTTTTGTCCTGGCTGACTGACTCATCAACGCCGAGCCGAGATTACGTCAAAGTGTGCAGAATAGGTCTTTTGGTAAGGTAGATGAGCATTAGGATGGGGATTTTAAAAAGTCAACTCTGGTACTACTACTCTGCCGTCCTAAGCAAAAAAGACGCATCTGACTACGAGTCTCATAGTCAGATGCGTCCTTTTTGCTTAGGACGGCAGTACTGGTAGGGGTATATTACCTAGCCAGACGGTATTGTTTTTGCTCTCGCAGTGCTCGAGCTCGGGGCGGATGTGAACGTCGTCGTCGTGGTGTCGCGGCGACTCGAGCGAGAAGATTTCGACGCCGCGCTGCAGTGGGTCGCGCAGCTGCCAGGTCGTCAGCAACGTCGCATCCACAACAAGCAGTCCACCAACCATTGTGTACAGTTTCCAGCCGTGCATTCGTTTCTATACAACATTATGGACCGTAAGAAATCAACTACCGCTGCATTGTAAATTAATGAAAATAAGTTTTATAAGCCACATTTATTTATTTTTTAATTTGGAAATATTTGAAAAACAAAAATTAGGGGTAAAAATAAAGAATCTTCAGCCAACTACATTAATTTCTATGCGACAAAACTGACAATGATATCTGCTTTCAGATTTAGATTTTCTACATAATTATTCATGTTGTTGACAGTAGGTACAGTGTGCGAACCAAAACTGAGTGCACGACGTAAGTACTTACCTTCGTATCAGCCTTAGGTTTAGTCGTGTGCCTGTGCACACGCCATACTTTAGTAAACATGGCACCGTACGCCATCGAGAAGCCGGTGGCGAGCAGCCAGGCCCGCGCCGCGCAGAGCCCCGCGAAGTGCTGCGGCTGCACCCACCGCCCGTCCACGCCCAGGGCCACGGCCGCGCCCAGGCAGATGCAGCAACCGCACAGCATCACCGTGTTGCACGCTGGGTGCGACCACTGGATCACCCTGCCATTCATGCGACAAATAAATAAAGAATGCTAGCGCAAACTAAGCGGGCAAGTCACTCGAAACAATTTCAACTTAACCCATTCAAGTCCAATGATTTTATTTTAGTCCTGCGTCTACGTGAGATTTCATCTTCAATGCAAAAATGCTATTAAGCGCTACGGCGTAGGTAGGGTATACCGTGGGTCTCATCAGCTCATGCGGGAGTCCCACATAACCATTCGGGTCACCCCCTGCGCCCGGGTGGTATGCGTAAGGCTGGCGCTTTGATCGTAGGCGCTTGCCTCGACATGTCCGTTTTCACATATTATCGGCTACTTTACGCTACGAATTTATTGGCAGTGAATGTATTTTTTAAGTGCTAAGTAAAGTGCGAGGTTAGATAGCGTATCAATACTATTTCATTAGGCGTTCATAGAACGCTTAACTTAAAATTGAAACATAATTACACGTTAATTGCAACGAATCAATTAAGTTAATTATAACCTGACACGTACCTGCGCAACGTGCAACAGTGTCATTATTGATTTAACTTATAGGTATGAGTAATTTTTTTGGAAAGAGTTTTTGTAATACCTGAGGCTCTAGTATAAGTTTTACCGAAACAAAACTTTACGATCGCGTTTGCGTTTTACCCTCAATTTGTATGGGATTTGACAGCTAAACGCGAACGCGGCCATAACGTTTTGTTTCGGTAAAACTTATACTAGAGCCTCTGTTTACCTAAATGCTTGATTATGCGTATACTTATTTGACAGTACGATAGGAGCACCTATACCATTAAATGTGTAAGAAAACGTTCTTGACCTTACACGCGTTTTGGTTATGTTCCTAGCTTTGTCTGCCGCTGACTGTAGGTAAGGTACCTACTACTAACTAAATAAACTCCGAAATGTATGAACACAAAGAACGTTGCGGCTTAACGACTGCCATAATATTCGCGCCAGTAAAAGCTGAATATAAGTCAAAGTCTGGAATTGCGTTAATATCGTTTTCCACTGTAAAAAATGCGGATTAACGCCGAGTCTACTTCCAGAATTCTAGGGAGATTATTAAATTTATGCGGACATTATTCTACTTATAGCTGTTTGTTCACGGATATTATCTGCATATGAATTGCTGTAGGAGAAAGGAAATTATGCGGTACCCTATTCTCCGAGGAGCATGCGTCGGATCGTCGGTTAGCGATAAATGGCAGCCACTTAAGCTAAGCTCTCTCTGTCGTCTAGGCTCAGACTGAGACCTACAATTACAGCACTTGCATCACAAGATAGCTAGCTATACGTTCAATCACTTGCTCACTGTCAACAACTATATAATAGCCAGGAACTTCAGAGACAAAGAGACATACGGAGACTATTAACTTATCTTTATAATTTTGATCTGAACCACACCGACGTCAGTTTGAGAGGCTTTACGCCGCTATACATTACGTGTAACCAACCCTTATGGTTTCACCATGTCCATCTGTCCATCCGTCCGCCTGTCCGTCTGCGGCTTAGCTCACTGACTCTTACTATTAGAAAGCTGCAATCCGGCATATCGTTGGACAGCTTGTTCAAAAATTTTCTCAAAATCATTCATCCGTTTGCGTGATATTGATATACACAGCACCCCCCGGGCTAAATGGCTACCTACTACTGGGAATGTGTGAAAAAAAGGAATTTGTTACCGAGTAATAGTCGACCAACTTAATGTTTACTTACTTGGAAAGGCCAACTTTCGTACAAATTCGGCCGACTCAACGGTAACATTTGTTTGGCGCGCGTGTCGATGTAACAAAGACAGACAGGCAATTACGGAACCCTACACTGCGCGTGGCCCGGACGCACTTGGCCGGTTTTTTTGTGACTCGACTCGCTGGTCAGACTCTATTTACTTTTTACCCGACTACTGAAGGAGAGGAGGGTTATGTTTTTCGACCGTATGTATGTACATATGTATGCATGTACAAACGACAACACTGTTAACTGACCATCCTGTGTTTATATAGAACCTTATTACAATGCACTTAAGGTGCACCGATGGTCAGTTAGCTGTGTTGTCGATAGTATGTATATGTGTGTATGTCTTATTCTTTGGCACGCCCAGCAGCCCTAACCATTTGTTGGATATGAGGATTCCTCTTAATGGTAGGAGTGACATGAATGCATGTCAAAATATATAGCCTATAGGCTTTATGTTTGTAAAAATGCAGTTGAGTTTTTAGAAGAATCTTTTGATTTCACTTATTTTATTTTACAAAGGTCCAACCGATAGTATTACCTTCTGTGCCGGTGTAGGCAGTTGAATATGATAAGTGCGACGGCGCCGATGATCCCAGCCACGCAGAGCGACGCCATGCAGGCGAACAGCGGCAGCGATACGGTTCGCAGCTCGTTCACGATCAGCGTCCGGTCCGGGGGAACCTTGCCACCTGTTCACGGAAACTCGTTAGCTAATCACACACCGAAGAGAACACTAATGGTTTTAGTGTATTTCGCCGCAACTCAAGCATCAAAAGCGCCTACATTTATAAAATAAAAGTTATTTGAAGGAACGTTTGCGAACGGGTTGGAGTGTTCTGCTTCTATAGCGCAAATTGCCCTAAACCGTATAGTCTAGGGGGACATACTTAAACATAGACATATTTGCTGTTATACTGAAACGTATTTACAGTATACAGTCCTGTATTCAGTTGTTAATTGTGCCATATTTTTGTATACCTTCATTGAGCATCATGTGGCTATTCAGCTTTTAATCGCACTTTGCCCAGGGCGTCCACGCCCAGGATCCCGGGATCGCGCTATATGAGCGTAATTTTATCCATCAAAGCGACCAAGTTCGGCTGCACCACGGAATTTGTCGCTTGTGCATGTGTCTAGATAGACTTTTCCCTTTCGTTCATAGCCATACTTATTGTCGCTGTAAATCAACATCTAGCATGAGAGATGTACCTAATCAGAAAGCAGAAAAACGAACAACGAAACCATTCGGTTACTGACACTGCATAATGTGCTTATGACATAAATTTTAATTATTAAATGATTAATGTTTCAGATAGTTTATGATCTCACAAGCATATAAGGTGTAAGTAATACTTAATGATATTTAAAAGAGCACGTGAGGCATTCAATTGAATTATTAATTTCAATCTTGAAAATGATGCCATAATTTACTTTAAAAACAAAGTTTTAACCGACTTCAATTTAGTACTCCGCAAAGCCACGAGAACATTTCCACATTTTTTTTCCAATTTACCACATGAACTGATTTCCGAGAGCAAATGCGTTGATTATTAGAGAAAAAACCCAATCGCTGTATGTGACCCGATAATATTTGAGGACTTCCGTCGATTCCACAAGGATCACCTTTGGCACTTCATTAGTTGCTAATCCAACGGAATTTTATCAGAATCTGTGACGTACATTTGTACGTTTAAGTACATAATTGAGGAATTCCATAAGTAATCTGTGGTCTTCATCATCAATTCCACTCCACTAAATTTATGTTTCCGGGTGTAAATACACGAGTTAAAATAGAAAATACCAAAATCACTACACGTGTGCCTAATATAACTGAAGAGTTCCCTCAATTCCTCATGGATTCCATTATCCAATTGAATTTTTGAAAAAAATGGGACCCACCTGGAATCATTTACTTACAAACAAAAAAAAATAATTACGAATCGGCTCATCAATGACGAAGTTCTGAGGTAACAAACATTAGGTAACAGCGATTGGGTTTTGTCCCTAATAATCAACACATTTGCTCTCGGAAATCAGTTCATGTGGTAAATTGGAAAATAAATGTGGAAATGTTCTCTTAGCTTGGCGGAGTACTAAATTGAAGTCGGTTGAAACTTTGTTTTTAAAGTAAACTATGAAAACCCTTTACATGGCACTATGTTTTAATAGTATAGGTAAAGTAAAGGTCCGAGTGCTCGACGCTGTACTAGTATATGGTATGGGCACTTTATGTCAGTGACATGGCTTAAATTCGAATGAAGGAAAATCCTCGTAGTTCGAATTTAACCCGTATTACTTTGACATAGAGTGCCCATGCCATATACTAGTATAGCGTCGAGCACTCTTACGTTTACCTTATAGGGCCGTGGACATGTCATTCATTTCAATTTTACGTTTTTTTTTTTTTTCCTGCTGGGGTAAATCGCCAATAAGTGGCCACCTCATACTAAAAATTAACTCTATTCACCTAAAATAGAATTTATTTTTACTATAAGGTGTTTGCCTTCCCTTCAATAACTAGCCACGTTATACTAAATTGAATTCTGTTCGTAGGGGAACAGAGTTCATTTTTAGTATGAGGGGGTCAGTTTTTGAAGCGTGGCCAGTTATTGGCGATTTACTCGAACTAGTACGATGAAACACAATTATTGACACATCTGTAGTATACATTTTTGTCCACAACCATACGCCTACCAATGACTACATATCGTTTTACGTATTCTTTCAAACATTTTCCTTTGTCACATTAGTTTGTCTGATTTCGATACAGCAACACTACTAGTGTAATGATACTACTCGACACACTGCTTTAGATTCCAAATCTTGTTATCTATTAGGTCAATAGCAGCCAAAACCTATCCCTCTGACACATTATTCATTAGATTACAAGTACATAAAAAGTAAGCATTTAATCATTACTCATTGATTATAGTATTTTATGCAACTGTTGGCCGCAAGTTTTCTATTCGTTCTTTTGCTATTCACGCAATTTCTTCAGAAGTGCAGTTATTAATTTCTTCGAGCTCTTTAAAAGGAACGTACACTTTTGTCTTCACAAACACGAATAAAATCTTAAAAATAGTACTAATAGTAAAGGTGTTTTAACCCGACGAACGCGCGTCGTCTGTAGAACAATGTGTAAAGGGCTTATGACAACTCCGCTCCCTAATTAGGATGCTAAATTCAGGTAAGTGTCATAAGCCCTTTACTATTGTCCGTTCGGCCCACACGTGTGTCCTTAGCGCGTCCGACGGGCAGTTAACGTAGTCAACATACCCATGCAGCTTCACGGGTTGCGGTTGGTAATTGCGCGACGGAGATGCGGTGAATTATATCGCATTAAGTTCTAAGCCGATATGGTATATAGATAATAGATAGTTATTCAAAGCCACGGCTAAAGAGCTTACGTGGCGGGATAAGTTAGGCGGTGCGAGACGGGGCTAAGCACGGACTTGTATTAAAATTCCTAGAGCCCACCACGTACGGCTGGCTCCCGCGAAATGACGTGTCGGGACCATATAACCTCAACTCTACACGTATTATCTATTTTGAGGCTCCTATCTATTTGTCTATTAAAACCACATTGTTGTCCAAGAAAGTTATTTTGTACATAAAAACAAATGTACTAACTAAATATAACATGTTTATGTAGGTACAGTCAGCGTCATATACTGAGTAGCAGCCAGAGTAGCCAAATATTTCATAACACACCCTTATTCTTACAGTATTAAAGAAGTGTACCGAAATATTTGTAAATGTACTACTCTACTTATGTACTTAAAAGGGCCAAGCTAAAAAAATACAATATAAACCTAATTACAACCATAAACTAATATATATACGTTTCAAGTGAAATCGTCATGAAAAAAAGCGTCAAGTACGAGTCGGAGACGGCCAAAGTACATAAATAGCTCGTTATTCAAAGGCCTTCGAAAAATCGAGTCTAGATGATTTTTCATATTCAAATGAGGCCCAAACTTAATTTTGAACGAAACCTATTGCTTTAGTTTTCTCCTTCCTCATCCGAGTGGTAATTACGGTGGCACCCTCAGCGAGCCCGTGGTCCGATTTACGGGTTCTGCTCTACCGCTTTTCAACTTTCTACATTCTCGGCTGTGAGACCGTTGGCACACGTATCATCCGTGGTGACGTCAAACTAGCCATTCTTAAGACCCCATCTACTGGGAATTAGTGGATCCGGCATAGCATTATGCCTAGCATAAGTATTGTTAACCTCGTAGAGATACTTAAGGTCACGCTTTGAAGCACTCACAGATGCACACGCACGAACACTCACAAATATATTAGAAGCGAAAGTGCTAAATGCTATAGGAATGTATAATTGCTAGGTTAGGCAACTCTACAGCGAACTTGCTAAAAGTCAATAATAGCATTCCTAGGTCGGAAGGTCGTAAGAATTAAGGATAAACTTATCGATATTATTTAACATTATATTATTTATTATTTATAAGTCAATATAACATGAAGTAATTTTTGTATCTTCTGTTGTGTGACGGCGCGATCAGAGATCTCATGAGACACTTGTCTCCTCCCTAACTTAGTAGGTAACTTAAAAAGAAGTTTTGTAGAACAATACGAAAGAGCAGCTGGGTGAAAGCTGGTATTAATCTCGCTGCAAAATTTTCAAATTGCTCCAAAAACTTTGAGACTGAAACGAACGACCGCTTAAACAACGTCTTCTAACATTTCGAACGTTATGCGAGGTGAATGGGGAATTCGCGTAATTTTATCATGACGACTATTCATAGGTAGTTAATTGAATTTTCGGAATAGGTGGGTATCTACAGTTAGTCCCAAAACTGTATCTAGGTATACGAAACCGTTAAACTAAATTCCACATATGTATTCTCATTGTATAGTGTAGAGATAAATAAAATAAAATTCCCTCACAACACACGTATAATTTATTTGTTATTTTTCCAAATGTAATTCTCAGTTAAAACACAAAAGATTTATGCATTACATAATCAAAGAAGTTACACGGGCCGCTAAACGCTACGCGGTCTGACGAATTTACGGTCTTCACCGGAAAACCTGAGCTAGATTTTTAGGAGTGCTACACAGCGGGTGTCGCAAACAATTTGCTTTTCCTTATACGCTTCAACCGACGTCGAAATGGGTCAGCTTTAAAAGGGAGGGGTGGTAAGGATGGTAGATGTAAATGATATGCGATGGTATGAATGATCGTCGAAGTAAAATGAATGATCACGAAAATAAGAAGCCAAATAGATTTTCAGACGTTGGCGTATTATAATTGGCTTTATGAATTTTGAGATAATGTAAACGGATGACAAAGTCCCCGTCAAAGATTGAATTTTCCGAAAGGTGATACCTCCGCAAAGTACAGAGACACGCACGAACAAATCTACGTTAAAAATCTAGTTGCTACACTCATGAATTCCTCTTAAGAGTTAGCTTGAGTCGCTCGCACAGCGCGCTCATCCTTGGGGTCCGTTCCACGACGTGAAGACTAGGAGGTAAGAACCAGGAGTAGACACAGACGTGGTGCGCAGGTTCCCGTACGTGCCCTCCCGGCGGCGGATACTGACGATGTCAACGCTCGTATCACACTTTAACCTTCGGGTCCATACCCGAAAGTTACGAATAGAAAATAAAGGTAAGTCCTACGTTACTACCACACCAACCACAAACCGCCACGAGACATACTCGTAACAACCCCATGCTTACCCAGCACGCACTCGACGCCTGGCCTTCGACAAAAATTACCGCCGATAAGGATGTAAATTATCACTGTAATATCACTTTTTGTCGATCTTTTATACCCACATTTATGCTAAGTAGCGCTGGAACATACGTTTTATGTGCTCTGCCTATCCCTTTCGGGAATAAAGGCGTGAATGTATGTATGTATGTTCGGGACTTCCTTCGTATTCCCGTGGTTCCCCTTCGCGCCTCTGAGGCTATAGAAACTCGCTTTGCGCGTAAAAACTCCGATATTTTCAATCAAACGAAGGCTGAATAACTGCAGTAGCCAACAATAACTTTTATTAGATTTAAGCAAAATAAGGTGTTTAGTCCTGAAAAGCTGTTTACAATACCAAGCGATGTTAAGAATGAATTTTCCCCAGATCTTTCAAAACTGACAACCACAAATCCGAATCTAGAAAAATTCATATTCAGTTTCGAATTAACCTTTTAAATCCAAGCCAGTGTTAAAAAGGCATAGACAAATTGCGGAGCACAAAAATTAAATATAAACCGCTATCTATGGGGGAAACCTGTAGGCTCTAGCCACGCCAGCCAACGAAAACAGATGACCGAGGCGTCAGCGTATACTGAAGGAACTAATGCATAACAAATGCGATAGATGCCGTGAAATAAATGAACAGACCGTATGACACCAAAAAATATCGTTGGTATAAAATACACAATCATTATAAACGGAGTCGATAGGCGAGGGCTGCAGTTCACCACTGTCTATACCATCACTGTCACTTTCTTCTATTTGCAATAAACTAAATCAGGCTTAACGTATTTGCCCCGCACCTTCTTTAATAATTCACGCAAAACCCAGAGCGAGAAGCTTTCAACAAAATAAAAAATAAAAATACGAGAATAATAGAGGCAAATTTTTGATTTTGTACAATGGATAATGGTCCGGTAATTGTGATGATTATGCTACTGAACGGCTACCATCGTATTTTAACCTCATTGAAACGAGACCCGAATAAAACCAGCAAGAATAGACGGACCACCTCTAGGTGGATATCAGTTACCTTAGTAAGTGCCAAGATTGAATATCAATAGAGATTTAATCTTGGTTAGCGGTACCTATAAATAAACTACATATTCATATGCATTTGCTGAATTTATATAGGTATGTCTACTTTCAAGACGTTGTTTATAGAAATACCAGACCATCCTTTTTTGCTTTAAATATTAAATTTAATTCAAAATAAGCATTCTGACATCGCTATGGATTGCTTTTGGCATATTAAGGGCCCTTACGCCTACGGACGAGCGTATTTTGCAAAATACTTGGTTTTTCATACAAGATTACAATACAACGTAACTATTAGTATTTATTCAAAAACTGATAACGTTCTTAAATAATCATTTCTTAAACTAGGGCTAACATTGTTCGAATTTTCATTTTCTGTTTCTAAACCAGTGAGCAAGCAGTGAGAAGTGTCGTTTCGGTTCTCAATTTTGCAGTAAACAAGAATCATTTAGTACATGAATGATTACAATTCACATCACCAAATCTTTTACGAGGGGTTGATAAAATTCCTTCCGAGTTTTCTTAATTGTTTTGGTGAAAACCAGATTACATTATATTTTTTTACCGCAAATTGTCCTTATATTTTTCCCTAAAAATAATATTATAGGAAATTATAACTTTATGTTAACCCATTGAAAAAATATCATAACTATAGATAGGACCTACGTTGCCGTAAATTTATATTTTTCAAAAGACGCACCTTGCGTTGGGGTAAGTTGAAAAACGGCGTAAGATAAAAAACCCTCCGTGACTCCCTATCCTGTGCATTTTTTTTTGTCCTGACAAGTTTCGCGAAGACGCTCAGTCCAAAGACTACAATATACATACTGGCTCAGTCATCGCCGTTTGCTCAGTGAGTGTGCACGTGTGTGGTTGGCACTTTTTGACAAGGTGAGTTTTTAGATGTTAAATCTACATTTTTAATCTTACCCCATCCATTGTAACTTCTTTAACAGTTGACAACATTTCATATTTATGAGCCCTACATTTTATTGGTTCTGTGTATTTGGTTTAAAAAGACAAATACGCTTTTTCATATTTCATATTTCTATATTTACTTATTCTAAAAGGGCGTAACTCCAATTCTACGCAGGAATAGCCTTTACCTTAGTCTTACCACGATCGAAATAAGTTATCTGACATTGACAATGACATCTGACTTGGCCATTGTCACTGGAGTAGGTCTGTGGTGTGTTGTGTTTACTATTTGTTAAAAAGAAACGGTTTTATCGACGAATTTGGCTGTAATAAGGGATACCGATACTGCATTATATAAATACGATACCTTGCATTCACACGGATACGACGGACGATGGGAACGATAAAAAACATTGACTATGTATTTGGCGCCGAAAAAGGACTACCGATATGAGGATTCCCGACGGCTACAGTGCTGCAAACAGCACAAATCTACCAAATGTAATCACTTTATGCTGATGCAGTACATGTATTGTCTTAATCACAACGATAAGTGATAAAATGGTAACCATCTTAGGACCGCAGTAAAAGAAATTAGTTCCATTATAAATCCGCAACGTGGCTAGGGTCAAATAGAAACTCGTCGGATTACCATTTTATTAATCTTTAGCACACTATATTTTAGTCTCAACGTGGTTTTTTATAGTAATAATAAGACGTTCAGTTAATCAAATGTTTAAATTTCTCAAATAAATATATTACGTTTTTACACTTTTGAATATTTTTTTCTTCTGACCATAAACAAAAAAGAGCGAATCGAATATACAAATTAATCGCCTTGAAAACCGCGCGGTTCGCGGGTGGCGATGTCAGGATTTTCAAAAGTTTAATGCAGCGGGAAATAATAAGTTTTAGATGAATTATTAATATTATTATACCCCCTATATAGGCAGGGAAGAGTTCTAACTTTATAGATATCGGCGGATGTAGATTAGGCACTTCGCGGGTTCGTTTCTCACACAAAATGCGACGCGTTCCGAAGCATGTTTGAGAATAGTTAGTTATTGAGAATGCCTTTCCGGTCTCATTTAATTTTGTTAAGGGGCTACCCGAGGTTTTCATCGATTTTTGACAAGTTTTGAATCGTATCTCCTACTTTTGCACTACAGATAGAATTATAAATCAAACGGCTATCGGGTCTTCAATCTTTTATCTCCATTTTCATCTACCGGATTTTGAAACAAATGTATACTTAATTTTGTATGATTTTTTTAAACATCGTCTAAAAAAACACTTATTTCGTATCTCTATTGACGTGAAAGATCTAACATATACAAAATCGACATAATCTACATATTACATACATATTTGGAAAATGAAAAACCAGTCTTAAAAAGTCTAGTAAAGACTGGTCCTGGGGTTTTCATTTTAAACCAATCAACACAAAAGTTGAACACAAAATTTTTCAACTTTGATGCCAAATATCTCGAAAACCATGAACTTTGAAGTAAATATGGGATACTCTATTGCTTGCTGTTGTTGTTAATATAATAAGCTACAAAAAACATTGGAAAACTAAGGGATTCAGATCGAAGGTCATTGGCGTATGGGAGCCCCTTAAGATTATTATTCAAAGTAATGAGCGAATATAAATAAGAATGAATCAAATCATGCTTATTGTATAAAACTAACTATTCAACCTAATAATAGTAAAGCGACGTTTCATTTCTACACAAATGAAATATACAGTTTTCAGACCCTACAACTAGAACTTTGCCGTTCCAGTCGGCAATCAGTAATGCGATTATTCATAAGTTTTCATCCTACATATTTGAGGTAAAATTCCGTTAAACTTCGTTTGTCTTCGCCTGACACTCGACATCTGTGTTCGTGGAAAAGGAACTAAACACATTTAAATTTATGAACTAATGTATTTTATGAATATAGGGTTGCCATATGGAAAAATTAAATGTCCGGATAAAAATCCTGACATCACCCTAAAAATCCTGACATTTCTTGTAACAGAGATTTGGTCCTTACATTCATTAAAGCTGTGTAAACTTCGTAATAAATATTTCATGTAAACTTTTTTTTGAGCTCATTCCTTAAAATCCTGACACTTGCCAAGTCCGGCCGCAATCCGGACAAAGGGTCAAAAAGTATAGCAACCCTATATGAATAACTCGTTAGTTATTAATTAATAAGTCCAATTAACTTTTGTCGTTCACTCGTTTCGAATGTGTCTTCATTCGTATCCGTTGAATGGTTTTGTACATTTCGGGAACGCAACGCAATAAAGAAATTAATGTTACTTTTGCTTTTAATAATGCTAGTGCAAATTTTAAAAGTTAATACGTATGGTAGAACATCCATTGGCCCCAAATGTTGCACTGGTTTTTGCAAACAAACCAAAATATAAACCAGAAACGTCACCCTTATTGTCTTAAAATAGGTTGTATTCATAAGTTCCATTAATTTCAAGGGAAGTCGACAATAGGGTGGATTAGTTTACTCTGTACCGCGATGAATGTTTAACTTATGTGTATTTATGGAGCCCGTGTGAAAAGTACACATGTCAAGCGGCGTCAGTTAGACGTAAAACAAAATACGAGCGTATAGATATTCGAGCCTCAACTATTTATAGCATTTACAACAAAACGTATATTAAGGTACTTTTGATGTACAAAACGGCCGATATTTACAGTTCACAATGGTTAATTGATTCCTGCGGGGCTCGCACAGCTGACGCTGACGCGAAGCGAAAAATCTACCCTCCTTTGTCTAATTTGAACGGTGCGAGTGAGACAAAAGTCACTGAAGCACTAACGAACTTGACACCATGACGAGGCCGAGGTAACCCCCTGTAATTTGTAGTTGAAAAACTTGTAGGGATAAAACATTGAGGCTAGTGCCGGCTGCCGGAGTGAGTGAATGTCCGCTTTACCATTTATTACGACGGTTGCTGTCGGTATTCGTACAAAAAGTAAAAGGTGTTGAATTGAGATTTCAATGTATGTACGAAAAAAATATGGTTTTCCTCTCTCTTCCACGCGCCCTAAGTGCAACGTGTTAGTGAATTTCAAAATACGAAACCGATTAAATATGTCTCGTAGGAATGGCCCCTTGTCAAGAGTAGGTTTTATTTATACTTTAGTTTGTATGTACAGTCGAGTTCTCCAATGTCTATACAGACAATTTTTCAAAAATATCTACACATGTGTCTTATGTCAGTAACAATAAAGTCTCTGTGTAGATATTTTTGAAAGGTTGTCTGTGTAGATATTGGAGAACTCGACTGTACAAGTATTAGTGATTAATTTTCATGATATCGGTGTTAATGGAATTGGTATAGATAGACAATCAGTAATGGATTAAATAATTATAGTTAATAACGTCAATTAATTACCATTAAATGCCATTCTGTAGCCTTAGTGCGTATAAGTTCTTAACTCAACATTTTTTATTCATGGTTCTTTTTAGGGTTTTAATTAGGGATCGAAAACTCGGATACATATTTACCTAAAATGGACCTTTTTCTGAAAAGTTGTACTTGCTGTTGTTGTTTACTCTCTTAACTTCACAAATACTGTATAAAAGTAACGGAATGGAAAATGGAAGATTTATGTAAAATATGGAACGTTTTATATCTTTAAGTTTCCAATCTAAACTGAAATAGATCTGGTTTAAATGTATCACACCGGTGCTTAACGCTGCGTCTACGCGTTTACTTACTCCAGGAAAAATACGGTTTTGAAAAACATGAATTTATAATAGCGTTTTCTTTGAAGATTTTTATTTTAAATGTTTTTTTAAGATGCTTTATTCAAGAATCCGACTAATTTTCCACCCGGAAGTAAGTATGTAGATTTAAATGAAGCACGCATTGTCTTTTTTTGGATGATTTATCTTGGATATTATAAACCAAAATAAAGACAAAAATATTTATTAATATTTTTCCGACTCTTCAGAAGCTACTTAATTTAAATATTTTTTTATGTCTGAAATTTGGTCGATTTCTGTCGCTGGGCAACTATTTAATTGGTAATATATCCGTAACACAGAAAAAATAAGCTATTGTAAATTATTTCCAAAATTGTCATTTTTTCAATACAAGTTCATTGACTGGCCTATTGACGTGTCGTATGCGTCACGTATTCTTCATACATTTTGTTGCGTTTTACGGTGCGTTAGCGTATTTTGAGCAGCGGTGTGGTCGCACCTTTATTTATTGTATATTAGGCCTATGCCCAACAGTGGGATAGGATTATTATGATATTTAGGATAAAACTAAACGTCAATTTGCTCTTATGAAATTCGACAATTTAACGAATACAATACAGGTAGGTACCGCGATTACTGATTAAATAACATTCAGTAGATCTATTCATAGAAATTAACATCAAATAGTTAATGCAAAAAAAAACTACTGAATTAAATGTGTGGGCGTAATTTTATTTAGAAATCACGCATTTCCATACAACTAAACAACAACGCCTCTGCCATAGTTTAGATAAACATATGTATCAGAATTTACGATCCCTAATTATATTTGATTGGATTTTAATGAACACGCAAGTTGCAATGAAAACTATACAAAATTACTATATCTGGTGATTAGATTACGACCCGGAACACTCGTCATGCCTAATGCAAATGTTACCGCTTGGTACCAAATTACTGATACTGGAATTTGCCTGATGGTGTTTTAATGTTGGTAACCTTCGTTCTTGCTGCTATAGAGTTAGCGCACAAAATAAATACAAATTACTATGGAACATACTCTGCAGACCGCAAATATCCGTAGAATCCGTAACAAATTCCCCGTCGGGGGCACGGATCTTCTCTCTCTAAAAATCTGGTGCAGGTTGCCTGTCCGGCTACCATCAAGAAGCGAAGATCCAGTATCTCCGTCCCTATTGCTCGAACTACGCAAGTGCAATAAAGACAGATCCTTGGTTAATCTTCGTGATGACAGCCCTGGTTGGTGCGTATACGTACCGACCCAGCGCTCGCGCTCCAGCCAAGTGAGGTTGTCGGCTTGCGTGTCGTAGTACCCGAGCTTTACGTAATGCTTCTCTGACAGCTGCTCGATCTGCGTTAAAGCTATGCGGTCGCCTTGGGATGAAAATGCTACCAGACCCTGAAAATACAAGTTCCTTTTAATAGATATACATAGGACAGTGAGATGACACGTGCAATGTGTAAGTACTCTTTCATTGTATTCAATTTGAAGGAAAATTCAATAAATATAGTAATAATTGAATAATATTTGATCCGATTTGGATGAAATTTTGCACGAACATAGTTTATAGCCTGGATTAAAATATAGGATAGTTTTTATCCCGAGTCCACGCAGACGAAGTCGCGGGCGGAAGCTAGTACCTTATAAATGGGATTACTATAATAGAACATTTTAATTGAAATGTATAGCTTGTAGTGTAACACTCACACTGCAACACACTAACCCTATATAAGTAACCATTCTATGTAACTTAAGACACAATATATCATTATCCCAACGTGAACAGTTGTTTAATTACGTCCATCCTCACATGGCGACCTTGCCAGTGCGGCCTTGTGCCGTGCTGGCGGCGCGCTGCGCTAGCCAGTAACGAACGAAATAAGTGAACTTTCAACTCATGATTCGGTCGAGTATCAATCGTGAAGGTCCTTGGACACATGGTATGTTTAAATGAAAGGAAGTGTTAAAAGAACTGCCTGAATAGTAATAATAAATAGTAAGTGCGCGTTAATAAATAGTAATTACCTTGTATCCTGAGCAAAAAAAAAAGTATATATATATGTAAGGTCGGCCGACCAAGTGTTAATGCGTGTACCCTTGCCACAAGTGAAGCATATTGAGATGCACACTTTAAGTTCTAAGTTGTATGAAAAGTTATTAAGTAAAAGAAAAAAAGTATAATATGAGTATGCATACAAATTAAGACTTGCAAGTCACACTGATATACATTGAGAAGACAATTGTCAAACAGAGGACTGACTCTTATCTGCGTTACGATGTAAACGTAAGTAAGTACTTACATATTTCATGGACGAGGACCTTAAATAACAGATAGTTCGTATGACGTGTTTCTTTTAAAGTTTTTTTTATCGTGTTACGTCTAGGTAAGAAATTAGTTAATAATCTTGTGTTGTCATCGAAGCAATGTGTAAGTTACTCATTTAAATTTCATATTGTCTTATTATTGTGTCTACTAAAAGAGTTACTCGTACTATTTTAAGTCAAAAAGTTTAATTAAAAAATGAAAATGATTGTCAGGCCAACCAGTAGATTTCCTTTTGAAAAAAAATGATATTTTTATTAGTAATTTAGTTTCCAAACCTTCCTTAATCGTTATTAGTAATATTAAATTCTTATGCTTGTTCAACAACTTAGGTATATTGAAGCAAATTAGTTCAAATATGGCTGGAATTATGAATGGCAAAAGATGTCTTTTTTTCCATAAAATATAAACTGTAAACCTTAAATGACTACCTATATACAAAAAATGAACTTATACCTACTTACTAAGTTTACTTGGTTTTGTTCTTTTTTAAAATTATTTTGTACTGCCGTTGCTAATAAGTAATATGAGAAAAAATATTAATATTTATTACAATATTATTATTATTTTTTGCCAAGAAGGGAGGTGTAGTGTAACACTCACACTGCAACACACTAACCCTATATAAGTAACCATTCTATGTAACTTAAGACACAATATATCATAATCCCAACGTGAACAGTTGTTTAATTACGTCCATCCTCACAGCTACTACTTATCTACTTACCTAGGTAAGTAGTTAACTAAAGTTGCCGTCAATGACTTTGCTAACTGTGTAAACCAACCGCCATAGTGAAAGACAATTTCAATATGGCGGTTTGTTTACATATTTCTATTGACGGCCACTTTAGTAAGAACTAAACCATAGTTTGTAAGGCCACTTCCGCATTTGGCGCGGGGCGGAATCTGAATGCAGAATTTTGTACTTTACCGAGAGCTTACTGATGTCGCCCATCAGATTTCCTTAATCGTCAGCATACTGTCAGTATTATATTTGCAAAGAAGTATATTTATATTGCGCGGAAGCGGGGTGGTACGCACTCAGTACTGCATTCATACCACCTGCTTGGCATCCCGTGCCTGTCAGGAAGCACTACTTGAAATGTAAGTAGGCGCGCAGTATAAAATCTGTACTGACTTGACACAAACAGATGACAACTTACTGACACCGCACCAATTTCGCACCACCAAATGCGGAAGTATTAGCCTAATATTGTAAGAAGAGAATGTTTTGTCATTTTACATAAGTATCGAAGGTATCTGCGAAATAAATGACCTTACTTACCGACACACCGAGAAAAGACGTGGAGTTTATGGCCTCATATATATCGTCCGCAATCTTTTTGTTGGTGTAGGTGAAATTTTTCAAACTCAGCCCGCTCTTCTCTAGCTTTTCCATCGTCTTGTTGAACGCTGCGGACAATAATGGCGACTAATTGACAGAACAACAACTTGTTAGAATCGTCAAGAATGTTCTGTTAGTATGAAGTTCATAGTGAAATACAAGTGTCGTCACAATGCAAAAAGCCTTAAAAATAGCAAAATAAGTTGAAGCTAGATGATGTCCGTGTATTACGAAAGTGTTGTATATCGGCGCTTAAGGGAGTGTTAGTCCACAGACTTATGTGGTGGGTATGGTAGTGAAAGTTGGGTGTGGCAGAAGAAGCATCAGAGTCAAGTGAATGAGAGCGTTGCGAAGTATGTGTGGGGTGAGCCTGAGGGATAGAATAAGAAATAGTGTGATAAGAGAGAGATGTGGAGTGACTGAAGATGTAGTGACGAAAATTGAGAAGGGCATGCTAAGATGGTATGGGCATGTAAAGAGGATGGATGAAAGAAGATTAACAAAGAGAGTGTATGAGGGAAAAGTTGATAGTACAGTTGAAAGGGGAAGACCTAGTCGATTTTTTCCCGACCAAATCGGAGAAATCCTGAAAAAAGGTCAGGACAAGAGTACCCTTAACCGACGAGCGTGCGTATGCAGAACACAAAGAAAGTAAATGAAGCAAGAAAGGTTTGTCAAGATCGTAGCAAGTGGAAATCCGTGATCTCTGCCTACCCCTCAGGGAAATAGGCGTGATTATATTGTATTGTGTATGTATGTATGTTTATTGGTAATGTTAAGTTGACTTGTTCTAATGAGGTCTCGTGATATGGCTATTATATAGCCTTCAGCAAATCGTTAATTTTGCTATTCGTTACTAAGTGAAAATTCTAGAAGGTTACAATAGGTGTCAGTCACAAGATGGGAAATGCCACGAACCGTCAAAAAACAACAAATTATAACGATAAAACTTGTATGTTGTCATATTACCTAATGCGACCGCCCAAACCGCATCATAGGCCAGGGGCGCTTCTTGGTAGCCCTCCGGGTATCTCTCCCCGTCGATGTCATATCCCGCCTCACGCAGAGCCTCATTCAGTCGAGATCTGTTTACACAACGCAAACAAATGATGGCCGCTATTTCCATCACACAGCCACACATATATCTTGCCGTCTTGCGGACTTATTTCCTTCATGTCTCCGCAAATTCCGCCAGTTGTCTTTGGGGAAGCTACGATTAAACCCCATGGTGATTTTTGCATTTAATATGGGAGTGAAATTATGAAATACCTTTCGTATATACTATGCGTATAATATCTATATTTACACGGTTATACTTTATTACGTTTTCTCTAATCCTAATGATTAAATTCCACTTAGTTATACAGATTTATAAATGAATATATTACTCCCATTTTAAAAGCATTTTTGACACAATAGACTTACTTAACGTGGCAAAGAAGAAAGCTTTCTCCATAGTATGCAACTCGCTTGAAGAATTTATTGTCCTGCTATGCGGAGCACAGAGTACTTTTTAAACGACATTCTTGTGTGACGGAGTCTTAGATAACAATAAAGTCCCGTCACGAATTGCGATATCGCATATCTCTAGGCATTTTCGACTCGGGAGTGTCGCGCCGCGAGAATAAAATATTATTTTATGAGCCATTTCACCACGTAAAAGTAGTGACAAAAGGTTTTATTCGACAACAGACCGCGTGAATATCTTTCACCTGCCTTAGCAATCTTAGATGTTTCGCTGAAACATTTTTTCATAAAATAATATTAAAGTATCCTCGCAGCAGGAGATATAAGAAGATTGGCATTCGCTTGAGCCGAGTAGCACTTAACTTTAAGTTTATAAACCGAATATAAAAAAAAAATTCGCTTTAGCTAGACAAAAATTTATAAGCATTCTACAGAATACTTATAAATTTGAAAAGGGAATTCTTACGTAAGAATTACTCTCGTGTTTTAAGAGATTTGAGCTATACCGAAAGTCCTCCGAAGTCATCCCAGAGATGGTGGTCTGGTTGGCGTTCTGGTTCCACATGAGGGCTTCGGTGGTAAGGTGCCCTTCGGCAGCTTCCCGCATTTCCTCCACCGAGCAGTCGATGCCCTCCTTCTCCAAATTAGTCTCGAACCAGTTATCTTCGTACCAGCCTGTATGAAGATAATAAAAATATACTTTATAATTATTAAACCATTGCCATGAAAATCTAGGAATTATTCACCTACGTACTAGACACGCATCCCAATGTTTGATACCACCTGGTTGATAGAGGGGTATATTGCTGTGGATTAAGATTAAGGTTGACATCTCAAGTAATGGGTCCCTTGCAACAACTTGCGAGTGAACCTTAAAACATACTTATGCGGAATAAAAAGTTCGTAATCTTAACATAGTTAAAATAAAGTCGAAAAGGATGTAAGGTACTTCATTTATATTTCTAATGCGTATTTCCGAAAGTTCCTGTTGTCAATACGGACAGCACGCTAGTATCTTACTGTAAAAAGTATTAAAAAAATATTTAAAGTCCATTAGGACACGTTCAGCTCCATTTTCAGGCGCTACTTGTTCTATTTTCCTAACTACGGATGCAGACTAGTAAAAACGAAATTTCAAAATTAACTGACAACTAGAAATAGGTACAGTTGCTGTCGAGCTGAGGGAGCATTTATTAATTAGCGCTTTGTAATACTTTGCGTGGCCATTATTTGGCTCCTTTCTTCATATTTCCTTTGTGTTGTTTGTCGGGGCTCGTGGCAGGGAAATGTGTGTCACCTCGGGTTAGCCTGAACTTTCATGAAATTTTACGAAATGTTATCCGATCTAAAGGGATATTCTTTTCATACAGTATTCGTCGGTGGGTACTTTTGTCCGCAGGGTAATCACGTAAGTATCCGAACGCGCCGTAGGCCATATCAGCTATCAAAGGTTGGAGGTAGAAATAATGCTCGTTCAAAAAGTTAAGTAATTAGTTTGGCCTTCCTTTACTATTTCTCCGATGTGGTCAGATATAGTTTCCCGGCATTTCCCCTTTACAACTGTACTTTTCTCTCACACGCTGTTTTTGTTAACTTCTTTCTCGCTTCTCTTGGTTATCTTTGATAATGAAAAGTTGCATGAAAACTTGTAAATATATTGTTATTCTGACATCATGTTATTTCTGTATTTCTGACTTACAGTTTCTTAGGTTCCTTTTTAATACCGATGCCTATTTTATGAATATTTTCACTTATCCGACGTACCTAAATACTTAATTTTTCGTGAAACCCGGCGTCAGAAAAAGAACGTTGTTTTGAAAGGATATTTTCATGTAACGTTGCACATTTTTATCGAATTTCTTCTGTTTGCGCATTCGATCGAACGATTTAATAAACCCCTCCCTAGAAAACCCTCACAATGTGTGGTAATGGCTGGTGGTAAACTTACTTCAACGAAAGTAGGGATCGAGAGAAGGGTCAGTCGTTTTCAACCTGTATAAATAGCTAAAAAAAACACATCAAATACGACGGTAACTTCCTCGAAGTCCCAATTATTTTGATATGAAGTGATCTCTTTAGTGGGTCGTTTATAGTTCGTAATAAACATTTACGACGGCAGTAAAAAGATTTTCGGAGGCCGTATTAAGGTCAGCCGGACGCTGGGAACCTGCCGGCGGACTCGGACCGGCGACGCGGGCCTGGCACCGCGCCAGGCTTCAAGAGGCCTTACATTGATTCCACTTTCCAAATCAAATTATATCGTATTCACTTAACTTAGTATGTTTTCAAGCGACGTCGCGACTGAATCTACCACAAACCACACGCTCACACCTAAGGGTGGTATTCCACTTGTCCAAGATCTTGTCCAATGTGTATTAGCGTCTCACATTTTGCTAGAGTGAGTGAGACGCATGCACATTGGACATAGATCTTGGACAAGTGGAATACCAGCCTTAACTGGGTAGTAGGTTAGGTTAGGCTAGGTTAGGCCTACATAGATGTATTTGCGGTCAGTGAGGTAGGGCACAGCGAAATCTCATCCCGCTCGAATTTGGAGCAGCCCAACTGGGGAAGTACCTCCGCCTTGCAGAAGACCACAGCCATAACTACACTACTGCTTGCTCTGTAGTAGTGCTGTGTTCCTGGAGGTGAGCAAGGTCGCCAGAGCTCCCGAGGGAAGCGAGGGAATTTGTTCCTTCAGCTGTCAACACGGCGAATCCTCAAACATATCAAGGGTCGGCAACGCCCATGTTACTCCTTTGGAGTTGAATGCGTCTATAGGCTGCGGTGTCCGCTTACCATCAGGCGGGTCATACGCTTGTTTGCCACCGTCGTTGTATAAAAATAATAATAAATAACCTTTGATCAGGTTTAGATAAATAGTTGTAAATAACAATGACTAATTGAAGTAGTAAGAAAATCGACTGAACAATTTTGAATATGATAAACAACAATATTTGAACGCTTCAAACCAAATTAGCGACAAATGCCAAATAAAACAAGTGAAGTTTGTTTTCACCGTTCCTCGAATTGATTTGAAAGACAATCATCATTCCCAACATCCGTCACATTGTTTCTCGTCGAAATGTATTCATGATATACAAAACGGCTTTTATTAATGTCCCGTTTTCAGTGTTACGTTTGTTAACAAAAGCCCTGCTGACATCTGCGTAGCGAAATTCTTATACGAGCAGGTGTTGTTATGAATAAAAGATACGAATTAAAGCACACGGCTCATAATCACAAAATCTAATGAAACTAGGCGGCATCCGAAGTAAATTGCCTAAGGCTTTTATAGTATCTTATGCAATCGTCATATAATGTATGCTTTTCAGTCGAGTACCACGTTTAGGCCACGAAGCTTGCTGATGGCCTAAATAAGGTAAGAGACTTAATAAGCTAATTATATAACTATTGTATACAATACTTTTTCTACAAGTCAACTGAACTAATTAAACAAACTTGGTATCTGTTGAAAACGAAGTGCAACCAACGGCTTTTTCTTTTTTGTGCGTTGATGTCTATTTACGTTTTGACTTTCTCATGACGGTGTCCTATTGGGCAAATACATTATAGTTCAGTAAAAGCGCCACGTGTTTGGTCAATTTCATTTTAGTTGTCTCAACAGTTATGAAATGTTGAGTTGGGAGCTCCATAGTAAAAAGTATGTGATTTAAGTTTGGTGTACAAGTCTTAATTCAAACATCGACGAGTATAAAAAGTATATTATTTACGTCGCAATGGGTTGACTGTACGCTTTTTCTGTATGATGTAATTAAAATTAAAATCCCTGGTGGATTGCAGTATATTACAGTCCGTATTTTTGTCTGTATTTATTACACTGACGCGTGAATGTATAATTGCTACGCAATATTATACTTATTGTAATATTTTAAAGTGTTCCATTCTACAGATGTATAAAGTTAAGATGACATCATAAAGACATCAGATCTTGCGGTGGGATCCACGTATTCGTCGGGTGCTAGATATATTTATTTACAGTCCTAACCGTTGACATTACATATCTTCCAATTGATTTTTTCTTTAACCGTTGAAAATGAGGGATAGCATATTTTTTTTAAATAAGGCGACACTAAGCCGTTAGACAGTGCACATCCTAGCTTCATCTAGTACGATATCATTCGGTCGTTTTGCTTACGATGGTGAATTAAAAATGAAGTGTCCACTTGCGCCAGTGAAAAAAAAATTCTATGCGAATCGTTAAGAGGTTGACGATTATATAATAACTATGAAAGATATTTGAACTTTACTTTATTTGCTCTCTAAATATCCTTCAAAAATGTTGGAATTGTTCAATTTGAAGTCTTGGTTATTTTTATTGAAATAAGTAGATGGTGTCGAGTACTTCTCTCTCTATTCTCCTATAATCGTCAGTAAGCGATAACTAATGATTTTGATTATATATTTTTTAAACGAGATAGATTTAATTTCGGGGTAGGACATAAGAAACTTGTTATCCCGTTAAACACCCCCTAAATGGAAAAATGGAGTACGATATAAACGAGTGACCCCATTCCGTAAATAATACTACAAAAACTGTCATTTTCCTGTGAACGTAGACACGGGGTGCCATATCAACTATTTTTCCTTACAACCTCCAATTAAGATAAGTAAGTTAGCGAACTCCGATTTTAGGCTGAATTGACCAAGTTCGATTCCATTAGCTTTTTAAAATTTGAATTCTATAATTTTCATTCGTTAATATTGTTTTCTAATTATAAACATTATGTTTTTATTGTTGATGAAAATACACGACCTTCTTAAAGTGTTGATTATTGGTTCCATCGCGTTACATTGATGATAGGTAAAAATCCTTTTACTCTGAGTGTATCCGCTGTCATTACCCTTTTGGACCGGCTTACCCCGTTAGTAGTAACCACGTGCCATACCCAGACCCAGACGCAACCCAACCCATTGAACTTAAATTTAGTTAAATTCAGACCGAATTTATTTAACTACTTAGAACACTTGTGAACATCTTCAAATTGCTAAATAACGTATAAGTAGTAATGAGATTTGAATGCAAATAGTACATTGGCCGGGAAGGAAGGGGTTGTCGGCCTGAATAAGACGGCCCAGCGTAGCGAGGCCGGATAGTTATGAGGCTGGCAACTCATTTTCACGCCGAGGTATAGTGCTTTTGTAAAAATAAGATAAATTACAAAAACTCCAAGAATTAAACTTTAAGTTCTAGAGAAGCTAAAAGTAAGCTAGACAAAATGATAACTAACACATATAGTATCGGTGTTATCAACAACGCACAATAAATCCAATAAAATAGAATTACAGAATGAAAATATATCAATTTTGGCTAACAAAAAATTCCTACGCGCTTTGAGTAGACATTTTTACCTTAAATATTTGGATGAAATAATTTCAAATGCAAATACACGCGTACTTAAATTTGCAATTTTCAATTACTTGTTATTTATGTGTTATTTGTTATGTTCATGTCGGTTTTAATTTTAATATTAAGTATATAAAGCTGCTGCTATACAACTCATTTCTCATTGATATGGTTGTTCTCCTTCTCTCGTGTTTTGTCTTGTATGGCGGAAACGCTCCGTCTGTCGATGTGACCTCCAGAAAAATCTGAATTTTGGAGATTAGCCTCTGGTTTAAAAGTTGCACAGTGGCCTGGCTAAACGGTAACACTTGGGTCAGGGATACTCAATCAAACCGTGCAGATTTTGATGACCAGAAAAAAAAAATTACTAAAGTTTTTTTCGGTGAAATTTTCTAGAGAGCTGGAGTTTGGCATGTAGGGTGTAGTTTAGAGTAAAAAAAACATAAAATCACAATTTATTTACTGTCCTCCAAAACCAACGTGGTGGAAAATTCCACCTACGTAACGGCGTTTTTACCAATTAGACAACAAAAAGCGGCTAAGTGCGAGTCGGACTCGCGCACGGAGGGTTCCGTACAATGTTAGGTAAAGGAACAATCAAACTAGTGGTTGATAATAAAGTAATAGATGAACCTGTACGAATTAGCAACACTTTTAATGACTATTTTATTAATGCGGGCAAACTTACACAAATAGACTCTGAACATAGTGAAGAGTATATGAATCTGTTAAAAAATTATCGCATTGATAACGCAAGATCAATGTTCATGTCACCAATAGATGAAACAGAGATTATAAGTATTGTTAAATCTTTGAAAAATACTAGTTCATGTTGCCCAGATGATCTAAGTACAATCTTAATCAAGGAGTGCATTGATGCGTTGTATGTTTCACTCTGCCATATATACAATGCATGCGTATGTAATGGAGTTTTCCCTGTCCAATTTAAAACGGCTTAAGTAATTCCTGTACATAAAAACACTCCAAAACAGACGTTAACAACTACCGCCCTATTTCACTGTTAACTGTTCTGTCAAAGATATTCGAAAAAACCATTGCAACCAGAATTATTAATCACTTTTGAAAAAAATTACTATTTTTGTTCGCAACAATTTGGATTTCGGAAAAATAGAAACACTATAACAGCTATTATTGAATTATTGGTCCGGTATGTTCTGGCCAATCTGAACCGAAACCATAAATGTGCTGGCATATTCTGCGACCTTAGTAAGGCGTTTGATTGTGTAAATCATAAAATACTAATAGATAAACTGCAGTCTGATGGAATAAGGGGATCTATACTCGAACTTCTTACATCTTATCTAACCGGCAGAACCCAGTATGTTCAAATAACTGACATAGATAGGTCTGGATGTATTGAATCTATTAATTCTGACAAAAAGGAAATTGACTGCGGAGTCGCCCAAGGTTCTGTCCTTGGACCTTTGTTATTTATAATTGATTTGTTATTTACAAATGATTTACAGTATAACATAACCTCTGGAACTGTTTACCTTTATGCAGATGATACAAGTATTATAGTGGACAATCAAAATGATATAGTACTTGAGGAACAAGTTACCAAGACTTGGGAGGAACTCACGCATTGGTTTAAATCGAATGGTCTCAAATTCAATGTGGATAAAATGCTGTATTTCCCCTTTCTAAGACATACTAATAGTATGTTATACGATTTGCCTCTGCCCATAGCCAAAGCTGATAGTGTCAGGTTTCTGGGTGTAGAATTAGATACACAGTTACGTTGGGCCAGCCACATAAGCCTCCTTAGCAAAAGATTGGCCAGTGCCTGTTACACTCTAAAAAGTTTATCTAGAATGTTGAACTCTTCAGTGCTGAAAACAGTTTACTGTGCATATTTTGAAAGTTTGATAAGATACGGCCTGGAGGTTTGGGGTAATAGTGTCCATGTTAAACGTGTTCTCATATTGCAAAAGAATGCTCTTAGGTATATCAAAAAGGCTAAGCCTTTAGAACACTGTCGCCCACTATTTATAAAACATGGAATACTAACAGTGGTCTCACTATACATATATTTGTATGTACTTTTATATATAGGGTCCAGCTTTAGGAACAATATAAATAAAAGACCTCAGAGATTATGTAGATATAATTTTGACATTTTGTTACCACAATCGACATTTATGAATTTTAAGAATGGATTAGAATATAATGGTATAAAAATTTATTATTTCTTAAATGAGGACATACGACAATGTAGTAATGTAAATGAGTTCTCAATAAAATTAAAGTACTTGATTGCTCGACCATTTTATAATTTGCATGAATATTTTGATAGATTGTATGAATAAATAACAGTAGCATTAATTTCAAGTTAGATTAAGATTTGCATGCCAAATTGTGGCAGAGCATACCCGCATGTAATCCCTACTGACATGTCTGTATAATTTTTAACACCTGCGTATGTTCTTGCAAATAAATAAATTGAAATTGAATTGAATATCTATAAAAAAGGCAAAACATAAGCTGATTTTATTTTTGACAAATACCGTATTAAGTCCGACTCACGCTTGACTGCACATTTCTAATAAGTTTTCCTGTCATCTGTAGGTAAAGAACTATTTTGTTTATTTTTTTCAAAATTGTAGACTCAGTAGTTTCGGAGATGAAGGGGGGAATGGTCATTTATTGGCTATTTTCTTAAATAATTTCTAAACTAATTATTTTAAAATTACAAAAGAAATATATTTTAGATGCACACAATGAGCTCTTTCATTTGATATGTAATACGATAGTATATGCAAAACATTATTTTTTAATTTTCTCATTTCCCCTCCAAAAGTTGCCCCCATGTTTAAAATTAATTTGTTTGCGTTACATGTTCCTCTTTGGGTCACAAACTTACATATGTGTACCAAATTTCAACGTAATTGGTTCAGTAGTTTCGGAGAAAATAGGCTGTGAAGGACGGACAGACAGACGCACGAGTGATCCTATAAGGGTTCCGTTTTTTTCCTTTTGAGGTACGGAACCCTAAAAAACTACCAAAACAGTTGTGCTTTTATATTAAGCGCTACATTTTGAGCCTAAGTATTAACCGTTGTTCAGGTTAGTTGTCAGTTTCGCTTCAAAAATGTGACAACTTGGACGTGCGTCACGCTGTGCCAAAAAATTGTATCCTCCACGAACTGGATATACTGAAGGTAAGAAGCCACTGAGATTAAACGTTTATGAAATTAGACATATTGATAAATGCGGTAACATGTAAAGAAGTTAGAAGTAGTAAATTGCAAGGAATCAAAGCACTATATAACTTTATTTAACAACAGGCATACTTACGTCGCCGTCAATATTATCCAAATTAAGCAATTTATATTGGAAAAGGTATTATTTTCAAAGAATATCAGATGAAGGAGAATCCATTAATAAGCGTTATTATAAAAAAAATAAAAATTTATTGGGTGGAATTACATTACGTCACGAAACTTATTTTGGAAATCGCCCACATGTAGTACAACTGCTTTTTTAAAGATTCAACATGTTTGAAAAAGGTTTGTTTTCGTTTTTAATAATAATAACAAACTTTTCAAATTAAAATAATACTTTAGTTATGTACATATTTTGAATCTAGATTGAAACAAACTTAAACGTGTCTTCATTATATTAATGTTTACAAATTAAAAACCAATATTCTATCAACTTAATTTTATATTTTGACATTTACATTTACTTGAACGCAACCACATTTTTCGTAATTGAGAACTGTCTTATTGTTTCTTGTCTATGCTATCAAGTTGATATTCCGTCTTCGAAATTGAAAAACTGTTTTAATTGGCTTTCTATTGTGAATATATTTGCTGATGTCATAGAAAAAGTACTGTATGCAACAGCTCATAATTGGTTCTTCAAGAACCCTTAATATAGCACTGTTACATAAACTACTATTTAAGGTACACGGATATACAATGTGAGATGATATATTAATGTAATACTACTGCTAATATTTTTAAGGTATTGGATTATTAAAAGCTAAAGTTGCATTGGCTTTAAATGTATGGAGGGACACTGAAAATAAGTCGCATTTTGAGCAAATATCATTAAATGTGCGACACATGATAGTGGGACAATTTGCAGAGACGTTGACTATGGGTGCCAAGATTCCAAAAACCATTTTTTTTTTCTAACTAAAAACAACAATATTTTGTTTTTTTTTTGCGGCCAAACCTCGACACGTTAAATAGAGAATTCCTATACCAAATGTCAAAAGGGTTCCCAAGAAGATAAAAAATAATAATAATAAAAAACGACATGTACCTACTTTTTTTTTAAATTGTTAAACAGCGATTGTTTTCTTTTATTTATAATCGTGGTGGCAGAATGTCATAACTAGGGATTCTGGTGGCAGTTTAGCACAAGTAATGCAGTGGAGTCGCCATTGTATTTTTTTTATTTGAAGAAATGAATAACTAAACGATTAATCTACATTACACTACCGGCCAATAATAAATATATCACCTTTGCGCTTTATTGTATGAACGTGTATAGAGTAAACAATTTAGGTTTGCTGATACACCGCATATTTACTAGTTACATATTTTACATAAAGTTTTGACGACAACTGCAATGCAATACTGTAAATTACAATGATGATTTTATAATGTAACATTTAAATTAGGTTTACTTGTTTGCTAAACCGCGAAGAAGGGAGCTTGAACAACTTGAAACTGGAATTAAAGTTTCAAAATCTTGCATATTATCTTCTTCTGATGGAACGTCTGTCAAAATTATGAAAAGCATATACTATGGCAATTTGTTCCATATTAGCGGGCGTTATACGGTTTCTGAACTTGTGAAAAATTCATACTTGTATGAAACCAATTAATTTAATTATAAATTAATGGTTTATCTATCATTTATTAAATCAAAAAAAATATAACAACGACTCCATTGCTCTTTGTTCACCCAATGCCACCAAACATCCCAACTATAGTTATAACGAACCAAAAAGTAAATATTGCTTACAGTTTTTTTAATGGTTGATCGCCGTGATGCAGTGTCACAAATAAATGAGGGATGGAAATTAAAAAAATCATCTTGCAGGCCTCCAATTTTGCATGAAATTTCAGTATTTGTCTCTCGTCTCTCCGCACCTGAAACGTGATACTTCGCTACCTATTATAAGAAATGTAACGTCAATATTTCATAGCATGTTTGAGAAAAAAAATATTATACCCGCACATAGGATGTAATTTCCTTTCTGCAGTTGTAACGTATGACATATTATATAACAGACAAGAATATTGTCTATCTCACTGTCCATCTCCCTTTGTTACCTTCGCTTCTATGAACGAATCTAGAGGCAACGTCATGGCAGAGTTAGGTAATTGCGCTTGGCTATAACAGTTCATTTTGGGTCCCCGGCCGAGATCCCTGATTATGCAACGGAGATAGACTTGGGTCCAATGAACAGTGAGTAATGTTTGTAACCCTCGTAGATTAATAGTTCCGTTTGCCTGCATCTTAATTGTCATCATACATATTATACGCAGAGTATAAGTGAAAATTCTGAGCAATAAAGTACAGTCAACAGCAAAAGTAGCTACGCGGGTCAAGTGCTCAAAATGACCTCCACACGATTTTCTATCAACTTACTCTGCTACCAGCCAGATATAAAAGTATTCACTCCATTATGTGGAAATAATGAACTCTGATTCAGAACCAATGCTACTACGTCTCCATTTTCCAGATTTAAAATAAATGGAAACAGATTAATTGTATCGAATTGGCGAGGCTTGATTTTAAACAAGCGGAGGATGCCGGACGCCTCAATGCGCGCCACTTTATCTCGGCGTTTTTCTTACTTCCATTATTGTCGCGCTGTGGTTCCTCCCGCGGGAATCATTCGGGAAATGGCGAAATTCATTAATAACAAACGCAGTCAGCCCGACGATTTATAAAACAGGAAACTTGGCGGCAAACTCGAACGTTGGTTTAAAAGACATCGTCAAGGCCCGTAGAGGGAATAAATATATGCAATATTTACCATAAGAAAACGAGCGCGGTCGTTGATATATGTTTTGACTGGCTAGGGAAAAAGTAGAAGGATATTTCTTTTATTTGCTCTACGAGTACATGGACTTCCTGTAGGCTTTTTATCTGAGGTTGGAACGAGGCCGTGACATTATTTCTTTCTTAATCCTGCGTTATTCTCACAATTTATATCCCTCAGATATTGCCTACCGTCGTCAGTCATTTTTAATCGCGTGTTGTGTTAAATTTTCTCTTTTTATTACAAGCGCAATTTCACGCGTTTCTACGGAACTTGAAAATTGCAACATGTACACGGAAAACTGTTTTCTAGTATTTTACTTTATTTTAAGCTGTTTTGAAAGAATATTCTTTTTTGCTTCATACTTCGATTTTTGTGCCACTGCCATGCCATGAAAACGTGTGTAAATACATGTTTTTGTTAAAGGTATTTGACAGACGAAAGTAAAGACAGAACTTTATATTCTCTCCGATCGAAGCCTTTTCCAGGGGAGTTTCACTTAAAGTTATATATTCTTAATTGAATGTCGAGTTTAAGTTGCATTATCTAAAATAATTTTATACCTAACTTGAATTTTGATTAGAAAATTGATAACTAGATATTGAGGTAGAAAACCAATTGAAGTAATCTAAAGTTACAATTTATCGGTGAAATCCAACCAAAACATAACCCAGTTATTTCGTTAAGTTAGTTTAAGACTTATTAAATAAACAGAAGTAATATTTTTTCTTACCTACTCTTCTAACAATTAACATAGTGATCGTGGCCAGCTCTATAGGGCACGTTTCTACTAGGTACAAGATTAATAATCCTCCTTTTTTAAGTTGGTTAAAAACAGATTAGCTGGGGTAGAACAGTCACGCAATGCTGACTGCCTCTTTATTGTTTTGGCTTTGAACAGAAATCTATTGATGTAACAACGACCTAAATGTACAGAAGTTTTTGGAGCAGTTTCCAAGAATATGGCGGAGATGAAGGGAGCACAATAGACCAAAAGACTGATACAGGAGGAGGGAAAGTGGTAAAACACATTTGTAGACATTGACTTTTCGTCGAAATATGCTATAAAGATAGCGAAGTCGACAGTAGTAATGGCGATGGCGTCGCAGAAAGGTTGTTAAACGACAAACGACAGCTCCTAATGCTCCCAAGCGCAAACAAGCTTTACGGTAGCTAATTTCCTGTTCAGGGTTAATTCATTGTTTCCAACAGCGCGTATGTACGTGGTACGAACATGAAATAAAATGACTAAAACAATGTAGCGTATACACACAATGCGAACCAATCTTTACCAGGATAACAACATTTACAGACACGTCATTATATGCGTTTTAAAAGAAGGCCAATGTTACCGAAACAGTCCTCGAGATACAAACGAATTGGAAACAAAGCGTACATGAATTCATTACTCTTGACTAGGTATCTATCATAATGAAAAATAGAGTAGACCGAATGTTAATACGCCATGATGCATGACGTTTATATACACCATTGTGAATTGTATATTGTGTATCGCGAGTTGTGACAAGGAGTGCGTGCTCGCGTGAGTCAGGAATCCCGCGTGCCCCGTGCAACATTGAAATTCCCTCTTTAATGGAATCTAACAAGCTCAAAACACACGTGTTTTATTTCAGCGTAGCGATCGAACCACCCGTCAGTCTGCATTTGACCGATCACGGGCCGTGCTGGCTTGGCCTTGACTTCCTAACATTTGAACGCGTTTGAATTAGCCTTTGATTGTTCCGCGTTGCGTTCGAATACATGGGGTGAGGGATAACGAGCTGAACTCAAAGAGAGCTTCAATTACATTTTATCTCGTTCAGTCAAATAAAGAGCACCTCAATGACCGACATTTGGAATGCGATACGACATCGTAAACAACACTCACAACGCGGGGAGTTGTTTTGTCGGCAGAACAAAATGTTTTTATTCAGGGAGTCTAAAACTATAAATATAAAAATGAGAAAGGACAATAAAGCACGCTGTTTTCTGGTGTAGGGTGCTGAAGTGCGGTGAAGCGGGGCCTCGACTGTGCGCTGCGGTGCCCTACCCCCGCCGCCCTTGTTTTTTTCTCTTCTATTATGTTAATAGTTATTAAAAGGAGTAAGAATATAATTGCGTGGGGATTATGTTAGTTAAAGTTTAAGAGTGAGTAAACATCAAGTTTGAGATTCGTAATACAAATATAATACAAAGGTATAGAAATTGTGCAAGCGTAGCTGCGTGGGCCTGCCACCGACTTGTGCTATGGATTTATCGATCCCTAATCATTCCACATCATCGCCGAATAAGGCCTCCACCCATCGAACGCGTGTCGTGCGCGGCGCGTGTGCTGCGCGGGCCTGCGCAAGTTGTAAAGCATTGAAACTACACTTCAAACACACATCGAACGCGGTCCGAACGCGGGCCCGCGGCGCTAAAGTTACAACTCGACAGCGCGGCCGCGTGTCGTGCGCGTCGCGTGTGAAGCGCGGGCTGCGCTGCTGAGTGTGATAGAGATAGTGAGATACATATTAAATGTGTTGGTAGTGAGAGAGATATGGCGCGCGGGCCCACGCGGGCCTGCGCTGCACACGCGTTGCTAGCGTGTCGCTGACGTGGCGGGCCCGCGTTGCTACACGCCGCCCGCTTGCGGTGTGAATATACCGCTTCAACCGCGCCTGACACGCGCCGCGCACGACACGCGCCGCGCACGACACGCGTTCGGTGGGTGGAGGCCTTTAGTATCACAAACACAGTGCCGTTATCGCCTTCACCGGCCGAGATAGGCGAATCAGCTGTGCATCCCGCCGCTCGAACGCCAACGGACATGAGTCATCAGGTGAGCAGGTCAGCCCGCGCAGCTCGGCTCAGCGGTACTAGCACCGAGACACACGGCCGCGTCGGTTGGCGTCAAAGCACAATCGGCAATGGTTAAGACGTTTTCTGAGGTAGCTCGTGATAGTGTTTAGAAACCAAAATTGGATGACAACGATGAAATACATCGCAACTCAGAGGAGAAAAATGGAAAATAGATTTGTTGGTAAGCGAGGTAATGCAACTGTCGAGCCGAATAGTAAGTTTAAGGCTGCAGAGTCCAATCTACATTTACAACGTTTCCAAGGAGGCTAGTGTGGAAGATCTGGAACCATATTATCAACAAATCAAAAATACCTGTTCGAGTTGAAAAAATTAAGATGAAAACAATGAAAGAATACGATGCTTACAAAGTTTTTGTGCCTAAGCATAAAATGGATATATTTTTGCGAGATGACTTTTGGCCAGGAGGGGTCATCGTTCCATTGAGTTTAATAACTTTTAAAATAGTCAAAATGGATTTGGATCCTTTCGATGGCGCGTTCCCGGGTCAAAAGTTCGGATTTCGGAATTGGGTGGAGGAACCCCTGCAGCTCAGGCCTACACCAACGTTTCGACGCCACGAGGCTGGGAACGACGCCCTTCGCCATCTTCGACATATCCGGGCCGCCGCACGAGTACGAGTCACAATTACGAGCGCCCGCGATCACCATCCTACGTCACGTTCCCCCCAGGCGAGAGTAGTTACGTACCTAATCCGTGGGACAGAACCAGGACTGTGTGAATTTATTTTAACCCCACGACCCTAAACGTTTCTATACAGTCGGATTTCAACTTTAGTAATTATTATATCTTATTGCACAAATCCTTGTCTCCTTATTTCAACCTCGGCGTTAGTAATCTTGTAACGTGACACTAGTATTACTAACGAATACTTCTTCTATATTATACTATTTACTTTAAAAAACACCAACTTTGCAGCTTTGCGTACCAAATTACTAATTTTGTGTTTGACATTTCTACCTGTCATTTTACTCCGTTAAATAAATGAATAGATTTTACTTACTGCTACTTTTCACTTAAGAATTGGATATATTTTATTTTCACAGAAGAGGGACAATGTCACGTTTTAAAAGTAAAATCTCGCTTCTTGGTTATTTCTTAATTTTGGTCTTGACATATGATAAACCTGACTATTGTACATACATATTAGAAAAGGTCAATGCTATTGAACAAAAAACATTTATGAGAGGGCTGTCGTCACGGCCGATCGAGTCCTCGGGGACCCGAGGGCGGGCGCTTTCCTACTCTCGCGACGAATTGCTCACGCGATACAGAGAGAAAATATACGTAATGCTAGCGTAATGGCCGGCCTATTAGCGGCGGTATTCGGTGAGATATAATTAGGTTCAAAGAATTTTATTTTTCGAAAGCATTACATTAATTCACTTTTATGAGAAACGTAAATAACTTAAATGAATATAGGTGCAAAGTACGCTGTGCTACAGGTGTATTTTGCTTATTGTGCCGCTTTATCCCGAAATAAATCGGGTGGATTTGTGACTGCCTCGCGCCGCCGCCGGTTCCTGCGTGAGCGCACTTGGTAACAACACGGATATAGAGTGTGTTGTGATGTCTTACATTGAGTACGCTCATACTAAGACCGCTCTTACATAAACACACACATATTCAAGGTCTAGGTCTTACATACATATTAGGTTATTCATGTTTTTGTTTAGCTAATATATGTAAAATGTATGTATCTATGTATGATTGTATATATGTCTGCGTATTTTTTAATTTATTAGGTATGTATTTTAATGTGTCCTGTTGAGTAATATTTTAAAGTTTCCTGTTTAGTAATATTTGAAAGATTGATGTGTTAGTATGCTCTTCTTGATGAGTTCCTGCACTACCTGTTTAAAATTCTAATTTAAATGTTTCCTGCTATACAAAGGTTGTCTGGAAGAGATCGCTTTAAAGCGATAAGACCGCCTGTTGTTACCATTATTTATTGAGCAATTTTTTTTGTAAGACGTTTCTCTCCTGTTTTGGTGCAATAAAGAGTATTTATTATTATCTCTTTATTCATATTTCATCTTAAGTTAGGTTTGTACAATAATTTTATAAAAAGTAAAATATAAAACTATACATACAAAACATAAAATCATTATAAAAACCTAACCTAGGGTGCAGCCGGCAGCGAGGCGGGGCCTATGCTACCGGCGGTCAGGGCGACAGAGACAGGAACCTCCTGACTATCCGCGCAGTATCCACGAGTACCGCCTTCTGTATCTGACCCTTGATCCAGCCATCTAGCGAGATTCTCTTGAGGTGATGGTCGAGACTCTTCGCTATTAAACCGTTCGCCGAAACGACTATCGGGACGATGATCATCGATTCAACATCCCACATGGCGGTTACCTCGTGAGCCAGGTCTAGGTACTTGCTGGCTTTGTCCTTCTCGGCCTTCACGAGGTTCTCGTCATGGGGGATGGTGATGTCGACGAGCACTGCCTGGCGTTTATTATTATTATTATTATATTCTCCATTATCATTTTACACCATCACTGCCACGAAACTACCCTGTATGTGTCGCCTTGCTCTTTTAGCAACTTTCTCTTTTAACCCATTCAGGCCCAAGCAACGCTACGTGTAGCGCCGTAGCGCGTAGCAGCATTTTCCGCTTTCTAACATTTGTCGACTTTGTCGATTGAGCCGAATGCCATGGAAATTCAGTAGGTACTATCGAACCAATTGAATCATGACCCACCATAGAACCTTGTTACAATTAACGAACATACGTAAGATCATTCGACGTTAATATGTCAGTTAATTGTAACAAAGCTCCATGGTGGGTCAGGATTCAATTTTGTCGATAGTACTTAACCGACGTAGCCTCGTTAAGTTTCGGGCTCGTTATAGAATCGTCTCAATAAGTAATTGATGACGATATACAAAAAAGTACAGTTGGCAATAAAAGCTTGTACCATCGCCAACACTGTTAACCGACCATCCGTGCACTTTATGTGCATTGTAATAATGTTCAATATAAATACATGATGGTCAGTTAACTGTGTTGGCGTTTGTACCAACAATGCTTTTTTTTGTCAGAAACTTGTTATTGTCTTTTAATAAACGTGTAGAAATCAGCTCACCGATGAAGAACCACACGTACGACTTCCCATACAGCTTGTGCTTGTAAACCTCGCAGAGCACGCGCCGCGCGGCTACCACGTAGAACAGGCCGACGATGACGCGCGCGTCCTGCCGGCGCAGGTTGCGCACCGCGTCGCCGGGGTCCGACAGGAACGACTGCCGCGTCACGATCTCGATGCTGGCCTTCTTGCAGTGCGCCTCGAGGTCCTCCACCGTCTGAAAAACACTGCTTTTGAAGGACCAACAGACTTGATAAGCGTAGATATATCTATCACGTGTTGTCTTTGTCATACTCATACTCTCTTAACCCGTCGGACGCACTAGGGACACACGTGTGCGCCTAACGGACAATAGTAAAGGGTTTATGACACTTCCCTGAATTTAGCATCCTAATTAGGGAGCGGAGTTGAGTCACAAGCCCTTTACACATTGTTCTACAGACGACGCGCGTTCGTCGGGGTAAGCCTCTCATGACTCATTGACTGGCACGCCCTGGCCGCGGCGGTCAATAGTAAACTTATCATTAGCTGTCACGTTTGACCGCCACCGCAGGCCGCGCCAGAGTATTGCAGGCGTTATTCCGAATATTACATGTCAAGTTTGTTTTAATTTCAAATATCACATACTTCCGTTATTAACTTAGCGAGTGATTAAAATTAATTAACATGTGTTAAAAAAGTAATTTTTTAATGTAGCTGTAATGTATCAAGATGTCGTTTTCGACGAGAAGTAGGTATTAAGTTAAATTCGCATATTCACTACTATCGTAGTGTTTAGAAATACGTCAACATTTGAAATCCTTATTCATCATCATCCTTCTAGCGTTATGCTACTAAAGGAGCCCAAAGTCCGCTTTGACACCGCTAAATCCTTATTCATGTCAGTTTACTTAAGCTTAAAGTTTAAAGCAAAACCAGCGAAAATGTTTGCTCGGACTATCCAAATTACCTACGTGAAAATAATATTACTACACGAGAACGCAAAATAGAAGCAAAAGAACGCTTCAAACCCACTTATGCAGAAAAAACCGGAGGCGCTCTAATTACATTGAATCCAGCGTGAAAGACTCCGGCCTCATTCATTGCGTGGAACTACGCGGCCCTTGTTATAGCGCGCCGAGCTGCACCGTGTCAGAATGTTTAGAAAACTCTTTTCACTTTAATTTGAAAGCCAACAGCCCAGTAGCGTCATAATAACACGACTGAAATTGTATTTCATGATTATAATTTGAACTTGGATATCTTCAGCGCCTATTTATTTATGCCCGACTACGGCAGTTGGATATGATTTTAGCGGTCTATGAACCGATTTTGATGAATTCGGTATTATTCGAAATTATGCTCCGGGTGACATGCGCTACCTTTTAATGATTGTCTAAACACACCCATGCACCGGTTTCATCGGATTCCAACCCAAGAACGTCGTTCTTAGTGTTCCGTTTAAGAAACTTTATTTACGCATTTTAGTAGCATTTTTGATCTCTGTATCCAGTTCACCCACTAGGTTAGTCTACCTACTGGCTGTGTTGATGTTCACGCAGATACCTTTTTAAACATTCCTCATTTCTGATTTAATTATGTGAAACCAATCCGACTTCAGTGATACATTTAAGTGGGATTAAACTTAATATTGGTTTAGTTACAAGTATGATGTTTCCTTTAGGTAAGGACTCGGAAACTTGAAATTGTTTCGACCTTTCTGATTCTTACATTCATGACTCGCTCGCCTTGAATAAAATATTCATTCCCATTTCCATACAACTACCTTTTTGCGGGACGATTTGAACCAATCCGATTTGGTAAATATCGGGTTTTAAACCGACCTTTGCTTTGTACCTACCGTGAGTGTGCCAAGATTACTTTATCTTTCTCTACCGATTTTGTGACAGACTTCATGTCGGACGACAGGTGAAAATAGTGAAAAAAAAAACTCGTGAATCATATACCGCTTGTGTTGCAAACAGTTTACGCAAGAAAATAAATGCGGCTTTGGATATTTCGAAAGAATGTCATTACCTCGTTGACTTGATAAGATAATTATGAAAAATGATGATCAATCAAAAAACTTTATAATAACTAGATTCAAGCAATATATCCACTTAAAAGTACTACACGCAAACCAAAGCGTCAATCAAAATGGGTCTGAAACACATTATCCAGTTTAGATCGATATAATGGAATGGGTATTATATATTTTGAAACTACCACGAACATAGTTTATCTATTAGCAGACAAAGAGGTTGGCGTGTCATACTCCACTCGAAGTCGATACGAACAAGTAACTGTCGATGAAATGGTTGAGAGTCACGCGAGGGTTGTACCTACAGTCGATATCGAACATATTGCACGTATTCAATCAGACACGACCGAACGCCGTCTTATGCTTTAGATAATAAAGCACTGTTTAGTTTTCGACTATTACATATCGATTGCTGACTGCACATAGTAAACATGTATATAATCGAGTGTTTACAAATTTATTTCATATTGATCGGTTAGTATCCTTTCAAGCTTGTAAACCGATACAACACGCAATCTGACTACCGGCAACTCCGGGTTCAGGCTATCGACTCTCTCTATCCAAAATGAATCCTTTATAAACCATTTTTATATATTAGTTTCTAAAGTTTTCCTTATAATTTAAACAAGCCTGATTATTGAATACTCAAATTGTATTTCCTGTTAGTTCATTGCTTATTGCAAATGTTTATACACTGACGTATGACGTACTATTTGTCATATGCTACGCACTTCCGACTTAAAACATACCAAGCTTTACGACGTACGTAAATACATAATATGTTCACTTCTCATGCTTGCAAAGTTCGCCTTTGTGCTAGATGTAATGCCGACGCCACACATAGCACAAATGTTTGAACACATATTTGAACGCATATTTGATCACATGTGAAGCACCGTTATTTGCTTATTTGTTCAATATTTGATCACACATTTGCACTTTGCCATGCGATGTCGGTTTATCGAGCGCACATCAAAGCGTTCAAAGGTCAAATGTTGGGTAGGCTGCCACACTTGCACAAAGTTTCGTTGCTCTCAAATCACTGAGCGGAGCGGTCGCTTTCACGCGTTTAGTATAGACAACAAACAAGATGGACTGGAGCAACGAACTTCTGTTACGATACATATCACACATCCACTCGCGCCTTCTCCTAGGCCATTTTACTTTTTGTCGCGCATGGAATAAGTAATAATTACAAGCGGCTAAATAATATAGGTAGACCGCGTCAACAAACCCGTCGTCCATCTTGTTTGTTGACTTTGCGAACACTGTGGACTGAACATGCATTTGAAGCAAGTGTGGCAGGTACATAAACATTTTTTCAAATGTGTGAGCAGTAGTTACTAAATCTTTGTTCAAATATTTGTCTATGTGTAGCGCCGCCATAAGCTGCACAAAATGCTCTAGTGCACAAAAAGTTTTTAAAGACTATGTAATCAGGCCTTAAAGCCACACGCACAATAAAACTTCGTAGTATAAACTTGTTACTTTATTTGATTTGCTTCAATAAATTTCATGGCCATTTTTTCTGTTATGGCGGCGCTACACATAGACAAATATTTGAACAAACAATTTGAAAGACTTTGCACACACATTTGAAAAAATATTTGTGTACCTGCCACACTTGCAGCTACTAAACTTTGTAGAAATGTGGCAGCCTACCCAACATTTGACCATTGAACGCTTTTATTTGTGCTCGAAAAACCGACAACGCATGGCAAAGTGAAAATGTGTGATCAAATATTGAACATTTAAGCAAATACCGGTGCTTCACATGTGATCAAATATGAGTTCAAATATGTGTTCGAACATATTATGTGCTATGTGCGGCGCCGGCATTATTAAATGAATAAAGTCAGATAAAATAAAGTATTTTGTTATTTAAAAACTTATCAAAACATTAAATGATTTGGCAGTATGAAGTACTAAGTCTCATACTCATAACACGTAAATTAATTTGGTATTAAACAGTAACGCCTGCTAACTAAATTATAAATTTAAATTAAAGGAAAAATTACACGCCTCCCTAAGGCGTAGTAAAAAGGAACTGCTTGAAAGATTTAGTGGCCGAGATAGATTGTTCCGACAGCTCAGTTGGTTAGTAGCGACGGGCCATTAATGCCTGTGGTCGCTGGTTCGAACCCGGCTCGAAGCATTACGTTTTTCTTCCTTTAATTATATCTCATAACACGTGTCGAAATTAAACATGAAAACTTTAAAAAGTTAAGTGGCGGGAATGAGCCTTATGTTATACAATTATATTAATATGTTATTTTCTCGCAATCGAAGTGAAAAGCATTGTGTATGACTCAAGTATAAACTATAAATTAGCCATTTTACCCCTCGACTTAACTATCTCCACTTGCTCATTGATTGCTTTGCGACTCGGGCGGATAGTAACGTCTCAGGTTGAATGGCTCCTTTTATGCACTTGTTGTACACTCTACTATTTATCCTATCAAGCACCACGTAGCAAATCCGAGATAAGATAAAGTATCGCTTGGAAAAAGAAGAACTGGGCTATATCTACACATACGACATTTTGACCATGATACAAAATAATTAAATGTTTGTTGGCACAATTGCATGAGCATGTTTTATTTTTTCCACATTCGTAGTAAGCTTGCTGAATGCCTCGTAATATTTCATGTTCGAGAAAATTTGAGAAAAGTCTGAAAGAAGTTGACATTGAAATGGTAGCAAAGTTTTGTGCCATATTACAAAGTTCAAACCTCGATCAGTCCCGGACAGCGTGCTATTTCGGGCGCGTGTAACTAAAAAGTTTATTATCAATGGCTTTTGGCATATTTCGCCAGAACTCTTGTAGAGTAGGTGAGCCAAAATCAGAACAAGTCACAGTTATTCTTGGTATAAAATATGACGGAACGCAAAAGGAAACTAGCTTTCAAAAACCATTTTCTTATATAACGTTGTTCATGTTAAAATCATTCGAATACTTATAGATAACGAAATGCGACATGTAGATTAAGCTATGTTTATTCCGCACCCTGAATGTATTTTTAGCCGACCTTATGGAAGATAGAACTAGGTCTGGAAATACTGAGATGCTAGCGAGATATTATCGTAGGACTAGATTAGATTAAATAACATTGATGAAAACATGTCTCATAGGTACTCTGATTGTTACGTGCAAGCCCACGATCGTTGCAGACTTCAAAAACTTTAACGAACTTTTACTAAAAATTATACCATTTATCATAATAATTTTAAACCCATTATGGTTACCAAAGTTCAGTATTCACGTCACTAAAGTTTTTTTTTGTTTAGCCTATTTATAATAATACTAACCAAGGGAGGTATTCCACTTGTGCAATGATCAAATAAATTTAATGATTTGATCAAAAATGCTAGAAAAATCAACATTTGATCAAAGATGAGTCAACGACATTTAATCAAAATGGCTACGCAAAACCCTGTTCAAAGATATTGGGCCAGTAAAATGAGACTCCGTCAAATAAATTTGATCAAATGAGGTAGTCCTGGCCGATCTCGGCCACGGCGACTGCGTTTAGGTATGCTGTCGATGGTCCTGTCCACGCATGTATGCTCGCATTTAATCAAATATTGGACATAGAAATTGGACAAGTGACAACCTTTACCTACATTCAGAATGTCACCCTCTACAAATAACAGAAAAACTATTTAATATAATTAAGAATATATTACCGATATGAACACTTCCTCGGCTTGCTGCAAAATAGCAATGCGAGACCAGCCGAACTTCTGCATGAGCTTGATCCTCGTCGGGTTGTGGACGGTGGCCGACGGGTGCGTGCGGAACAGCGTGGGGAAGCGTGCTCGGTCCGACAGCGCGGGCGACGAGGCGCCGTAGCACAGCTGTGAGCACAGAAAAAACACCGTCAGACACACTATAAATACATAGGAACACATTAAAAATCATTTACCCGCCATCACCTGATATATCAGACAAAGTAACTGTAAATGACACGTTATGGATTTATTATGTTAGAGTTGAATGACGTTTGGCGGTTAAAATGTCAGGAATTATATAATAGAGTATGTGCATAGACAGATAGACAGTGTCGACAAACTATTATTTAGTATCAATCGTGGGCTCCAGATTGTGTGACAGCCCGGAATATTAGTCAAATGTTAAGAAAAAAAATCCCCAAGTGGGTGGGTGCTCTGTGAATATTTCCGTAAGTAATCCGGGGTAGCCGGGAAGATCCTTATTGAGCTGAACACAAAGATGGGCCACGTGCATCCAATTCAAGCAATTCGTCTATTTTAATATATATTATAAAAAGGAGAAGCCCGTGAGGTAGTCTCCGGAACTACCCATCCATGAATAATTCTTTCAACAGTGTGTGGAATTAAGGATGGACATATTTTTATACCGCAGGTCCACCTGTGTTCTTTGTAATACACGGAGCCGCGCTGGCATCTAGTCATTCATAAATATAATGTAACACATTATGATCATCAGTGATCGTAACTTTTGTAGCATTTTTGGTGCAACACTACGCTGCACCGAAAATGCTACAAATGTTACGATCACTGATGATCATGTTATGTTTTTCTTCAGATAAAGAGTTTGTGTTTAACCCTCGTTTCATAAAATTGCACTTTAACTCAGTTAAAACGTAGTACCGCGTTAACGGGCGACACAAAGCATTCCTCCCTCCCGTAGTTAGGTACATAGCTAGTGAACGACGAGTGCTGGGGTGTTATTCGCTAAGCGTTAATGCGGCTCACCCTGCCGTTCACCCGTCACGAAACTAGACCTCTACCTACGCTTGTTACTACGCATCGCGGTGTCAAGAAATATTTGTGGGTGAGCCTTGAGGTGAGCTTAAAACAAGTTACAGAATAGGGGGGCTGTACGTCCGACAAAAACGCGATCGTAACGTTATTTTATCCGATTCAATTTGAGTGGTCGTTCGGCTGGTCGATTACGTAACGCTTTGCACGTATCCAAATCAAAAAGTTAAATAATTTATTTGTGAAACATGATGATCTGGGAGACATCAATTAAGTAGTTTTTTTATTTAATTATGATTTTTATTTTATTATTTCTACTCTTTAATGTGCCTCAACTCCTCTAGTCATACAATAAATATTATACAAAGGTATGGGCTAAAACGGGGCATGGACGCGCGGGGAATGCGACCACCTTTACTAAAGTGGCCGTCAACGGAATTTACTAAAGGGTATCAAAAAACATGTATTCTTTTTTGCTATAAAATTGTATAAAAATTCAAATTCATATTACGACTTCAGTACACACGACAACACTGTTAACTGACCATCCTGTGTTTATATAGAACCTTATTACAATGCACTTAAGGTGCACCGATGGTCAGTTAGCTGTGTTGTCGATAGTAGTATCAAAACGTACGTTCGAAAAGTTACGAGATCACCCTTCTGATCATAATATTGCCGTTTTACCTACTAATGAAAACGCATCAGGGGTCCTTACAATACTCGCATAATTTGTAGCTAATTAAACTAAAATTTGGGTGTATATATCTGCGGCCAGGTCTGGATGTCCCTGATATCTAATAGTATTTTTATACAACATATTTATAAATAGACACATTCATAGCTTCAGATTTTACCTTTATACTCCTAAAATACTTTCAAGCACCTGCCAGTGAAAAGTCTTTTTACGAAAACGTGAAATGCCCGTATCAAAAATCAAGCAAAAAAACACTTTTTACTAACGTCCTCATTATAAGGACCGTCCATCAAGGGGCTATGAATTATATTCAACATTTTCGCTATTAACCTGCTATCGAATTCCATACTTTTCCCGCTACAAACGTAAAGGCTGGGATTTAATGCATTAAAATGATAAAATATGTTCACAGAAAAAGCGCTGCATTTACGACTGGATAGTATTTTTCCGTGGACTAGTATTTATCGACATTGCCACACGACACGCGATGATCAAACCAATACGCTTCGATATTAACTAGCTTCTGCCCGCGACTTCGTCCACGTGGATCACGTTTATATCGTTGCTCCTTACAAACGTTCGCCCCCTTAGACGATAGTTCCCGGAATAAAAAGTATTATATTTATGTTAATCCAGGTTATACACTATATGTATACCAAAATTCATTTTAATCCATTTATTTTTTATCCGTTTTTGCGTGATTGAAGTCCAAACAAAAAATGCCAGGGACACAACTCGCTTGACTGCAAACTCTAGCAGGCATTTTAAGTTTAATGAATAAGGCTTATTTTATTTACGAGATTTGCTACGGTGGTAGAATTGTGCTGAAGTTTACCAACAAAGTGAAAATTTAATAGATAAAATATAAAGTAAAGGATAACCCTACTAATATTATAAATGCGAAGTTTGGATGGTTTGATGTTTGGATGTTTAGCTGTTTGGATGTTTGTTATTCAATGACGCTTAAACGGCTCAACCGATTTGGATGAAATTTGACACGAAGATAGTTTATAGCCTGGATTAAAATATAGGATAGCTTTATCTCGGGTACACGCAAAAGAAGTCGCGGGCGGAAGCTAGTTATTAAATAAGAAATAAAACTAGCCGAGATCGAGTCGGAGTTACGCAGCGGTGAAACGCGCCGGATGGGCTTCAGGGTTAGACTACGACCCAGTGGCCCACGCTGAAAGAATTTCCTATTTCTTTCCATTTGGGCCTCGGAGACACAATAATTGTACCCCAGACGTTTTAAATAGGAGTTCGAAGTTTTTTCTCGTTTATTAGGCTGCCGGGCCGCGTGCCGTTGAACGTGTTAATATTTACACAATTACAGATCTGTTTTTACAACAGATATTAACAATATAATATATTCATGATTGTGAGTCACAAATTCAATGAAAAGGGACAATTATATAATGATAGCACCATCTAGCGACTATAATTTTGGTACAATTCCAGTTTCATAGAGGTCACTGATGTTAGTTGTCGATTTGCGCCATCTAGCGAGCTTAATTTTAGTCCACTTCAGCTCGATAGATGCCGCTATTATTACGTTTTTGATATTTTATGGGTTTTATTTGATTCTAAAATCATGAAAGAAACACTAATCTAACATTAAATGTATGTATAATGTCATACAATATTTCCGTAACTTTGCAAACAGAACATTTTATCAGTCCATATTGTAATTTGGCCCAGGTTGGGGTCGTGTTGGACTAAAATCGGCATAAATTAAAAACGATAAAAGAATGCATTCAAATCCACAACCGTCGATGTAGTTATAGCTTTGTTTTTACCTGGGACTGTGTTTTTCTCGGCTTTAATACTACAAAAAGTCGATTTCTATACAAAATTAAACAAAAAACCAATAACTGATCGATTATAAAAAAAAAAACGTAATTAACTGATGAAAAGACAAGTATAAACCTACTCATCGCTGGGGTTCGAACCCGCGGCCATCAACAAAGAATACGAGTATTAACTATTGGTAGTCGTCGAAGAGTAAGCCAGCCTTTTGAAAGAAAATACGAAAAAACTAATTTTCAATATACTGCATCTGAAAATGATGACAAATTTATACAAATATAGGTAGGTATATTATATAGTAGGGACACATACTTTACCATTTTGGAAGTGTCTCTCGCGCAAACTATTCAGATTAGATTTTTTTAAATCAGAAACCTTAATATCATTTTTGAAGACCTATCCATAGATATGTCACGCGTATGAATTTAATGAAAAAATATTTGACTTTCAGTTCTAAATGGGGAGAACCCCCATTTTTATTTTTTTTCTATTTTTGTGTGAAAATCTTAATGCGGTTCACAATTAGTACATCTACTTACCGAGTTTCAACAGTATATAGTTCTTATAGTTTCGGAAAAAAGTGGCCGTGACATACGGACGGACAGACAGACAGACAGATGACGAATCCATAAGGGTTCCGTTTCTTGCCATTTCGCTACGGAACCCTAAAAAGGCCGCGCTATGTCCTATTCTGAGGTCAAAACTACAATATTAGAAAGTGCCATCAAAATCGGTTCAGTAGTTTTTGCTAGAATTTGCCACCAAAATGATACTGGTTGTCATCACCGCCACTTGACAACAAAAGACGGCATTGTTACTTGTTACGTATAAGTACATGACTTTATCCAATCGGTTACGCCCTTAGTCCACCTACGCATTCGCATGCGGTAGCGAAGCGAAACGAAAGAGATGGCTGGATTGGATTCTTGCCCTCGCCGCGGCCATCTCTTTCGTTTCGCTTCGCTACCGCATGCGAATGCGTAGGTGGACTAAGGGCGTTAGTCTCAAATTTGGTCTGCGGGTCACCTTAACCTCATCAAAAAATTGTATACGTTTCGTATGGTTTGACCGAGTTTAGACACAGACAAAAAACTGGAGAATGACCTACTAAGGCTAGAATATGCATGGAAATTGGCGATGTTCTGCATCGCGCTATTGAAGTTTTTAAATTATGTTGTATAAATACAGTTTCCTTCATATACTTCTTATTATGTCTATCTGACAACACCAACGAATTTTCACATTTATAATATCAATGTGATTGAACCTCATAAAATAGGTAATCAAATGTATGTGTATTAATTTAAAGGAAAAAATATATTCATAGTGAACATACGGAAAATTTATATTTATTGAAGCTTCATTGAAACCGATATTCTGAACCGGTATCGATAGTGTTTTATGTTGTCGCACACAAAGTTACGAGTTCCTGCATTATTTTACCGCAATTGGGTAGTTGCCACATGTTAAAATTGATAACGAAGTGTTGCTAAATGGATAAGTAAACCATCAAATTATTGTAAAAAAAGTACAAATTACAGAATATTATAAAAATCATAAAAATTGTTTTTTTTTTTACTATCCAAGACTAAATATAAAGAAACCAATAGAATCCTTACGCTTTTATAAAAACAAAATGTATGAAAACTTTGGGCCAGCGCAGCACCTAGTTCGCGACCGAAATAGCAATTTACTTGATCTTCCATACAACGATTAGTACCTACAAATAGCAAAATGTGACGTCATAATGTAATGGCAATTAGTATGAAACATTTCGGCAGCCGCCAGCGAGGTCAATCTTGGAATATTTTATTTGGGTATTTATGTTCTTTAATTGTAGTTCCTCATACAAACATTTATTCCCCTCCAAAAACTGGCTCGATTGGCATAGTAAATAAATCTTAGGACACAATCCTATTCTGTAAGTTGTGTTTGAAATACTTTGCGCACGAGCGTGAAATATAAATTAGGGTCGACCATTTTGTTTGTGAATGTAGTTCCGGACTGTGTGCTATGAATAAAACCGATGGAGTTACTTGATATGGTTTACCGCGGAATATTTGAATACTAACAAGACGGTTTGAAACAGTATGTTAATGAATAAGTAACTTTCCGTGTTAGTCAGCTAATAGAGCTGCATTCATTTGATCTAATTTTGTCGGTGCGAATACTGCTATTTATATAATAAGCATCTAATCTGGGAGCCCGGTAGTGCCCCGACAAAAGGTACCTATTAGTAATAGTACGATGGCACCAAACATTCACACACAGAACTTTCCTATATTCCAAAATCCTGTTTAGCACTAATATTATTGTAATACAATGTTAAGGTGGTTCGCTTTCCATATAAAACGTTATTTGACATTCACAGGCTAACGGCGTGATTTTTTAAGAAACTTATTTAAATAACTTTCATAAATTGGATTTCCATTTGCGCGAAATTCCCCCTTTCCTTGAATAACTTGTATAAACTAGAATAATTTGAGAAAAATGGTTTTCCCAAAGTATGACGTCACAAACGAATATCTCAAATTATTCTAGTTTATACAAGTTTATTCAAGAAAGGGGGAATATCGCGCAAATGGAAAGCCAATTTATGACGGTTAGTTACATAAGTTTCATAAAAAATCACGCCGTTAGCCTGCGAATGTCAAATAACGTTTTGTATGGAAAGCAAGTCACCTTAAACAATAGCACTACTGGATAGGTAAAGTATTTTAAAAAAGCAACTAATAATAACTACAACTTAGAAAAGTTGAAAACCCCCGACATTTTCATTTCAAATTCCAATATCTCCATAAAAGCTGAACAGATTTTCATGAAACATGGCTAAGAACACTCGGGATAAAATTATCTATGACACAAAAAAACCGCATTCAAATCGGTCCATCCGTTTGGGAGCTACGATACCACAGACAGATACACAGATACAAAGACACGTTAACCCATTCATCCCACACATATGCGTCAGACCGCCGTAGTCACTTTCCGCTACATACGAGGAAAACCACGGGATCGGCTACGAGCGTAGCGCGTAGCGATTCTGGGCAATGAATGTGTTAAAGTTATAACACCCCTCTCTTTGCGTCGAGGGTTAAAAAACCCACTGCCAGGAACACACCTAGCGGGTACCTACGCCGTAGTCGCTTTCCGCTACATACGAGGAAAACCACACGGCATTGTCTACGAGCGTAGCGCGTAGTGATTCTTGGCAGTGAATATCTTAAAAGGAAAGGATATTTCCTTGGAATATCCGCGCCGTTACCTTCTAATGGCCTCAATGTTCATTGACTATACGCTCTAAAATGTTTGGGTATCTATTAGAAAATAGTTTTAATAGCGTTAATCGCCTTAAGGGATTTATACTACCCCTGTACAAAATCGCGCGCCATCAATTATCGCATTCCCATAGAAACTTCCACTCCCCTTTTCATCCCTTTAAGGTATGATTACCGGAAAAACTCCTATGCCCTTTTTAGGGCCACCAAATATGTCCACGCCAAATTTCATCTGAATCGGCTCAGTGGTTTTAGCGTGAAAAGGTAACAGACTAACCGCACTTAATTTCGCATTTATAATATTATTAGTATGGATTACGATCCTAACACATTCACTGCCAACCTCGTCGTAGCTTTGCGCGCGTAGCAAGTGTTTGTCTGGCTACGAGCCGAAAGCCCGCGTAGCAGTTGCTGACCGTGGAAGTAAGAAGCAATCTTCACCTCCTCTCTATATCTTAGTTGGTTATTACTCATTAAATAAATAAATAATTATATATTAAGGAATTATCTTACACAAATCGACCTAATCTCACAGTAAGCTCAGTAAGGTTAAATATCTTTGGGAATCCATTAATTCAATCACCAAACCCCTTTTAGGGTTCCGTAGTCAACAAGGAACCCTTATAGTTTCGCCATGTCCGTCTATCTGTCTGTCTGTCAGTCTTCGGCTTATCTCAGTAACCATTACTATCACGCCGACAAAAAAATACAATAAAATTTTGATTAAAAAAAATATTCAGGGTACCTCCTCTACACCTAAAGCGGGGATGTATTTTTTTTTCTCGTTAACCTTATGGTATTTTTGGATAGCTCGCTCAAAAATATTATGGGTTTTCTAAAACCATTTTTCTAATCAGTGATTCGTTTGCGAAATATTGGGGTTTAAAGCCCCAATTTTTGTTCGAGTCATGTACGTCGTTTTAGTAGTACATATAATGAATTTAAAAGGAAAACTATCACCAATTTATTACGACGAAATTATTACTTGGTAACTACTTATGCCCACTTCGGGCATAAGTAGTTACCAAGTAATAATCGACCAACTTAATGTGTACTTGGATAGGCCAATTTTCGTACAAATTCGGCCGACGCAACCGCACCGCACGTCGATGTAACTAACACAGACAGGCAACTACGGAACCCTACACTGCGCGTGGCTCGACACGCACTTGGCCGGTTTTATCTATTACATTCTCAATAAGTAAAGAATGTACAAATTATTTGACTAGGTGTTTTACTTTCACTACGTTTAGGATATCGCACCACATATTTACTAAGTAATAGTTTTTTTTTCATTTATAACCTCGATGTTTCCTTTTATATGTATAATTTTATACAATAAAACCATTTTATATATACGTACCTATATACGTACGCCTTTGACAGGAAGCCACCGGAAATAGCACATTTGTTTTTGTCTGTGTATGACTCGGTTTATCTTTAGTCTGTATCCGACCACAATCTGTTAATCCCTTTGTAGTTAAAATAAACATATTTACACTCATTTGCTTGTTATTCCCATTTTGTAAGCCAGGAACAGTTTCACCGACGGAAACACAAAACGCTGACTAGCATGTTTTATTCAGATTTTTAGATACACAGTTTCCCAGCAGCGTCTAACACAATGGCGGAGCAAATTGCATGAATCTTTAGAGCACTGCCGTTCCCCAGCAAAGAAATAAGGGATCGGCCAATGCGTCCATTGTCCCCCGTTGTGACTACCACCTTGACTAAAAATACATTGAATAGTCTAGTACGAGTACGTAAACGTTACGACGTTACGACGTTCCTTTTGCTTTTGATTGTTTTTATCAATTGCGGCCTCAATGGTCTTATTCAGTAGGTACTTATTAGATGATAGGTACAATTGTTATCCACAATAGGGATAATGAATACGATTTTTTATGATGTCATTCGAACATGTCAAAGGAACAAATGTTTGTACGGGAGCAATTACAATTAAAGAACATAAATACCCAAAAATTTGAGACAAAGATTGAACTCGCTGGCGGCAGCGCTAAATGCTTCATACTGATAGACACATAAGTATGACGTCACATTTGTACATTTATACTGATCATTGTATGGAAAATCAGGTTAATTGTTGTTTCGGCCGCGAATTACTGCGTTTAAGTACATAGTTGTCGTACAATTTTGTTTCTATAAAAGCGTAAGGATTCTATTGGCAGCTTTAAATTTACTCTTGGACAATAAAAAAATGCATATTTTTTCTAAATTTTCAAGGTTCATATCTTTTTATGATTTTAACTAGATTTTATAATTTATACTTTATAACGATAATTTGATGGTTTACTATCCATCATTATGTTATCAATTTGAACATGAGGCATCATGCCTATTGAAGAATTATAGCTTATGGGTCGTTGGGGTTTCTCTATCGTTTTATATTGGTATTTTAACGTGGTTTTTTTGTACAATCATTACAAATTACTAAAGTAAGTAAGTGAACATCCACTGAAGATTTTAAAGGTTAAGTTCTCCCACATAGATATAGAGTGGTCATAACATACACATAACAATGTATCGGAGCCAAACAATATTAAACTAGATGGCGAAATGTATGCCATACATTTCGCCATCTCCCCTGAACTCTCCTGGACTAATTCATTTTAATACTATTTTCAGTTTTTATTCTTATTTAAGTACAACACCACCGCAGAACTCAAACTATGCCAATAATACGTTGACCGCGCTCTCGCTGTGTGGCAAGGGCTTAAAGGTTTGTGAAGGATTTACGTTGTTGGCGTAGATTTCTGAGATATTTAGCAGAGGATTATTTCATACACATCAAGGCTTTTCATCAACAAGTCTAGTAACAAGTCGAGGTGTTAGTAACAAGCCCGGATAACAGAGCAACGTCAGCAGTTCCGATTAAAACTGGTGTATTCTATAAGGTTCGGAACCATAAAAGACTTAACTTTGTTCAATACTTAAAGACGTAAAACTGCACAATTGCTACTGGTATTAAAAAATCCTTTACACGGCGAATTTCTTCAAACTTGAGTCAGTAGAGGAAAATTGCATATTTTGGAGGCAAAATTTGTACATCAATGAAACTTTGTAACTTCATCCTGGCACTAGAAATTAGGATCCGACGAGTCCTACCAAAATTTAGGGGCTCTACCCCCATCGGGGAGTATGGACAGGGGGAAATTTAAAAACTGCACATTTTACAAACCAGGCGAGTAAAATGTCGTTTCCTATGTAATTTGAACGAATGAGACCCTATCTACAGAGGATATTGATGATGAGGATGATGATATTTTGCGAGATATGAAGGGTTTTTGTTGAAAAACGAGAGGGAGTTGTTTCTCAAATGTGGGTGCGATGGTTATCCTAATTACTCTCAGTAATTCTTAGAAACCTATTTTGTAGCTAAAACCTTAAATTGGTCAAGTTAATAGAAAAATATTTTCTTGAACCGACCTTCATCAACAACATGTGAATGTGACATAGGACCTCATCTCTAGTGCCAAGATAAAGTTATAAACAAAGTTTGATTGATGTACATAATTTGCCGCCAAACTGTCATATTTAGGACGAGTTGCATGTTTACAGTGAGTTGTTTTTTTGTGTTGTGTTACATGCGATTACAGACCGATTAACTTGAAATATGGCGCAGGTAGCTGTCCGCCCATAGAGACTTGCCAAACTATCCATAAATTCAGATTTTAACACCGCTTACGATTACAGAGGATTTGGTGCAACCCACCCTTTGTCTTACTTTCCTGTAGGTGTTAAGACTGCTAAGTACCAATAGGTACAAGATACTTATTTGTATAGGGGTGACATTATACATAATTTTAAAAATCAAGCGATAGTTTATAATTTACTAACTTATCAAAACATTTTAATCTGCTTATACTGGTCAATCAATATCGCTCTCTCTTCATGGAGTGCATACGAAATGATTGTTACCTACTATTTCGGTAAGAGAGCGAATTAGCGAACATTAGCCCTAACTAAGCCGGTCTCGGTGACAATCCAGCTTTAACCGATGCGGTCAGATGACCGGGACAGTTGATTAATAGAACACTGTTCTAACCCTCTACCAGTATTACGAGTACATATAGGTAGGTATATAATAGTATGCGTATGTCACCGTAAGAATGTGGACACCGTCAGTTCATAATCTTCGAACTCGCGATATTATAAACAGTCGAAAATTGGTGAACTCCCAAAACTGTTTACAATAAAAATTTCGCAAGGTAGTTTTAATCTATCAATGGCAAATCGTCAAATTGTGAACTGTGAGATCAAATTGGCATGCTACGCAAGGCACATACAAAGACGAGATAGTTCAGGCAAGTTAGGTAGCCTCAGGTTTCCGAAGGACAAACCGCCCGGAAAAAGGAGACAGCGGGGCTCCGTCGACTTGGCTAAATAAAGTTACAAGATGTTCAGTAAAAATCATGTTCTGATGTAAGTGGAAGTTGATATCATTGGAATGATTCGTTCAACCAATGAGAGCGCAGGATGTGTTCCGTAGCATGCCAATTTGATCTCACTTTACAATTTCACGATTTATGATTGATGCACTAACGAAAAATAATCCGTTAAATTCTGAACGGTTTTGACAGTTCACAATTTTTTAACAGTTTATAATATTGCGAGTCAGATTATAAACTGACGGTTTTCATAATCTTGCCGTAACGTATATAATATACGATTAGTCCGGAATATAATGATGGAATACACCAGACAACCGCGTTTAACTAATACCAGCAGACGTCTCATCAAGTGTTTAGAAAAAGACGAGTGGCTTGCATTGCCTTTTTGACGCGTAAAACGGAAAACGCAACTAGATCCGGCGATCCGATACTTACCACCATGAGATTCCACATCTTGGCGGCCTCAGCGACGGTGGTGCACACGGTAGAACATCCGGCCAGCAGCAGCAACTTCTGTGGCGGGTTGTAGAGCAGGTTGTACATCACGCTAGCACCCAGCCCCGGCTCGCACTGTCAACCACAATACGTACGTTAGGCACACCCGAACTCATAGCTAGTTTAACACCTTGGTACCTTGTCACTATCACCCGCTAGACAACTTCGCATGACAGTTTAAACATGACGTTAAGAGGACGCCTACAAAAACTTGAATTTCGTGCCGCGGTAATAGTCTCCTATTTCCTCCGCCAAACCTGTTCAATCATTTTCGTAACAATTATTAACTAAGATTTTCTCTATGCTCCTACGTTTTCTTTTCATTTGTTTGATAAACTTTACCATTGCTACAGATGTCGAACGTAGGTAATAAAAGTTATAAACAAAACTGAGGAGCATAGTAAAGCTGAGCTCTCAAAAATGATCGGCAAAGTTGACTTTATTCGTAAAAAATCAGGACGCGAAGTGCAGTTTATGGTTAGACAAAAATTAAAATCCTTGGCGGCTCGATTTTGCTCGACAGCAATGTTGCATAAAAATCCCATTATTTGTCGCGATACAAACTTTGTAAAAAGTTAAAACGGCCATTGGTCCTAAACAGCCAAAACGGAAGATCTGTGACTTATCGCGACTTTTTAGTTGTCTCAAATAACTTTTGGCGTTTTCGGAAGAAAAACACACTTCCAACTTATTATTAAAAAAAAAAGCCGGGAATGCACAAAATATTCTGTTTTTACATACAGCGGCTAGTTCTTTTTTTCGAAAAAAAAAGTAGGAAATTGACGTGAAAATTATTATATTTAAAAGAAGCTGCAAGCTCAGTTATTAATAATTTGTTCACTTCAAAGCCAAAAGAAAAATATCGACAATTTCATGAAGTGGCGAGAAGAAAAGCATGCCTTATCATTTTCAGAAAGTATATTTTTGTTTTCTTGCACAATTTTTGAGAAAAGCGCTATCTATAGTCGTCTCAGCCGGAAGGGCAATTGCTGGCTTCGTATTAAATTAAACGGACTCCCAAGGTCGTCCGTTTAAAATTAATACATAGCCAGCAATTGCCTACTTCCCTTGCTCCGACAGTAATGTACTATTCTCAAAAATGATCGGCAAAGTTGACTTTATTGGTAAAAAATCAGGACGTGAAGTGCAGTATATATTTAGTCAAAAATTCAAAAATTAATAATCTTGGCGGGTCGATTTTGCTCGACAGCAATGTTGCATAAAAATCCCATTATTTGTCGTGGTACAAACTTTAAAAAAAGTTAAAACGGCCATAATATAAGTAAAATGCGTAGGTCCTAAACAGCCAAAACGGAAGATCAGTAGCTGTTACTTACCGCGACTTTTTAGTTGTCTCAAATAACTTGAGCTCACTTGTATCACAATGTACAAAAAATTATGATGTTTATTATAAACTGGAGAAAAGTATTCGTTTTTTATCTGCGTTTCATTTACATATTCCTGGCAAATGTATCTTGTGACATAAGTACATTGCAGTCACAACAAACAATATGAGTATTCCTGGCAATGTATCTTATAAGGTACCTACATATGATAATTCTAGAAAACAGAGTGCATATTTTTTCCTAGTCATGTTATTGATAAGCTTTCAAAAAATATGTAGAAATCTCAATCTTTTATGGGTATTTATTTTTTTGCCAAGAAAAGGGTACGGACTCCCAAGGTCGACCGTTTAAAATGAATACTCGGCCAGCAATTGCCTACTTCCCTTGCTTCGATAATAATGTACTATTTTAGAACAGCATTGGGTTTACCGTAGATGAAAAACTTTAAATAAAACGGTTATTGCCTACTCAGTTTGCGCTTGTCTGGTCTCTTACGCGAATGAGCCACGGCCCAAGCATTTAAATATCACTCGATTTTAATGAAATGGACCTATCGCTTCCTTTTCCCTACCACCCTCTCGGATAAGTGAAGAGGACGGAAATAGGTTAAGAGTTACTTCGTATCTATTCTAGGATGAATACCAACTTGATTAGGTAAATTGCTACAGAGTAAGCAGGAAAGTTAAAAGCCCCAAGGATACTTTCCCTAAGGAGACGTGCCTTCTCGTACAAATGAACTATTTCCTTTTTTAGAATTTTCCTTACGACGCAGAATGCCTGTCTGTCCATCCTGACATGAACCGTTAACACTTAAAAAATATCACAGATTGTGTATTATATTACTCCTACTAAATATACTCTAATTCCCGCCAAAACAAGAAGGTAATAAAAGTTAGGAAGGTTCTTCTTCCGGCGATTTTTACACATGTATTAGACCGGTATATAATGTTTTAGATCTAAATGTAATTTTTTGTGCGGGAAAATGACAGTTGAGTTGTGTTATAGCTTGTTCGAAAACTTACGTAATTACCCCTAGAAATACCTACTTTAGTCATCATTGGCTGTTATTTATGTTTTCGATGTTCGCACGCAGTTGTCCGAGTCAGCTGGGGATAATATTATTTCGTATGTCTGTCCGGCGGATGGATGTTCGGCTGTTATCCTCTATACGTCGCATTTCTCAACAGATTCTCGTGAAATTTAATGAGTAAGTTCGATAATTATATAATTTATAAGCCAATTCAGTTTTTGGAAATTTTACAAAAAAAAGATAAGGGGAACTGGGACAAAGCCGTATAGCTAAGTATATTATAAGCGTTGAGTAAAAGTAGGCATGTAAAGTTATACATCTACAAATTACTTATCGTAAGATTTTGTGTGGCTTTGCCCAAGCTTTGGTTTGCTCGCTCGTTCAATTATCATAAGATTTTAACCGAAATTAACACCAAAATTGAGCTGTCAAAATTTTTCGGGTTTTTGACTCGACCCCTTATACAAAAACTAAAAAAATTGCTCCAAAATTAATAGCACATGAACCCATGAATCTCCCTTGAGTCCTCGCTTGTGCAGCCGTATCCCGCGCCAGTCAGGAAGTACGCATTAAGAGCGGCGAGAAAAACTAATACAAATGCGATACCGATACAGATAATTATGGCGGGTGGTCTATGGTTAGTCACGCTACAGTCGCGCGCCCGTGAAACGTGCGTTCGTATCGCTGCAACAAATCGCCGTGTGTGAGCGCTCTAAATGTGACTTCCTAATTTGTCGATGCGGAGAGGATGGAGGAGAGGTAGCTATCGAACGACTCGTGATCCAAGGAAAGGTCGAGGGCACCAGACCGCGAGGCAGGACCAATGAGATGGACAGACCAGATAAAAGCTGCAATAGGTGCATCACTACACGCAACCATAATTAAGGAAGGCGACTGTCAGAGAGGAATGGCGGCGTGTTGTGGACCTTACTACCAACACCTGAAATGATGACCACGACCACTCTGTCAAGAGTGAAACGACGAAGAAGAAGAAGATAAATTTTGTACTAGTTTCCCCTAATGTTAGGTATCATTATTTAATGATGATAATTTGCATGGTCATTCGGTTAAACAATTGTAACTAATAATACTATGCATAAAAATATTCATTAGCAGAGGTTCCGTCTTTTAGCAAATAAACTATTCTAATCTATTCTACATTATATTCGATCCCTAATAAATATACATGCCTCATTAAACAGAACATCAAAATTCGTCCTTTTAATACAGCAGAAATTCCTCGTCATTGAATTTATAGACCAAAAAAATGACACTGAACAGATTATGGTGGATATTACGAAGCACCGTGCGCCATTTCTCTATCAAACCCTCCCTGACGTCGACACTCTCAATACCTTTTATGGAAACAGTGACCACACACTTCCTTTGTGTGCCCCTGCAAGTAGCTACTCCTATTTTATCTCAACAAGAAAAATACGAGTGTTATCATTGACGCTTTATAATTGAATACGGTCCGTTGGGCAATTGTCGTCTAAGGCATTAATGCTCCGGATTAAAGTTAATGTGGTCAATAGCGCGTGGCTTAATGGTAGATAATATTTTACCAAGTTAATATGTCCATTGCAGAAAGTATTCAGACTGAAATTGGTTTTCAGATCACCGCTTTAAGTAATATCCTAGTTGGATCGGATCTCCAAACTGATTCCTCGTAGCAACATTTTTTATTCGCGTTTACCCCCTTTCGTGCACTTTTATTGTAATTCGCTTTGTTTCTTTTTTTGAATTGTATTCTTACCTGTCGCATGTATCCCCAACTTCAGCATGTATCTAAACAGTTTCGATGGAGCTCGAAGGCCCATATTTCTGTATCCTATGGCCCTATCTACCTACAGTTCAGGTACGTAGATAGGCAGGTTCAATTTATAAAATTGTATTTATACTAAACGGAGAATCAAACGTTTTGCATGCATTCAACGAATGATTTTAAAGGAATAGTATAATAGGGCAATTAAGTGAGAAAATATGCAACACCTCGTGTGATCTTATTATAATTCTCGGTTCCAAATTGGTTCTCAATATCACAATCGGAATCAAATGCCTATTTTTCAATCAAATGTCACTGCAGTACCGACTAGTTTTTTACCACATTATTGAACCTCCTTGCGCCTACCCAACTAAATTTCTCTGTTACAGAATTACATATATTAATATACATATTATAAAGCATCCGATATTATCAAAGCTTTTACTTATAGACTTTTACTATAGTACCTACAGCACAGATTGATAATGGTAAGTCAGCCGTGTGCGGCAATAGGTACTCCTCGTGCACTGTGGCACAGAGCTAACTCGCTGTGACAGCCCACTATGTACGTGCTTATACGGAGCGTTACTTTTTTGTGCTAGCTTAGCTTTTGCCTTTCAATCCTTTTTCGAAAACACAAATTTTACTTCAAAATCCCTTAAAAAATAACCTTTCAACGAACAAAGTACTAAAATAAAACTTAAAAAGAAAGAGAATAATTGCCGAAAGACTACGGCGCCGTTAACAAAAGGCAAACACATAAAAGCTTCTTTATTGATAAAAGAAATTTAAGCAATCAAATTAGGTCAAATACCTGCTGCCAATTTGCCGATAAAAAGTTGTTGATTGAATCTGACTTCTTAAAGGACATTTTCTTTAATAAAATCTATGTCGATTATGGACGTACAATCACACCAAAGTGCTGGAATCGTCGATTTCCCCGTGAATTTAAATCGATAAAATGGGAAATTACCTTCTGCCAGCTCGGAAAATCTATCCAATAAAATTTTCTTCCGTGAGCCATTCATAAATTCTCAATAATTGAATCGAACGTCAGACTCAGCGTTTGTGATGCAATATCGTAGGTCTATGATCATTTGGATTTATGGCGCGCCTTACTTCGGGGGCGGCCGTGGGCTCCGTCCTTTTTGTTAATTACCGCACGAGCGATGTCAGCTGGGCTCGGGTTTCAAATTTAATGGATTAGATCTAATACTTTTACTTATCGGCACTGAAGGCTTTGAACAGTACGCAAATTAAAATTTATCGTAAAGAGACGCTTCACAATAATGCCCGGGTAACAAAACTCTAAAAAGGTTGCCGATATCTGAACTTAACACTAATTAATCGCAAAATTGAAGCAGGTTTTGGTTCCTCCGTTTATTAATTAAATTTTAACTACTGTCGAGCCTCACACGTTATAATGAGTTCTCAAGTGCTTATAAATTAATATACAATTGCATTTAAGGTTATTATTAGGTATATTAATTAGAATATAATAGACATGTGTGGTGTGTTACCTTGCTGTCGTTGCTGTGCAGCAGCAGCTTGAAGCCGGAGAGGAGGTCGGAGCGCGCGTTGACGTCGGCCAGCGCCAGCTCGGCGGCCGGCATGCAGGCCTGCCCGCCCTGCCAGCCGCCCTCGCCCTCCATCGGGAAGATCCCGCCGATGTGCAGGTCGTTGTCTCTCCTCCCCTCGCACGCACTCAACACGCTCAGCCACAGCACGAGCGCCCGCGCCCGGCCGCTTCTACTCCGCCCACCGTACCTCCATCGACTCCTCGCCACGCACACACACTTGGCAACAACGAATAATTGCACTATTACCTCGACTAACAACGACTTAACAGCACAAATAATGGTCCTAGTTCTTAAGGAATGTACAAAATCTTTTAATTTGACTAGCGGACGTTTTGAAAATTTTATGTTCGTCCGCGCTCGCGAGAGGGAGGCGTTTTGATATAAGTATGATATCACCCGTAAAGAGAGTAGGTATAGCCTAGTAAGCGTGTAGTTTTGTAAAAAAATTGTTTTTGCAGGTGGATGGTGCGTGGTGCCGTGACCGGGCCCAGCGCCCGCCGCCGCCGCCGCCGCGCCGCGCTGGGTCATCGCTCGCGGCGGGGACATGCTGTCATTGGTCACCTCTTTTTGCATTTTTCATCTTCTCTCCTGTAACAATAAAATGTATCCCTTAGATTATTTTCTAAAGAGCTAAATGCGATTTAGCTTACTTCAAGTATCTGTTTAATTCTAAATACCATGATTTATGGTAATGGTTTTTTATGATTTTAGTCGGTTTTTATTTGTCAATAGTTATTACTAATGATAAGTTAATGTTTAAATATGATCGGCATAACAAGAACTCTGAAGTGACCATGCGCCGCCTTTGATGTAAAACATAAAATGGACGAATTACGACTGTATCTCCTGTTTGAAAACAAAGGGAGAGTAAATAGCCTTGGCTAACTAATATTACAAGATTAGTTCAAGATTGTGATATATGAGATTGTGAGCAGGTAGACATTGTGAATTTGTATGTAATGTACACACACCGCAAAGGGTATGTTTTATCCCACGGCTATGCTGTTGATGTTCTTAATTAAACACGAATGGAATGGTGGGAACGCTGTTATTTAATTTACAACCCATGGATCAAACTGGAATGCTTTTCTCATGACGTTATTGGCTCCAAGTTGTCCCAAGTGCTACCATTTTCAGCGATCACTCCCATTTCAAGTCTGCGGATAATATAATATGGCTCAGAGTTTAATATCCACAAAGAGTGCTTCAGCAGAACTTCAACTTGGATCCCTCAGCGAAACGTACAAAAGCAAGATTCTAAGGCTATAACTTTTCAGTCGAGCCCGTACCGTTATATCTGAGATATGGACAATGTTCGACGAGAATTTCTGGTGTCGTCTACAAAAAGCCGGATTAACGGCTTTCGAAAAGTCAACCGCTATGAAACGACGGAGTAAATGATTCGAAACTTATTATCGCTGAGATCATTAAAGTTATATCAATTCAAAGACAGAAATTATATTGATGCTGCCTGGGAAATTGATAGAATGATTTATTTCCGTTAAGTAATGAAAAAAAATAGAGACTTGAATCTCTCAGATTTGAACATTTCAGGTTGGAATAGGAGCTGCGCCAGGGGACCGACAGGAGACCGACAAAAATTATAAAATGCTATTTTGAAATGACGATAGAACATTTAAAAACGTGCGGTATTGACCACTCGTATTCAATTATATCGGTAGAAAGTAAGTGCCTTGTGATTATGACACTACAATAGCATTTACTTTTATTTAATTTTCGAGCGCTTGAAAGTCAAAAATCGGCCCCCTGGACAGCTGTCATGCTCGTCGGCTATAGAGACTGATAACAATTAGCAGGGTCGGTGAATCGTGATATAGGTACGATTGGCAGTGGCAGATGACAATTACTTAATTATCGGATGCTGTACAGTTCAATCTAATACTGTGACATCACGAATAATGTAAACTGGATATAGAGCGATCCATCAACCGCGTGTATCGGTGGCTGGGAGCGTATACCGTATGTACTTTTAAATATAGCTGTGCACTGGCTGTTTACTCAGCCACCGGTTCCTCTCCTCGCTCTCTCGCTGTGATTTATGAGCCACCCACAAATGTATCGGATGGCCGTGTCATAGAAATAAAAGCAGTGAAATAATATACGCTTGTGATATCTTTATACGATATTAGAATCCTAATATACGTCACAGTTTGATAAATAGGCTCTCGCTGTAAGAGAGTACTTTTTGATTTCCGGTCTTTCAATGTTGGGGGATAAAAGTATTGCTTGTATATTAGGTACCGGAAATCAACCGGAACTGAAGTTTTTTTACAAAAGGATGCGTTACAACTTACCAAAGATCTAAACAAAAGCTCAAAACCTACTTCTTGTACTACACAGATTTAGATTTAGATTTCTTTATTTCATAAAATAAATTTACATTATAAGTTAACTTTAAGCTAATTTACACGAGTTTATTTAATGATCGTCAAATAATGAATATTAATTGAATGAAATGTCACAGGTACAATATACAACATTATTATGGACATATATTACAATGAGTCATGATAGAGTCCAAATAGGGAATATAAATATTGATATTGATATCTCGTAATGATCGTCAAAATAAAAACTAGAACATTATCAAATTATAAAACAATTTAAATTAAATTAACCATGTCAAATATATTATATGTCCATATACTCACATACAGAATACAATGGATGTTCTAATAAAAAGATTCTCAGCTGACGTTTGAATGTTTCGTCAGATGGTTCAGTTCGCAATTTGGCGGGTAGACGCTCGTAATACTTTGGGCCAATTACCCTAGGATTTTTTACTGAAAGTATTTTTAAAGCGGTCAATAATATTATTGACCGCTTTAAAAATATAGAATACTCAACTGTGGTGACTGTATCTTCACGAGGTAACTATTACTACAGTCGAGTTCTCCAATATCTACACAGACAACCTTTCAAAAATATCTATACAGAGACTTTATTGTTACTGGCATAAGACACATGTGTAGATATTTTTGAAAGGTTGTCTGTATAAATATTGGAGAACTTGACTGTACATACAAACCAAAGTATAAATAAAACCTACTCTTGACAAGGGGCCATAATAGTCGAAATAAATAACCGTCTCGCAAAAGAGTTCTGCCAACTGAGATATCATAGACATCGGTAGAAATTCGTGGCATCGATTTTTTATTACTTTAGTCGCTTTTGATGAGGGAAGGTCGGGTCGTGGCAACATCTACTATTACATAATAATATGTTGGCAGTAACAATGCACCACCATAAAATGTCTAGGGCAGAAACAAAAAGTTGGAATAAAGTTGAAGAAGAACGAGGTGGTTCAACTTATGTATGGTAAACGAGCCAGTTTTGAGGTTACGTCATCAATTACTGTGTTATCCTTGTATTTTTTGTTCTGGAAAATAATTATTATTATTATTAAGTGGCAGCGAGGCTTGAACTAATTCTTACATTTTGTCAAATTAAGGGTAATTATAATTTGAAATATTATTTCATTGGTATTATTTACATTCATTGTATTTACCTACGTAAACGCCAACATAGTTAACTGACCATCCTTTATTTATATTAAACATTATTACAATGCATGTTGGCGATGGTACATACTATAATTTTGGTAACATTTTAAGTCTCTCTCTCTCTCTTTTGTTGAAAGGAATGCTCGTTTAATGAAGTTGTGAAGTAACTCTATATCACTTACCGCGCGGAAAAGAGTAGGTACTTCTTCGTGACTAAGTCTCTTTAGGAAAAGTTTAACAACAAGACAAGACATCGTCAAAGCTAATGAGCGACTAACATAGACTCGCTTAGTTAATAGTTCTTTATAGCAGTAGGTACGTATCTACAACACCCAAAAAAGCGCGTGATGATTGAAGTAAAGTTTATATAAATTTTTCATCACGCTTGCTCGCAAAGGGCGGCATAACACGCAACTATACAGAGCTCCAATGGCCTTTATTACGCCCATGGGCGTAATGGATATTTCCATAAATTGTATCTGTTACTCACGCGTCAGTTGTAAAGTATTATAAATAAAAAAAACAAATTTGTAAAAACACGAATAAAACATGTTTACCTAAATTATTTTTCAACACAATTGCTCGTAACGTACCTCTTTTTGTGTCGCTTTTAGGCTCATAATCCTGGATATTAAACACGCGTGTTTTATAACATTACGACACTAGTGTGTTATGGTTATATCCCGATTAAGTCACGTTGGCACCTTGCAGCAAGATGTATGCGTGCACACGGTACATTCTTAAATTAACCAGGTAGTACAGAATGTACAGCTTTTTTTTAATTCTCGGCAAATGGATTCTTACTCGACTAAACAAATTAAATCCTTTTTGTTAATTAATTGACTATTTCTTTTTGGATATGATATAGAAACGTTTAATTTAGTAAAATTATTCGCTTTTGATAACATTTTACATTAATTAATAAAGATAACACTTTAAAACGATTTTTTTTTTTTTTGTATTGGTTGTTTAGAGATTTCATCTAATGCTCGCGCACTGCGCAAACTTCACGAAAAAAAACTGTTGCGCGCCATTATAGGTTATTTCACAGATATTTTTAGACATTGTTAATGCGTGTTTGGTTAGTAACAAAAATGTTGACTCGTGGTGACTAGAAAAGTGATAAAAAGAATGGATGCCATTGGAAATTCTTGGCGATGTATACAAAATGTGAGTAAAAATCTGTTGCCATTAATATGTAAAGAAAATAACTTGGCAGGCCTATAAAATTTAAAAAAAGGAATTTTCCTCGCAAAATGTGTTGAAAAACGTCGTATGAAACGCGTGAGCTTTGATAATTACATACTCGGCTCTCTTATCACGCTCACCTACAGCTGGCGTGATAATTCCGCCTCTGATGTAATTATCAACATACCTCACTTGTATCACAATGTACTATTAAGATTATAAATCATAATCTAGTAATGTAGTGTCAGTGTAAAATATTTTTAAGCTTGATTTTAAATCGTGGCTGGGGTTTGCCTTTACCTAGCAATTTCAACAAAATGCACGGTAGACATTTTGTATTTTTTATTGCGATTTAATTTTATTTCGAAAGTATTTATTTCCTCGTAAATGACATGAAAAACATTTTGAACAACCTCGTAGCACAATGTATTATTATATATATTATATTAGGTCCCTAAACAATATTGCTATCGAATAAAACTCTATGATTTACTATATACGAAACTTAATTTGAATAACAAGGAAGCTACTTAAAATGCTAATGAAATTGTCAGAAAATAGGAAAATTTGTGAATATTTTCGTCGGTCTTCGTCATTTTTTATTCAGAAAACGTTTTCATTTGAACTGCACAAAAAGATCCATTTCGCTTCGCGAATTTTTAATTGCTATTGAACAAAGTAATTATTTTGGTGTGTATATTTTGTGATGAACTACATTTTGGTAGTTAGTGAGGGAGTCTATTATGGAAAATAATAATATGGTATGTTTATTTTTCGAGCAGTGCAAAGTTTGATTTCGATAATCGTTACTGTCCAACCTATTATCTTACAATTTTAAAGGGTTAATTCACAGTTTAATATACATTTATTAACCAAGCATTGCCCTTATTGGGTATTTCCTCAGCAGGTGAACTGGTCAGGTGTCAGGTCAGGTGGCAGGTGTCAGGTTTTTTTACGGTATTATGATATTGTAAATAAAACTTTATTCTCACTTACTATCAATAATAAAAAAATATTTTGACTAAGTGAATTTCCCTTCCTTATACCACCCACTAATATAAAAAGAAGATATCGATGGCTTTATATTTATCTATAACGTTTCACACCACTGGGATAAGTAGGGTATCGACCTTTAGTGTCGACCATCCCCATCTAACATTTTGGTGTCAGCTACAGGTTTTTATTAAAACCCTAACCTATATATGTGAGTTATATATATTTCAGTTGGAACTAGAAATAAAAATAACTCCAAAAGTGTTACTAGAGCTTTATTGAACGATGTTAAACAGGTTTTAGAGTTCGAATAGTGTTCATCAAAGCAAGTATACTTAAGATGTTATAGCTTTAACCTGTTTGTAACACTTGACTTTACTAGATTGCTCGCTGACTCTCGTATTGCTGCTGAGTTATTGCCGTGGAGTATCTTAAACAGCTTAAGGTATATATCCACTAAAAGGTGCAGGCATAGGCTTTATAACGCAGTTTGTCAAGAGTATAGTAACACAAGATATTAGAAGTGTTGAACAACTCATTTGTAAGTAATGAAACTGCACAATATTCTTGACTAAAGGTTTTGTTTAAGGACTCGTATTGAGTTAATTGAGGCTGTCGCATGGTCATGTAATTCGAAGTGAATTTTTCGTTTGACACAAATTTGATGTTTTCCGTTTAGCAATCATATATCTGTATGTATAGTCGCTTGTTTGTTCCATATCTACCTTTTTTACCTATTCTCATCTATCTGATAAATGTAACGAGATAATTTAGCAGATTTATATTGTTTGTTAAATAATAATGGCTATAACAATTCCGTTGCCATAGAGATGTGATCAAGTCATTTGAAAATTCATCGTCTTTGTACGATTCATAAATAGCGGGTGGTCTCGCATACGGACTGAAGGGTCACTTCAGCAGGTCGATCACGTAACGCATTGTACGTACGTTAGGTAGATCTAAACGTCAATATTTATATGGAAAAATGACATGACTGATTAATTTCTCATTTATTCATTTATACATATTTCAGTAGTCTAATTTTTCGCACATCAACAAATATAAATTTGCACGCAGTTTTCACAGACTTGCATGATGGCTACTCGTATTTGCCCTCAGTTTACATGTTGATTAAATTAGAGCAAAAATATTCATGTTGTGTTTCCGCTCGAAAAGGATACTGAGATAGTTGCCAAAAACAATCGTAGCTTCGGTATCGTCTGTAACTATTACTTTAGTTTCAGCTCCCAATACGGCACGGTTCGTAAACTTTGTTATCGTTCCAACATCCTCTCGCTCGCCACGAGACTATCTAGTTACTGATCTTACAACTTCAAATAAAGTGTTGTTCACCTCAATATTAATTAATTAATTCAGTAAGTACCTTATTAATATAAAATTGCCATCAAAATGACGTGTAGATAAGTGATGAGGTTATCCTGACCGATCTAGGCCACAGATGCTGTATCCTTGATTTGGATTCAACGGTTACTGGAGTGGTGTTGTAAGTAGGTCAATGTTTAGTCCAGATTCCCTTTAAGCGTGCACTACTTATGTACCTATCGCTAATTTGCCTCTAAAACAATTGTGAAGAATCTATCTCCGTATGTTGAAGTAAAGTCAAGAGCCTGCCAGCCAAGTAAGTCCCAGTACAGTTAAATGGATTGATAGACCCATTTGATGCGGTTAACCGGTCGTTCATCTTGCGCCAGAGAAAATAGAATTGCAATTTTAATATAAATGACGCTTTGACGGTAAGATGAATACTCGATGTTGGACTTGCTTCCTCGCCGCGTCGGGTCAGAATCATCAGACCCATCTTTTGCGGCAATTTGAGTAGAAATCGCGTAAAAGCCCCTTGATGGATGCCGCTCCCGCATCGGTTATTGCGTTAGAGATAGTTACTTATTTATTAGTAAGTATTTCCATAATATATAAAACATCAGAAAATTGTCAAGAAAAAGGGCCGGCACCTTCCTCAAAACTTGCAGTTATTCTTAAGTTCTTTTTTGTACACATTTCTGAAGTCATATTATGCCGGCAACCGGAGCATTAAACGCCTTATTTTCATTTTTGTTTCATTCTGTGTCCTATTTTGTAACGTACAATAAAACTTTTAAAAAATTGTAGTTAAACTATTTATAATGTCTTATATTATTATTATTATTGTATTAGGTTTACATGTTTCCAGTATGTTAACTACTATGAGGGCCAATATTTATTTGTTTGTTGTGTTTAATATTTCGTCAGATTTTGATAAAAGTAGGTAGATTGAAACCTGGATATGTCCTAAAACTACAACCAAGACCACCAGCAGCATCTTTGGAGTTCGATGGAAATTGTGCGATCGCCAACCCGCATGCCAAGCGTGGCGATTATGGCGTACCCCTCATGTAGAACACAACCAAACCACGGCCCCAAGGTTCCGGCGACATCGTGCGATAAAACTATTGTAATACAATCCCAGTGGAAGTTTAGTGGTGACTAGCATGGTAGCCCGTTAGCAATTTTAACAATTCCAGCGTTGCATGACTGCGCTGTACGGAAGGCCGCTATTTAGCTATTCAATGCATCCATTGTTGCAGGTAAGTTCCTCTAGAAGTTAATAGTAGATGCAACAGGTAGATGTGCTTTATATAGTAACACACGTTTATTATCCAATTAACTGCGGCCCGCCCATTGATTGTGGGCGGGTATAGACGGGATACATTGCATGCAATGCAAGCTAAACTATAAGAGATTGGAAATTTGTATTTACAAATTCTGGCAGGCCTGCCCCTTTTGCCGCTTCGGCTAAACTCGGCTAACACGCACTTTCGAGGTGCAAGTGGTTGACTGTGACTCTTATCGCACCGCGACCGGCTAAACACGCAAGTGTCACATAAAACAGTATTCCGTATTCGTTTCAGAAGTATGTGATTGGCCAGCTGAAAGTGAGTTGCATTGTAACGGGTGTTGGCTGTAACCTCCAGGGACACGACTGGGACATAAATTCCCAGTTTTATTACTAACTGAGCTCGTGGACTGTACTTACTAGAACAATAGGGATGTTTACTTATAGTGAACTAAGCAACTTTTTATGAAATGTCATTATTTTCTACGCTCAAGCAGCGTCAATTTTTAACCGACTTCATAAAAAGGAGGAGGTTCTCAATTCGGTTGTATATATATATTTTGTCATGTTTTTTTTTCAATGTTTGTTACCTCAGAACTCCGTCATTTATGAGCTGATTCATAGATTTTTTTTGTTTATATGTATATGCTTCCAGGTGGGTCCCATTTTTTTTTACAATCCAGTTGGATGATTGGAGGGAGCTCCTCAATTATATTAGGCACGCGTGTAGTGATTTTGGGTATTTTCTATTATAACTCGTGTATTTACATCCGGAAATCATAAATTTGGTGAAGTGGAATTGATGAGGAAGACCACAGCTGACTTATGGAATTCCTCAATGATGTACTTAAAAGTACAAAAGTACGTCACAGATTCTGATAAGATTCCGTTGAAATAGCAACTAATGAAGTGCCAAAGTGATCCTTGTAGAATCGACGGAAGGCCTCAAATATTATCGACCCACATACAGCAGCGATTCGGTTTTTTTCTCTTTCGATTTATTTCAGTTCATGTGTGGCTTGGCGGAACACTAAATTAAAGTTGTTCAAAACTTTGTTTTTGATTAAATTATTATTTCAATTGTTATGTTGTTATATAAAAATCCACGAAAACAAAAATAAGTTAAAGCATAATGTTTAGGTCAGAATTTTCGTGTTTTTTGACCTAGTAATGTAAGGATAATTATTATTTTCTTTATTTATTTATACATCTCAGCGTTTTTACAATAATTGTATAAAAAATAAAATATAAAAGAACCAAACTATACATACAAAACATAAAATCACTACAATATCCTAACCTAGGGTTCCTAAGGGTGCCGCTGGCAGTGGGCGGGGCCTAAGCTATCGGTGGTCAGGGCGACAGAGAGAGGATCCGAACCTCTTGACTTTTCGCACAGTGTCCAGGAGTACCGCCTTCTGTATTTGACCCTTCACCCAGCCATCCAGCGATAAAAAACTCGCTGGTGTTGGTGGTTGGTAAAGACTTCGCTATAAGACCATTCGCCGAAATGACTATCGTAACGATGATCGTTGGATACTGTTGTCAAATAAGTACCGCATTAAGGGTGCAGTGAAAAGAGATTATAAACTGGTAAGACATTAACGAATTGCCAAAGGCTACGGAACATCCGATGATTCCTTTGCTGATGATGACAGTACTATTGTATTTTCTGGACAAACTGGTGAAACATATGAAACTGACATTAACAATACATGAATTAAAATTAAAGAATGGCTAACCAATGTAGAGGGTAATCTCCGGAACCGCTTATCTGATTTAAAAAAATCTTTCAATTGTGTATTGAATGTACTTTTCAGGATGGCAATAGGCTACGTTTAATCATAAAATAGATCTTGACAAAACTAATCCCACCAAAAACATTTCATGTAAAGTGATTGCCAAGACTCCGTCGCTCATATAGCTTATATAGCTTTCAGCGTGAAAAAGATATTAGCAGATCGCTATTAGCTCCAAGCTTCCTACTCCACACGATGTACGTAAATAACCCACAATTGCACACCAACGTCAACACGGCTTAACTCTACCAGCCATGCCCTTCAGACGTCTAGCATCAAAATTTGCGTAAGTCTCGTACAAAATTCCACCCCCTAGTTCTTAAGGGGTTGGGGAGTAGAAGTTCCAATTTTTTGGGTTTTTTTTATTGATTGTGTACTAATACTAGCTTTCATACCAAATTTCAGCTTTCTAGGACTTCAGGAAGTACCCTAAAGGTTTTGGTGATCAATGTGAGTAAGTGAGTCAGTGATGAAGTCGGCATTTTTTAGATATCAATAAAATCTTAAGTATAAGAGCTTATGTATCTGAAACTTTATATGTTTAATAAATCCATTGTTGGCATCATATCCCGAGCATTTTATTTATCTGGTTTAATCCAAACCCAAGTTAAGAGGTTTCAAAAAAACGACGAACCGCTTCGAGAAAAGGTAGGTAGTGCCCTTGCGCTTCGCTTGGCTCGTCGTGGCGGAACACTACCGTGCCCCCAGATATCATGACATTTTAATAAAAAAACAAACCTGTCAATTTATCTATAGCTTATAAACAAGGGACATAAAATCGAGGAAACGGACGTAACAAAAATTTTAGGTCTTAGTACTATCTACATATACCTAATACATAAGTTGACATGGAAAAACCACTGACATTATAAGTAACAAATTAAGTAAATTTTCGTATGCGCTATACAATCTGAAAAGAATCGCAAATTATTTAGTAATCGGTTTTTTTGCTTATGCGTACTTTAAGGTATGGGATACTTTTCTGGGGAAATTTAGCAAATAAGGAAATAGTAGTTTGTATGACAAGGGTCTATAAAATAATCCATATATTACCACGAGATAGTTGTTTTCCCCAACGAAGTGAGAGGAAATTGTTCGATGGGTGATGGGCTTTTTCACTCCTTTTGTTCAAAAACAAGTTTTTTCTAGGCCAAACTTGTTTTTGATCCCTCTGCATATTTTTTCTATCTAACCTTTTTGCCCAAGGGAGTAGAATTCAGTTTCGCTCCCTGCACACTTTTCAGAAAAAAAAACACTGTGGGCCAGAGCGAAGCCAGACACAATATGTCATTTTAGTACCGTGTTTTTAAGGAGACAATCTGATTAGGGTTTCTAAATACCGCGCATTTTTCTTCGTGTAGCTTTTCGGGTATCTCATACAATGTCTTCCTTGAACGCTTTTGAATAATATCATGCTCAATAAATAAAAATATGGATTTATTAATATTACTTTCTAATAACTACATGTTATTTCAATCAATGTTTATTTTATAAATATGATTACTAATATATTGATATTATAAGTAGACCACGGAACAAAAAGCCCGCAAAACATATCTACGCAATGACAAGCACGTCATAGAAGTTGCTATACTAATATTTTCAATTTACAATGATGATTTCATCCAGTTCAAGAGAAAACGATACGTTAACACCGGAGTTTATTAAAATGGAAGCAAAAAACGTCATTAACAATGTCCTGCTGTTCAAATTTGCACGAAGCGATAAGTTTTGAAAAGAAAACTTAATTCTATTATATCTTTACTCGCCGAAATTACGCGTGACCGGAGGGCTGGCTCATACCTCGCACAGAGGATAAGCATAGCCATCCAACGTGGCAATGCTGCCAGCCTTCTGGGCACGTTGCCCAGCGACGGCGAACTGGGGCAAATATTTTATTTGTAAGTTATTTTATTTTATAAGTAGTTAAGTTTTAGATATATTTATAATAAGTTTTTTTATGTTAATTCAACATGTTCTGACATGTAATATTGACAATTACGAATAAATTAATATAAAATCTACTTATAATTGCACGTTTCTTTATAAGTTATTCTAATTATTAATATCTCATATGTAAGTAAGAAAGAAATTACAATAAAAACAAACCCAACTGAACATAATGGGTTATTAACGAAACGTTTCTGAAAAATGCCTTGAGACAAATAAAACTTGGGCAAATTAGGCACTTATTAGAGGAAACCAAAATTCCTTGAAAAAGGGGATCGCATGAATTCGATTATCAGATGAAGGCTCATGATCGCCTAAAGACTGAGTCCAGCCATCTAGAGCCTCTAGCTAGAGATATAAACAGCCAGCTTATCGGGAACAATGCTCCAGAAGACTCTTGGATACATAGAGAAATGTTATAAGTGAAACCGGTCTTGAATATAATGGTAAAATAAAGTCCCTATTTCTAAAGTATTTTAATTAAGTAAGTATATGATTGCGCTACTGTTCGATCCTGTACCGTGACCGAGGTAATTACTCCAGGAAAAATACGGTCTTGAAAAACATTAATTTATAATAGTGTTTTTTTTGCTGATTTCATTTTCAAATGTTATTCTAAGATGATTTATTCAAGAATCCGACAAACTTTCCACCCGGAAGTAATTATGTAGGTTTAAATGTAGCATGCATTGGATTTTTTTATGATATGATATGAATATTATATAGCAAATGTAAATGAACCAAAATAAAGACGAAGATATTTATTAATATTTCTGAATTTTCTCAAGCTAGTTGATTTATAATTTTTCGATGTCTGAAATTTTGTCGGGTTCTTTCGGTGGGTAACTATTTAATTGTTAATATATCCGTTACACAGAAAAATAAGCTATTATAAAATGTTTCCAAAATTGTCATTTTCTCCATACAAGTTGTCAGTTCATTGACTGGACTATATGTCGAGTTTAGTATGCATTATGGCTACCATCGAAATTATCAATTCATAAGCAAGGCAATGTTTTCCATGAAATATTTCATTTCGGTTGCCTATATTGAGAGCTATTTTAGAGCTAAAGAGTGCTATTTTCACAGCACGATTTTTTTAAGGGCTGTGTAAGTTTTGCTCCCATACGCAAATCATATATTTGTTCAGAAATGTCTCTCCCTTCTCTTACTGTGAAATGTGATTTAACTACATTGATCTGTCGCACTCGTAAACCCCTACATTGTAAAATTTATCGATAAATATTTGAGAACTCACTTATAAATTAATGTAAAATACAGTATTAGCTACATTTCAATATGTGTCTGCAAATATAGTATATTTTATATCAGATACCTAAATTACCTAAAAGGTAACCTAAAACGTGCCTGTAATTGAAGGAGACCAACCATAGAATATCCGCATTTATTCCCGACGCATTACTGACATGTGTCAAAATAGTGAGCAATTGGGCACTGACCGCGCCCAAGTTCCGAACAATCATAAACAGGAAAGTCCAACTATAATTTTAACTAGCCACTCACTTGCTTGTGGCAACCACAGTTACCAATTTCGCGCACCCATAAACTGATGGTGGCAACTGTGGTTGCCAAGAGAAGTATGGACTTCTTTGATAGAGAAAAATGGAAAGCAATTTAGGCTACCTTTTTAAAAATCCGAAAGCAAGTGAGTGGCTAGAATACCTACCAAGTGTGACTCAACGGCTAAACTCTTATTTGTGTCCTGGTCTAAAAGTAACAGACACCGAAGGGATTGAGTAGGCATTACGGTGGCACATCGATAAAAAGAATAGCTCAGGTTAAATGAGAGAGTATTTTCAATTAAGCCCGATAAAGACAATACGTTTATTTAACAGATAAGAAATAAAATATACAAAAAAATACAGACATAAACATAACATGCTATAATTTATTTTAAAACAAAGTTTTAACCGACTTGGGATCAGTACACAAATCCCTTCAAGAGTGCCTGATCAGATCCTGACCTGATGACCACGGGACTACCTGGGAAGGATACTCTTTCTAACAAAAAAATAATTTTCTAAATCGTTCTAGGCATTTTCGAGTAATCGGGGAACATACTTAACTTACATAAAATGATTTTGACGAATTAGAACCTCCTCCTTTAAAAAGTCGGTTTAAAATGGTCGCCTCTCAGCTGAGACGTATTAAGATGTCGGCTATGGAAAATCAAAGCAACAAGTTAGCTTCTGACATTGAGTTGTTGCCACTTGTCAAGATCATGCGCCATTTCATTGCGCGCCAGTTCACAGCTTGAAGGTCGTGTAAGATCATGCGCCATTTCATTGCGCGCCAGTTCACAGCTTGAAGATCGTGTAAGATCATGCGCCATTTCATTGCGCGCCAGTTCACAGCTTGAAGGTCGTGTAAGATCATGCGCCATTTCATTGCGCGCCAGTTCACAGCATGAAGATCGTGTAAGATCATGCGCCATTTCATTGCGCGCCAGTTCACAGCTTGAAGGTCGTGTAAGATCATGCGCCATTTCATTGCGCGCCAGTTCACAGCTTGAAGATCGTGTAAGATCATGCGCCATTTCATTGCGCGTCAGTTCACAGCTTGAAGGTCGTGTAAGTCTGTCGTTCCACCGATACCTGGGACGCCCCACTGGTCACCGCCGTACTGAAGTATGGCCCATATATGCCCATTTAGCGTCCCGATTTTCCCCTATGCTGACCGAGTCAGCGGAGACGGTGAGCGTTTCTGCGTTAATGTTGAGCGCGGCAACAAGATTCTCAATTGGGGCGTTCTTCTGTCGAGTATACGAGTCCAGCTTGCGCCATAGGTATATCTTCACTGGACATAATATCTATCGGAGAAATTTCCTCTCGGCCACCAGAGCCTATTTCTTTCTTTCAGTATTAACGTTCAGGGGCCCATTTCTCAAAAGCTTGTAACTTGTAATACAAGCGGACGCCTCTTTTCCGCTCCTACTGTTAGAAATTGTCTTCCGCTTGCATTACAAGTTACAAGCTTTTGAGAAATGGGCCCCTAGTCATACATCCATACACATATAGTACTATGACCGTTTTATAAATGCGGAGTTTGGTATTTCCCTGCTGCTATAAAAAAGAATAAAGAAAAATAATAAAAGGGACTTGTGCATTACTGTGTTTGCGATTTATTTCCTACGTTACGTCAACGTAATGGGGGAAACAGGCAAATCACATCACGTTTTATTTTACATTCTGTATTTTCTCGACATTTTGCCTTTTCCGTTTTAAGGTTCATCACGCGGCTGGTGCAAACGGGCCCCTATTGATAAGTAAGTACATTCATCTGTCTTTGTGTCTGTTTATTTGGCCGATCTTTAAAGAGCAGTAGCTACTCGTATCTTTTTCACTGTATTAGATACATATAACTAGAGAGATACTGGTAATTTTCCCAAAATGGGCGTTATTATATACCAGACTTGCCCGCGGCTCCACCCGCGTGAATGAATTATATGAATGTATATTTGTCACAATTGTATTATGTTCATGAGCCATGAGCCCTGATTAGCAACAACGGTACAATATGGAAATAAAAAAGAGTATATATTTTCATATGTTTATGTATATTTCAAACTCAGTAATTAAAACGTCTTGTACTCTGCGGCCACCGTTCCAAAACTGGCCACCTCATACTAAAAAGGAACTCTATTCACTTATAATAGATACTTATAGCTCGAAAGAGACAGAGCACTTCTTTAATCCATTTCTTTAAGGCTGTGCATTGGAAATTATCGCGTGCTTTGAAACGCCGTACTGACTAGATTAAGGAACAATAAGGTCTGATTTTCAGATATATGATTCTTGACTATATGATTGTTTATCTGATTTTATCGATACAAGATTGCTTAAAATTTCTTCGATAGAAAAAAATTCCAAAGTTGGATCTGTATTTTCCTTTTTTTTCTCAGCCTACTCAAACGATACATTATTTTACGACACAATCAAGTTAATACTCGTAGTATTTTATCAATATTTTATCTCATCTAAAATCTCACTTAATGAAATTTAAATAAAACGTCTCTAAGTTAGGTATTTATCGAAATTTGTCCAAAAAAAGTCATTCCCGAATAGTGTTACATGTTCGCGGGGCGTGTTCTACTCAAATCAAGGCATCACCTTAATCACAAACCGTGGTTATATAGTCTAAGCAGGGCTTAAAGTATTATTAGAGACCAAATGCGTCTACTTAAACGTAAGGTATTAAGAGAGACCAATCCGAACGTTAGCCGAAACATTTCCGAACAATGGCCGACGGTTCTAATTGTCAATGTTATCGAGATTTCATTACGTGATTGTAGAAAAAATACGCAACACAACCGGGAGCCTTTATGCTCTTATTCTGAGGTAATATCCAGAAAATTGATTCTAAACATTATTTCTCGTGTTACTTGCGTTGTTTTTGACAAAAGTGACGCCGGAGATCGTGTTTTCTGTAAGACGCTATCCCACTCGTTCCTTCGTGTTTTATCCCGTTCTGGTTTTTCGATTTTATATAATAGAAGATATATGAATTGACATTAACTGTATTTTTCTAGAATGAATACCTATTAGGATATTTTTTTTCTGTATATTTTTGTACACGGAGGTATAAGTTTGCCTATTTCGTTTTACCTACCTTCCTCTTAATTGTTCAAAGGTTACCTGGAAGAGATCCCTCATGGGGATAAGTTCGCCTTTGTACTTTGATCAATTGTGTGACATGTATATTTTTTAACCGTTGTGTCTAATAACGTGCTTACATACACATACAGTATCTAAAATAAATAAATAATTAAGAGATAACCTATACGATATAATTCAATTTTTGTCGGGGATCCGTATCCCCGACAAAAATAAAATAAAAAGATACTGTATGTGTATGTAAGCACTTTATTAGACACAACAAAAGGCCCTGTTTCACCAACTCGACAATTGTCACCTGACAACGACAATTCACAGTACATTGCTGGATCCACAAGTAACCTAGCAACCACCTTTTCTTCTAGAATGATGTTTAGTTCGTGAGAAAATTATACGCTGCTTATTGAAAGAGTACAGCGCAAATTCACTCGTTTCCTATCAAAACACTACTACGGCGGGTACTATCCGACTCTCTTTCCATCATTGTTCGTGACCGGGATGCTACAGGGGTGGAAACCCTGCATGTACGCCGGAAAACTTCGATGCTTACACATTCGGCTGCCCAATATAGAAAACAAGTAACTCTCTTTTGGCAAATTTTACAGAAGTGCAAAACCACCTAATAATTAATAAACTTAAATAGCATTAAAAAACGACGCAAGGGCATTTGGAGGTGTAAAACTAGATCTTTGTCATATATTTTTTATGTTCAGCTTAATCAGAATTGGGGAAAAATGTTTTCTGCGTAGACCGGCCGTCGAAATTTTAAGGAAATCCTCACGTAAAAACAAGTATCTCTCAACTTACTTGTTTTTACGTGGGGATATTTAAAAAAAATGTATTAGCATTATTACATTTTTATGGACGCAGTTTGTATGTTTAGGGTAATCTCCGGAAACAATTATCCGATTACTAAAATTCTTTCACCTGCGTGTAGTTTGAACTTTCTTGATGGTTATAGGCTATATTTTTATCCCGCGCGTTTGCCTGCGTTCTTTGCAATACGCGGGTTAAGACGCGCGGGCAGGTTATAATTATATAATAGATATCTGAAAGACACGAAGACTCAAGTATAAACATTATAAGCATACATAAACTATCACCATTTAAACAGATTACCCAATCTACAATATCTCCATTGGCCAATTCCATTATTCCAGTGGCCAAAAAAGATACTTGGATTATAAAATTATTAATAACTTGGAAAATATAAGGCTTAGAAGATTTGTGTTGATGAACGTAGATGGCCTTTCAGGCCCTTTATCCAAATATCCAAAAAAATAAAATCGAAAAGAGTGAGTTACTTGTTTTCTGCATGGAGCAGCCGCAGAAATGCCTTCTACGCCACAAGGTAAGACAACCCGTCCGTCTTGGCCCAGTTGAATTTATTGTAACTGACAACTTTACAAAGGCCGTGGGTCGCAAAGGAAGACGGGTAAGGAACCTTTTCTTTTTACGAGCAATACTCGCACTCTGCAAGCGTGCAACGCACCTACTGCCAGAGCCACTGCGTTACACAATAAGTTCCTTGCACAAATCCAGGATGCCGATGTGTTTGCGGATAGTTGGTCATCACTAAGACTTCAAATTATTCGTTTCGCAAATAAACTCACTTTTTTGTAAAATGTTACAATTAGTAAGTAGTTTTAATTTAGCGCCTAAGCAAACCTGTAAAATAACTATCTTTTGAACGTTTTGGGTAATTGTAAGTCCATCCTGAAGAAAGGTCAGGTCAAGTCAAGAGTACCCTAAACCGACGAGCATGCATGCAGAATGTAATGAAAGTGAATGAAGCAGAAAGGTTTGTCAAGATCGTAGCAAGTGGAAATCCGTGATCTAGGCGTGATTATATGTATGTATGTAAGTCCATAAGAGTATGATTATAAAAAAATACGAGAAACGCGTTTTCAGTGAAGTAAGTATGTGTCGGTAATGATCATGATATCTCCTTTGACGATTCCGACAATACAATCTGATATTATGGGCAATATCAAAGCTTTGTGTACCCAATAAACGTGAGGAGTTGAACCGCACTAAGTGTGTTTTAGTGATTCACTCAGTGTTATTTAGTACCCAATTAGCGTGAGTCGTTAAATATAAATTAAATCCGTGTCAGTTTTGTGACGAAAAATAAACATAATTAATTATGTGAAAATGAACTTGTCTCACATTTAAATAAAGTGCATATATCATTTATAAAATGAAAAGAAAAAGTTGACTTTTATACTAACTGACTAATTAATGGTCGTCCGTCACAAACCTGACACTGAGTTAATTTTTGTTTAATAACTCACGCTAATTGGGTACTAAATAACACTGAGTGAATCACTAAAACACATTAAGTACGGTTCACTAAATTTAAATGGTTCTTTATCACTTACTAGCGACCCGCCCCGGCTTCGCACGGGTACTATGGTATGGGTAGGTATATGTATTAGTAAATCAATATATTTAAACCATAACAATAAGTTATCATAGATATAAAAAACAAAATATCAGTATGTAATGACCTAAGTCAGGTGTCACGTACCTACTGAAAAAAAAAAGTTTTTTATTTCATTTCCTCGCAATCGAAGTGAAAAGTAGAGTGTACAATTCGTCCTTAAAACCCACTTTACACTCGATTTTATATTCATCCTAGGATAAACATCTCGCGTAAAATGGTGCGTTCTATGCACTTGTTGTACGATCTACAGTAGGTGTGACAAAATGTGTAGATGTATGGAATGGACGGACTTTCTCATTCACGTTCACGTGTAATGAATATGCATAACTAAATAAAATATGAAAACATAACAAAACGTAATCATCAAAGTACATTTTGGCTTAATTTGTAGTAAGTATATCGATTGGAACAACTTCAGGAAGAAAGAAATCGCATAAAACATTTCATGTAAAGAGAGGCCAAGTCTCGAAAGTCTTCCACCGTAAAAAGTTGTGCGATATTTCTTTACTGCATTTATGGATTTTGGCATACCTAAAACTATGTAGTATTGTGTGATTGCCAGGTCGCAAAATTTTATTTAGCTAGCAAAGAAAGAATAATAAGAATGCCTTTGACTTGGTACTACGAAATATCTCACAACTTTTTACGGTGGAAAAGTTTCGAGACTTGGCCTCTTTTTTACATGGAATGTCTTATATGGGATCTCACTTCCTTTTGTAGGTTATTGTGTTATCAATAACATCCAAATTATGAATGCAGTCCCAATCTTGCTTTTTAATTTTTTGCCAGTTCACTGCAATAATATCATTGTAATAATATCATTTATATGGGATTACAAATATTTATGCAGTTGGTGTACCAACAAAACTGGACCGTAATTGCAAAATATTTTATTCTCGTGATTTATTCACTAAACACTAACGGCCGTATTCATAAACGTACTACAAGCCTGTTTTAACTAAAATGGCGTTAAAATTCGTTTGTCCTTATCTGTCACTTTGACATTTGTGCTCGTAAGAAAGGGACAAAGCACATTTTATTTAGCAGAGGCATTTTAAATTTTATGAATAAGGCGGTAATTGTATACTGAAGCTTCTATGTCTGCTAGAAGTGCCTTATACTTTTTATAATCGGTCAGTGAGTCAGTTAGTCAGTGACAAAATTAAGAAACTTTGACCAGTTATAATTCTTAAACTACTGGTTCAAATTGAATGAAATTTTAAATATACCGTGTGTATACAATGCCTGCTTGGTTAATAAACATTCAGGCTTCTAGTAATATCCACAACGACGTTATTGGGGGGTCGAAAATGGCCTGAACTGCTTCGAGAAAAGGATGGTACGGCCGTGCCGCTGTTTTGCTCGACTTGGCGGGAGCACTGCCGTGCCCCCAGATCGAGGCTCCCGGGGATTGGGAGCGGGGGGCAACAATGAGGCGAGTAGGTAATGGAGCCGTGGAGTGCAGCTGCTCGCTCTCTCTCGCTAGGGACTTAAAAATTAAACAACAGACTCTGTTTGAAATTCATCACTAAGGCGGGTCTCTCCAAGGTACAAGTTTAACCGTTGTGCACGCGCCTTGAAATATTTATAACACAGCAAAGTGTGACGTGACAGACTAAGTTTCTACGTTGTTTCAAAGGAAATGAAAAGCAAATTTCTTAAAAGAAATGAAATATAAATACTAACTTTCCGGTTAAATTCAGTTGAAGAGGGTTTATTGTAATGAAAAGCCGGTTTTCGCGATGTTAAAGCGAGCGTTTTTAAGCGAGCTGAACATATTTAGACAAAACAGGTTCCACAAGGGAAGTAGGTAGAAATAAAATGAGGAACACGTCCTATTTTATTTAACAATGTTCAAACCATTCGCTATCAAAGCCTACTGTAAAATAGGCATAAAGAGTGGAGCAATCCCACAATTTACGACGCCGATAAGGTGTCTCGAACACAAAGAAAATAACTCGTCGCTTGTGCGGCGGCGGCGAAAGGAAAAGCAATTAGCCAGAATGCAAATAGCGAAATGTATTGTAGTGTTCAGCACATTTGCATACAAATGCTTTAAAAGCGAAGCGAAGGGCACGTTCCTGGGTTGTTCTCGCCCGTACACGAGCTGAACTTTCATCGCAGTGCAACAATAAATCAGCCCATCCCCAACTCTCCTAAACGCCCAAATCACGACTCACTAAAGTTCCTATCTCATCATGGAAATCATATTATACAAACATTGGTATGTAAATGTTACTCACAAGCGTATCTACCTAGAACTGCTAAGAATAAACCGTAAAATTGGATAGAAGAGGGTGAAATCGCGTTAAACCCCTAAATTATGTTACCAACATGTACATATTATATGACTACGATTGAAATGAGGAGATTACATGCCCGAAGCCGCAAAGTAAAAAGCGGCACGGGGCATTTCAATTACTCTTCTGATTGTGCTTCCTCGTGTAGCACGGATTACGAGATAACAAAACATGTCATGCGTTAAATTATAAATGGTCGACGGGTTAACATATTTTCCACATTAGGGCACACCAAAGCTACTTTGACGCAAAGATTGTCAATTTGGCCTCTAAAATGAGAATTTAAAAATCAGGAAAGAAGAAAATTGTTAAAGATAAAATCGATGTAGTTATATAGTTGTTTCAGGTAAAGTTTCTTAGTTTTAAAATTCGGCGAGTCGAGTTTTAGAAAAATATTAGTAGTCCACAAAGTTAACTCCACGTGGTTAAAGTGGCGAAGTCTCTTAGGAGTTATTTGTGATTCCCGCATGCCCATTAAAGTAAAAGGTGCGGTATATTAAGACAATAGTTAGACCAGGTTTGCAGTATGGCACCGAGTGTTTGACCACAAAGAGATCACACGAACAACGTCTCCATGTTAACGAGATGAAAATGCTACGGTGGGCTGGCGGAGTTAGTAGATTGCACAAAATACGCAATAAAAATATCCGCGGAAGCTCCAGAGAGGCTCCTGTCACGGAAAAACTGGTTGAACGACAACTGCGCTGGTCCATACCATATGGCCATCCATATCACGAGGAGAGAGGAATTTGCCGTAAATCTAGCGCTAGGATTACCCGAAAACCATCGAAAAAGAGGACGACCGAAATCCACACGGTGGTCCAGGATCAAAAAGACTGGAAGCCAAAAATCTTGATAAAATGAAATACCAGAACGAAAATGTCTGTCGCACGCGATCAGGAAGACCCGTCCCCAAGTACCTAGATGGGATAAGGGAAAGAAAAAGAAGAATATTTTAGAAGAATAAGTAAGAAACCATTATGAACATTGATGGTGCAAGCTATTATACTTACTACTCAAAACAAAATAACGGATACTTACATTTTTGAATTATATTCTTAGTTATTGGACAAAAACAAATTGATACCTAAGTGGCTAATTAATGATGACCCGCATCGTTCCGAATCCAACCACTTTCATGCTGGTGTTTAAATCTAATAGCTGGGAAAAATATATATTACTGTTAAGGGGCTCCCATACGCCAATGATCTTCGATCTAAATTCCTTAGTTTTCTAATGTTTTTTGTAACTTATTATATTAACAACAACGGCTTTAAGCAATATAGTATCCCATATTTACTTCAAAGTTCATTGTTTTCGAGATATTAGGTATCAAAGTTGAACAATTTTAGGCCACAGTTTTCTGGCCATAACTTTTGTGTGAATTAGTTTAAAATGAAAACTAGACACGTGTTTAGAGACGTCATAGACGAACCCAAATAAGTAGATTTCGTATATGTTAGATCTTTCACGTCAATAGAGATGCGAAATAGGTAAGTGTTTATATAGTCAATGTTTGAAAACATCATACAAAATTAAGTATTCATTTCTTTCAAAATCCGGTAGACAAAAATGGAGATAAAAGATTGAAGAACCGATAGCCGTTTGACTTATAATTCTATCTGTAGTGCAAAAGTAGGTGATACGATTCAAAACTTGTCAAAAATTGATGAAAACCTCGGGTAGCCCCTTAAATATAATTTTCACGTAACGATCACCATACTTGTGGCCCGTATTTTCTTTTGAGTAGTAACATAACAATGTAGAACTATTAAGGGCATTATTGATGTTAGTGTTTAGTGTATACAATATAGTTAAGTAAAGTCCCATAGTAAGCTCAATAAGGCTTGTGTTATGGGTACTAGACGACGATATAATTCATAGATATAAATACTTAAATACATAGAAACCATCCAAGACTCAGAAACAAATATTCAAGTTCATCACACAAATATTAGCCTTGACCGGAATTCGGACCCAGGACCTTTAGCTTCGTTGGCATTATTATAGGTACTTACTTTGAATATTTATGACGATGTGCGGGATGGAAAGCGGCCCATACAGAGACCTGCAGGACCTTTAGAACCTTTAGAACCGCAGTAGTGGCCCTATTTCCTCCTTTCAAATTTAGACCTAAAGTCGCCGTCAATGGAATTTGCAAACAATGTAAACAAACTGCCATAGTGAAAGACAATTTCAATATGGCGGTTTGTTTACATAATTAGCAAATTCTATTCTGACATAGATTAACAAAAAGTTTTCCTATGCTACCTTCGTTTCCTCTTAACGGTGAATGAATTAACCAGAGAAGCGCAATCGTTTTCCTCGAGGAAGGGCGGAGACATAAACAGTGATGTTTGAAAGCTGTAAATTAGGGAGCGTTTTAGACTCTCGCTGTCATAGACGCCACGTGGCTGAAATGATAATTACAACCGCTTGGAGATTTATAGTAATTGAACTACTCTCTGCACATCATGCTCTCGAAGGTTTCTTCCGTCGTATGATTAGTTCATCTATCTAAGATACAACATATGACTCTGATACAATGTTCTGGCTTTCGTTCTTATTGCCATAATGATTAGCAATGTAATTATTTAATTATATACACGGTGCCCCGGGAGGATTCCAAATAATTATTAATAGTGTGTTATTTGAGGTCATAGGGAATTAAACATGTCATATTAAGTTACAGTGGTCTGTGTATAAAGTAATCTGATACAGGATCACACGTTTTTTCATACATTAAAATTTTTTGCTTGCCTAGTATGTATGCAAATAAGAAAGAGCCGAACTCAGCTACTTTTGTATGTCGTTTTTACTCCTCATGGATATGCTGTTAAAATTATTTGGAATCATCCCGAAGCACCGTGACCACAACACACGGTGACCGTGACCGTGACCTTGACTTACAATATTAACAGGAACTGTGATGTCTCGCTCCATCGTTCCAAAGCTCTCCTGCCATTCCAACAATACGCGGAGCATCATATTTTAAACTAATTCCTAAGCAATCCGACCACTGGCAGACATATTCAAAAGATTATCTTGTGACTGTATGTCGTAGCAGCGAACCCAGGGCGCTCATCTCAACACGCTGTAGACTAAGCAGCTGATTGAAATTTACATATTTGCTTTAGTAGGGAGAAACAATTCAGGGCGAACAACCACAACGGGACAAATGCAAACATGTGTATGTGTACTATGCTGAGTTATTTGCAAAGGGAAGCATAAATAGTATGTTACGTCGAGATTCGTAAGTAAGTACTTGGACGCGACGAAATCTAATTTGGCACACATTCAAACAAACAAAGAGTCTTTGAATCAAGAATCCTTGTTATCTAAAGAGCTAGCGGCCATGCTTTGCCAACTAACTTTCGTGCGATATATGAAACACAATACAGGTACTGGTTGGAATTGAGCGAGTGTTTGTTCATAATTAAATGCTTTATTAAAAATACCGGGCGTCAGCATGAAAACGAGCCTGATAATTGTTCGATCTCCGCAAAAAGTAAACTTTTAGGTTACGTAGCTGGGCATTAAAAAAAATGTGGCTCCAATTAGCGTGAGTTGTTAAACAAAAAAACTCTGTGTACGAAAATTAAGCAAGCATGTTTTGTGAAAATGAACTTGTTTCACATTTAAATGACGTGTTTATATGCATATAATTTGTAAAAAGAAAAGAAAAAGTTAACTTTTGCACAAACTAAATACTTAATTGTCGTCACAAATTTGACAATGAGTTTTTTTGACGACCCACGCATTGGGTACACACATTTTTGAAAATGTAGTTAAACCAGTAAACATGCAATACGATAAACGAAAGACGTCTACTAATACGACCATTTCTGTGTCAAAGACATATAGAAGCCGCCGAGGGGAACAGGAAGTGTTAATAATACCTAGGTTAATATTTGCCAAATAAAGCATGTGTTGAAATAACAATTAACAAAATATACAGGAATAAATTCATCAAGCTTCACCCAACCGTAGCCGTTGATTGTTTATTATTTCAATTGCGTTCATCCGACAGATGCTTACTAAAACAAACATGGTGTAGCTCACATGTAGCTCTTCTGCGTGATGAATATTTTTACTTAAACGGTTGTCATTATGCGTACTAGTACTTAGCATTTATTTAGAAAAAATACTATCATTCATTTATCTTGACGTTTCAATGTTAGGCTACTTAAAAATGTACGATAAACTATATTTTATAACAAACAAAGAAATGATTATGGACTCCTTAATGTACACTTTTTGTATAATTAGTTCAAAATGATGCATCGATTGGTATCTCAGTGCTTTTATCAATTTTCTTTTTGGCCTTTTTTAACTTTTTCTTGAGTTTCTTATCTCTACCTTTCTTAGGTTTCGATTTTGGCACTTGGATTCCTTTACCGCCATATTCCCGATTACCTGTTATCCACGGCATGGCTATATTAGGTATTCCTTTATCTCTATAGTCCTTTACAAAATACCGGTTCCAAGCGAAACAGCAAACGTTATGTTTGTCTCTGCAGCCGGCCACTTCAGCGACGTTCTGGGCTCCCTTGCACAGCTTGTAGTTGATACAGATCCCTCCAGCTTGCCAACAGGGAGTGGTGACCAGCGCTCCTAGCAATACGGTTTCATTAATATTTGGAACATTCATAAGTACTACACTAAAGAATCTAAAAGGTTACAAAACTTTTTTAATATTTTGCTTCGCGCACAACATGACAGAAAGGTTGTGACCACTTTTGGTGCGTGATCCTAAAGCCTGTACCCTTTCAAAAATTGGATGTATGTATGGAGGTAGGTACTTAGTTTAGCAAAAAGTATTGAAACCGTGCGATGTACATTTTGAAATGAGAACTTTCTGGCTAAAACACTACTGTAAACGCCTACGCGTTGATAAAATCAACGGCGATTTGTATTTTCGCTAAACTACGTGTAATTGGCAACTGCTGAAAGATTTTAAAGCCATTTTGAGCCAGATTAGTCGGAAAGAACAATAACCATTTTGTATTTTCTAGATTAAGTATGTGTTTCGCTAACGGGCTAACGCACGCCATCCATGTTAAATAAACTGCTCTAGAAACTCACTTCTAGAGCTAGAAACGACGGAAGCTAACGCCGCCTGGTAAGCGAGAAGCTCTGCTCTCAGGTCTTCGTACTCCTCGTCGACAGATAAATCCAAGTTAGCGTCATCCCTTAAAGACGCTATCAGGTCGAGTCCGAGGTCAGTTTCATCGCTTTTTTCTGCATTATGAGATTGTGAGAACCGTTTCGCTAACACACATTGATATAAACAGAAAAATAAACCTAGCAGTACCGGCCGGTAAGACATTTCTAATATACCTAAACAATTTTGACTCGATTTCCGAACCGTTTTATGGGCGAACAAGTTAATATTCTTAGATAAGCGGAAAATGTCGGTCTTGCAATAAAATTCCACTTAAGTATTTGTTTTAACTAACAATCATGTACCCACTTACAAGCATTTTACAGAATTGACTTATATGTATCCCATACTCCTCAAGAATTAAGATTTATATCGAGTAACATTATGGCCAAGGCGCGGGAAGTAAGGGATTGTTTATCAATTTTTTTTTACCGGTATTAATAGAAGAAATTTTCCAACTTATACATATTTTTTTTTGTTCAGCTACAATTCTTTACCATTTGGCCCGATGTCAATGTCTTTTTTGTGTTTGAATGGCTGAAGCTCGAGGGTGGTCCCGTATAAATTAGGTGAATATCAGATGATGGCATCTTTTGGAAATCCGCGGTAGGTACACCTCAAATATTATAAGTAGACACATGTCAAACGATGTTGGGTGTTTGCCATTGTAACTTGTTCATTTGCTAGTAATACTCGTAGTTAAGTGATAATAATTTGTTTCAAACCAGTCAGTAAAGCGGTTGCTCTGACATGGCAACGGATGCAAGTTCAAATAATCTAGAGCCGAAAAGTTTTTAGTTAAAAAATCATTACAAACTAACTTAAATATTTAAACCTGCCCGTCACAGAAACATAGCTAGGACTCTAGAAGTTAACTTTACGACAGTTCGATCAATCGTAAAGAGAGTAAACCTAAGTATGTCAGTCCTGAAATGGCCGGAAGTACTTGTACAGTGTACTTGGTAGACGGTGCCAAAGGTGGCCAACTTTGGCACCGTCACCAAGTACTCTCGATTAAAGGGCTAAATGATACCACATGCCTCGTACTGTTGTCACATGATATAACACGAATATAATCAATAATAATTTTGACCGGAAGTGAAGGATTTTCAAACTTACGACCAATTTTAGGTGCAGATAATCTTCTGATTCATGCTAAGTACAACTTTCTCGACCTGCTGACATGCATTTTATTGTGTTGTCATGAGACGGAGGTGTATTGGGAGTGGGCTTAAGGACTAACTGTTTAGTTGACTCGCCGACTGGCGCAGCCTGGCCGTGGCGGTCAATAGTAAACTTGTCATTAGCTGTCAAATTTACTATTGTCCGCCACCGCAGGCCGCGCCAGTGTGTTACAGGCCTTATATGCCATATGTCAATAAACTCTAACATCTACTTGTCACGTACGTGACAATTGACAGTTTATTACTCTTAATTTAATTGGACTTTTGAGGTTGATTATAAAACTATTTTTCAAGGAGATTTTGTTTTAGTTTTATAGATTTAAAGAAGAGTTAGGGTGACAATGATTTTTATTAACACGTAATCGTAATTCAGTATTACACAAAAAAAAAATTGTTTCAGATAACTACAAGTTAATCGTGATTGGCATCAAGAACTGAATTAGAAAAAAATGTTCCTGATCACGAATTAAATATCACCGTGTATAATCAAGTGCATTATACCTATACTATAACAGTTAACAACATCTTCAATAGAGTAATGAAGGACAACCTGACGGTACATTTTAAATCGATGGTTGAGCGTTTGATATACATTACAACTAAGACAATTTGGTAACGGAAAATGACCCTTGAATTGGCACGAACTTGGCCGGACACACTGCCGTACACAAGTCGAGCAATCAGAAAATTATTCCATGGGGTCGAGTCATTAAATCAGCAAACATTCAATACAAACAGTACTGAATAATAATATTATGATATAGGCAATAATAATATATTGATAAAACTCATTCAATTCCTAGCGTACAGAATGTATTGTGATGCCAAATGCCAATTCTCGAGTGCCAGGTCGTTGAAACAAGACGGAAAAGTGGAGACGTGTGATCAAATTATGTCGCTTCAGTTATTGTGCTCCCTCTTGCTCCATACGCTATAATTACTAAGTTGTTAGTTGTATTATTAGAGCATCGTTAATAATTAATTACGTAAGCGCCAACCGGACTAACATAAGGTGCCTTTTCCCTGAGAAAGACAGATATTTTTTTAAATACTACGCCGGTAGTAATCGAACATGTACGGTTTGCCTGATGTTAAGCAGGCACCGCAGCCTATAGACGCTTGGGACTCCAGAATAATCACAAGCTCGTTGCCTTAGTTGATTTGAAGATTCGTAGTGTTTACATAGACAAATGCTGACTCAACAAAACGCATTATTAGGAGCTCTGGCAACCTTAATCACCACCAGGAACACTCATACCTACAGAGCAAGTAGCGGTATAATACTCGTAATGCCTGCCAAATATAATAATGCCTGCGGTCCTCTATAACGTGGAGGAACCCCAGTTAGGGTGCTCCAAATATAATAATGCCTGCGGTCCTCTATAACGTGGAGGAACCCCAGTTAGGGTGCTCGAAATATAATAATGCCTGCGGTCCTCTATAACGTGGAGGAACCCCAGTCAGGGTGCTCCAAATATAATAATGCCTGCGGTCCTCTATAACGTGGAATTTGTAACGCTACTTATTCATATGCCCATTCTTATGCGGTCGTCATCCGAGATAGATGTCCAAGAGAAATCCTCGCCATTCTCAAATGAATACAGTCCTTTTTAGGGTTCCGTAGTCGACTAGGAACCCTTATAGTTTCGCTTTGTCTGTCCGTCCGCCCGCGGATAATCTCAGTAACCGTTAGCACTAGAAAGCTGAATTTGTTACTAATATGTATATCAATCACGCCGACAAAGTGGTAAAATAAAAAGTGTTTTTTTTATTAGGGTACCTCCTCTATACGTAACGTGGGGAGTGTTTTTTTTTCATTTCAACCCTAACGTGTGATATATTATTGGATAGGTATTTAAAAATGAATAGGGGTTTGCTAAAATAATTATGTGGTAATGTTAATATTTTCGGAGATAATCGCTCCAGAAGTAAAAAAATGTGTGTCCCCCTCTAGCTTTTGAACCATAAGTTTTAAAAATATGAAAAAAATCTCAAAAGTAGAACTTTATAAAAACTTTCTAGAAAAATTATTATGAACTTGATGGGTTGAATTGTTTTTGAAAAAAATTACAAAATAATTTCTGAACTAAGTTTGTAATTTAACCGTATAAGCAGGTGTTTATTGTTTTCTACAAAATCACAATGAAATGACGTGCTTTCAAATAAAGTAAAAAAACAGTGAAAAACGGTTCACTCAAAAAAGAATTATCCCATAAAAATCATCTTCCATACTTTAAGCTCACGCGCAATAGTTTACTTAATTTGAGGAAAAGGATGTCGCTGTACGCGGAATGCTCACATTGTACATGGCGCTGTTAAGATTTCTCCTGATTTAATGGGGTCGGAACAGGTGCGCCCATACATTAGATCGAAATTTTGTCACACTCAAATTGCCCTAGTTGTCTTTGGTCATTCGTTGTCTAATAATAAAATTGTTCGCTAAGCATTGCTTGTATTGTGTCTGTCCATAATACATGGTCGATTTGATTTGGGAATTTGAACTCTCTTGCTTTCTCTTCGTCGTCTTTTACATTCGGTTCACGGAACGGGCTACGGAACCCTACACTGAGCGTGGCCCGACACGCTCTTGGCCGGTTTTACATGTATACCTAGCTTTACCATTTACGTGCGATGAAACAAAATGAACAAATTCTGGGGTTGAACACAAAAGTTACATACCTAGAGCGGTTTGCGCCTCGTTGTTTTTACTCTCACTTGGAAATTATGCTAATGAAGACGCGTTCTATTTCAACCGGAAATAATAATATTATTTATAAGCAGCCGTTTGTAGGTAGTCGTGTTGTGCTAACGCAAAATAAGAAAGTCAATTTATAATCATAATCCGGTCTTCAAAGATTTTTTTTTAATTCTTTAGGGCACACTAATATGCTTAAAAAGGCTCCATTCAATGCCAAAAAAACATCATCACAATAAAGAAACAATGCTGTCAGGACGCGTTCGGAAATCTTACCCTACTAAAAAGCTGCGAGTTTGGCGCGGCACCTGTAAGCTGTCTGCGGTGGTGTCAACTGTCAGTCAGGTCCGTATAAAATATTGACCGTCCGCTTTAAATGAATGCTTGCAAGGTGGTTTTAGCTGCGAAAGAGGCAATTATAAATAAACAAATACAAACACCATAAATCTTGTTTGGTTAAAATCCAGTGGTGTCGGTCGTTAACGATTGAGGTGTTTGCATCTGAATCTGAGGCAACAATGGGTCGTGATTAATCGTGTTTGGAATGACATTTAGTCCAGTCTACGGCGTAAACAGCAAAGTGTTACTTAAATCGCTTTTGCAGCAACGCCCCTAATTGCGCCGACTCAATTTTGACAGGTGATTGTAGCCCGAAGATAAATGGAAACTGGCGCTGACTCACTGAAAAGAGAACGAAGAGAACGTTGATGGGAAATGAACACGACCTGCCATTCGCTTCCGCGTCTTCGGAATTCGAATATTCAGTATTCTTATCTAAATACATATGTCGAGGAAGAAAATCACTTAGGCGCGGGTCCTTCTGCTGCAGGTACCTAAGTAAATGTTATTCTTTTAAAAAAAGCGATACATTCAACTTCCAATATAAAAGTGAATTAAAAACCGATTCCACGATAGAAAAAAATTACGATGTTTTTGGATTGGCAATATTTTTGGGCCTACGAGGAATCTTATTTTCCTAAAAATTTGTATCATACTGTAACGTTTCATCGTCGTGGCGCGACAGCGGAAATCGTATAGTCAACAAGTAACCCTTCGCAACATCCGTACGCACCGCCCGCTTTCAGTTCAATGATCATCCTAATAGAAACGTCAACAAAATTATATTTCCGGTTCAAATCGTGACACACGAATGATACGAAGAGTGATACAATGTAGAATATACTCAATACGAAACATGTCACCGCTTCCATAGTTCTTGATTGTTTACGTCGCCGTAAAATTGTAGAAACCGTAAGTTTATATACTACCTACCTAACCTACCGTGTGTGGTTATAAACTGCTCTTTCATCTAAAATCTAACTTGATGAAATTTAAATATAACTTCTCTAAGTTAGGTATTTATCGATTTTTATCCAAAAAAGCCATTCCTGAAGAGTGTTAGGTACTCTTTTTCTCGTGCGCGGAAGGCATAAGCGTGTCTCTGTCTAGGGGGCGTGTTCGACTCAAATCAAGGCATCCCCTTAACTCGAAACCGGTTACGTTGTTATAGAATATGTTAAAGCAGGAATGATGACAAAATACGAGGTGTATAGTGATTTATTTAAAAATTAAACAACAAGGTACCTAATTGAGGAAGGTATTGTCTGCTAGCCCATTCACTGTATATTTATCATACCGAGGGACTGACATTATTTAAGCTGTACATTTGATAGGCGCTTTCGAAAAGTTATACGCGATTCCCTTGTTACAAAATATGGGCACAATACCAAAATTGGCTTGCATAGATGGGTGAAGGTGGAGTCGCAAGAGTGGCCTGCCCCTCAAGAGTGACATAAATATATATATATATATATATATATATATATATATATATATATATATATATGCAATGCAATAAATTGTTTGAGTAGTAGGTACATATACACATACATACTATTGCCTCTGTTAGCTGTACAACTCGCGAGGGTGTCTTTTTTCTTCTCCTTTTTTTAGTTTTCCAAAACGGAATCAACAAGGAATATCTATATAATTAACGAATATGCTTACAAAATTTCACGAGAATCGGATAAGAAATGCGAGCTCGGTAAAGGGGAACAGCCAGGCAGAGGGACATCTGGACATAGGAAGGAATTTTGGGCCAAGCTGAAGCATGGAACATCGTTCGCTTCGCTGATCGATCAACAAGTAACTATTTAGTTAATGCTACAAATACGTTTCACCCGTCATCAACTGCTGATCTACCAACAGAAAAGATTTCAAGGATTGAACTGTTTAATTTACAACACCTTACCTACAACATTTCGAATACATCAGCATCGACATTGACTTTAAAAAAAACACATTTTGATATATTGCGAAGTCATACAATTGTGCTGGTCGATTAAAATAAATTGGGAAAATAATACACTGTTTTTAGGTTGTGATTTTTTTGTATTTGCAGACCAAAGCGAACAAAGCACTAAGGGGCCATAAGCTGATATTGCAGTCGGGGCCAGAGCAAACAAGACCTTTTAATAAATTTTGATGAGCGCAAACCCCGGTGTACAGTCACAACTCATATTAATTGTATACACCTGATAATCACACACTGACTGTTTGATGTTTGTACACAACGTACAAAACAAACTCATCGGCGATTCAGCTGTTATATAACTATACAATCTTACGAATCGTTACCCGCCCTGGTTCTTGAGACAATTTCCCTTCCTACAATTTACTGCGTCAGGTTTGGTCTCTACCAAAAACTTACGACTTAATATCCTACTTCCTACTAATATTATAAATGCGAAAGTTTATATGTTTGGATGTTTGTTACTCAATCACGCTTAAACGGCTGAACCAAAATGAATGAAATTTTGCACGAAGATAGTATATAGCCTGGATTCAAATATAGGATAGTTCTATCCCGGGTCCACGCGGACGAAGTCGCGGGCGGAAGCTAGTATTCAATATATGTTAAAAAACAATCACTATTATTCGTTTAAAAATACATAGTTACACTGAAATAAATCCATACGTAATGTTTAATGAGCACGCTACATGCGGTATCAAGGTTTTCCACGTGACTCATGAGCATTATTTCACGGTCCAGTGTCGGGCGTGATTGGCTACTCGTGTGTAAAAATAGCCAGCTGCCACTTATTCCATGCGTGGCTTTCGGATTTTGGTGCCGCCAATATGGTACATAAACTTATCTAAAATATTTTTTAACGAAAATCACCTATTGCAAGGTTTATTATGCATAATAAGAATGTTTTTAAACATACTAGCTTCGTATTTTTGTGTTTGAGTAATCTTAAGAGTCCGCAGTAAGCTCGATTCTCCACGCTCTCGCTAGTTTGCTCTGAAACTTTGTACTTACAATTAGAATAAGTTAAGGTATATCCCGGTTGAATTAGTTTATGTAGCTTCAGATACCATAGTAAAAAAATACAGCGAATTTACGTTTTTCATACAAAACTGGTTTTTGCTGTATTTTGTTTGTTTTATAAACTGGAGCCATATAAACTAATTACATACCTCAGGTCATTGTATATGCAAAGTTTCGTTACAATCCAGCACGTAATTTTAAAATGAGAAAAAAAGTTTACATTTATAGTACCAAAGAAGACATAGGATATCGTTGGTAGTGGTATATGTTGTCCTGTAAAATGCACGGCATATTAGCCTCACCTTACTTAGGTGTAAGTATCACCGTCTCTTCAATAAAACTAATATTGCATGACCCCGCAGTTGGTCCTTGTCTTTACCTCCCACTTGAGTGTTTTTACTGGCGCCCGCTATGGGGCCTATCTATAGCCCCCCTATTCTGTAACTTGTTTTATGCTCACCTCAACGCTCACCCACAAATATATCTTGACACCACGATACGTAGTAACCAAGCGTATAGGTAGAGGTCTAGTTTCGTGACGGCTGACCGGCGGGCGAGGGGCGACGGCGGGTGACGGGCCGTCACGAAACTAGAACTCTACCTACGGTTAGCTAGTATGCATTGAGATGTCAAGATATATTTGCGGATGAGCGTTGAGGTGAGCATAAAACAAGTTACAGAATAGGGGGGCAGGAGATTCGTGACGTCACCTGCCACGGTTCTCGGACCGGAGCTACGAGCTAAGCCAGACGATATGCGATAAAATGTGAATGTGTGTAAAAGAGGGAGAACGGCATTGCAAACTCAAGAGTTTAACATCAGGTTACGACGCTCTTGATTATCGGGTGATATTATAGCGCTTAGTTAACTACCGCTCTTTTTGAGAAACTAATTATGTACAACAATTGAACCATTACACTGGCATTAAAAGTCACCTTGTTGTACCCGGTTTGGGGAGTAATGACGTGTGTTTGAAATACAAATACGTAATATTTAGTATAGTAGTTTAGTAGAGAAGTATTTTGTATTTGGTATTTCAAATACCGCACTCACGTGTATATAGTATTTTGTATTTTCAAATACTTTATGGTTATACATTTGCACAGAAATACATTTTTCAACAGTATTTTGTAATTTGAAATACAATGAAGCCATTATTTTGCACAACCCCTGATGGATGGATGGATATCGACGGATATCGCGACAAATGGTGCATATCCCCGCGAATTTCTAGTACCTAGTAGGAGATAGTCAAATCAGCAACTTTGTATGAAACGTCAACGACGCTCTGTTAGTGTGAACTTTGCAGGGAAATACAGTCTAGTGACGTCATTCTTTATTTTGTTTTCCTGAAAAGAGTTTTAAATAGCAAATATTCCGAGTAATTTCGTAAGTTTTGTTGGTAAAGTTAAAATTATTTAATTTTACTGTGGTCAAATACTGTATAATGAAGTTCTACCTTCATAATACGGTTTTTCAAAGTTGAAAAACAGCAACAATACCGAGTAAAGGCCTCCACCCACCGAACGCGTGTCGTGCGCGGCGCGTGTCGTGCAAGGCGCGTGTCGGGCGCGGTTGAAGCGGTCGATTCACACCGCAAGCGGGCGGCGTGTAGCAACGCGTGTGCAGCGCCGCGACGCGCCGCGTCATCTCTCTTACTACCAACACATTTAAAATGTATCTCACTGTCTCTATCACACTTAGCAGCGCGGCAGCTGTGTTAGTAAGGGAGAGTGCCACTGCCCTCCTCAATATATCAATTGCTTACTTAATTTTTTATCCATTATTTTCTCTAAGTACAGTTCTGTACTTGTATTGAGGCGTGCAGTGATTGTTTTATTATGTAAGTACTCATAGATTTTTGTTCGAAACTAACTACCAACAACACAGATAAAATAAAATGTATTTCAATTGAGTGACAACATTTTGCCCGAATATAACGAACAAACAAACCGGCAAAAACCTAGCGATTATTTATTTTCGTAACTCAGTAAACGCTTTCATTTGTTGTATGGTTAGAACGCAAATGTTTTTGGCGTGACATGCGACATTAGTGACAAAATAACTCATAATAAGTTTTCATGAAGTAAGTAAGTTGATAATATATCCTATTTATATTTATCACAGTGGATTATAGGGGCAAACTCTGTATTCCATGCCAAGAGCTCGGAGGAATGCGATGCTAGCTCCACCATTTGTCTCGTTACGCCAGTTCACATTCCACTGTCAAATCTAGTTCATGCCAAAGTAATTCATTCTTCTAAACATACATTAAATAAAGTTTGTGGTCTATTTTACTTTTTTAAATTGGATGGTTCGTTATATTGTAGTTTTGTAATTCTAGATAAAAAGTTGGGCCGAAACATAAAACAAACTGAAGCTTTCGCCATGTTTACTGAAGAAGTACTCTCACGGTATAGTTTAACTTTTAAAGAAAGCTTTTGCAACTTCTTCATACAACTTTTATTGGAGAGGTAAAAGTCCCGGCAAATATTTCTCACTCTTATTGCTTTTCATTGAAACATTTTTCACAACGCGGTGTAAACAGCATTCAGTTCAACACTGTCACCATTGAGGTGTGCGGCCTGAAAAGGAAATATTTGCTGAAATAAGCCACCCGGCGTGAGGTTTGGTGCATGAATGCAAAAACATTGGAAGCACGAAATAACAGGGCTTGGAACCGGTATCGAAAATACCGGTAAAATACCGGTATTTATAGGTTCATTTCGTTTCGGTTCCAGAGAACCGGTAAAGGAAAAATACCGGTATTAGTACCGAAAAATACCGGTTCTTTATAAAGGTTCCTACTCGTGTATGCGGCGTTGCCGTTTCGTGCGTGCGTGGTGCGGCGTACGGGTGTACGGTGGCGTTGCCAGCCGAGCCGGCGGCGCGCGAGAAGTGATTTAGTTCCATGATTATTACTAAACTCATGTTCGACTCGCGCGTATGCGATACGAATTAAGATGGGGCGAAAAAAGTAGGTAAATCGGGTTTACGAGTATTTTGAGTTATAGTGAGGGTGTTTAGCGATATAAAATGGCCAAACATTACTTTTTTTTGATACAAGTATGAAACTTGGCACAGTTGTTCCTTGTGTCAAAATAAGCCGATTAAGATCGGTAGCCCTCGCAAGCCCCCCCTTTGGCACCGGGGAGGGGGAGCTAAAATACCGCTCCACCCGGCTTCATTCTAAAAATTCTAACTGTCCATGTTTAGCTAATAGGTCAAATTTAGTATTAATTTCGGATAAATCAATAACGTAGAATTTATTTCTAGTATAAAAAATAAATTATTATTCAAGCAATTTATAAAAAAATACATAAAAATCTAATTTTACAATTTACATTTTTCATTTTGGGCCCTCGTAAATATTGAACGGCCAGCTATTTCTGTATACAAAAAATATTAAAATAATTTCAATTTAATAAAGATTTGAAAAATAAAACTTAACTACCTATGCCATCCAAAACAAATTTTAACGTAGCGTGCGTTAGAATATACCGCTCCGCCCGACTTCATCCAACAAATTCTAACCGCCCTCCATGTTTAGGTAATTCAATATTTTTTCAATTCATAAGGTCAATGGTATCAATTACGGATAAATCAATAACGTAGAATTAATTTCTGGAATGTAATTTTTCAAGCAATTAATAAAAAATCTAATTATACAATTTTTATTTTTATTTGTCTTCAATATTGAACGAATTCAATATTGAATATTGGTATTTCTGTATAACAAAAAATTGAAATAATACCAATTTAATAACATTTTGAAAAAATATAACTAATTTTGCTAATAATAAATAGTGTAAAATATATTTTAATCAACAACCGAAGAAGTGCACATTCTGTAGACCGAGTGTTTGTGCTATATTAATTCGTGATCATAAAAATGAAAAGTTTAAAAATATTTTTAATATAATTTTAATTTGCACAGTTAAGCAGTGGCGTTCCCTTAGAGATCGGACCTTAGAATTAAGTGTCCTTACGTCGCGGAGCCTCGCGTTTGTCTCCAGAATGTGCACTTCTTCAGTTGTTGGCGGCAAAAATTGAGTTTACACTATTTAGCAAGTAGTTAAAAGTTATATTTGTCATACCTATCTACAATAGATTAAAAGTATTTTTGCATATGAAACTAAGTAGTCGTTTAACACGAAGCCATATAGTAAACATATGTTGCAGAAAAAATAGTTTTTTGTTATTCCTTTATAGATTACATATTTTTATACCAGAAATTGATATAACGTTATTTATTTAAGTATCCGAAATTGATAACAAACACCACCTATTAGCCAACCATGAACGATAAGAATTTTTAGAATGAAGTCGGGCGGAACGGTATTATCTACCGCGCGCTACTTTCTGCCTCGCACAGCCAAACTCTGGAATGAATTGTCGCCTGCGGTATTTCCGGACCGTTATAACCTTCAAGCCTTCAAGAAAAGAGCGTACTCCCATCTTAAAGGCCGGCAACGCACCTACAACTCTTTTGGTGTTGTAAGTGTCCATGGGCGTCGATTATCGCTTACCATCAGGTGATTCGACTGCTCGTTTGCATCCTATATCATTTTAAAAAAAAATTTTTTTCACTACAGATTTATTGTTTGCAGTTATATATTTTTTATATTGATTGGCATTATTTTAATATTGATTGTATAGAGAAATATCTGGCCGTTCAATATTTACGGCTCAAATAAAAAAAATAGTATACCTAATTCGTTTTTTTATATTTTTTTCGTACTACATTTATTAATACCACATTATTGATTTATCCGAAATTGATACCAAATTTAACCTATTACCTAACCATGGACGGTTAGAATTTTTAGAATGAAGTCGGGCGGAGCGGTATTTTCTGCCGCACGCTACTTAATTTTTTTTCACACTATTTAGTGATAACAAAGGTATTTTTAAGTTAAATTTTTCAAATGTATATTAAATTGTAAATATTTTAATATTTTTTGTATACAGAAATAGTATACAAAAAATATTCCGTTCCGTTCCGTTCAATATTTACGACGGTTCAAAATAAAAAAATGGAGTTGTAAAATAGATTATTGTATTTTTTTTATAAATTTCCTGATAAATCTCATTTTATTTATACCCGAAATTATTTCGACGATTCGACATTATTGATTTATCCGAAATTGATACCTTTGATTTATTGGCTAACTATGGGCTGTTAGAAATTTTAGAATGTAGCTGGGCGGAGCGGTATTTTAACCCCCCCTCCCCGGTGCCAGAGGGCCCCCGAGGACTACCGATCTTAATCAGCTTATTTTGACACAAGGAACAACTGTGCCAAGTTTTATACTTGTATCAAAGAAGTAAGGTTTTTCACTAAACGCCCGCACTATTAAGTTTAAGTGAAACATCGTCAGTGTGGTTTGTGATAAAGTTATAAAGGTGAGTTCTTGTTATGTATTTATTTATAAGTTTCTCTAAGCTGATGCAGTTATATCTGCAAAATTAATACACACGTCAAGCCAGTCAATAGCGGAAAGCTATCACTAGCACACACTGGCTACACTGCTAATTCTTCTAAGAATTCTACTTCTAAGGTCTACCTTACACCACAATTACGTACGACTTACCTACCACAAATCAGATCGTCCAATTACCGACCCCCGACATGAATACGGCTGCATCCAGAAGCGTCTAAGAGAAGAATATAATTCATTCATCCAACGCTTGCTTGCGCGCACAACCGCAACCCGCGATGTGCGTAGATAATTTATTATTCTCTTTCTCTCTCATTCACTCCACTCGCACTTTCGAATACCCGTATTTTACCTGCAAAAAACCGGTAAATTTCATCAATTTACCGGTACTCAAGGTACCGGTATCATGTAGGGTTCCTGGTATTTGCAATACTTGTACTTTTGCTTGATACCGGTACCTCGGTACCGATATCAAGTCAAATACCGGTTCCTAGTTCAAGGTCATGATACCGGTACCGGAAAATACCGGTATTTCAAGCCCTGCGAAATAATTTCCACCTCGTTTTTAGGTCGTGCTTATTTATTAAACCAGCTTTCAGCGGATTTACGAGCGGCATTGTTATAGCATGTTTCTTCTTTTGGAAAGAAAAAATGCAGCTATGAAGTGTAAACGTAACGATTTCTTTAACACATTATTATTAGCTCGCTAACTGGGCTTTTATTACGCGGCTTTCAGATTGATATTACATAAACTGTAACTTTACGGCACTCGTGTTTTGTATTTTTATATCCAGGGGTAATAAAGTAACGTGTGCCGAACGCGAGTACAATGCAACTGTCATTTTTCCATATAAAAATCGTCATTTATATCTACCTAACTTACCTACAATGCGTTACGTGATCGACCTGCTGGTTACGTTTGTACTAAGGCGTACGAACACCTGGGCTGTTATTCGCTAAGCGTTAATGCGGCTCACCCCGCCGTTCACCCGTCACGAAACTAGACCTCTACCTACGCTTGGTTACTACGCATCGCGGTGTCAAGATATCGTTGTGGGTGAGCGTTGAGGTGAGCTTAAAACAAGTTAGAGAATAGGGGGGCTGGGTTATACCTACTAATTATTTTTTACACTACTGTCTAACGAAAATCATTGTACCTTCAGTTTTTAACTTGTTGTAAACGGATTCTTACATGGCGAAAAAAATATTTATTTTATTGTGTGTAGGTACCTACATATAGTAATCCACACATCCTCCAAACGTTTTCCTTTCCTCGGTCATACCCTAAAGGAGCGACCTATTCTAACCTAATCCTAAGATTTAGCATTGGCACTAGCTTTACGAAAGCGACTGCCATCTGACCATCCCAGAGGATAAACTAGACTGTTGGGATTAGACCGGTTTCCTCACGAAGTTTTCCGTAACAGAAAAGCTACTGTCAAATATCAAATGCTATTTCGTACATAAGTTTTTTTGAAAATTATTGGTACGAGCCGGGGTTTGAACCGACGATTGAAAGTCGCGTGGCTTACTGCTCGTACAGTGGCTACAGTACCTGTATTACAACATACCTTTTTAAATATATATATAATAAATTGACGTAGGTATCATTTTCACTTCGTTTGAGCCTTCCAATAGTTCCAATTCACATGTGTGCATAAGTAGTGTAAAGTAACAAAAAAACTACGCTAATAGTAGCCTACAAAAGTTTCCACCAATGCACTAAAACTAGTGATAAGCAAATCCGGTCCAGTAGACCAGACTGCTGTTCATAATTTGACTGTGCTTCAAAAGCTACTGGTGCGTACTGACTGTTCACATAGGATCAGATTCGGTTCCCGCGAGCGTGCAGGTAACCTAATCATCGCGCACCGTGTGTACTGTTGTCGGTGTCGGCTGAGCGCGTCATGCATGCTAATGCTTAAGGCGCATAGCACACGAGGCGTTTCGGCATCACGGAAGACGTTGCGCGTTTGGAAAATTTACTATGACGATGTATGTAAAACGCGCGACCTCATCTTCACGCGCCGGTTCTACGCTTGTAGCCGTGTCGAACACAGCGTTGCCGCTAATCAGCGGACACACGCGTCACCGTAGTCATAAGTGGCTACGTGTAAGGGTGGTATTCCACTTGTCCAAGATCTTCGTCCAATATGTATTTGCGTCTCACATTGTTTTTAAAGAGTGAGTGAGATCGGATGCACATTGGACAAAGATCTTGGGCAAGTGGAATACCACTTTCAAGACTGCCGAGGGGCGCCGGCTCCAGAGCGCATTCACGCGGTCCGCGCAACGCGACGTAGCGCGGCGCTGAAGCGCCTCGAGTGTTCCGCGCCTAATGCCGGCCGATAACGCCCCGGTGTAAACTATTCCAACTCCAGAACCCCTCTAACGAGATTGTCAGTTCCCGCTAAAGCTTCCTTACCGTTATTACGGGTTAGAAATTCTGCTGTTATTATTTTTGGGCTGGAAGAATATTTTAGGTACATGCACCGGTCGGTCGGTATGTGTCATGGCGAATTCTACATTAAAGATGTAATTTTTATGTTATAATTTATTAAATACTTCTGGTTAATAGAGTACGCGTAGTTTGTGGAGTATGTAGGTACTGATGTAATTCCAGATACATAATTGTTTAACAGGAATTGTGAGACGATAAAATATGCCAAAATGGTTCTAATTCTCGATTTCCCCAAATGCGTGGGTAATTGTCCGGCAACGGCGAGCACAGCCGCCTCAAATGGTTCAAGCCGTGCTAATTACCCGTGATTAGTGTCACGTTGGTTTAATGCAGTTATACGTGGATAATAAAGGTAATCCAAATTTTCTTGTATTTGGGTCACGAGCGACTCATTTAAATATTGTTCAAGATCTCCGTAATTGTTGAAAACTAACGGAAATATTAAGAAACCACTGGTTGTGGCATTGAGGTGAAAAGCTCATAACAGTCAGGGCGAAATGAAACTCAAGGCCCACGACCCACTTTAAAACCATGTCTCTCCGGGCGATGTTCGCCATACTACACCGCGGCCGGCGCGTAGCGTCGCGTTGCTTAAATACCTTCCATAAGTAGAAACAAATGACCATTGTCGGTTTTAACCTCCGATGTATTAAAATCCATGCCAGCGACTACGCTACGGTGGAAAGCGGGGCTGGCGCTACGGCGTGGCAGGCGTTACATGCTTAGCTTCGAATGAACCCATTCGAGGCTGCGCATCGCTAGCACGTAGCAGCGTCGGCTCCTTAGCGTACATCGCTCGTAGAGGCATGAGCATGACTCAAATGTGAGTAATTGGCCTTGAAAGAGTTAAAACTCATCACTCCGACCCGCAATTCCGTTCGTCTTGACTGACAGAAGGCGACTTACCTAGGATATCGGTTTTGTTACTTATCCCTGTCATTCTTATTTTGAAAAACAGAGATATATAAATGGGGATGACATATTTTGTAAGTCGAATACTGGCCCTGATTTGCTAGACTTCTCAGTCTGTCAACGAATTTACCATATTGCGATCTGATTAACAGATAAATCCATCGCTGCATTAATAATTCATGCATTTGTACACGGGTCAATTACAGTGCTGTGATGAGTGTGTGATTTACAATCATATTATCATCATTACATTATATCAGCCGAAAGACGTCCACTGCTGGACATCCTCCAATGCCTCTATGGTAATTTCATCTCAGTTCACAAATTGACGATTTGACATTGGATAGATTATTTTAAACTAACGAAAAAAGTGCGGTGTTCACAATCTTACGGTGACGTATATTTGCTGACGTTAAAATGGAATACGGCTTGGCGCCATATCAAGCTGACTATTATCCACCGGATACCCAGTTGCCATCCTGGAGGTACAGTAATATAAGTTTAGTAACTTATGCACAGGTCGATTCACGAGAGCTGAAGCGGAAAATATATGAAACTGTCATTAATTTCATAGACATTACGCGCCAGCTCTTGTGAATCGACGTGTATCTCATAATTCGAGCCCTACCGTAGAGGCACGGAAGTCTAAGTAAGTAGACTGCCTCAAACATTTTAATAACCTTAATTATGGGATGAAGATGAAACGGGCAAAAATGTATCTTCAAAGTTCTCTACTAAATTTGGTCCTTTAATTTTGGTATGAAGCTTTTTAACTCCGCCAGGTCGTTCCCTGATTACATTTGTAGCATTACTTGAAACAAAATAAAATAATTGTCCTTTCTTTTACGTTCAACCTTTTTCTACTTAGAATGAATTCTAATTTTTCCCGTGTTTTAGATACATATATTTCACTAACATTTTTAGTAGGTACAGAATTTGGCCTCTCCTTGCGAGGTCATATGGAGTTATAAAGCTAAATATAATTCGAATAGAAATATTTGAAATAAGTAATATTTAATATTCGAAGGGATGGAAGAGACCAGGCCAAGGAAAAGGTGGATGGACTGTGAGAGAGACGATATGAAGAGAAGAGGAAGGAAGTAAGTGACAAGATGACGAGTGTATAATGGAGGACAATGGCCAGAAAATGATGATTCGAAGTGTTACAAGTTATGGTTGAACACGAGTTAGCCCGCGAAGCTGGGATACCATTAAGTACTAAGTCCACGAGTACATGCTCTGTCTGTCGAACCTTCTAATGGTTCTTTTAATTCTGCTTGCTATGCCCATTCGCAGTATCTATGATATACACAGTAGACTTTTTTTAAAGACGGATAAATGGCTCCGTAGATAACCCCCCACAGCACATACAAACTTGCAAAGCTACAACCTCACAGTTTCCTCTTTGTGATAATAGTATAGAAGACTAGCTGTACACTTTCTGCTTAGGGGTTTACAAAGACCAGTTTTGCTTAAGGAACCTTCAAAGAAAAGAAAAAATAAATATTGATTCTAAATTCTAAACAAATTACCCGAATTAGATGATGATAATGTGTTAACGGAAATAATAGGATCAATTAGTGCTAAACTGAACTGGTAAAGCTAATTAACTAGCAAATATCGGCAAACGATTAGCAGGTATACATAATCGTAGTTAACAATCACCGTAGCAAAGCCGATCGTATATTAAGGGTGAGTTGCACATAACTGTCTGTAATCGTAAGTATGGAAAATTTGATAAGTTTCTATGGAATGACAGCTGTTTAGTTTAAAGGTCTTTGTTGTGGTGTCGTTGATTGGGTACCATCCCAAAGATATGGTCGAGGGAGGCGATGGGTAACTTTAATACATTGCACAGCACAATATTATCGCCCTGTCAAATTAAATACATGGTTAAAATCATATATGGTTTAATTTTCTGTCGTCATACTGTCGTCAACTCAGTCTCATTTAAAGAGGATTTTAAGATCAGTGAATTTCACCATTCCACATAAGCATTAAATTTTCTGCATATTGCTGGCTGTTGTAGAGAATGAGAGCTGATATCTACACTACTAATATAGAGGTACCTTAATTTAAGTTGTCTATGAAATCTAAGTTTGTAGCTTTGTAATCAAACTTTGTATGTAGGAGGTCATTGAGTCATATTACTAGAGCAGACATCACCCAGAATAAGTTTGAGCATGTTACATCGTCTTATGAGACTATCTTGGTTTAGACTAGGGCTCCCGCTACACGTGTAAACCCGCCCGCCCGAATACCCGTGTTCTTAAGCCCGCGGTGCTAAGCGTCCGTTCTACACGGTCTTTGGGCGGGTACCCGGGTACCCGTGTACCCGTACACACGTACCCGCGGGTTCTATTTACACGCGGGTTCGGACCGTCCGTGGCCGTTTAAGTTGAGGCAAATAGAATATAATTATTTCATTTTACTCTATTTGCATTAGCAACTCTATGGGTTTGGTGTGTATGATGTTGTTTTATATTAGGTATGTGACAAAAGGAAACATCGCAAGAAGCCTATGTTTACTCTATTGCGTCATAATATTGTATAAACCTAGTATTATATGTAATGATTGCCCGAAAAAGGGCACGCAAACTGTTTAACTTTTATTATAAATAGCCGCTTAAAGATATGATAGCTAAACAAAAACAGTACCTAGGTAAGTAGAGTCAGCCAAGAAAGTGTTCTACCGCTTTTTGACTTTATTGTATGCAAAATAAGGCCCAAAAGTGTTAGACCACTTTCTTGGCTGACTGTACATGAGAACTATTTAATTTTAACCGAGCGCTTATTGTATTGTACAGTCGCGGAAATTTAATGTTTAGCACTTTTGATCCTTAACGTCATTCAAATAGAGTTGACATTTACCAAACCTTCATTTTCCTCGACCGTACATGCCATTATGGTTCCTAAATAAGGGACTGAATGTGGTATCGAAATAAAGGGTTTTAATTAACGGTACTTAATAAAGGTATTGCAAGGTATACCGTTTTAAACCGTACCTTTACTCACGAGGTTGAATATGAGCACCGAATAAAAGCATTAAATCAAAACGATACTTGCAACATTACTCTGCCTACGATACCTATATAAAGGATACAGTAATCATTTTAAAAGAAAGGTACTCGAACAAAACCATAATGTGACAATTTGCTACAGCTTCAAAGTTTACCGTTATTATATATCCGAAACTAGAGTAAATTCTATCAATGAATGCAAGCAAAATACGATTTTGTGCTCTCATGATAAAGTCGTTTTCTGCTTGCGCTTTTGACAGGATTTTATCTTACAATTTCGGACGTACTAAACATCGTTGATGTAGTTTAACGAGGTAAAAATAATTTGCAGCAACGAGATTATAATTTGGATAGGCATTATCAGTGTCTTGCAACTTTTTTTGGATAAACCCAAAAGTTGTTGAATTCCAAAGCAATATTAAGTTTTATGCGTTTGGTAACAGAAAGACACAGGCAGACAGACCCACTTTCACATTTATAACAGTATGGATTCGTACTTCCTTTTTTTTAAATCTGAATTTGAGAAGGTGAACTTTACGTACTTTGTTATAATTTGTTACATTTATTAGTCTGCTATTTTTATTCACGAAAAAAAGATGTTATAACGGGTACCCGTGCGCTAATTACACGGATCCGTTCGGACCGGTCGCTTAAACCCGCGGGCGTGTTACACGGGCACGGGTACCCGACACGAATACACGAAACCCGGACACGACCGCAAGCCCTAGTTTAGACTGTGGCGAGCACTGATGGCGGTCGTGTCGAGTGTAGTTAGACTTCAATCTTTAAAAAATGCCTTCTTGTGCATTGCGCAATTGCACCAACAACAAACAACAATAGTAAAAGTACGGGAATCACTTTTCATCGGTAAATTCACGGTTTTTTTTTAATTATCATGAAATTTTCTGTAATTTATAAGATACGCGCCATAATGGCGGCCATTATTTAAAAGATTAAAAATATAGAAGTGACAATTTCCTAAGACTATTTTGCCTTATTAGTGGAACATTAAACTTAATGGACTGAATATTTGAATCTTTAAAGATGAAGAGTTTTCAAATCAAATCAAAACATTTATTAGTGACAAAAACAACAGATAATTACAGGATTAAACGAATTTACCTGAAGTGAAGTTCTATCCTGATTATATGAATTATTCACTTCGTAGTAAACTTGTAGAGTTATGTAGTCACGCCTTAAACGTAACCACGTCTGCCGTAAAGTTAAAAAACATAATGGTCTCCGATCGACGTACCAAAGTGCGTGAATTAGCAGCGGCTGTAGGCGTGTCGTACGGAACCGATAAATTAAATATGAAAAAAGTGTCCGCCTGATGGGTGCCGCGATTGCTCACGGATGAAAATAAGCGGTTACGGCTGTCAATGTGGAAGGAGTCTTTGGGCTTGTTTGAGCGAAATCCGCAGGAATTTTTCCATCGTGTCGTTACTGTTGTTGAAACCTGGATCCATTATTATACACCTGAGACCAAACGGCAGTTTAAACAATGGATTTTTTCTAACGAATCTGCCCCAAAGAAGGCGAAAACGGTCCCATCAGCTGGAAAAGTCATGGCCACGATTTTTTGGGATAGTATGAGAATAATCCTTATAGATTTCTTACAAAAAGGGAAAACTATCACAGAGCCGTACTATAGTGAGTTATTGGACCGGTTTGATAAAAAAAAGGAGACGACCCCATTTGGCAAAGAAGAAAGCGTTGTTCCATCATGACAACGCACCAGCACATTCATCCAAGATTGTCACTGCCAAATGAACTCACCTACGTTACGAATTGCTGCCACACCCGCCTTACTCACCGGATCTGGCTCCGTGTGACTTTTTTCTGTTCCCCAATATGAAAACATGGCTCGGGGGAAAGAAATTCAGGTCAGGTATAGCTGAGACAGAAGCGTATTTTGAAGAGTTTGACAAATTCTACTTTTTGGAGGGGAAGAAGTGGCCGAAACGCTGAAAAATAAAATAAAACTTTTAAAAAATATGTGCGTCTCCATTTCTAACAGAGGTACTTTTTGATCCACCCTCGTAAATAATACAAAAGAGAAAACAACACTGCCACGGAACGCTAGCCTGCAACCCCGCAATGAAATGAAAATCACATACGAGTTGTATCACATATGTATGTAAATTACCCTTAAGCCTTAAGTTAAACTTAGTGTAGGTTATTAGTAATTGCCTAATAGTATGTGGATAATTACACCAGAGGCGGAATTATCACGCGAGCCGCAGGTGAGCGTGATAAGAGATCAAAGCTCACGCGTTTCATACGACGTTTTTCAACACATTTTGCGAGGAAAAAATCCTTGTCATAAGATGAAAATTTTATAGGAGTCTTCAAGTTATTTTCTTTAATTATTGATGACAACAGGTTTTTACTCATATTTTGTACCTATACATCGCCAAGAATTTCCAGTGGCGTCCATTCTTTTTATCACTTTTCTAGTCACCACGAGTCAAGATTTTTGTTAATAATCAAACACGCATTAACAATGTTTACAAATATCTGTGAAATAACCTACAATGGCGTGATGAAATCCTAGATGAAATCTCTAAACAGCCAATACAAAATAAAAGAAATATTTTCGTTTTAAAATGTTATCTTTATTAACTCATGTAAAATGTTATCAAAGTGAATAGTTTTACTAAAATAAACGTCTCTATATCATATCCAAAAAGAAATATAGTTAATTAATTAACAAAAAGGATTTAATTTATTTAGTCGAGTAAGAATCCATTTGCCGGATAAAACAAAAAGCTGTACCTACATTCTGTACAACCCGGTTAATTTAAGAATGCAACGTGTGCATGCATACATCTTGCTGCAAGGTGTCAACGTGACTTAATGGGGATATAACCATAACACACAAATGTTATAAAACACGCGTGTTATTAAACACGCGATATAAATCCAGGATTATGAGCCTAAAAGCGACATAATAAGAGGTACGTTACGAGCAATTGTGTTGAAAACTAATACAGTATAACGCCAAGAGTGAGACTAACTCTAATATATTTCTGGCACATACACATCGGATTGCAAGACCACTAGAATAATTTATTAATTGTATTTGGACGCTCAGAGACCTTATACATCTCTTGAATACTGAATTAATATCATAAACTTCTTGTTAATTCTGATATAGACCTTAAATAGAATGTAATGTTTTTTTTTCATTTAGTGTCATTTCGTTTGTTAACCGTTTATCGGTCGTTAATCTACAATGATAATTGTTATCGTTTGTCATGTAAAAGCGCCCTTGTGGCCTATTTGCACAAGAAATAATAAAAAAAATATTTTGACCATAACAACAATTAATTTGATGGTGTCCTTGTTAGTGACATCAAGAACTGTAGACGGTTTCTTACACGAAACCCAGTCAAAGTTCGTTTAAATTTGTAGCGTAAACGGTCATTTGATTACACGAGTCATCCTACGCAAAGTTTGCTGATCCTAATGCGGGATTACGGCCCTTCGCTCGGATCGATGGAGGCCTTACGCTCTTCGCCCTTTTTGATCTTGGGTAGGAACCACTCCTATGGAATGCACAATAGACCAGTAAAAACGACTTAAGCCATTACATCTGACCAGTTACATACACGGAAATAAATTATTTTATACCTTATTCAATGTATTGTAGGTCGTGGGAACTTTCAGAGATTTAACAATGATAAATGTAAGGTGATACAAACCCATGGGTATATCCTACTTAATATTATAAATGCGAATGTTTGGATTCTGCGATGTCTGTTATTCAGTCACTTAAAAACGGCTGAACGGATTTAAATGAATATTTGTATACAAATAGTTTATAAACTGGATTTAAATATAGGACACTTTTTCTCCCGAAAATCATCCTTCTAAGGAATGATATTCCCCAATTTCACTCTGGTGATTCAAATCCATACACGCCATTCTAGGATATAAGCTTTAATCTATTAGGAGTATAATAGCGTAAACAAAATGGACTCAGACGTCAAATTTGACGTATTGCGATCTGTATCATGTATATATTTACATTATAAGCTACGGTAGCCTAGTGGTTCAGGAATGCGGCTGTCAAGCGGCGGTCGAGGGTTTAAATTCCGGCTCGTACCAATGAGTTTTTCGGAACTTCTGTACAGAATATTTACCGTTAGCTTTTCCGTGAAGGACAACATCGTGCGGAACCCGGCCTTAACTTAAGGGTTATTTTTCCTCTGGGTTGGAAGGTCAGATGACAGTCACTTTCGTAAAAGTAGTGCCTATGCCAAATCTTGGGATTAGGTATCAAAGCGGACCCCGGGCTCCTTTAGGGGCACAACCGGGAATAATGTTAGGAGGATGATGATATACATTATAAACGGACATCGAATATAGTTAGCGCACCAATTTAAATATAAATAGTGCCGCGGAAGTGGCGTGAATGAGGGTTCTCCATCACTTCAGTGATAGCGCGTCTATTAGATTGATCAAGCGGTACCAGCGCGGAAAGACGGATGATGACCGTTTAATCGCTGTTTGTAACTAATATTGCCGGCACACTGAGCTGTCCGAGTTATTGGTCAGCAAAATTACGTATGTAACGGTAGACTAGTCCCTGTCATATATTTTTTTTTAATCAGTTTCATCATAAAGAACATTTGATGTGATGTGATTATATACTTTTCATGCCACTGCTCGGAAATGTGGCTAAAGATGGTCAGAATTCAGGTTTCAAAACTGTGGTAAGCTTGACGTCGCGCGAACAGGCCTCCTGCCGAACAATGTTTTTGTAGTCCAGTCGGAACAGCGATTGGACAAATCACAGGGCGCCGCTCACCCGCGCCTTGGGGTGCTCTTTAATTAGGATTCTTATATTGATTTAAATATTTAATTATTAGCAGTAGGCGTGAAAACATACATAGTCCTATGTATGTGCCTCACCTTCGGCTTGGACCTCGAATCCTCTATTGCCTCCAATCTAGCCTCTACCACAATGTACTATACTAATTCCATTATGATACCTACCAATATGATATTAATACGTTGCTTGTAACAAGTCGTTCCAGTGCCACGTTAACAGGGCGCTCTTGGAAGCGTGCAGTGCGTGCAATACGCTTGTGAAAAGTCAAGTTAGATTGACCTAAAGCGGGCTACCCTAGTATTATTTGTATATTTTTATATTCAAATGTTCAGTGCCTAGGTTTTGGCGAGTTCAACCTAAAATGTTGAAAATTGGTTATCATCAGTAATAAACATACACATACTCGTACATTAACATTTAAGGCGAGTAAAAGAAGCTATAGTGCTCGAATAACGTGTTGGAAGAGTAGCACTGTAATTGTCTCAAGCTTCAAGTTTCTTTTGTAAACAGCATCCCTCTTCTTCCACTTACTAGCTTGCTTCGGGCCACTCACATTATTCTTTCAGAGATACTTCGCGTCTCATTAAGGAAATGGTGTTTGAATTTAAATAAGATGCTTGGAATCTCATTATTCCACTGTTAAAGTACATTTTATATTCAAATGACTGCTAAAGTTAGTGCAAATATACTTTATAACTAGCATTTAACTCGGTAGTCAATTTGAAGCAGGTGGAACACGGGTTGTGGTTAAATTGCATTGATTATTGCCATAACGTGAATTACACGTGTACATTTTCTACTTTACTTCATAAAAATACGGTTACGAAAAACTTTAATTTATAATGTGGGGTTAGGGTGCATTTTATAGACTTAAATGGAGCATTCATTGTCAACAGCGTTAGATAAGTTGACTCTGTCTGAGAGATCCTATAGGAGGTTGGAGCACACTCCAACAGAGTGAGACAGGGCGGCCTGAGCTCACCCACACTCTTTAATCTATACGTGAATGACCTAATCGAGGAGCTCGGCAGAACACATGTCCGAAGTCACGTGGGTGACGTGTGCGTGAATAATTTGAGCTACGCTGACGACATGGTTCTGCTGATCGCGTCAGTCTGTGGGTTGCGACTGCGACCATTTGCTTAAGATATGTGAGAACTTTGCTAGCAGTCACGGATTTGTATGTAACGCAAGCAAAAGTCAATTTATGGTCTTTGAGATCGGACGTAAGAGAATGGAGAATGTTCCCCATATCCATCTTAACGGGGAACCTCTCTAGTTAGAGTGGATCATTTTAAATATATAGAACATGTGGTGACGAATGATCTCAAAGACGATATAGACTTGGAGAGGGGACAGAGCGCCCTTTCTGTACGGGCGAATATGATCGCACGAAAATTTGCGGGATGCTCGTGGGAGGCAAAAATCACACTGCTCAGGGCTTACTGCACCTCCCTCTACACATGCAGTTTGTGGAGCCGTTATACGCAGCGGGCATATGGGGCTCTCCCGGTGCAATTTAACAATGCGTTCCGGGTGTTGATGGAGCTGCCCCGTTTCTGCAGCGCATCGGGGATGTTTGCTGATGCAGGAATAGACAGTTTTTACGCGACAATGCGCAAACGCAGCGCGTCCCTGGGGGCCTAGACGAGGTTACAATCGACAAGCGCTAACGCCAATAGAAAACTAATAAATTGTTTGGGAATGACAGATGTTAACGAAAAGTGTTTCGTCGGCATCTGTCAATCCCTCACATTTTATTATTTTCTATTGGCGTTGGCGCTTGTCGATTGTAACCTTGTCTACGGCCCCTGATGCGTCGGGTGCGGGCAGCCCTAACAATATCCTGCAAATGTTCGCAGATAGGGTGGATTGCGCATATTTACGACACTGTGGTGATATGCATAAGCCAATCACTACCATTCTATGGTAAGTCAATAAAATAAGCGTAGGTAGGTAATTTATTTCTTTTTGTTAATGATTATTATATTTATTAATTTAATTTTAAATTTGTTATTGTCAAACATTATCATTTTAATGTCCTTCTTATTTTGTTTAATATTTTCATTTCATTTATTCCTTGATAAAACGTGGTTTTACATGTAAATTTTTGTCAATATTGATTTTATTGTATTGATTTGATTGATTGATTGTATTCTTTTATGGGTCTATGATATCCAAATTAAATGTTTTTGATTATTTTTTATTTTATTATTTATTGTCTTTTTCGTATGATTTATCTTGAATATTATAGAGCATATGTGCCTGGTGGCACCATAATAAATAAAGCTAATTACGAGTACGTTATCATTTTGTTGATTTCCAATATTTTGTTAGATTTTGCCTCTATATCTAGATAGATATAGAGGCAAAATCTAACAAATTATTGGAAATCAACAATAATATTATATAGATATATTTAAACAATGATATATCAGTTAAACAAAATACCATTACTTATATTTTTTTCCCAATGTTTTTCCATACGAATAGTCAATAAAATGACTGGAGTATAATAATAATAATGTATACGAGTACTTGATTCTAGAAAAATCAAACTGCTCTTAAAGATGTAATCGGTTAAATGGAATGGCTAGTGAAGGTTGTAAATAATACTATCAACAACTTGTACAGTTAATTTATATATAGCGGTTTTTAGCTAAATTAAATGTCGTATAATTTCCGTCTAGCCGAAAGATGATAAAAACCAACAAGGATTCCAGTTATAATTATAATTGAAATTAGCACCGTTTACGGAAATGTTCATTTCTTTTTCGGGTTTTTTGCTGAACGCAAGTATATTTTCATTAGTAGGGCATAGTAGATTATAGTATTAGTGTCTTTAATATTGTAATGATTTTCTCCGGTAGCCAATACCGTTGGAAGTTATGTAAATTGCCAACCCGGATATTATTCAATTAATGGTATATGTTATGCGTATAGTTTACCTAAACCATCAAAGTTGTAGGAGCCGGCAGATAAGGCCTCAGGCTTACACTTATGAACTTAAGTGATAAAACCATTCCGGGTCGTCAAAGTGTAGATCGAAGGTGGTCTCACGTCTATTATATACTTAAACTTATAGATACTGTTTCAGGCTAATCACATTGCGTGTACCACAACAAATTCTCCCGCAAGGTCAGGAGATGTTTACGACGGCCATCTTCCTCAGATAGGATTAGTTGGTCCGAAGAATCCTTTGTCCCCGATGTTGACCCGGTTCGATCATTGCGCAATCCGTTTAACTTGGGTACACCATCTGCAGTGGTGACGACGATCGATATAATATAATATAATAATAGGCAGAAATGCAGGCCTTACATCATATGAATAATAAAACGCGTTTATGCAACATATTGATACCTAATAACTATGGTCTTGCGAATATTAAATTAATTGGGTTTTTAAGAGCGTGAATAACAAACAAAATACTTGATCGATCTGTTATAATAAGTCACTACTTAAGCAAAATTAAAGTGACTAAGAATGCTTGTGAGCACTCTTGAGAAAAGATACCTCTGATTAGTAGGTATTAATATTCAACATACAACCTCTATCCTTGGTTTAATAGAACTGATGGGCACAATTACAGTACAAGTTTTATACAACAACAATGTTAGTTTTTATACCAGGGAACATTTCGGGAAAAACTTAACAGTTGTATGATATCATAGTACCATAGAACGAATGGGAAGTATATACCCATCTATATATATATATATACAGCGTGGAACGGAACGATGGACTTTCCCGCAAGAGGGGGATTATTGAGCGCTAGTACGTCACATTTTCCAAATAAACTATTTTTTTTGACGCTATTTTATTTTTATTTTTGTATGGAGCTCGTCGCTCCAGTCGGCCAACGCTCCATACAAAGGTAAAAAAAAATCGCGTCAAAAAAAATAGTTTATCTCGAAAATGTGACGTACTAGCGCTCAATAATCCCCCTCTTGCGGGAAAGTCCATCGTTCCGTTCCACGCAGTATATATATAAAAGAAGACTTCCTGACTGATTCATCACCGCCCAGCCGAAACTACTGGGACTGGAAACTTGAAATTTACACCAGAACTTCTTTTTATGACGTAGGCAAGGGATAAGACGGGATTTTTGGAAATTCCATCCCTAAGGGGGTTAAATAGGAGTGCAAAGTTTGTATGGTGGAAACATTATTTTTTGAACTAGAGACTTGAATCTTTGTAGGAAGATTACTTATTAAGGTACAATAAAAGCACTTTCAGCGTTTTAGAAAATTCCACCCCTAAAGGGGTTAAATAGGGGAGCAATGTTTGTATGGGGGAAACCTTTTTTTAGCTAGAGACTTGAAACTTTGTAGAAAGATTACTTACTAAAAAAACACGGAAAGTACTTTCAGCGTTCCAGAAAATTCCACCCCTAAGGGGGTTAAATAGGGGTGCAATGTTTGTATGGGTGAAACATAATTTTTTGAACTAGACTTGAAACTTTGTAGAAAGATTACTTATTAGAATACAAAAGTAATTCTGCGTTTTAGAAAATTCTACCTTTAAAGGGGTTAAATAGGGGTGCAAAGTTTGTATGGAGGGAACTTTATTTTTCAGTTAAAAACTTAACACTGTAGAAAGATTACTTATATGAACACAAAAAAAATATATTAGTGTTTTAGAAAACTCCACCCCTACGGGGTTAAAATAGGGGTGCAAAAGTTGTATGAGGGAAAATTTTCCGTTTGAGCTACTTGAAACTTTGTAGCCAGATTACGTATTTGAATACAAAACAGAACTTAATCGTTTTGGAAACATCCACCCCCAAGGGGGTCAAAAAGGGTTGCAAGGTTTGTATGGGAAATACTTATTTTGAGCTAGAGATTTGAAACTTTTACTTATTATCATATAAACAATTACTTCCAGCGTTTTAGAAAATTCTATCCCTAAGAGGGTTAAAAAGGGGTGCAAGCTTTGGATGAGAAACACTCATTTTTGAGCTGGAGACTTAAAGCGTTGTATAAAGATTTCCTATCAGAATAAATAAAAGTTCTTTCAGCGTTTTGGAAAAATTCCACCCCTAAGGGGTTAAAACAGGATTCAAGGTCTATTATATGGAAACCAAGAAAATGTTATAGAAAGAGATTTTTAAATTCGGTCTTAGCCTGTATGTGACTAGACTACAAAACTGATTACAGTTTTTTTTGAAATTCATTCACTATAGGGGTTAAAGGGGGTTCAAAGTTTGTATGGAGAGCAAAGCATTTTTAAACTAAGGGATTTGTAACTTCTGTTTTAGACTGTTTTAAATTAATTCCATAAGGGGGACATATTCATCTCCCAAATGGGCTAAAAGGAGTTGGATTTTTGTACGGGGAACAAGACAATTTTAAAGTAAGGGATCTGTAACCTCGGTTAAACACTAGGAAACTAATTACAGCGTTTCTTAAAATTCATCCTCTACGGAGGTTAAAAAGGGTTGGAAGTATGTATAGGTCATACATAATCCGACTGCTAGCAGAAAAGTAGGTTAGGTTAAGTTAGAACCACGACCCTTACAGAACCGAACAGCTACCAGAAATGTAGGTTAGGTTAGGTTAGAACTGGGATGCTCCCAGCACCGAAAGATAGGTAAGTAGTAGTAGTAAGTAGGTGCGAATTATTTTGGTAATTTAATTTTTTTTTTGTTAATGAGAATAATATTATTTTCTAATACCGTTAAATGGGGACGGCAGATGGAGATGGAAAGTTCTACGTCTTTTAGCATTAGATTACGTTTGCTTTCAAAACTATTTTCAGTAATGTAGCTTCCTTTAACACATTATGAAAAATGTACAATTTAAGCTAAAACGTCTGTTGATGATTTTTAAGATATGTATATGTGTAAAAACAGAGTTTTCAATTTAAACTAATGAACTCATCGCACTGTTACCTTTTACGCTTAATCCCTGAACGGATTTAGATGAATTTTTCCGTACAGATAATTTGAGACCCTAATTTGAGGATATAGGATATTTTTTATCTCGGAAATCATCCCTTAAGATGGTAGAACTTTGTTAAGGGCAGCCATAATTAAAAAGGTTCCGCCTACAATCATTTAATAGCAATCATTTTTCTAAGACGGTAACAAGTTCTACGCGGACGAAGTCGCGGGCAACAGCTAGTTATGATGACACGAATTAATGACATAAAGCAATAATACCATTCTTTGGGGATACTTTGCTACGAGTACCGGCGATGCTCCGGCGCATATGCTATTCCTTGTTCTCTCTAAACGCTATTATATTTACCTGTGAGAATTAAAACAGAAATTGCTTATAGTCCAGTAAATGAACTGACAACTCGTATGGAAAAAATGACAATTTTGGAAATAATTTATAATAGCTTATTTTTTATGTGTAACGGATATATTATCAATTAAATAGTTACCCAGCGACAAAATCCGACAAAATTTCAGACATCAAAAAAATGATAAGTTAACTCACTTCTGAAAAGTCAGAAAAAATATGAATAAATATTTTTGTCTTTATTTTGGTTCATTTACATTTGCTCTATAATATTCAAGATAAATCGTATAAAAAAAGACAATGCATGCTTCATTGAAATCTACATAATTACTTCCGGGTGGAAAGTTTGTCGGATTCTTGAATATATAATCTTAGAATAACATTTTCAAATGAAATCAACAAAAAAAACGCTATTATAAATTAATGTTTTTCAAAACCGTATTTTGCCTGGAGTATTAATCTGTTTACGAATAAAGCAAACCTGTTTACTAAAACGGAGCGCCTAATCATAGTATTAATAATAAAATAGTATAGTAATAGTATTATTAATAATAGTATATAGTATTAATAATAAGAATAAATGTTTATTCTCTTTTTTTACATGATAAGCGTAAGTAGGTATAAACAAATCTGCCAAACCACAGTGCGGTTTGTTGGCAGACAATGCTCCTAATTTATTTTACAATTTATTATCTAGAAGCTGTATAAATAGTAGTGTATATGTAGGTACTGTATTACTTATGCCAGAACAAATCAATCTGTTAATTTATTACAAAAGAATGTGCAATATTTTACTAAAAACTGAAAAAATATTTGCTACTCAGCTAAGAGCCTAAGAGCGAACACGAGGAGGTGTGAAACTACTTCGGCATCATTTGCGTTCGTATTCAAGGTACGTAATTCTTTTCCATCGTAAATTTTATTCAAGGTTTAGGACGTAAGCTCCCGCAAGTGCAAATGGGATTTTCCTTTAGATAGGGAGCAGCAGGTTCATTTAAATCACTATTCTCAGGTCCCTTTACTACCTTAGCGGGGAATGCGAGTCGTGTATCGATTATCCGTTTGGCTGTATTCATCGCCGGTGCCGTGGAATGTACCTGCGACAAAGAATTCACATTACAGGTTGACATCTCTTACTAAACAAGAATAGAGCGCGTTGTTTGAATAAATCATGCACACAATATTTATGAAATACTTGAATTGCTCAGTAGTCCATCCTACATAAAATCATTAATCCTATATAAAATAATAATTGAAATTCGAGCGTACTAAGTTACTCAGAAAATAGTCTTCTGCTATTCCGTTATCATAGCAAAAGACAATACCTCATCATATCATTTATAAATAATTCAAGTAATTCCGCTGACTAACGCCTGATGCAAAAAACTACTTGTAATCATACTGTTTAATATAGATAGTATTCGGTTTAATGCGATCCATTTCCACCCTCACTTAGCCGAAGGAAAAGCAGCTTCAGAGTGGGCACCGCATTAACAATTGGGTATTATCCTCGTGGTGAAATGTAGAACGTAGTGTTGCTATATTGATAGTAAGGCATCAAATACAGCGAAGTGTAACTTAAGCAATATAATTACGATCATAAAAAGATATGAGCCTTGAAAGCTTTTAAAAAATAAGGCTTTCTTTTATTGGCCAAGAGCAATTTTAAAGATACCAATAGAATCCTTACATAGTTCTACATACAATTATTTGTTTATTAAAAACAAATAATTGTATGTACAACTATGTACCTAGGTACTTAAATGAAGTATTTCACGAGTCACGGCCTAAACAGCACTTTACGTTATTTGCCATACCACTGTAGATACGAAGATAGTGATTTGATGTTATAATACTATTTTGTTTGAGCCGTTTCGGCTGTCACCAGCGAGGGTCCGCCTTTGAACCTGTTTTTTTGTCTTTTAACGTGCTCCAATTGTAGTTAGTCCCATACAAACATTTGATCCACTCAGGAAGCTGGTTCGAATGGTATGGACAAGTACGTACTACCCAATAGTTAAAGACACTCTGAAACCGTTAATCAGAAACAACGAGCTATAGTTTGCATTTGAATAATAAAAAAACAACACGCATGCATGACCCTAGGCGAATTGCGCTAGTTAGGTTGCCACCAAATTACGAACTAGAAGTTGTTTTTGGCTATTTTTATGCGGCTGATACGTAGAGCTTACTTTCTATAAATTAAAACCTTGTTAATCCTAAAGCTAATAAAGAATTTACGCCCTTCATTACGTAAGACACCTAATTTAATTCAATACTTTTCAATCGGAACTGTGTGTAATAGTTACAAACAAAACGAAGTAACATAATTTTGATCTACAAATGAACTTGTTTTGAGGAAGTTATTTTCTTTTGAAAAGTTAGAGCCTAAACATCAGTTTCTCACTCTCAACTCTGTAAGTTAAGGTTGAAACGGACTCAATGACTAACAAATGACTAATGGGTTTATTGTTCCTATTTTGAGCCATTGCCGTGTTACTACCTCTGCTCACAAAACTGTTTTAACCCATTGTTGTGTTCTAACTTTCTTTGTCGTACTCACATTGCGTGTCTATTAGCGACTGCTATTAACAGTAACAAACGTGGTTCCGATCGCGAGGTAGACAGGAAGTCGGAAGACATTCAGATTCGTCAAAAAGAAACCCTTCACACATTTCACGTAACAAAATCTGAACCATTTCAACTGAAGTTTTCTAACCATAATTATTCAAACCCACTCACGATTTCAGCTTCAATTTAATTTAAAGACGTAGTAAACATGCGCCCAGTTTCAGGCTGGCTCAATAGCCTGCAATCAGTCAGGATGTACGTGATATACTGAGCCATTAGCCAATGAGGACGCGACAACCAATTAGTGATGTTACCTGTCACTGGACCGTGTGATTATGAAATTCAGGTCACTTCTCCGGATTGATCGCCGGCGCTGATGTACCCCTATGTCAATGATGTACGTTCGGCACCAGCTGAATCATATTAAAGCTTCAGTATCCTGATATTTCCAACGCTTAATTGGCAATATACCCGTGAGCGTGAGTTCCATATCGACATACAACATACATACATACAAATAACCGCTGTCTGCCTCTGTATTGTGATACAGACAACGGTAATCGGTATCTGATTCATTCAATAAGTAACTTGTCATCTAAGATACAGGTAGTTATGTACTATTCAAGACCGGATCCGGTTCAATTGATTGAGAACAAAAAGCAACTAATAGCTCATCCGGGACAGCGATGGCAAAATCAGAGCACATCTGAAATAGAACCATTTCAGATGTGCACTCAATCTGATCTGCACCTTAAACTAGCGCCCATAGCGTATTTTCAATGGGACTTGCAATCCGAAATATTCCGAATGAGGTACTCGAGTTGACTACACACAGATACCGAGTCGGCAGTCAGCCGAGAAATCAAAGAGAACACAGAATCCACGAGAACTGCCCGACGTTCGTTGCCGCATCTTCTAAATTGTGAAATCTGTTCACGTTTCTATTAGTTAGTTTCCATTATTTATCTATCGCCACAGTTATCGTTCCTTTTGTGTAAGGGGTCGTCTGTCTTTTCGTAGAAGCGATTCTGTCTCTCTGAACGGCCGACGATTAGGGTTTGCAATTCGAATATTCGAATATTCGAGAATTTGTATTATTCGCCACAAATATTAATCGAATTTGGCAACATTCATTATACAAATAAAACGAATATTTCGAATAGTGCATATTTTTTTCTGACATTAATTTCCTTTGCGAAAATCGTAAATAAAATGCTAGAACTATCCTCCACGTTAACAATTCCGTGGAAATAGTTATAAATATTTTTAAAAAAAAGCTAATCTGAGACATATAGCATATTGCCTTGTAACTATGACAGCGGCGGTCAAAGATCCCAAAACTTGGAGCATGCATATAGATCATTGTTAACCATACCGCCGACTACCTAGCGTGGAATCAGAAAGAGTGTTCTCTTCGCGGCGGGTTACTTGTGCAACCACTTAAGAACGAGAATGAACCAAGACTCCTTAGATGCTTTAAGTTTTCTCCAATCGCATTATGGGAACTGATGCTACATAAAAGACTTACTCGTTATAAGGAAAGTTACACACTAGTTTAAAGAAACAACTAAATAGACAGAATTTTGAAAACTGTCTCCGGTCTTAATGTTCCTTTAAAAATAAGTTATTCTTGTTAATTGTTTAAAATAAGTTTAAGACTTAGAGTTTTTTAAGTAGTGATGACAACGACTGACGAATTAATATAAAGTTATTTTCATTATTAAGTTAGTTTGTTGATTGCCAAAAATGCTAACCGTTTTTTTTATACATGGAAAAAGTTCGTTTATTACTGAATTAATATTACTGTTACTTGTAATACATAAAGTAATATTATATTGTAACTGCGCTGTGATTTATCTCAAAAGTTTAATTATTATACTTATTGCAAAGTAATACTCGCAAATTTTAAGAAAATACTACATATGTTCTATATTTTTTCCGCTGACATAAGAGTTGTGAGACATATTTATGAGTAAGTTGTATGCACCCATATTTTTACACTTGACTGTACCTGTTGATTTTTTAGAAAAATTTAATGTTGTTGCTCGCGATTCTCGCGAAAAAGTTTATAGTAGTATATTATACAACCTACACACGGAAAAAGTGCTCCTTATTGATTTGTTTCTGTTGTAACTTATAATACCTACATAAAGTAAAATTGTATTGTAACAGCTGTGATTAATTTAGTCATTATTATTTTAGATGTTTAAGTAAGTAAGTAAGTAATTTATTTTTCATCTCTCATAAGTACTCTGAAAGTAGGTCATTGTTTATCTAAATAGCGGGTTAAAAGTGAGGCATGTCGCCCCTAGAGCTGAAAAGTAATAAAAAAGCAATGGCAGAAACCTAGACAGCCACAGTTTCAGAAAATTGTACTGATTTTGAAAATCGTTGACAATCATGCGTTTTTTTAATATAGATTATAAATTAATTATTGTATGACTATTATTGCTATTTGAAAACGATTGGATATTTTTTAAGTTTTCGTAGTTCAATGTGACCGCTTCAAACCAGCTTCCTAGTCATTAAAAAAAAAAGACAAAAACCTATACTGCCACACAATATACTTATTAATATACTTTACTCTTTGCTGCCAGACTTCCATAAAATTGTGTTGATTTTTGAAGCTTGTTGATAATTATGTTAGTTTCATTCTTCATTACTACTTATATGGTGTATATAAATAAAATGATTAATGTAATTTTTCATCCAAACAATAATTAAAATTAGTTTTCGACATAAACACTTCAAAAGCGCGTCCAGGAAATGGTCCACACACTGACATTATTAAAATCTGTCAACAGTTCCCGCCCAAATGGTCCATACACAAACGCTTTTAATATGGGTTCTATAGGATCCTACTGATTTAGAAAATATTAAAGTTTTTGGCTTTCAATTCATTGCCTTGAATTCGAAATGAAAAGTAGTGTTTAACTCGGGGAAAGCCACCCATTTCAGCCTCGAACTATTAACTTAAATATCTCGTCAGGAATGGGTGACTTTCAAGCCTCGGTTAACAATCTACTATTGTGAAACATAGGTAAATATACATTGCAGATCGACCATAAATGTTGATATTTTTGAATTGTAACAACAATTACACAACTTAAAACAAAATAATGATTTAAGTTGTGTAATTGTTGTTACAATTCAAAAATAAAAAATGAAATAATGATTTATTTTCAAAAATATTCGTTTTATTCGAAATATATCGAATATTGGAAAACCAAGTATTCGTATTATTCGAATACTGAAATTGGACGAATATTGCAAACCCTACCGACGATGTGCCTAAATCTAAACTCGACTCCGCTGTCGATATTGACATAAATATTTACCTATGACGATTTTATAGAGCATTGATAATCTTCATCATATTGAATTAGTTTTCAGTATATTGATTATACTTACAAACTTGATTTCCAAACCTAATACACGTAGGGTTGTACGAAGCGAAGCCCTCGCCTGGGTCGCAGGTGGCGCTTGGCGCGTTAAATATTTTGTGCGCTCCAAACATGGCCAATATCAATACATTTTTTGACTCGCGGTTACATTATTTATTCAGCAAGTCCTCTTTTCTTTAACTTTTGGCGCCCTATTATTATAAGGAATATTTTGACAGAGTCTGCCGTTGTAAATAAATTCAATAATTTATCAGAGTACATTCAGGCGATTTTTAAGAAAGCTAAAACTGATGTAATTCACCTAGGTAATATCATTGAAGATATTATAAAGCATTCTAAAATTAATTGGAAGAGATAGGTATATACTGGTGCGTTAATGTAATTAAATAAGACTCCGATCGAGTGTAAAAAACGGAATTCGAAACTATAATATGTAATAATCAAGCGGCAGAATTCTCATCTTAGCAGAAATCAAACTTCATGAGGGTTTAACCATTGTGTTTTATCGACTAGTTATCGAATCTCTTCGCTTGTTGTCGACTTTTAACATTATTCCGTGACATTTGACCTCTTTGATAAGCGGCTACATACCATATTAAAACAAATCAAGTTATTCCCTTTTTTTTATTTCATTCCCTAAATACTAAGTGACAATTGTTTATCGATAGTCGATAAACAATTGTAAAGTTCGATTTCTTTGGAAATAATATACCCTTAAAATATTGTAGATATGTAGGTAATTCTAAGGTAAATATTATGTTTACGTCCGTACCTATCAAGATAGCCAAATGATCCGTAATGAGTAATCATCGCAGTTATCGTTAACAAGACAATGCCAGAATTCAATTATAGTGCTTAAGTATTGTTATGATAAAGGCTGATGAGAATAAACTAAAGACGACCGACATTAGTCGTCACATGTCGCGTGGAGCGGCTTGACTTGCACTACATTTTAACATATGATGATGAATAAAAGCGTTTATCGTAGAAACGTAGGTACGCAAACGTTGAAACATGATCCGTGACGCACCGCTTAACGCGCCAAGTATTTGTAAACGAGGCCCTAGAGTGTCGAGCTTAAAAGCGAAAGCATTTAAACATCTTCAAGCACATTTTCACAACAAAATGCACAAGTGGTTAAGTTTGGATAGCTTCTAGCGGGCGCTCTCAATAACGATGGTATCCTTAGCGTTTATTCCACTGTGTTGGGTAGGTACTTTACAAGTATACTAAAGATATTTTTCTCAAAAGAAAGTTACACAATTTATCTGCTTTGCCTTAAGGTCGAACCGTAGACAATGATTTACGGCATAAAGTCCGCCGATTGTGATATAACTTGTTCTTTAGAGCAATAAAGTTTAAATACATAAATACCTACTGCAAACAATATGTGATCGCTGCAGGCTTTCATCCGTAACTTGCTTGGTAAGTACTTAATTTTAAAATGTCCACGTCGATATCTTGATAAGCTTAAAAAGCTCTACAAGCTACCCTAAACTTGGCAAAAAAGAATAAAATCGTGCGTTCAAGCCTCTGTTGTACTGTATAGAGCGCGAAAAATCGTTCCACCAAAAAATGCAAAAAAGTGACAAAAAATGTGTGCATTTAAAGATACACTGTCAAGTTTAGGGCTCAGAATCCACAAAAATTTCGCAATTTTGCTAAACTTTTTGACGTTGTTTCTCGTAAAATAACATTTTTTTACCAGTTTTAAAGATTATTTTTTATTTAATGAAAATTTCAGTACACTGCATTAGTGAGCTACTTTTAAAAATAATAATTTAAATGTTTAATCTACGGCAACGAATGACATATTGAACTTCTTGCTCCCTAGCAACCCCACTCTCTGTTTTGATATTTCTAAGTACCTATGTGAACACCAAAATAAAATATCCTCGAAACTATTTAGTTACATTTTTTTCAAGTAATTAAAATTAGTAATTAATTAATTACTAATTCAGTAAATTTTGGGTAAGGACAATTTTTTCACATATAAATACCAAAACAGAGAGGTACGAGACAGAGAGAACACGATGTCAGGGAGCATGACATCGTATTGACTGACGGCAGTTAACCGATATGGAAAACAAATAGTGTAATTATTGAGTGAGATAGTCCTGCTCACCTGACCTGACCTGTCCTGATGACCTGGAAAAGGTCGCGGGAGTATGCTGCATGCGGGTGGTGCAAGCTTGGCCATCGTGGCACTCTTTGGGGGAGGCCTAGCCTATGTCCAGTAGTGGACGTCTTTCGGCTATGATGATGATGTTGAATTTAATTAAGTTGTTTCACTTTCTTTTCACACTCAAATGCTTCTTTTCTAACACGCATATGCCATCATTAATTCATCACTCATATTATAATCCGATTCACGCATGTTGACACGTTTCGCTCTCACATTTATGTTATTATATTTGTTGCGTAACACAATAATTAAGGGATCCACGTTTGCCCTTACATGGGATTAGCGCGATTGCTACTAAATAACTTAATGGCAGAGCTCTTGAATAAATAAGACATTCATTCATTAATGATCAATTAGCTATTATCAGCCTAAACCTAACTAAACGAATACAGTTAGCCAGACTCAAGCTCCATTTAACTTCTTTTCGCGCAGAGCATTATTAAAGTAATTTCCATGAAAATTGCGTTTTTTGGAGACTAATCATCTCGCAATTAGCTTGATGTAAAAGTTTTCGAAGTATTTAATGAATCAAATTTGCGTTTCAGCGCGTCCCTCGTGGCTGTAATTTCCCCCCCATGCTCAACTTGTCGTTAAGTACCATATTCCACATTTTTCAGCAGTAATCTGAAAACTTGACTGACGACGTGAAGGCTTTTTATTAAGAAGTACCTACGAGTCCTAACAATTTGATTAAGAATAATCGCAGAACTTTGCGTTAAAGGCCTGAATGACACTGACGCGTCCTGCGGTGGCGGTCCATAGTCAACATGCCAACTATTGACAAGTTAACTATTGACCGCCACCGCAGGCCGCACCGTCTGAGAGAGTTTTTAGCCAAACAGGACATGGACTGACTGTGACGTTGAAGTGGGTAAATCCAATCTCGTACTAAAACAACGCATATTTTTTACTTTAGGTTTATGTTATTTCTAGGAAAACCAACCGAGATAATTATTACATCTACACCCGCAGTGCGATGGACCAAATATTGTGTTGCTCGATTCAATTGAATACTGGTTGCCTTTGACCTTTTCTCTACTATACACGATGAAATTGCCCTATGAAATCTGTACCAAAGTGCATTCTCGAAACGTAAAACGTGTAGTGCGAATGGAATTAAATTCCACAACACTCAACCAGTACGGGACCGTAAATATCGCATAAATGTTTACAGATTTTTAAAAATACAATTGTTAAGAACTACCACTCTAACTTTATTAGCTACTTATATTGCGGTGTTATCGATAAATGCTAACTTATTCCATTATAAACATCATTGTAATAAAATAACATATATACAAAATAAACCCAGCATATAGATATATCTGTCGTTACGTATCGCTAATAATATTGCAAAAGATACTAATAGCACAGAATCCAAAAATAGGCACGACCTTCACCCATCTGTTAACTGGATTAAAAGTATTTAATAACGAATAAGTAAATTAAAAATTATGTCAAAAGAGCTGGCTACAAAAATCCGGACCAAACAAAAACAAAATTGACATAGTTTTTAACATTACACTCAAAATATTTACAAGCGGGTCCATATTGGCTCATATAAACTTGATGTGTTGATTTTTTCTAATAATACCGCTTTGTGATCATAATCATATTTTTTGTTTGAAATGATTTGTATCCCTACCATCGTTATTAATAATAATGAATTTTCCGAAAATTTCGACTCATAATTCCATCACAATATTTAAAACAACATTATGTGAACCATATGATATTGGTGCACATAATGTTGTTTAAACATTGTTTTTATGAATAAAGTTATTGTATGGTGGTCTTGGAACTCATATCTTTAATAGTTATATTGAATGGAGCGTATATCGGAACGCTTATGGTGATTAAATTTCCTAATTGAGGGTAGGTATGGTTACAGTTTTCTAGTAGTAAGGGTTAGTCAGCTAAGCCGAAGGCGGACAGACGAACGGACATGGCGAAACTATAAGGGTTCCTTGTTGACTACGGAACCCTATAAATCGGTTCTGGCGCTTCGCCGGCCGCTACCGCATAAGTATACTCGTATAAACATTGATAGTAATAACCAGTGATCGGAATTAGGTGAGCCAAAATACCTATTCTTTGCAAGAGGACATAATATAAAGTGGTTGCAACAGGGTAGAAAAATATTTTTTTTTCTTGAATACTGGGTATTTGATATTTTTCCGGATACTAGTCGTAATTTTCAACATACATGTTTTACTTACAGAACGTGTTGTTTAATGTTAATCTAAAAGTGATAACTATTTCACAATTTTTCCTTCCTTCCTTATACCTACACCTTAAGTATAGCCCTTTTTACTAGTAACATAAAACATCCCATACTGTAAGTAAAACATGTATGTTTACTATTACGACCAGTACCCGGATAAATATCGAATACCCGGTATTCAAGAAAAAGTGTATTTTCTACCCGGTTTCAACCACTATATTATGTCCTCTTGCGAATAATAGGTATTTTGGCTCACCTAATTCCGATCACTGGTAATAACCGCAAAAGTATATAAATATTGCGTTACGATAGTTATTAACCACAAATAATTATGAATAGTGGTCATCCTACTAATATTATAAATGCGAAAGTTTAGATGTTTGGATGTTTGTTACTCAATCACGCTTAAACGGCTGAACCGATTTGAATGAAATTTTGCACGAAGATATTTTATAGCCTGGATTAAAATATAGGATAGTATTTATCTCGGGTCCACGCGGACGAAGTCGCGGGCGGAAGCTAGTTATGATATAAAATTGTATGAGATAAATTTATTAATTTCAACTTACCAGTTTATACGAATACCTGCCAACCCAGATAGACCAGGAAAAAATAGGCAACCCAGTTTTGTATATATTTTATAAGCATCATACTTTCGATTACTATATCAATCCGGTGTGGAATTAAACTATTTTCAATTCCATATTTCAAAAACCGGACAAGTGCGAGTCGGGCTCGCCCACCGAGGGTTCCGTACAAAATTACAAATGTATAGTTTTCCGATTATTCCCTGTATTGTAAGACGATATTCATTGCCAAATTTCATAGTTCTAGGTCAACGGAAAGCACCCTATACACTTTGATTTCCCTGAGAGTGCCGAAATATACGTTTTATGCGGCATAAACGGTCGAATATTTTTTGACGGTAACTTAGAAGTTTGATTTTTTCACAGATTCAAGGGACGTAGACTTGCAATCAAAAAATAATTCTCTTTCTCCGTTCAAACTTCTGACCACATTTGAGAGTTGAATTTCGTAAAATCCATTCTAATTACGTTATATACAAGTAGACTGCTGTAAAAAAAACAAGTTTCTTGTATCAGCAGTTTTAACTGCGATGATGAATAACTCAGGACTTAAATGTGTATATAGAAATTCCATAGAATCAAAAAAGCTTTGAAAAGCTGGTGGTAATCGATATCGCCCGCCCAATTCTAATAAGTAAACTTTTTTCTTAAAGCTTTAAACAAAGCAATGGAAAAGGTTTCACGAAAATCCCCAATCAGTCCCTCCCTTCTCTACCTCCACAGTATGTTCACTATCTAGCTACTATTGTGGCCCCTGTAAACCGGAACAAATGCTTATTATTATATCGACAAAGATAGATCTTGGAAGACCATAACTCAACACTCTACGGTGGAAAGGTTACATGATTGTCAATGTGTGTGTGGTTGTGTCTACACGGTCAGGTATCTTTATTTCAATGAAAGACATTAACCAAAATAAATAACCTAGTGACGTCCTTCGGTCAGTAAAATTGATAAAATCGCGGTCATGGTATGAATAGTTTTATCATTCAGGATCCATAAATATTTAAAATAATTTTAGATCAAAACTGTACATGAAATACATATCAGTTTTATTGAATAGGACCCAAAATCTGAATTGTCCTCTGGATCTTTTTCGATTAACCTTTGAGCACATTGTATTGTTACACAAATAGTATTGCTACTGCTAGCAATATTAGCGCTGAGCTAAGCCGAAACTTTTCGCTAAATCATATATTAGTGTTGGGTCGCCGCGGCGTGGGTCGCGTCGATAAAGTCAATATTTCGAAAGCGTGACGTGCGTGCAGGGCGGGCGGCCTTCGCTTGCCTAAGTTTGATCATTTCGTTACATCCCGGTTCAATCTAATAACATAGCCACACGTATCATTACTACATGTCACATAACAAACCAAGGAAAATCGGGACGCAGGATTATCAGAAAGTAAAATCTCATAGGGAAAACAACTATAATTAATCATAAATGTATGGTCCTAGGCGGTTCTTTTAAAATTAATATATTTTTTGAAGGAAACGGATTAAGTCACAGTCATAATAAATCAAACGTAATCATATATGATAAATATTGATGATTTGGACGTTTCCGCCTTTTGTTTTTATAGAACATTCTACGATCATAAATACGTAACAGTTGTGAAAAATATAAGATAAAAGCTCACTCAGTCCCCTTCAGACGGCAAAAGTTTTCCGATTATTTAAGTAGTTTAGCGGGAGCTATTTCTCTGGGTAACAATAAATTAAATGGATAGTGCGAGGCCGGTAAACGACTAATTGGGTTATGTGTCAGCTTAAATAAGGTTTGTTCTCTTTAGCTAATACCCTGATACGCTCTCTACGGATTTGAACGGCTAGAGTTAGAGACTTGGCGTATATCAGATAACTGAGATAACCAATCATATAAGTTTATATTAAGGCCATTCGGGAAAATTCACGATTTTTGACCATGACCGATTACTTCCTGCTACTTAAATTCCATACTGATAATTGCCGCTGATCACTTAGTGACTGAAATGAGTTCGAAGTCAAGTTTGGTACCAAATAATGTTTTAAGCTTCAAAAATGTACAGTTGATAATATACTTATAAAGACGCAGCCAAGAGAGTAGCAGCCAGTACAATGAGCTGTTACAATCTTATTCGCCATTCAATAATATTGGAAAAACATATGTCATTTTAGCAAGTAGTTAATAGGTACCCAGTAAATCTATAGTGAGAGTTATGTTGCCAGATTTCAGTTTCGAGTCAGTGATATCAGTCCTCCCTTTGTCGAATCAGCAGTCCAACTAATAACCATTTGTTTACGGCGATTCGGTTCAAGATTCACAAAAAGTTATAACTTTAACGATAATAATCTATTTGACTTAAGAAAAGAACAACCGTTAAATTTTATCGCACTATCAAATTCGCTGTGGATGACTTAGTTCTACACGGTGATTTTAATCCTTGATCAGAGGGGTAAACATGTAACTTTTCGAACGAGCGTTAGGGCAATCCAACTGTAATTTTCCCATACAAAAGGTGACAGTTAAATCTACCTGACGTACGTTATGTAATCAACCAGCTAGAGTGGAAACAGAATCAGATTTCCATGGACTCTTATCCAATTACATCACTGTTCAGTGAATTAAAGGGCATTGGGTAAAAGGTTTTCACTTTTTTGGTGAGTGATTATGATAGATCTATTCAAAACAAACATATTTTGTTACAAAATGTAATAAGGTGCACTCGGGTAATTCCGAAAATTTCTAATATCTACTAAACGCTGCTAAGTATATTATTTACACTGGCAACACCCTATGACGTTCAACTTGAACGTGTGTAAATAGGGAGTGTTACCAGAGCAAATAATATAGCCGCGTTTAGTAGATATTGGAAGTTTTCGGAATTACCCGATTTTGGGAATTACCCGAGTGCACCTTATACTTACTCTAAAATTCATCGTAGCTCAAATATTTACAATATTTCCCAGAGACACAAAGCTCTGTGGAAATATTGCAAATATTTCGGCTCCGATATTTTTATAATATATGCATCATGTCCGCTGCAAAAAAAAGTTTTGTCCTTTCATACGAGTACAATGCCCTTTAATGATAATGTTAACAATAACATCCACCGAATGTGTGATTATCCTACATTTCTTCAAGTTAACTTAACTCTAACATCTGGCCCCTATTTCACCAACCTGGCAATTGTCACCTGAAACTTAAGATTCGCCATACATTGCTTGTTCTAGAAGTTAAGGTGGTTGCTAGGTTACCTGTGGAACCAGCAATGTACGGAGAATTGTCGTTGTCAGGTGAGAATTGTCAAGTTGGTGAAATAGGGGCCTGTTCATGCGTGTGACAATTGACAATGTATCACTCAATAAATCATAATTGAATAATATTAATTTTTGTCTGTGTGTAAGCTCAGGAGCCCGTGTCACACAAAAGACAATGCACATCTTCATCTACCTGCTCACTCCACTTTAATGAGAATCATGAGATAATAACATGTATACTTAAAATATAATTATATAGTTTGAATTTAACCGAAAAATAACGTCTCATTTCCATTCACCTTGACTGATGAAGAATTGTGCGTGCCCTATGATCGTTAAAGTTTATTAGAGACCCATTTTAACTACACTTTTTCACAGCACGAAATGAAAATTTATAAAGAAGGTACGCCGCGCACCTTACATAAAATGAAAGAGCGCGAACTTCCTTAATTTTTTAATTTAACTGTAGGACCAAGATTCGGAAAATAATATTTCAGGAATATTTTTTTTTTCAAATTAAGAATCGACTGCCTTGCAAAAAATAAATCGGCGACTCCGTTTATTTGAACATCATTTCGAAGTACCTAAGTACGAGTATAAGGCAAATCGTTTCCCAGCCAGGCATGGCATTTTTTTCGTCTGTCCGTATCTGTTTTCGGCTTAGCTCAGTAAGCCTTACTACTAGAAAGTTATAATTCGGCATGAGTATAAAAATCAATGACGCCGACAAAAAAGTAGAATACATTTTTGTAAAAAAAATTTTTAGGTTACCCTCCATACACGTAAAGTGGATATAGTAGTACTAATTTTCCCACGTTCATTATGATATTCGACTCAATCTTAAACATTTCGAATTCCTGTATGTTATTAGGTCACGCTTGTAAGCAATCGGCATTTATATCGAATTAGAATACGAAACGAGTGTCAGGCTGAGTGTGTCAAGTCTTGAAGAGTATGCCGCGCGCACTCCACTCCCAATTATTACACAGACATGGCATTATTTTCGTCTGTCCGTCTCTCCGTCTTCGGCTTAGCTCAGTACTTAGTCAATCTCTTTGGAAACAGCTTTTTCCTTCAAAAAGTGTTAAGGATTTTCTAACCTAGGTACCCTCCCATTTTAAATCGACCTTATAAATATCAGCGTCTCCAAAAAAAAACCTTAAAATTGCCATTAAAATGAAAAAAAAAATAAGGTGTTTTTTTGGAATCTAATTATGGTTTCAAGTTTAGCTCATCAATCAATACATCTTTGAAAATATGCCACTTGAAGGTTTCTAATGTTTAATGCTTAAGAGGATATACTTCCCTCCGATATTAAATCCCTCCGAACAACGCCAAAAACATACAAAGGCAACTAGGTACATAACATAGATCGGTACTTTGTTTAATTACAGACATGACTTTTTGGCTGATAAAATAGCGGGTGGCAAGTTTCGTGTAAAGGTCAAGTGCTAACGATCAATTGGCACATTAATTAATTAATTTTCCCACATTCATTATGATATTCGACTCAACCTGACACATTTCATATTCCTGTATGTTATTATTATTAGGTTACGCTTGTAGGCAAACGCTGGAAGGGCATTTATATCGAATTAGAATACAAAACGAGTGTCAGGCTGAGTGTGTCAAGTCTTGAAGAGTATGCCGCGCGCCCTCCTCTCCCTTATCATATACACAGAACGCAGATAAGCCCGCAGGATAACAAGCCTTTGCCCAGTTTGCACATCCCAAAGATAGATACTGGTGAAATAATTTTTGATTACTGTTTGTAGTATCGGTGATTACCCTCTACATACAAATAGAAATAGAGCTCTATATGGCGTAACGGTGCCGGTCTGCTCCGATTTCCGATACCTCAGGTCACTCATACAATGTAATGGCGATATTGACCGTGAAGTTAGATACCGAATCAGCGCAGGATGGATGAAATGGCGACAGATAACGGGCAAAATCTGCGACGACCGAATGCCCCTTCGAAAAATTTACAAGACCATTAAAAGACCTGTCGTCATGTATGGATCGGAATGTTAAGCCGCAAAGATGACTGATGAAACGAGATTGCATGTAACGGAGATGAGAATGTTGAGATGGATGTGTAGCGTGACGAGAATAGATCGAATAAGGAATGAGTATGTAAGACGAAGCCTGAAAGTAGCACCCACAACTGAAAAGCTGAGAGCAAATCGCCTACGGTGGTATGGACATGTTATACGGAGGGATGATAGACATGTTACGAGAAGGGCATTAAGTATGAATGTAGAGGGTTGTAAGAGAAAAAGTTGACCAAGTAAAAGTTGTTGCGTGAGAGACGATACGAGTATGAATAGGAGGGAAGTGTGTGATGAGTTGACGGGCGATAGAGGTAAAAAACATCCCAAGTAAATGGGATAAGGACAAGCGAATGATGAATGAAACAAATTTACAAAGCTACACCCCCAAAAAGCTACACATACATACACACATTTTTCCTCCTTATAATATCAACAAGAATCCTAGTGTTATGTTGTTATGTATTTTGAAATCAGTAACGAAACAAAAATGCTACTTAAACAAATTTTTCCACAACCAGAATTATACGATTCGATTCGGCGTCCTTGCGTCAGACTGTGAAAGGTGTGTGGTTCCCTTGACCTCTTTCGCTTAGATTTTTCGATAAATATGACATAACGAAGCACGTTCTAAGGTCAAGTATTTTTAAATAAAAATCGTCTAGAAACCGCGAGTAGGGGTTTATAGCTGCAGTCAGATGGTAATCATCCGAAGGTTGAATTTCAGTGACTGGACTACGTTTACGAGGTTATTTTATGTGTGCATTATAAATTTTAATAAAGTTCGTTTATTCGGTTCAGCACCAGCAAAAGCGTTCTAATTTTTACGAGCGGTTTAAAAATTAAAAATTCTCTTTATTATGTCAGCAACAGCCTTGTAAAATCACCACATTTACAAGAACTCGGCGTAGTAGTAAGTTTAATATTACGAAACAATACATAAATGGTGAGTCATTTCCCAGCACAGTAAATATCATAAGATGAACGTCGACATTTAAAGCATATCTGGGTGTTTTGATTAAATAGTCGGTACTTACATTAAAAAGAGCTGGCGCCGGCGTCGAAAGGACCGCGGCGTGCTAATCAGGCTCACGCTTCAACGACAGTATTCAAATAGAATAAGTGATTGCTGAAGCGGATTATCTCCTGATAATCACAGCTCCCTGGTATTGTGCTCTCGTCGCTTCACTGCGCCGTAACCAACCGAGATTCGCTAGTTTACAATTTCTGTCCGGTTCGGGTCGGCGAAACAAAGCGTGACCGCTAAATTGTCACTTTAAACCGTAAATTTTCATGTCCCGACCGATGGGACTTCTCGGGTAAGCTTATAACTTGCTATCGATATATTAATTAACATTTTTTTTCCAAAGGTGTGTTAGGTCACGTTTCTGACTGTTAAGTCATAACCTGGACTTCATAAACTGGGCGTGTTGAGAAGGCAGAGTTTTCTAATAAATATAGTACAAGTTACTAGGATCACTATAAATTATTGTATTATAGGTACTTCATGTATATGGAATAGTTGATTAAAATCTCTGAAGGCTTAAAATAGATAACCATCCGTATTTTACAGATAATTAACAATAATATACACATCGTTACTCGTATAAGTTTCACCATTCATTTAATATTTATATAAAATTTATAACCGATATTTACCTAAATGTAGTAATATTAGTCTATTGGAAATAGATTGAGCATCTTTGTAATTTTATCTGTTACCTGATCTAAATAAAATAAATAAATAGTAAATAGCAATAGTAAGTAGCAATTTCTAAAATATATATTTATTGGAATAACGTAAATGAAATGCTACTCTTTGGATTTAGCAGGCAATGCTTTTAAGCATACCTACATTTTTGTACCATCATGCTGGCTGAGTGACGCCCTAAACAAGACCTAAATAGAATGAGGTGTGTTTACGCCCGATACTTGTCTCACTCTCATTTCTAACGTTTGTAATATTCAACAACATTAGCATATTGCCTTGCATAACAGCGATGTTGCTTAGCTTCAGCTAGAGCATGCATTCATGCTAGAGATAATTAGGTTTTTAAAAATAACTGTAGCTTAAGACACTGTATTAACAATGCTTATCGTTAACAAATCATTTTTCATTTTCATTTTTTTCTACTCACAACGTAGAGGAAAGTGAGGCCCTTCAGCGTGGTTTCGACCACCTAGTCCACAATCATACATTTTGGTAAAGTTTCATACGTCCATGTTCGCTTGGAACAATAAAAGCGTGATGAATTCTTGATCCTATTCCAACGCATTATACCCATTTGACAGCCATTATAAATTGTCGTCAAAACTTTGTCGATCCTCTCAACTTCAATGTGTAGCCGCCAAAGAGCAAAAATGAAATGTTGGATATTACTTCAGCGTACTTCAGCCAATTCTCTGGCGAGAACTTGTCTAGTGTTTGATGTGAGAGCGTGCATATACGTTAGTACCTCATAAAAACTAGTTGTAAACTGATGCTGATTTGCAGAGCACTAATTGGATATTTAGCAACCATTCTCGTCAGACTGCAGTACCCTTTAAAAATTAAAAGGCTAACAATGATCATCGACGTAACTACTCTTGAGTCTATGCCACTAATGCTAAAGGGATATTTGAGATGTTTGCCTGCCCTCGTGTAACAAATAACATGCTACGCTTTAGGTGAATACAATGTTTTACGAGTTATTTTACGTATTACTCAATATAGAAAACAGTATCATATTATTAATCGTTTATATATTTATCAAAAGTTTCTGCTGTGTCAGTAAACTCAAAAATTAAAACAATAAAATAACGTCGATTTATTTGCGTAAAATGTTCATAGAAAACAACAGAGGTGCAGTTTTTTTAATACGTGAACAGCCCGAAAAGCTGTCAGACACTACAAAGCGTTGTATCTGCTCTGAATTGGATGGTAGCGTTGTTGACAAAGACTTTATTAATTTAGGGCCCATTTTGGAATATTTCGGAATTACTGTGTATATTTATCATTCTCGCCTAATTTGAGCCGAAATCAGAGCGGGAGGAGAAATTAAACGTGACTTTAATTGGAAGAAAAGTGCTGATGTGGAAGTGTCTGTCAACTAAATCAATGCTTTACTAGCCATAACCAAAAATAAAAATACACTTTGCTTCTCGTTAAATGTGTAATTATTTGAACCGACGGGAAATAAGTATTTCATAAATATTACATCCGCTTTAATGGGTTTACTACTATCAATTCAGAAGCACAGAATTGATAGGTAATTAATAATGTACACTGCCGCAGCGATACAATATACATGATAAATGAAACTGATTTCTTTAATAAAATTGCTTAATGGAAAACCTCTAACGGCTTTTATTATTAGACAATGCGTCGATAAATACTTATTCAATTCTCAATTCTAATTCAATTTCGAAGTACATTCCTCATATTCACTTATGAAGTGTAGTGGCCATGGCGCAAAACTGTCAAATGAATAGGTATATTACTTTGTGATACGTTTTAAAGTATGCATGAAAAGGGACATAGGGTAGAGATACTAAATTATGCAAGGAAAACTATAACGTTGTTAGGAGGGTTTTTGTAACTGTCCTTGGAAACCGTTAGTAAGTAGATAGAACAGGCCAGCTGTAAACAGATTTCAAAGCAACTTCAAAAACACATGAATTACGGGTGATTGTGGTTGGTAATTGAGAATAATACGCACTGGGTTAACACTAATACGTCAGCATAAATGATTCACTGGAATGTGAAAAAAATCGTGGTAGTAGTATATATAATGAATTTAGAAGGAAAACGATCACGACTAATTAGACATTACTAGTTACCGAGTAATAGTCTTGTCATATTGTACATAGGTACAATATGACAAGACTGCCAACCTTAAGGAATCCAAAGATTATTTTTGCAAAATGGGTCATAAATTAAAGAACGCTCGACCGTACTAACCCTGGTAATGCGATTTTAATAGGAAGACGACCTCCAGTAAAATAATACAGTGCCATGGTCACGCAAGCCGCTTTTCTTAATTCGTCATTTGATTTAGCTGTGTTGTGTAGAAGAATTGAAGACGAGTATTAACAAGTTTCTGTCAAAAATTTCATTTTTTGAACAAGCTTTTATAGCCGACTGTACTTTTCTGTATATCATCATCAACTACTCATTGAAACGATTCTAACGAGCCCAAACTAAATACCATAGTATTGAACATAACATAATATTGAATTGTCATCCAAATTATACTAATACCCATAATCTCAGCTCAATCGGTCACCGGGAAGTAGGTCAAATTTAACTTGCAAGATTTGATTATAGACAACGGGACAGGTGAAACTAAATAAGTTTCTGTCAAAAATTAAATTTTTGGTACAAGCTTTTATTGTCGACTGTACTTTTCTTTATACCGTCATCAACTACTCATTGAGATTCTAACGAGCCCAAACTGGATGGGGTTATGTGGTTTTATTACAGAGTTCCTATGGCCACCTTCCAGCTCCATCATCAGATCAGCTCCACGTCATCATAATATTGCATTGTCACGCGATTTGCATATTCGTGCAAAATTTCAGCTCAATCGGACACCGGGAAGTGGATCAAATTTAACTTGCAAGATTTGATTACAGACAGACAGACAGACAACGGGACAGGTGAAAGTAAATAAAATCTTGTAATAAAAAAAGTAAGTGTTGTTAAATTCTGACTTATTTATTGATGTCAATGTTTCACAGTTCTCAGTCAGTCTTAAGAAACATGTATTTGCGTCTCACAGGAGATTACCATGAAGGTACGCCCAGCCCATTTGTAGAGTTTTCGGTTTTTATATATTTTTTAAACTTTTGATGCTGGCGACTGTTCAATTAGTTTAAGCTATAAATAAGGGAATTGCCATTTAAAGGACACTAGGTGAGCGTTTCTAAAATTAAAGCTTGTACTAAAAATAAAAATACTTTATAAATACTTTATTACTTCTATACTTAACGTTGTACTATAAATTACAAAAACAAGTTACTCTTAGAAATGTTCAGGTTTTCTGATAAGTGTTTATACAACTCAGTAGTCCACAAATGCCCCTTGTAAACTACAATATATTACAATACAATCCTGGCTATTAAAGGAGCTTAATTTAAACGTGCACAAGCAAGCATGAACCGCTCTTATTATTCATCATTCTATGCAAATTTGATATCACTGCCCCGTAAGCCGATGTGATAGTGGTACTGCCTATAAATTTAATAACTATGAATACCTTCGCTAAATTGGATGGCCGTTGCACTTTATAAATAACCAACGCGTACGTTAAATTAACCAACTTATTAGCGCGCTTTATGAAATACTAGCTGTTGCCCGCGACTTCGCGTAGAACTTAAACCGTTTTAGAAAAAAAAATGGTAATTAATTATTGTGGGCGGAACAAATCAAAACAAACAAAGTTCTACCATCTTAAGGGATGATTTCCGAGATAAAAACTATCCTATATCCTTCCAAGGGTTTCCTTCTCCATCCACCTTCCCTATTTAACGGTGTTAGAGAATAAATTATTTTGATTAGCCAAAATAAACTTTTCCAATTAACAAAATAATACGCAAAATACATGAAACATTAGCTTCTTTTTGGTTCTAGGAGCATCGCAGTTCGAACCTAATCTAAACTAGATTTCTGGTAGCTGTTCGGCTCATCCAAAGCTTGCACCCCTTTTTAACACCCTTAGGGATAGAATTTTCAAAAACGCTGAATATACTTTATTTGTATTTTAATAAGTAATTTTTCTACAAAGTGTTCAATCTCTAGCTCAAAAAGAAGTTTCCCCATAGAAACTTTGCACCCCTATAACGGTTTTAGCAGATGAATTTCAGAAATCGCCGTAGGTACTCAGCATGTTTGACTAGATAAAAGGAGCCTATGCGCAAAATTTCAACTCCCATACTATGTTTTCCATATGGCCTTTTTACCCCCTATGATTTGGTTTATATATATATACGAACTTTCAAATTTCAGATTTTAAAAGAACGTCTTCTCGGTACAACTCCTATTTCACCCCTTTAGGGGGCAAGTTTAAAAAATATAATTCTCGATAGATCTACATATTATAAAAGAAACCTGCTGTCTTGCTTTCATGTTTCTAGCCACAGTTTATCATTAAAAATCACACATTACTTATGTGAACTTTCAACCCCTATCTTAACCCTTTCAAGAGATGAATTAGAAAAAATCCCTTATCACTGTTTTTGACTGTACATTAGGAGCTTATGACCGAAGTTTTGAACGTCTAACTTTAAAAACGACATGTTTCCCATACAAACTTTCAACTTTTTTTAACCCCCTTAGGGGATGAATTTTTATAACAACGTTAAATTATTTGTTTGGCTTTTTAGAAATAAACCTTCATACAAAGATTCAAGTCTATAACTTCCCATATGAACGATTTCCATACAACGGGTCGACCCCTATTGCACCCCCTTAAGGGTTGAATGTCGAAAAATCCTTTCTTAGTACACGTCCACGTACTGTAAATTGTATAATATATATGTTCCAAATTTCACGCTTATATCTTTAGCGGTTTAGGCTGTGCGCTGTCTGTCAATCGATTAGTCACGCAAGTTTTATAATATTTATAGATTATTATTATTATTGTATAATTTTCATAATGTATCAAAGAAAGCTACATTACTAAAAATAGTTTTGTAAGCATGCGTATCTAATGCTAAAAGACGTAGAACTTTCCATCTCCATCCGCCGTCCCCATTTAACGATGTTAGTGATTAAATTATTTTGATTATCCAAAATAAAGTTTTTAAGTTAACAAAATAAGTCGTAAATTAAATGAAACATTTATTTTCGGTTCTGGGAGCATCGCAGTTCTAACATAAGCTAACCTACATTTCTGGTAGCTGTTCGGTTCTGTAAGGGTCGTGGTTCTAACTTAACCTAACCTACTTTTCTGCTAGCAGGATTATGTATTTTGACTAATACATGGCTTACCATATAGTACATGTATGACCTAAGAGTTCCCTTACTTCAAAAATAACACTCATAAAAACTTCCAACCCTTTTTAACCTCCGTAGAGGATGAATTAGAAATTTAAGAAACGCTGTAATTAGTTTCCTAGTCAACCGAAGTTACAGATCCCTTACTTTAAAATTGTTCCCCGTACAATCATCCAACTCCTTTTAGCCCATTTAGGGGATGAAAGTGTTTAACCCCCTTACGGAATCAATTTAAAACAGTCTAAAGTCTCCATACAAACTTTGAACCCTCGTTAACCCCTATAGGGAATGAATTTCAAAAATCTGAAATCAGTGTTGTAGTGTTTTAACATATTGTGACTAAGAGAAATATACGGTCCCAGTATAGATATAATTTATGTACGGTCCGGCCATCTAGTCATATATTAAAGAAGAGCACATACGTCACTGGAATAAGGGTATTTAATAACTTGCCGGAAAGTATCAAATCACAAGAAGGAACGCAATTTAAAACAAAACTCAGAGTGGCTTCTATGCAAATGTTTTTATAATTTAAATGAAAAAATTTTGAAATGTTTTTCAATTCAATATTCTTATATAATTTATTACGTATGTTTTATAGTTTTACAAATTCCACGCCATAATATTGTACGTCCGAAATGGGCAGACTGTTGGTTCTACAATTTTATGACTACAACCACAATGTACACAGTTCAAACAATAAAAAATATCTTATGTTATCTTATCTTATCTTATCTAGTTCAAGAAATAATGTTTTTCTTCCATACAAACATTGTACCCCTATTTAACCCCTTTAGGGATGGAATTTTCTAAAACGCCGAAAGTACTTTTTTGTATTCTAATAAGTAATCTTTCTACAAAGTTTAAAGTTTCTAGCTCAAAAGGAAAAGTTTCCCTCATACAAACTTTGCACCCTATTTAACCCCCTTAGGGGTGGAATTTACTAAAACGCCGACAGTTTTTTGTTGTATTTTAATAAGTAATCTTTATATAAGGTTTCAAGTTTCTAGCTCAAAAAATAAAGTTCCCTCCATACAGCCTTTCCACCCCTATTTAACCCCCTTAGGGGTGGAATTTTCTAACACGCAGTAAGTACTTCTTTTGTAATCTTTCTACAAAGTTTCAAGTCTCTAGTTCAAGAAATAATGTTTTTCTTCCATACAAACATTGCACCCCTATTTAACCCCCTTAGGGGTGCAATTATCTAACACGCAGAAAGTACTTTTTGTATTCTAATAAGTAATGTTTCTACAAATTTTCAAGTCTCTAATTCAAAAAATATTGATTTCCCCATACAAACCAACCCCCTTAGGGGTGCAATTTTCTAGTAATAAATAGCATCAAAATATTTATATTCTAGGTCCATTATATTTATGAAACAATTTTTGAAATCAGTTGCGTAGTTCAGGAGATCAGACTTCCTCTACAATATCAGCATAGAATCGTATAAATAGGTAATATAACTATGCAAGTTGCATGTACCTAACATTGACAATTCTAATATACTTAGGTCGAGTAAGATAGATAGTGGTTTTCTTCTATTATGAATAAAGGAGACATGACTGTCTTTTCCACTCAGCGAGACTAATTTGAAGGAAATAATGAAAAGCTTCTACTCGTATTATCTGTTGATAAAAATATATATTCGGTTTAAATAGATTTATTCCCATAAGAATGTATACAATACGCTTACATGAGAACTTAAAACTAGTTAAATTAAGGTTACATGAAGTATGCACAATAAGTAAGTTATTTATAACATAATGCCAAATTTAATAATGTTGTTAAATTTGGCATTATGAAGGTATGTTATGGTATGTGTTGGTATATTATGTTTACATTCAGCCGATAGATGCGAAATTAACAACAAGTGTTCACGATGTATGCACATTGCACGGCTACTACACCGCGCACAGAGTAAGTAACATTACGGCTACTACACCGCGCACCGCGCACCGAGTAACATTAAGAAGTATGCACATTGCACGGCTACTACACCGCGCACAGAGTAAGTAACATTACGGCTACTACACCGCGCACCGCGCACCGAGTAACATTAAGAAGTATGCACATTGCACGGCTACTACACCGCGCACAGAGTAAGTAACATTACGGCTACTACACCGCGCACAGAGTAAGTAACATTACGGCTACTACATCGCGCACAGAGTAAGTAACATTACGGCTACTAGACCGCGCACAGAGTAAGTAACATTACGGCTACTACACCGCGCACCGCGCACCGAGTAACATTAAGAAGTATGCACATTGCACGGCTACTACACCGCGCACAGAGTAAGTAACATTACGTCTACTACACCGCGCACAGAGTAAGTAACATTACGGCTACTACATCGCGCACAGAGTAAGTAACATTACGGCTACTACACCGCGCACAGAGTAAGTAACATTACGGCTACTACACCGCGCACCGCGCACCGAGTAACATTAAGAAGTATGCACATTGCACGGCTACTACACCGCGTACAGAGTAAGTAACATTACGGCTACTACACCGCGCACCGCGCACCGAGTAACATTAAGAAGTATGCACATTGCACGGCTACTACACCGCGTACAGAGTAAGTAACATTACGGCTACTACACCACGCACCGCGCACCGAGTAACATTACGAGTACCTGCATGTGGATCCAGCTACTTATTTGAACTTAGAAATAATGCATTGTTATTTGTATATACCTTTTTTTTTTCGTGGAGAAAACCTGCGAGTCAGGTACCCAATCACCGGGGGAGGACCGGGTTATGTGGTGTTTCTGTCCACTAAAAACTCCACGGTGCCCTGCATCTGCGCTCTCATGCAGGGGACTCCAGGATCTCATGTTGAACGCACTGGAGCCCCCTTTGCGCCTCGCCACATTTGGCTCGTCCTAGGGCAAAGAATCTTCTACCTTCACCTTCTCTGGGGTTCTTAAGCAAGTGCCCCAGCCCCCGCCAGAACACTGCGACCCCGATGACATTTGTATATACCTAGGTAGGTACTCGTATTGGTTAAAACTCTTGTAAACATATTAAAGAAATAGTTTATGAACAATGTTTTTTATTGATATTTTATTTATTTTTATAAGCTCTATATATTTTTATTAATGCTATATATCGAATAAAATACGTTTGTTTTTGAGTTATTGGGTTTTTGGTTTTATTTTTTATATCGATGAGCATGCATCTTAAAACTATATACTTACGAGTAAGTAAGTATTTATTGTATATAAGTAACAGCAGCATATTTGTTTTGGTTCCCTAATATTTATTTATTAAATACAGGGAACTTCAAAGCAATTTGTAGATAGATGGGAGAATGCTTATTAGTGGCTGTGTAAACAGCTGGATGGTTATTTTTAATTGAGTTATTAATGTTATTATTTAAAGGTTTTACCTATTTATTGTTTTCTTTTTACTTTTTTGATAAGATAATTAAGATAAATTTAGGATATTATGTATTGTTTAATGAAGTTGTGTATATTTGTGTGTGTGTGTCATGTTTTTTAATGGTTTTACAATACAATACAATACAATACTCTTTATTGCACACCTCACAAACAAAGCAGTTAAAAAGAGAAACAATACAATAACATCTAGGTAGAGGTAGACAACGGGCGGTCTTATCGCTGAAGAGCGATCTCTTCCAGACAACCTTTGGGTATCGGAGAAAGAGATAAAACTAGAGAGGTTTTATTATTATATTATTCCTACTGGTCGATGACGTAACGTTTTGTACGTGCGTTAGGTGGATAACAATATATTTTTTGTATTAGAACATGTCAGTTGGATTATCTTAACGCTCTTTCGAAATGTTACGCAAGTAACCCTCTGATCCCTACCAGGAGTAATATTTTATCAGCAGACGTTTGTGCTCAGCACTGGACGATTACAAATTTTTATAATTTCTATTCAAATGACGCATTACTCGTCATCTGTGAATTAAATTTCTGCCAAAACTCTAAAAATGTGTATCAAGTAGGCGAGGCAGACTGATGGATATACTTTTTTAATATGGCCGACTAACCAGTGGCATCAAACTTTTCTGAACAGCTCTCGTAATTGCTAGGCTATTCCGGACACGAACATAATCTACCCAAGTGGTATCTGTCAGGGTTGCCTTGTTATGTTTCCTGTTCAATCCAAAATATTCGTATCGTATATACGTATATACGCCGGTAGCGTTCTTCATTCTCTTAAAAAACAAAAGCAATAAGAATATAGCGGGGACTGAAATCTTTATGGACAAATATATGAGACTAGCTGTTGCCCGCGACTGTGTCCGCGTAGAACTTGATTGCTATTAATTTATTGTGGGCGGAACCTCAATTATCGCCGACCCAAACAAAGTTCGACCATCTTAAGGGATGATTTCAGATATAAAAACTATCCTATATCCTTCCAAGGGTCTCAACTCATCTGTACGAAAAATTTCATCTAAATCCATTCACGGATTAAGCGTAAAAGGTAACAGTGCGATGAGTTCATTAGTTTAAATCGAAAAACTTCAATTGAAAATTCCGTTTTTACAAATATAATATCTTAAGAATCATCAACAGAAGTTTCTGCTTAAATTGTATATTTTTTCATAATTACCTACCTATTAAAGAAAGCTACATGAGTGGAAATTTTTGCTTACATCCGTCCAGTAGCTTTACTCACGTTATAGTTCGGGCTACCTGTATAGTTTTGAAAGCAAACTTATCTAAGGCTAAAAGACGGAGAACTTTCCATCTCCATCCACCGTCCCCATTTAACGGTGTTAGAGAATAAATTATTTTGATTAAGCCCCTTTACCCCCTTATTTCACCCCTTTAGGGGGCAAATAGATCAACATATTATAAAATAAACCTGCTGTCCTGCTTTCATGTTTCTAGCCACAGTTTAGTATTAAATATCACACATTACGTAGGTATGTGAACTTTCGACCCCCATCTTAACTCCTTCAAGGGATGAATTAGGAAAATATCCCATCAATGTTTATGACTATACATTAGCAGCTTGTGGCCAAATTTTTAAACGTCTAACTCTAAAAACGACATGATTCCCATACAAACTTTCACCTCTTTTTAACCCCTTGCTTAATCATTTGCTTTACTTTTTAGTAAGATACCTTCATACAAAGATTCAAGTCTATAACTTTCCAAATGAACGATTTCCATGCAACGGTTCGACCCCTATTTCACCCCCTTAAGGGTTGAATTTCGAAAAATCATTTCTTAGTACACGTCCACGTACTGTAAAGTATATATATTCCAAATTTCATGCTTATAACTTTTCTTAACCCCTTCAAGGGATGAATTAGAAAAAAAATCCCTTATCAATGTTTTTGACTGTACATTAGGAGCTTGTGTCCGAAGTTTTAAATGGCTAACTTTAAAAACGACATGTTTCTCATACAAACTTTCAACTCTTTTTTAACCCCCTTAGGGGATGATTTTTTATAGCAAAGTTAAATCATTTGTTTGGCATTTTAGTAAGAAACTTTCATACAAAGATTCAAGTCTATTACTTTCAAAATGAACCATTTCCATACAACGGTTCTACCCCTATTTCACCCCCTTAAGGGTTGAATTTCGGAAAAAACCTTTCTTAGCACACGTCCACTTACTGTAAAGAATATATGTTCAAAATTTCATGTTTATATCGTTAGCGGTTTAGGCTGTGCGCTGTCTGTCAATAGATTAGTAACGAAGAGTTTTATAAATAGATGAATAAAAGCCAAATGCAAAATAAAGGTAAAACATCACAATTTAATATTTTCACAGAGCTGATACCCAATTAAGGCAAATTTAATTAAAATGAAAACCGATATAGACCGACCGGTTAGCCTAGTGGGTAGTGACGCTGCCTACGAAGCTGAAGGTCCTGGGTTCGAATCCCGGTAAGGGCAAATATTTGTGTGATGAGCATGATTATTTGTTTCTGAGTCTTGGATGTCTTCTATGTATTTAAGTATTTATACCTATTAAATATATCGTCGTCTAGTACCCATAACACAAGCCTTATTGAGCTTACTATGGGGCTAGCTCGATTTGTGTAAGATTGTCCCCTAATATTTATTTATTTATTTATTTATCTATTTTATATAGGGTAAAATTTTGTTTCTGGGTGTATGATACTGGATAGGTACACCACCTGCCCGCTATCGCTACCTACTGGGAGCAAGCGTGGCTCGTTTCGCCACATTCCTAATTTTTATCACCAATATATGTTTAATGTAGGCCAATTAAGCAAATCTTAACTCATCCGTATTCTACGCTTACAGAGGCAGAAACAAAAAAGGAGGCAAGTCTAGCAGAGGGGCACATTAATAGCCTAGGTAGTGAATAAAATTGTTATATTCAAATGGGTCCAAAAGTTTTTTTTATATAAGTAATATTTACGTGTTATAATAACAACGGAACCCCAGATACCTAAGCTGTTTGCTAAAGTATTACAATGTAGGAAGCAACTACTTTTAAACTTGTTAAAAAACATCTCTTAAGCAGAAATGAAATAAACAAAACCATAAAACAGAAACCACGAAATACATTTACCGAAATGAAATTGGCTAAAGTCGCCGTCAATGGACTAAACAAACCGCCATATTGAAATTGTCTCTGAATGATGAATTTACTAGTGATGGGGAAGATTCTTACTGTAATCTTTTATGTCAAAACATATAGAATAATAAAATATCGAAAGCAAAAAACAAGTAGGTTTTTTTTTACCACTACTTGAGCGTTTCTCAAAAAAAATGCCACTATTATTATAAGGAAAAACAGACGGATCTTGTTTATTTGAGGGTAAAAACATGGGTCAGAAACAACGTGAATTATAGTGCCATTTGTTTGACTCAAGCTGAACTCCATATATATGGCCGCCGAAACCTGCAAAATACTGGTTGGAATTACTTCCAAAGTCGCTCTCCGTTGAGATTTAAGGGGCTGAATTGGAAATCATCGCGAGCTTAAAAACGCCGTTCTGACTAGATTAAGAAACAATAAGGTCTGATTTTCAGATATATGATTCTTGACTATATGATTGTTTATCTTATTTAATCGATACATGATTGCCTACATTTCCTCAGAAAAAAAAAACCAAATTGGGTCTTTATTCACCTTTTTTTACTCAGCCTACTCAAACAATACATTCTTATACGACACAATCAAGTTAATACTATAGTATTTTATCCCCTCTAAAACTCACTTGAAATATAAATAAAACTTCACTAAGTTAGGTATTTATCGTGTCCAAAAAGCCGTTCCCGAACCGAAGAGTGCTATATCTCTTTTTCTCGTGCGCGGAAGGTTTAAGCATGTCTCTGTCAAAGGGGGGGCGTGGTCGACTCGAATCAAGGCATCCCCTTAAAACATGTTTCTTCAGATCAACGTACAGGGTATCTGTGGCAATTTTTTTTTAAACCTACTATATAAATGTTACGATTAAAAGAAGACAAATGCGGATTACCTATGATTTTCCTTCAGAATAACGTATCTACAGGACGTCCGATCGAAAATTCCTTTTTTATTTATTTAAAACAACAATTTTAGATCTTTAATTTATTTAACAATTTAGGAACAACAATAAAAAATAAAAATCCGCATTACACAGTGCGTTACCGGTAAGCGGCCTTTTTTTAAGTAGGGTAAACTAACGTAATTCTTTAACTTAATCGTGACCTTAAAATTCAAATAATTAACTATAATTCAGACTTCATAAATTTAATTTGCCAGCAATGTACAGCAAAGTAAATTGACAAGTGTAAATGGCAGGAATGTCTTTATGCTTTGTTTATTACGGCGCCATACACCTAGTACATTGAAGGATTGAATTTTGGAAAAATAATTGTCCAGTTAATTTACATAATTATGATTTGCAAATGCATGCAAACAATTGCTAACTGAACATATTATTATCAGTTTGAGTAAATGCCCGCGTGCCGGTAACACACTGTAAATTAATAATCATATGTATATTGGAAATTTTGTCGTAAAACACCAATCTGGATTCCGTCCTTTTATCATGCAATATTCCTGTTGTTTTCACACCTAGGCCAATATAGAGATTACTCTCTAGCTAGATCTTGTGGCCCAGGCAACGAGACAAGGGTGATAAAGGCCTCAACAAATGGTTACTAAGAAAAATGCCATCATTTTATTGTAACCTTGTGTCTGGATTAAACAAAGAGTCACTTTGAACGTGTCTAAAAAAACGTTCATAGTAGGCTATCGCTCGCTGCTTTTAAAGAAAAGAGTGGGCCTATTAATGAACTTTCATTAAATGGCACCCCAAAAGTTCATTTATATTGACTGTGCCATGGAATATCATCCATTATTTTTGAATTGTCAAGATCCCAGTAACGAGTTATGTTTATTGGGATAACCGCAGATAAGAAAATGGGGCTGGGGATTTTGTTTTTAATGAGAACCTAGATTTCACTTCACTAAGTTTTAGTGGCAAAACAACGGAATATTCACACTACCAAAACACCCATTTGCGTCTTCCTCGCACTTTCTATTTATAAACAGAAATCTTCCAACGGACTCCTTAAACGAGTTTACAATGGGCTGGTTTGGACTTTCAATTGAATGGTTATTTACTGCAACTATATGTACACGCCAACGACTTAAGTAATTTAAGTCTGTTCGTTTTTGGAGAAAATTAGGAAAACAACTGTGCTACGTAATAACACCCTGTCAATGAGATGAGATAATCAGGGGTCCATATTGGGTTCGCTAAAGTTTTGCGTCCGAAAATGATGTTCATAAGTAATTGTTTGCTAAAGTTTGAGTTCCTACAATTTATTTTACTATTGACGTTATCTGTAACACTCAGTTTTCCGAAAGTTGATGTTCCTAATGAACTGTACTCCTAATGATCACTGTTCCTAAAATTTTGTTTACTAAAGTTTTAGTTCCTACAATTTATTTTACTATTAACGTAATCCATAACACTGTTACTTCAAAATGAGCATCTTTTACTTGAAACACTTTTCTCTAAAGAAGTTTTTTCCGCTCTTTTAAAAAAAAACCACGAAGACGGCAGCGGGAATAGAGCTCCCGCAGCCGTCTTCTAACCTATCCGCCATCCGAATCGGTTTTGCCACGATAAGTACGCGCTAACGAATTTTCTAAGTCTCTGGGTCTGGGTTTAACCTAATCAATTTTATGAATAAAAACAAATCTACATAAAAAAAATATGATGATGATTGATGAATAATAGTGTAAAAGATGGTTATGTTGCAGAAATATAGGAAAACAAATATTATTATGATGGATGTTTATTGAAACGGACATTATGAAGTTGAATTATTAGGAATTCAGAACTTTAGGAACAGAGTAGTTAGGAGTAGTGATTATTAGGATGTAAATTTTTAGGAACAACATTTTCGGACTTCCGATAATCGACATTAAAAAATTAGTTCAACTTTGGCGCACCCGATAATCAGAATTCAATGATTAAGACTTCTTTGATTATCGTATGAAACCTCTTGACTGTCTCTTAACTGGCCATTTCAACTAGATAAATGAAACTAAAATAAATGTCAATATCTTACGTGCGCGTTGTGTCTCGGTTATATTTCATACAACATTGGAGGCCTAGACCTGCAAGATGGTCTTTTTTAATAACCATTCCACAATTAGTGGCACAGCATCACGGCGTTCAGCCATGAAAATGTAAGTTTGATTTCTTGGAGTTTTTTTAATTTATTTCATTGCATGTTTGAGAAAAGCACTATACATACCTCGGCGTGAAAAAGGGTTGCCAGCCTCATAACTATCCGGCCGCGCTACGCTCGGCCGTCTATATGTACTTGGCCGGCATCGGCAACCCCTTACTTCCCCGCCTACGTAGTAATGTACTATTGGCCAGACGAGTGTATATTCACTAGGGAGGGATTGTTTACACATATACAGCAAGCAGCTTGTAGTGCAGTGCAGATGTCATATAACGAGCAAATTGTTGAGGCCGTTCAAGCGGTAAATTCGTAAATTCAAAAGGTAAAAATAGCAATAGGTTCTGCGCGGGGGATTGCGGCTTTACCGTGCCTAGTATTGCTGTCTACAGGGCCCTTCAATTAACAAACTTTTTCAAATGACCAAATTAAAAAATAAGTAGGTACTTATAGGAATTCTTATTTACCGAAACAAAGTTCAATCGCGTCGTATTTTGCATCGTTTTTACCTGACTGCCGAAGGAGACGAGGGTTATGTTTTTCGAGCGTATGTAGCCCTGCAGCCTAAACCGGTTGACGGATTTCGACATATGAGGTGTCGTTGGATTTCTCTTAATCATAGGAGTGACATGAGCTATAATATATGTAAAAAAGCAGTTGGGTTTTTGGAAAAATCTTTTTATTTCACTCGTTAAATTCGTAAATAATTGCGATTCATCAATCTGGTACATATTATTCTATGGCTAGTTCCGTTTTATACGAAATAAATATGAGATTATTATTACTAACTACCTATAACAAAATAAAAATAGATTCATGCGAAGCAAGATAGTTTTAGTTGATAACAGATGCATCAAGATATTTATAAAGCTAAGAAAACTTTCTAAAAAAAAGAACTAAGCCACGAACTTCTAAGAATCTACCTATAACAAAAAGAATAAAAGTTTCTGTCAAAAATTTCATTTTTGGTACAAGCTTTTATTGCCGACTGTACTTTTCTGTATACTATCATCAACTACTCATTGAGACGATTCTAACGAGCCCAAACTCAACGGGGCTACGTCAATTAAGTACTGAATTCCCATGGCCACCTTCTGTCTCCAGCATCAGATCAGCTCGATGGTACCATAATATTGAATTGTCATCCAAACTATAATTATACCCAAAATTTCAGCTCAATCGGTCACCGGGAAGTGGGTCAAATTTAACTTGCAAGATTTTTATTACAGAGACAGACAACGGGACAGGTGAAAGTAAATAAAAGCTTGAAAATAGATTCATGAGGAGCATGATAGTTTTAGTTGATAACGGATGCATCAAGACATTTATAAAACTAAGAAAACTTTCTAAAAAAAGAACTAGGCCACGAACTTCTAAGAATCTACCTATAACAAAATGAAAATAGATTCATGAGAAGCATGATAGTTTTACTAAGTAGATAACAGATGCATCAAGACATTTATAAAACTAAGAAAACTTTCTAAAAAATAGAACTAGGCCACGAACTTCTAACAATGTAGGTATAGTAAACACCTAATTAAATGAATTACTTACGAGTAGGTAAAGGTGATAATCAACCGTTATTTAAAAAAAAATCGAGGCTCAAGGTTCATTAGCAACATGTAAAGCAAAAAAATGTGTGCACAATAATGGCATACTAACGGGTTAATAACAAAATCGCAATTAATAAAATCACCCGTGGCACGTTCCACGCCCGAATCATCAAATTTTTCAATTCCTGCCGTTTCATTTTCTCGCCCGAGGCATGTTCATTTCACGCTTAAAATGAAGTCCACGCTGCAAAATTGATGAAGCATGAGATGTTATGTTGGTACGCAACATGAAATATCCGGGAATGTAGCTATAAAAATGAAACTTAACCAGCCTCCACCATTACAAAAATCGCTGTCTCAAAACTCACGAATGCTTGAAAAATGCTTGCGGTCCAAAAGCAGATCTTCTGTCTTGGGAGTAAAACAGATGACACAATAATTGTAATTTGAGGGACGTCACTCCGGCCACGGCCGCCAACCGTGAACCAGTCAGAACGCCAAACGACCCTTTCAAATGGTCCAAAATTTAATTGAAATTTGGAAACTTGTAGCAGTATTTAAATTAAATCGGTTCACAATTGATGTTAGTATGTCGTACGTGCTTGTCAAATCGCTCGTATTGTAAGCTGCTCCGGTATGTATGCCGATCCGGTAGTAAGGTACTGTTTTTGGGCATTAATCATTAAAAAAACTTATCTTTGACCATCGATGAACGACATGGTTCGTTAATACTTTGATACACGATTTGATTAATATGTAAGTATTGTAAGTCATACGCGAGCGTACCGTGGAATATGCCAGCCAGCATAAAATACACGAAGTTTCAGCTGTCCCTTCCGCCTCGTCACGCCGCATCATTTTTTTTCAACCCCCTGGCTAATTGCAAATATTCAAACCGGCTCACGTTTTACGTGATTATTTTATAGATAGCTGCTAATTAAGCATATTTTATGCTTGTTAATTGCGATATTGATGAGATCACTACATAAAACAAGTGCAATCATTTGGTAAGTACTTTGGTAGTGAATATTAATTATGCTCTTTAAGCGTAAAATATCAAATGTGTTGTGAAGAATTGCGCTTGTGAACAGCTAGAAAGATATGTTTTTGTGTAAAAACTTATTTTCTCAATATATTGTTCAAACTAGTATGTGCTTCGTCATAATCAGTGTTCGGATCTATTTAAGTAGTTTACAGTATAAAATTAACAGAAAATTTAATAACAACAAAAATGTTTACAGTACCCACTGCATAGAAGAACTGAACGTAACTTGTATGTCTTATCTTTTATGTATTTTTATTATTCTTATATGTTTACCAGGGTATACAAGTAAAAATAAGAATTGTTATTAGTTATTATTATTAGTATCGCTATTTTGTTAATCATATATTTTTATCGTTACCTCAGAACTTTCGGCTGGGTGATCATTTCAGTTGGGTCCAGTTCTGACAGTGGCATGTGAAAGATGAGTTTGTTTTAATTTTGTTTCAGAAAGTAGTAACTCGTTTATTTATAGGTACAATACATTTCTGTTGATAAGAGTTATAAAATGTTTTTTTAAGTAAGTACATGTAAAATAAATGACCTTCTTATAGATAGCGAATATTTTTATTTTGTTTATTTAGTTTAACCCACGAAAAACTTATTATTTACAATAGCCCATTTCCCAAAATCCCAGGAAATCCGAGACACATCCACGATAAGCAAAACGTTTGAGGTCGTTCACCCCAAATTGCATCCTAGATCCGATCACTGTAGTGAGAGAGAAATGACGCGCGTGCCCGCGCTGCTACCGCGCTGCCGAGTGTGATAGAGATAGTGAGATTAGTGAGATACATATTAAATGTGTTGGTAGTGAGAGAGAAATGACACGCGTGCCCGCGCTGCTGCCGCGCTGCTGAGTGTGATAGAGATAGTGAGATACATATTAAATGTGTTGGTAGTGAGAGAGAGATATGACGCGCGGATCCGCGCTGCTGCCGCGCTGCTAAGTGTGATAGAGACAGTGAGATATATTTTAAATTCGTTGGTAGTGAGAGAGAGATGACGCGGCGGGCCCGCGCTGCACACGCCGCCCGCTTGCGGTGTGAATATACCGCTTCAACCGCGCCCGACACGCGCCGCGCACGACACGCGTTCGGCGAGTGGAGGCCTTTAGAAGCCTAGGCTGGGCTCTGCTTAGGCTAGTTCCAAAGAAACCTTTTATTAGGATCTGGAATGGTAAACCACAATAACATCCTTGGACTGAAACCTGTACCCATGAGAACGATTGTCATATAACCTGTGGGACCTCGTACTGAAATTGTTTGAGAAATAAGACACCTACGTAGACAATCATGATGATTCTGGGCAGAAGCTAATAAGTGAATCCAATGGACTTGTTTTAAAGTTGAATTCAGGCCCACAAATGTTTCAACCATTTTTACAATTGAAATTTTGTTCGTATTTATGTTTTTATGGGCACTTTTCAAGCCTTGATTGTTTACAACAGTGTTTGTACAAAACCTTGAATAAATGAACTGAACTCTGAAATTCTCAATCAACACAGCCAGATTTCCCTTCATATTGAAAATCGAATTGCTCCAATTCAAAAATACCTACGAAATCCAAATCATCCCTATTTAAGGAGACTGCTGATGCTCCAGTTTTACCACCGCATTGTCGTCATAGGCAACTTTTAGTATCTCAACCAACTACCAAAATGGGATGGGGGGAATTATTTTAAATATAAATGAAAATCAAACTATTAATTTTCATTTATGTTAGATAGAACAACAAATTATTAATCAAATAAAGCTTTTAAAGTAGATAAGCACGAAACAGGACGGCCCGTACAGCTTCTGACAAATAACATTAAGGCATTGGTCCCACCGCCGGCTAGTACCTAAGCTAGAAAAGTTGGGCGGGTAACGGTTCATTGCGTGCTGACCAGGCACAGTGTGATCAATCGACGTTTAGAGACCCGCAATGAAATGCTACTCGCCCATCTTTTCTAGCTTACTAGCCGGCGGTGGGACCAGTGCCTATGTATGTATTGTTTGAGGTAGCGTAGTATTGAAAGATGTTTCTCTGTGAAGCATGCCGTTGCTGCGCGCGGTGTTGTAGTTCCTGGGTATCTATAAATCTTTCATAAAAACTTATTCCTGACCCATATTCCGAAGCCATATAGGTATCTGTAGTATACAAAAGGTCGGTCTCTTCAAAGTTTTAAATGCTTGTTTTTGTGTAATAGCGTAGTGCAACAAGCCTAATTGATTCGGTTCGGTTCATTTCTAACATTCGACGTCGGAGATTAAAGGAAATTTGGAAATTCCATCGCGAACATGTTTAGAAATTCAAACGTGGAATAAGCAAAAGATACGCGTTGCGCACATCAAGCCTGATATAGACGTCCGCTTGACAGCCCTATCCAGTATCCACGAACGACCGGTACATGTGAAACATAGCTGTCCTAACATCATTCCCCAACAACAACCTACCTGGTTATAACCAGATATCGTTAATTTTGTTGCATTTTCGGTACAGCGTAGTGTTGTTAACGGAATTGACAACCGGATAAAGTGTAACTCTAAGCTTCTTAAGGCTTCAGAGTTTAGTGGACTAGTACATATTGTCAGTATACAGCCTTAATGATGACGTCGCACTTTGGGTTTGGGTTTCGTGATTTCTTAAAAACTAGATGGAAAAAAATCTTAAAAGGTACAGTCAGCATCATATAGTTAGTAGCAGCTAAAGTAGCCAAATATATCGGAACACGTCTTTATTACTATAGGAGTAAGTATGTGTTACGATATATTTGGCAACGTTGGTTGCTCCTAACTATATGAAGCTGACGATACTAGTTTATTACGTTTAGATAACATATATTATTTACCGGAATGTTTTTTGATTTAAGCATCATTAGGTATAAGGCTAATAATTACACGGTTAAGCTCACGTATTAAATGTCACTATGCCATGTCGGCGCGTGCTCCACGGGCCGCGCGGCGATCGGAGTGGGCGCAGGCAGTGATTCAAGCGAGACCGCCGCGAAAACGCTCATCCAGACCCCGTATCATGGTCGGCCTTATCACGCGATAAGTGACAAGATAGGAGCGTCGTCTCGTTCTATCGAACGGTGTCAGCCAGTGACGGACGCTCTATCTTGTCACATATCGTGTGATAAGGCCGACCATGATACGGGGTCTGAAATAGAACTCCCGAAGAGTCAGAAACATGTCGCCCGTAGTGACATTTAAGACGTGAGTTGAACCGTGTAATTATTAGCATTAGGTATTTCAATATGTCTCACGAAAGTTTAAATTCGACATTAGGTATTTTGTCAATTGGTACAAGCTATATAGATCGAAATGCCTAATTAGCGTTAATAACTTTTATATTAACCATAATTTAAAAAAATGACATATTGTCTATCTATAACAACTCCATTAACACTTCCATGGATCCACGGCGAACCGAAAATGCTACAAAATTTACGATGTCATAACACAAGATTTTTGACCTGCATAACCTTTGTGTGAAATTGATTACCGAAAATATAATTATGGAATTTTACAACACTCTAATTACTTTAACACTACCTACTTACTAAGCAACTAATCTATTTTATCTAAGGCGGATGTCATACTGTGCCGCATGTCCGTACGGAGATGCGGAGCTCGTTGTATGCAAGTACCTCAGTTTGTACATAAACTCCGTGTGGTACGACACACTGCACCGCACCTCCGTCCGGCGAAATTTGGATGCAGCTCCGCACCTCCATCCGGAGATGCGGCGCAGTGTGACATCCAGCTAACAGGTAAGGAAACTTAAAAGCAACCTTATAATATTATGAATACTCGGTGTCTAGACTAAGCGAATGAACACACGTTCATCTGTCGACTTTTCTTAAACTTTTGGCAAAAAATTCAACGTATTTGCAAGAATGTTTCGCCGTATGATTACATAAACTAGACTGAAACTCAATCGTACAACAATTAATTTAATTTTAATTAAAAATCTTTAGAAGACGCGTACCTATTTATAATTATAAAAATATGACCATTTCTTAGAAGTCTTATTAGACGTATAGTAATAGTAACAACGCGTAAAATTGTGAAGGCTATACAATTTTTTGAACATGCCCGTTAAGGAAAATGACGAATTGTTAACTCAATTTATAAATAACTTTGTCGTTAATAAAACAGTCACTTAATTGTCAAATTTAAACTTAAATAAAACTTTTAAGGAAATAAACTTCAAAATACAACAAATTTTAACGTAACATGGACTAATTCTCAAAGTTATTCCCAAGATCTAGGCCGCCGTTTGAACCGACCTAGCCTGACTTTAGCTGACATTTCAATTAGAATTTGAATTGCCGTAAATTAGTTTCTTCTTCTTTATAATGTCCCAGAAGTGTTATGAGTTAGTCATCTTGCGCAATGCAATGCAACTAAGGTATTACATTTAGAGGGTTGGTTTTGCGAGCCACAGACAATACCTACCTACTTTATAGCAGGTTAATCTGCTATCATGGGTTTTTTTACTTAATCCTTACTTCCGGCTTTCGAGTTTTATATTATCATATTATATAATTATTTCCAAATTGATGATTATTTCGATAACAAACATAGAAACGAAAACAATTACAATTATGGATGTTCAGTTATGTGGTACGTTGACAACCCTATCCCACTCTATGATTGTCTATTGCTAAAAAATTACAGGTCATCACTTAGGCAGTGGACCTTCTGTACCTTTAGGTACTATTAATTATTATGTGCATCTGTGCATCTGTTCCGTGCCTCTTCAATCGAGTCTCACATCTTTTTTTAGGAAGTGGAAATGCGCTTGCTTTTCGCAAAAATACGGTGACGTATATATAATCGCTACAGTAGCGACGCAACTTTATATGTGCCAAAACACAGGTAAGTCTAAATTGTTTCTGTAAAACTACATTTTACTGAACTAATTACTGCAACAAAACTGTAAGCTAAAGTACAAATTACAGTGTTTGGCCTGCACTGATAAAATAGTTGACATATTTAATGGAAAATTATAAACGAAAGGTCCAAGGACAGGAGTTCGGCTCGATCCGAAGTTTTTTAATAATAACGTTCGAACATCTTCGCTAGCGCTAGGCTAAGTTAAACCAAACAAGTAGGAAGGGGATGGTGCTAGCCATATTAAATACCTGGAGGATTATAGCTCGTGCTAGTAAAACAGGTTTAAGCTTTGGTTTACAAAGTAGCCTCTTCAGCCTTTTGTTATGATTCATTTTACATTTTATACAAATATTTCTCTTTTTTATAAAAAACTAAACCCTTTTAATAATCCCCATGAGTGATATTTTAAGTCACTAAAGGTACCACATTGAGCACATCACTAGGAACAAATATAAATTCTAATAGATTTCGAGTATGCTTCAGGTATTTTTTTCTCTAACAAGCTCGGAAAAGGTCGCATGTTGTACGAAAACTATAGATAGTTTTCGTACAACTTTAAAAAGTTAAAATTCTTTCCTGGGACTAAGTACCCAAGTAATCATATGAAAAATATATTACCCGCTGTGTTAGCATTTAAGAAAGGGATATTTTTAAATGTACATCTGTATAATGTTTCAGCACACTAGGTAACTCCATTAATTAACTGAATGCATACCAGTAAAATGAATGCTGTGCAAAAAAACCAATTGATTAACTAAACATGTCCTACAAAAAAAAACAAATCGAGTTTCCTTTATAACGAATTCACACCAAAAATGTGGTTCATACATCGGATATATATAAACTACTATTCTATTCTATTCTATTCTATTCTATTCTATTCTATTCTATTCTATTCTATATATGATTTATAAAACAAAAATACGAATTGTTTATCAAAAATACTGACTTGCACTCTAAATTGTACAATCTTACTACGGATTTTCTAAAACTGATCTATCACGTAGCCAGTAGGGAACAAGGACTTAGTGGCAAAACCGACTCGGATCGCGGTTATTTTTGTATAAAAGACGAGAAAAACTTGTTTGACAATAAATATTAAATACACTCGCGGTCACATGTTACGGGTCAGTGAAAAAACCTTACCACTCAGTGTGCCAGTCTTTAGTGAATGGTAAGTACTTGATTATTTTGTTGTGTACTTAATTTTATAAAGCCTAGCTTCTGCCCGCGACTCCGTCCGCGTGGAATTCGTTTATATTTTAGCTCCATACAAACTTTCATCCCCCATTACAGCCCCTCAGGGGATGTTTTCTGAGATAAAAACTAATGTCTTTCCCCTGCAGCACTCAAATTATCTGTATCTATATACTAAATCGGTTCATACAAATTTTACACCCCTATTTAACCCGCTTACGCCATATTTAACGCCACCCCGGGTTTTTTGCAATCCCTAACATTGCTTTTCTTGTATTGTAATAAGGAGTCCATACACAAAGTTTCACGTCTCTCACTTAAAATTTTACTCCGTCCTCATACAAACTTTCAACCCTCTATACTTTTACCCCCTAGAGGGTGGAATTTTCAAAAATGCCTTCTTAGTGGGTAACGCAGGTATTATATTCTATACCTATTGTGAAAAGAATCAGCTTTCTAGGTTCAACGGTTTGGGCTGGGCGTTGATTTAAGTGAGTGAGTCAGTCAGTCAGCCAGGACTTTTACGTTTATCTATATATATAAAACTCTTCGTTACTAATCTATTGACAGACAGCGCACAGACTAAACCGCTAACGATATAAGCATGAAATTTGGAACATATATTCTTTACAGTACGTGGACGTGTGCTAAGAAAGGATTTTTCGAAATTCAACCCTTAAGGAGGTGAAATAGGGGTCGAACCGTTGTATGGAAATTGTTCATTTTGAAAGTTATAGACTTGAATCTTTGTATGAAAGTTTCTTACTAATATGCCATACAAATGATTTAACTTTGCTATAAAAAATCATCCCCTATTAAAAAACGTTGAATGTTTGTATGGGAAACATGTCGTTTTTAGAGTTAGCCATTTAAAACACAAGCTCCTAATGTACAGTCAAAAACATTTATAAGGGATTTTTTCTAATTCATCCCTTGAAGGGGTTTGGACGTGTACTAAGACAGGATTTTCGAAATTCAACCCTTGAGGGGGTGAAATAGGGGTCGAACTGTTGTATGGAAATCGTTCATTTGGAAAGTTATAGACTTGAATCTTTGTATGAAGGTATCTTACTAAAAAGCAAAGCAAATGAAGCGATGTTACAAACATTCATCCCCTAAGAGGGTTAAAAAGAGTTGAAAGTTTGTATGGGAATCATGTCGTTTTTAGAGTTAGACGTTTAAAACTTTGGCCATTAGCTTCTAATGTACAGTCAAAAACATTGATAAGGGATATTTTCCTAATTCATCCCTTGAAGGGGTTAGGATAGGGGTTGAAAGTTCACATACCTAAGTAATGTGTGATTTTTAATATTAAACTGTGGCTAGAAACATGAAAGCAGGACAGCAGGTTTCTTATATAATATGTAGATCTATTTGCCCCCTAAAGGGGTAAAATTTGGGGGTAAAATAAGGGGGTAAAGGGGCATAATCAAAATAATTTATTCTCTAACACCGTTAAATGGGGACGGTGGATGGAGATAGAAAGTTCTCCGTCTTTTAGCATTAGATAAGTTTGCTTTCAAAACTATACAGGTAGCCCGAACTAACGTGAGTGAAAACTACTGGACGGATTTAAGCAAAATTTCCAGTCATGTAGCTTTCTTTAATAGGTACCCTACATTATGAAAAAATATACAATTTAAGCAGAAACGTCTGTAGATGATTCTTAAGATATTATATTTGGAAAAAAGGAGTTTTCAATTGAAATTTTGCAATTTAAACTAATGACCTCATCGCACTGTTACCTTTTACGCTTAATCCGTGAACGTATTTAGATGCCATTTTTCGTACAGATGAGTTGAGACCCTTGAAGATATAGGATAGTTTTTATATCAGAAATCATCCCTTAAGATGGTCGAAATTAGTTTGGGTCGGCGATAATTCAGGTTCCGCTCACAATAATTTAATAGCAATCAAGTTCTACGCGGACGAAGTCGCGGGCAACAGCTAGTACTTATATATAAATCACTGATTAAATTGTTTTTTTTTTAGAATAAACGATGTTCCTAAAAGTAAATTAGGTGATAGTTTTCTTTAAAAAAGTTTTAATGTATGTTGAACTAAGGAATTGTTGGATATACTATTTTGATATAAGTTCAGTAACAGAGTTCTGAAAATACCATTAAACAGTATATTTCATTTGATTTATTTAGTGTGCATAATTTGTGTATTGCTTTGAAATATTTTGTTTGAAAAAAGGAAATATACAGATAACGATTTAAGTACATGCCTTTAATAAATCTGATGAAATCGTTTTAAATTGAGAGAACTAAAGAAAATGTTCATTCATAGAGAAACATACAGATTATAATACCTTAAGCAAATTAAACCGCAAATCTCTTCTAGGTAGTTAAATAAACATAAAGAATTAACTTTTTTTCCAGAAGGCAAACAACGCAGTTTTTGCGAAATTAAATTGCTTTTATGCCACATAAAAGATTACGTTCGTGTGCTGAACATTCTCGCAACGTGCGACACAAGACTTTGTAGCACCGCAGCCTTCACACAGCCGTCTACAAACGAACGACTCAGCGGTTCCATTACAAGCTCCTTTACCTAGCTCTACTCCACCGTGGTGAACTTTACAAATACCAAGGATTGAGATTGAGACTAGAATGAGTGGAATAAGTACTAACCGAAGCTCCAAATGAAGTGTCGCTTCAGCAGACAAATCTACTTAAGTACTTACTTTAAAAGGTTAATAAAAAGATACCCTACTTAGGTATCAGTGTGTTCAACGTGGAGGTTAAGTAGCTGCTATTTCGGCGGAGGATATTCATAAATTGGTGAGAGATTCATAAAACGGCGACGGCGTGCGGCGGGCGCACAGCCGCCACCCAGCATCCGCCTCACGCCGACCCGTCCGGAATTTCATTTTATTGGTCCTATACAGTCAACACGTTCACCTACTCTCAGTCGGCATGAATACAGATGGCATTGCCATCTCCACCACTGCTTTGATATATTCTTAAAGACGTAGAGAAAACTTTTCGACGTATAGGCGATATAGATCAAAATATGCATGCGTGAATAGGAGGTTATTTAACAACATTAGGTACGTAACGAAGCAAGAGTATATTAGATGTAACACAGTTTCGGAAAATACATTTACTCCTTAATGAACACGTGTGATAAACAATAGGGGAAAAGGTCAGAATCATTCAATAGGTATAAGTTTGTTAAAGGTGGAACGTGGCAGCAGTGTGAAGAGCACTAATCACGGATATCGACTATCGATAAATAACCACTATTGGGTAGAAATATTGCCCAATTTGTAGTTGGGATGTTTGCTCACCCTTTCAGCTTTATGTGCACTTTCGTAGCACCTAATACTCGTAACCCAGAGATCCGAAATTGGAAATACATCTGCGTTATTAACGGCGATACCGCGTGTTGTAAATAGATTTAATAAACGGTGGCCTAGTTGGGTTACTCGATATTTTTTGTTGTTATTCTAATCCATTAGCCAAGAAGAAATAGGACCTCTAACATGTTTAAAAAAGGCCCATAAAAATGAGCCCATGAAAAATGTCAAGAAAGTATGTATGTGACAGTTTTAACAAGTGAGTCAGCACGTCTATCATATCGGCCGCGACATACTTTCGATTTTTCTGTCACTATACCTCTTGTACTAAGACGGATAGTGCGAGAAAAATCGAGAGAGCTCGCGCGCCGTCGTGTGATAGCCGTGCAGGAGACGTAACTTTCGTAAGAGGCCCTTTACTTGGTTACTGCCCCTAACCGAATAAAGGGCCTGTTACGGCCGAGACGTACCAGGCCCTTTATTCGGTTAGAGGCAGATTCTTTTTATAGCAAATTCGTGTTAGGGCAGCAATTGTCAGCAGTCGCGAGGCATAAATGAAATACTTAAAAATAGTATCAGAACAGAAACAAAAGGAGATATGTATAGAATTAGGTTTAACCAGTGACAGAAAAACTTGATTGGCCCATTTGTAAAACTGTCGCAAACGTCGTTCGTTTACTATTTGGGAAGTTGATTGAAAGATCATTAGCATTTATTCAAGAACCACGGGTTTGTTACTATTATAGGTATTGACTTGCGAACGATACCGTCATACTTGTGAACGGTAAATCATGGGATGACGCATATCGTTTAGCAGAAAACGCACTGGCTAAGGTTGCAGCTCGGTTGGATTGCAATCTTCTGACCCTGAACTGAACGTCAACAAAACCAACTTTGTAGCCTTTTCAAAGACCGCAGCCACGACACCTCCGTCAGAAAGGACTATTCTTGTCTACAAAACGGTGCTGACAGGCAGCCGGTTCCGAAGCAATTTAATTTTAATTATTTAGAGGCAAAGCGCTGTTAAATATTTGGGGATACTTTTCAACCAACACCTGAGTTTCGCACATCTCCGCACTTGCCGCTAGAGTTAGGCAATTCATATACGTGATGAAAAGACTAAGGGGCTGTGCTACCCCAGGTATACTACGAGTGGTTTACCACGCTTTAGCCGAATCGATCCTAAAATATGGAGTAGCAGTCTGGGGTGGCGCCACGAAAAGCCATTTACTCATTGTGGAACGAGCACAGAAGGCGGTAATTTAGGTTATGGTAAAAAAGCCGTTTCGGTATCCCACAAATCTACTGTACCGTGAACCAAAGTTCCTGAGGGTGAGACACCTGTATATTTTAAAAGGGTTTATAAGTTTATGGGCTCTGTAAGCCACGAGCTGATGACTAGAAAGCGCATTTACAAGTTACCGCTACCTTGTTACAGGTCAGCTCTCACCAGGAAATCGCCCGCTTACTCATATTCATGTTTACATAATGACACCTGCAAAAAACTAAACAATTAACGGCTATCAGTTCAAACTGTAGTAAAACACTGGCTTTTTGTATTTTTTTGTATTTTTTGCGCGTCTTCATGGATTAAACGATCCATCATAATACCTCGGTGCGAGGTAGCGTAAGAGGTAGGATGGTATGGGGCGCGTCTTAGTGGATTAAACGATCCATCATAATACCTCGTGCGAGGTAGCGTAAGAGGTAGGATGGTATGGGGCGCGTCTTCATGGATTAAACGATCCATCATAATACCTCGTGCGAGGTAGTGTAAGAGGTAGGATGGTATGGGGCGCGTCTTCGTGGATTAAACGATCCATCATAATAGCTCGTGCGAGGTAGCGTAAGAGGTACGATGGTATGGGGCGCATCTTCATGGACTAAACGATCCACCATAATACTTCGTGCGAGGTAGCGTAAGAGGTATGATGGTATGGGGCGCATCTTCATGGACTAAACGATCCACCATAATACTTCGTGCGAGGTAGCGTAAGAGGTACGATGGTATGGGGCGCATCTTCATGGACTAAACGATCCACCATAATACTTCGTGCGAGGTAGCGTAAGAGGTATGATGGTATGGGGCGCATCTTCATGGACTAAACGATCCACCATAATACTTCGTGCGAGGTAGCGTAAGAGGTATGATGGTATGGGGCGCGTCTTCATCAATTAAACGATCCATCATAATCCGAGTGTACTACTAGGGAGATCAGCAAACCACGAAACGGGCCTTCACCTCTAAACTGATTTAAATATGCAGACGCTCGTATCGATTGTCTCCGAGAATAACGCCCCTGTGACGCAGACCGTCAACCGGCCGCGTGCCGCGACCCAGGCACTAATAACCGCCACCGCTATTTTTTGACTTTATTATCAATACATAATAGAGTTGTGAATTCGAACTCCAAAAGAAAGAAGGCAAAAAATATGCCTAATCGAAAATACAAATATCTCCAAAAATTGCGAATATACAACAGTTTGTACATTGCTCGATAGAGAGAGAAAACGCTTGAGACCCGAGACGCGTACCTAAATATATTGACTTGTTACTTTTTTCTCCATGCGACTAGATATTTTTAATCCTTTTTCGAGAAAATTCAACATTATTCGGTGTCACCATTCCTAAACTACATAGTCTGCAACCCCAGTATACAGAGTGGAATCTATAACTGGGGCGGATATAAATTATGTGGATAAAGTTAAAATAAAATATCAACAATAATTTTCAATGAAGACAATCTTTTATTTAAAGTCGTAAAACAACCTTGCCGAGCGCACGAAAAACGGTTTAACGGCTAAAACACATTAACTAGACAGGTAAAATTGATTATATGCCATGCATCAGCTACATGAAAATCTTTAATAACAGAGCAACTACGATTTTGCAAGATAACCTCAATAAAACAGTTGCCTTTTTAGAACTGCCTCAAATACAGATCATTCTAGATCAAGCGTACAAAACGGTCGCACTGTGTATAAATGAGGAAGCACAAGGGTGACAATAACATTAAAGTATTTCAATGAATGATTGTTAGCTATTGCACAGACAGTATGAACGCAAAATATAACACAGTCTGATATTATACTACTTATTTACTAGCTTTTAAACGTGATAAGATAAACTGTTCAAGACCTTAATCATTCCGGATATGCACTTTTTTGTCTGTTTATGATGTCATTTGAGTTAAGTTTAACCGTGGTAAGCAATTTAATATTTAAATTGGTTCAAATTGTGTTTTAAATCAATTTTCTTCATTACGTAGGCGCAGTTTTAGAAGTTAACGCTATTACAAAGTTACAGAAGTTTTGGAACAGGAAATAATTGACTCAACTGATAATGGAAATTTACACACCTAGAAATGAATATTAATTAAAAGTTCCGTTTGATCCACTTAGTTAACTAACCTTTTATGAAAATGGAAGTATTGTCCAACCAGATTACTGGTTTATTTTCCACGTTATCTAAGTGAACAAAGTTTCTAATTAATTAACTAGTTAACTAACTTCCAATGACATATGACATTCTAGTGAAATATTCTGTTATATAGGTGCACAAATGAAACCACCAGTTAGGTAACTGACAGTTTAATTCCACAAAAAATAACCTATACCTACAGGGTGCATTATTCAAACGGGGTAGTGAGGGAAAAAATCTAAAACTACATACAAAAGGTAAGGAAATTTGCTCTTAGAAGTCACGAGACCGATTTTAGGAATTTATTTACTCCATTCAAAGATTTAAACAAAGCCTCATACATGGCCTGGAATTGTTTATATGGTATATATATATATATATATACCATGGCAGATCTATCCCTACCCTTATGCAGTCCCTATCCTCTCTATTATCTGGATCTTGGGTATTTACTTAGTTTTTGAAGTCGGTGCCAATTAATAGAAATTGCATCCACGCGTAATCACCTGGATTTTGGTTTGGCACCGACTTCAAACTAAGTAAATACCCAGATAATCGGGAGAGGATTAAAATACTGCCTTCGTCACAGCTTTCACTGTTATTTTCTATTTCCGAGCAGCAGCAGCGTTTCGTTAGCGGCGTTACTGCTTAATGCTCCACATTCGAAATTTTCGTGAAAATGAGTTTTTTGTAACCGTTTTATACATTATAACGTAACATTTTTGCCGTCGGAAAAAATATATCATAATCTGCAAGATATGCGCCGGGTCATAGTTTTCGTAGAAATCCATTTTAACAATAAGAATGAGAGAAAAAGAAATCTAAAGTCACCCCTATTTTTTCACTTGTAACCATTTTACTGCTCCATTTTTTATCAGAATAATATGAAATTTTATAACTTTCTTCATAAAATAATGAACAAGGGCATCATTTTCTTACTTTCTTAATTTTCTTAAAAAATTATCTCGTTTTCTGAAATATTCCGCCAAAGTTCCTACGCCTCCCCGTTTTCGTCCATACGGTCAGTGCGGGACGAGACACGTTGCATGACGGACCTGTGTCAATTTGCGCTGCGCCGAAATTTTTAAATATTTGTCGAAATTGTGGACTATATTTGTTGCATAGAGTGGACAATCCGTTTTGTGATTCGTATAGTAGGTAACTAATAAACATTTGCGTATAGTTTAGTTTTTAGTGACAGATAATTTTGTTGCATAGAGTGGACAATCTATTTCGTGGTTTGTAAAGTAGTAGGTACTATAGACAAGACAGCTCACTGACCATCCGTGCACTTTATGTGCATTGTAATAAGGTTCTTGTATAAATACAGGATGGTCAGTTAACTGTGTTGGCGTTTGTACCTAATTAACATTTACGTAGGTATAGTTTAGATTTTGTTTTTAGTTCAAGATGGGAAATAATAATAATAATAAATTCTTTATTTCAGGCCAGTTTGCCCATAGATTGTTAGTAACATACAAACTTACGATACTAGAGTCAGTACGTCTTAGCTTAGGTCTCACAATTTTTTCAATAATTATTTTGGGTCTTTGGGGTTAAATAAGCGCAGGAGGAAAATACGTAATATCAAGAAATTTGACAAGAGAAGAGGAAAAAGAATACACAAGTAAATACCTATTCTATCAAAGTATCAAATATCTAAACAGTATCAAAATTGGGAAATCGCTAAAACCAGACATTTTATTAGTAAATATATTTACAATATCTAATGCTTAGGAGCATGAACAATTATAGAAACAATATTGTTTTATCTGCTCGTATTAATGACTGTCAAGTGTTAATAGAATAAGTTCTAATAAAAATATTGGGCTTGGCAAATATTGTAAGTACCTACCTATGGGTTGCATGCCAACTCCAAGTTAGATACAGAGTTATTATTTGATATGAAACAAAGTATGGTTAACGTACAACTAATCTATAAGTATATATTTACCCGAGGCCGATTTCTGTACAGTCAGCATAATATAGTTAGTAGCAGCCAAGTTAGCCAAATATATCGGAACGTACATTCATCGAAATAGTCTTTGTTACTATAAGTAACAAACTACTAACCTTACTATAAGTAAGGAATGTGTTACGATATATTTGGCTACTTTGGATGCTACTAACTATCTGATGCTGACTGTACACGCCATCATCATCAAATCAAGGAAGTAGAACGTAATAAATATACCGAAAATTAGTTTAAAACTTAACAACCTTACACTTACACAAAAGGTAACGGACAGACAGACACACTTTCGCATTTATAATATTAGTATGGAGTATGGATAGTATGGATTATATGTCTTTCCCGCTCACGGGACAATGATGTCCCGGACCTTTGGGAGGCGTGCGTGGAGCTCTGAGCCAACACGTAGAGGCCCTTTTGACAATTTAATAAAATGCAAGGAGTACACCAAGCGGATGCTGTCTCTGCCCGTGTCATGGGACGCACACAGAAACAGCACCCACTGGGGTGTAAGAGTCTATTGCTAGTTGATGGAATCTAAATAAAACGGGTTATTGGGTGAAAATGATGGACTAGTAGCTGGGCTATTGGATGAAACATCGGACGCCTGCCCAATAAAACTGTTTCACATTTTATCTCTGGCAGACGGTGACTCGCTAACTGTTAGATGGGCCCCTATTAATAGCGACATTAAAAAATGGCCTAAGGGCAACAATAGGTATGGATTATTATTATTACCTTTATATTTTTTCGCACTATCCGTCTCTCACTTATTAGAATATTTAGTAACAGCACGGCTAGCACGCGACGGCGCGCGAGCTCTCTCGATTTTTCTCGCACTATCCGTCTCTCTCTTATTAAAACACTTAGAAGAAGAGGTATAGTGCGATAAAAATCGAGAGTATGTCGCGGCCGTCGTGTGCTAGACGTGCAGAGGTATAGTGCGAGAAAAATCGAAAGTATATCGCGGCCGTCTAGTGCTAGGCGTGCTGAGGGCCTACCGCGAAACGAAACCGAACTTCGTTCGTGTATCTCCCTCTCTGTCGCGCTTTGCTAGTTCGAGCGACAATGAGAGTTATTCGAACGAATTTCGTTTTCACTAGCACGGCTAGCACGAGACGGCCGCGACATACTCTCGATTTTTCTCACACTGTACCTTTCTTTCCTAATGTTCTAATAAGAGAGAGACCGATAGTGCAAGAAAAATCGAGTGTTTGTCGCGGCCGTCTCGTGCTAGCCGTGCTGACGGAACTACACTAATCGTAAGTAAATAGTATTATAATAGTAGGGACATCATTTTTGAACTTAATCAATTATGTAATTTATGTATGACAAATATCACGTTTCAATTAAGCATGACGAATGTCACCCACCCACGTCCACCCTTGCATTGGTAACGATGCGCGATGACGCGTCTGTAACTTAATCTATGTAACGCTTAATAAACGACGGCGGGTTGTGCGACTTGCGCGGGGAGAGGGTCGAGGCTCCGCCCATACGCTCAAGGACTTTAGCGGGTATACAAGCCTTAAGGCTGTGCATTGGAAATTATCGCGTGCTTTGAAACGCCGTTCTGACTAGATTAACCCTTCAGCTGTGGTCATTCCTCTGTGGGCTTCACATTTTTTCCTGCAGGTCAGTGGAGCCCCCCTCGGAGGGGCGCAACGGCTGTGCTTATTTTCTTATAAATAAAACCGCCATTCGTGTATTGATCTCGTTTTAATCCATTGCAACGTATAGCCAATGAAGCGAGACAGCTAGCAAGTGACAATGTCAATGGCCATTGGAGGAAAATTATGAATTTGATCGGTAGTCTGAAACAGTTCGCTAACGGTTTTTAGCGGTGCCGCAATTAATTGTTAGTAAAATATTTTACATGGCGTAGGTACGGTACCCGTTAACATGGTTTAATTTTTGAACGGCTGTCACTGTTATATTATTATCATGTTTCGTTCATCGACTATTTTGATTACCACGTAATATAAAAAAGTATGTGAATCACATCGAGTAGTTATTCCTAGGCATTTTACAACATTTACTGCATTATCGTGTTTATGTCGGACAAGAAGCCTTCGTCCCGTTCGTATTTACATACTTACTAGGAAAGGACGAATGCGATGTTTATTCGAGATTAACGCGAATGTGCTAGCTAGGCTTATGTATATAATTTGAATATTGGTATAGCTAGGTAAGGAAGACAAATAAAAACGATGTCATAAAAAAGTACATATATTTATTCAATGTGATAAAATTATGTCGTTGATGTTGGATAAACCTCATCATCATTTAAGAGGGCGTTAACGTGCTCACTAGCGCTATTAGTAAAGAATTTTTACGATAAGTATTTAAAAATAGAGGCCACTACACACTGTATTTTGTATTTAAAATAAATACATCCAACAAGTTTTTAGGGTTCCGTACCTCAAAAGGAAAATAAAATAGGATCTCTTTGTTGTCCGTCCGTCAAGACCCTTTTTCTCGGGAATGCGTGGAGGTATCAAGCTAAAATTTATACCAAATACTCAAGTCTACTGTCCCTTGGAGTTATGAAAAAATCAAACTTCTAGGCCAACGCAATCAAACGATACAGCCGTTTATGCCGCAAATTTTCGAAACTCGCAAGGGAATCAAAACCTACGGGGTACTTCCCGTGAACTCAGAATCTTAAAATTTGGTACGAAGCAACGTCTTATTACACAGATAAAGGAAAAATTGCGAAAACTGAAAATTTTACGGAACCCTGGGTGCGCTAGTCCGACTCGCACTTGGCCGGTTTTTATGTTGCTGGATTCATCATGTAATTCATTATTTCTCATAGTATCCTAGTGAGCGGTTCAAGTATGCGACCGTCAATCAAATCTCGGATTATACTCATGAGTTTTTCGGAAATTTGGCGTAGGGAAACATCGTGAGGAAACCTGAATAGACAGTGTGTACATATGCGAAGTAAGGTGTATAAATTCAAAATTCTGTGCAAACTTTATACCATCTTTTCCGACCCAGCTGCACCGGAATATCTTAAATAAAATAAAAAAATTGTGACACCCCGTCCTGGTTGCAAGATACGTACATCCAGGAGTCGTAAACTCTCTGTCTTATTTCACCGTACTGGTTTCCTGCTATTCGTCTGGAATGATCTCCCTCTTACCGTCAGACAAGCTCAGAGCTAGTTCTCCTTTAAACGCAAGTTGCGTAAGCATCTCTTTGTAACTATTAAAGATTGATGAACCTCATGATATCTTTGTTCGGGTACTTATAATTGTACGTATATAAGTATGTATAAGTAAGTTTATATTGTATGCATTATATATGTATGTATATTAATGTAATTGATTGATTCGTGTTACTATCCTATCCGTCTCTTTCTTATTAGAATACTTAGAACAAGAGGTATAGTGCGAGAAAAATCGAGAGTATGTCGCGGCCGTCTCATGATAGACGTTCTGTAGGTACCTACAGTCACGAACTTTAATTTGGGCCCCACTTAAGATTCACAATCCTGTCAAATTGTTTAGGAATACAAAGAATATTTTAATATTTAAGGGTCATACATTAAAGAACGCGACCGTACTACAATAATATATTCCGTTCATTAGCTCTGAAAGCTATAAAATAGAGCGAGACAGTAATTTAATACGTCTCCCTCTACCTCATAGCTTGTAAGACGATTGTAGTCCGCCACGTTGCCTTATTGGTGCAGTTTAATTAAACCTACATCGTATACATTATCTATGATTTCTAACAAAAGAATTTTGACAATGCAATGAAAAGGATATAAATATAATTTTTAGTGAATTGTCGTATTAAAATAGTACACGAAAGCACGGATGAATTAACGTATTGTTTCTTTAAATGAATCTGAATCGGTAAAATTCGAAAGCATCACTAGCCCATCACTAGAGTGTCGCGTACTTTCGTGAGAAAGGAACAGTATATTGTCATTCCCATTTGATGAAAAGGGACATGCATAATTCACTACTTCTTATGGACTAGTGTAAAATGAACTCCGCGTGACAGAATTAAATTTACATTTATATTATAAAAACTTACCTGTGAAATGTTATTCCGTCGTTTGTGTAACGTTCGGGAGTTTTTTCTACACCACTTCACACAGCAGTACTCATTTTTATAGCGCAAAATCAATTTTAATTTGCATGATGTTTCACGCACGTACAGATCACGTACCTGGTCGATACTGACAATATGGCGCGGGGTAGTGGGGGGTTATCAGTGCAAAAACATATATGCGTGGTGACCCCACGTCGCCCTATATAGGCTCTATCTATTGGAGGTTATTAGTTGATGACCCAAATTTATTTTAGGCATGAATTTGATTACGTACAGTATAAAACACTTCAGATATAAACATGGAAATCGAAGCCCACACGAGCAACTTCTGAGAGTAGGCATTATTTTGGTAGAATATTTCAAATGGTCTAGTGTAAAAAAAATACGGCAGGCTCATGCCATTTTATGTTTTTCGAATAAGTATAACACTGATTTCTTCAAATTAAGCCCATTAAACACCCCAAAAAACGTATTTATTATATTTAAAATAACGAAAATATGTCGTAAACTTCGGTGACCTCGTGACGAGGTCAGCTAGATAGCCTTAATACGACTTTAATGTAACGATGATATATCGTTGCAGTTAGATCATTTAATATAGATTGAGTTTCATCCAAAATCCTGGCTGTGATTATGTAAAAAACTATAGGAAATTTAATTTTACCAAATCACTTCACCTCACAAACCTTGTCGGTGGAGCGTCACTCAGAGGGTCACACACGTGATTTTCAGATATATGATTCTTGACTACTTATATGATTGTTTATCTGATTTTATCGATACATGATTGCTTAAAATTTCCTCGATAGAAAAAAATTCCAAAGTTGGGTCTGTATTTTCCTTTTTTTACTCAGCCTACTCAAACGATACATTATTTTACGACACAATCAAGTTAATACTATAGTATTTTATCTGATCTAAAATCTCACTTTATGAAATTTAAATAAAACGTCTCTAAGTCAGGTATTTATCTAAATTTGTCCAAAAAAGCCATTCCCTAAGAGTGTTACATCTCTTTTCCTCGTGCGCGTAAGGCATCAGCGTGTCTCTGTCTAGGGGGCGTGTTCGACTCAAATCAAGGCGTCGCCTTAATACGAAAATTATTTTCTAGTTATTTTTATTTAGCAAAATGCGATTTTGCTCACTCCTGAAGTCAAAATATCTCTTAATTTCATCCATTAAATCTCAGTTCGTTGTTGGTTGATATACCAGTTTTGCGACTGCGAAAGAAGTTTGAATCGGGGCGATATAGGGTCTCCCCTAACGTATTTTAGAACTACGGTACTCTACTAGATGCCCTGTCTCTTCAATTGATTAATATTCAAATGAGAGTCAAACAGGTTAGTACGAAGCGAGGTCGAGCGTCGAAGCTCTTGATGCTGCCTTCAAAGCGAATTAATTATACATATTACTTGCGTGAACGGCGTGTCGCCAATGAGTCCAACTGCCACTGTTATCGTCAATTGGCTTGGCTTATTAAGTATACCATCGTGTGTTCCCCCTATCTCTCAAATTATACCGTGCGGGTAATAACTTGGAAATTCCCGGTCCTGTTATCTATATCCATGAAACCTTATTCTGTCGCATAAAAATTCATTGTACCTGTAAGTACTACAGGTTAAACAATACATTTTAACATAACATGAACCCCAAAGGAAAACATACATAAATTGACAAAGTTTATAATATAAATGTCCGTGTTAAGTTTACGTAATGCATCAAGGTTTCACGAGTAGTGAGTTTCTTTATTCCGTCAGAAGTAGATATACTAATTGCCGTAAGGCAAAACATGCTCGACTTGTAGCCACGGGCGTCAGCGGGGGTGGGTGGGGAGAGAGCAGTGACTTACGCGCGCTCGATTTGAACATGATTTTGTATTTATTTTACACATTCATGTTTATTTTTCATAATGAGCCATCGTGTTTATCAGTTATCACATATGATATAAAATAAGGAATAATACAATACCAGGGTCAATCGACTTTATTTTTTTGTTGTGTTTCTGTCCCGGTAAGGTATAAGACAACAGTGACAGTTTCTTAAAAAAAAGGAGATAACCAACCATGGTAGGTTTACCAATATAACAAAATCACGTGTTAAGTGAAGTTAAACCCCATTAAATCGTAGTTTAAAGAGTGACCCAGGAGACCTAACCATGGCAGCAAGCAACAAACATTTGTTGATTGGCCCACCAAATGAAATAAAGAAAATAAATTGAGATCTTTATTAAAATCATTGATATACAGATATACACATTTTAAAATTAATTAGTAAGTGTACAGTTATTGGGTACAGTTTTCCGACATGACCTACCAAAAAACGCAAAATCAGCGCTAACTTTGCAATTTTATTCTTTAGAGACCGAATCGTTTATTGGACCCAATTGGAATATAGAATTGTAGCAAATATCTTCTTCTCTAATTTTATGTCCTTTTCGTGTAATAAAGTAATAAACTCCAAGCCCCATACTACCACCACCTTGTGGTATTTTCCTAAATGGATTTACCTTAAATTATTTATCCCGCAATAGGACATCAATACTTCATAATGAAAACGAATATGACAGATCATATATAAGGATAGGTACATAATGTGGAGCTGAAGAAAATGTGTATATACCTTTACGTACCTAGGGCGGGCGGTGAATTCGTGAATGCCCCAGATCGCAGGTGTTTGTGGCCCTAACCGAAGGTGAGGGCCATAAATATGCGATCTGGGGCTTTACGAATTACCGCCCGTGGTGCGTACACAATTTTACGTCTTCTCCTGGGTGTGAAGTGAGATTTGCCGCTGCGCCCGCGGGCGGTAAATCTTACTCAGCACCCAGAGTGACGAAAAAGATAGTACACCTGTTCCAGAATTTGATTAAGTACCTAATACTAATTTAGGCTGATTCTCTGCTATCGTTGTACAGATTTTCCTTTTGATTAATTTCCTGAATTCTCTTTGCGTCGAGTGCTGTGTCAAAAGGAACCAACGCTCTCAGCTCTTATTATTTTAAGCGGCTTTGGCAGTACCTCGGTTAGTTAATGAGGAAACTTCCTTATATACTAGCTACTTATATCTCCATACATTAGCACCGGCCCCCGGGAGTGCGAACCTCGAGCGCCCGCGAGTGGCTGAGCGCGTCTTGCTTAACAACCCTTGTACTCGTATAATCACATATGGGACTTGAGATTTTAAATCTTGTTCATACGGGGTGAACATCCGCATCCTACGCGCGTCACCTAGTCTGTAATATCGATACGGAATATTTCGCTAGTAACATTTTTGGCATATATGTGCGCTGCCGTACTTACACAGGAGGTATGACATACCATTATAATAATAAAATTGCTAATTTCAATACCTTGATATACCATGCCATTGGTTATAAAACTTTATTTACTAAAGTATACATATACAAAATGATATTAAACTAATTATAATAAATTACAATTAGAAAAATGTATCAAAATTTTGCCCTTTAGGCAGGGTGCCCATCACACAGGCAGCATTCCCGCGCTGAATAGCAATCGCTATTCTTTGGGCGAGAAAGCTGCCTGCCCGAGGGTCACCCATGCCATTTGTTTCAATAAGAAATATAATTTCTTTGAGATAAATCAATTTACGTCACACCTGGCCATAATGCGAGTTTTACTGCACGCTGCGCGTACGGTAAAACTCGCATTGTGGCCAGATGAAGACGTAAAATTGTGTACTCACCACGGGCGGTAATTCGTAAAGCCCCAGATCGCATATTTATGGCCTTCACCTTCGGTTAACATAGTCAATATTTTTGTCAAAGAATTATTTCTTTTCTTTAATGGATCTTTTAGCTTTTAACATAGAACCAAATAGATGTAATAGCTCAACTAGCAGACGCCACCCAGTCGATAAGGTCATAAAAGCTTTAATAAATTATAAGACAGCGGAAAAAAAATTAGTAGCTATTAATATTTTTCATCAGAATATTCAGGGTTTTTCCAGCAGGGAACTAGAAATAGGCTTGTTTTAGAATCTAAAGTTTAGAGAATGATGACACTAAAGTTTTATGTATTTCTAAACATTGGCTTAGATGAGAACAGATGATTTTAGACTTTGTAAATTTTAAATAAGTGTTTCTTTGCCCGAAAATTAGCCATTCATGGTGGCTTTCTCATTATTATAAAAAAGTTCTATAACTAATTTCGGTCCCATATCTATCTATACTACTGGTATCTGTGTTAGGTAAACATTTTGAGAAGCTAATGTTAAACGATATGACTATGCACTTCAATAGAAACAATCTGCTTACGAATAATAATCAGTTTGGTTTCACAAAAGGACGTTCCACGACTGATGCCGCATCTGTACGTATTAAACATCAATATTCAGAAGAATTTTTGTGATGCAATTGGTATTTTTTGTGACCTTTCTAAAGCATTCGATTGCGTGGATCATGGAACGCTCATTTTTGAACTACAGCATTATGGTCTGCCTGAAAATGCGTTAAGTCTTATGTCTTCATATCTCAGCAATAGGACACAAACAGTTGTTGTATATAAAACTCAGTCTAGTGGAGCTGCAGTAACGTTGTTTCCATTATTGGTTTATATAAATGACTTTCCGTGTATATTAAGCAATATCTTTGATTTAGTATTACTTGTCGTTGATACATCATTAGGTAATATTTAAGGTTGACCTTGTTGAGGTAAAGTACTCGATTGGTTCCCCGTTAACCATCTGTTATTAAATGCCAAGAAAACGAAATGTGTTAGATTTTCTTTGCCTAATGTTAGACCGGGGGAAGCTAGCATATTTTTAAATGAAGAGTGTTTAGAAATAGTAGACAACAATATTCTTGGGTATAACATTAGACAAAATTCTGCAATGGAGTGCAAATATAGCCGTGTTGGGGCGTAAACTAAGTTCAGCCGTATATGCTATTAGAATTTTTTTACAAACTGACCAATGTTGAAACAGCTCGCCTAGTTTATCATATTTATTGCCATAGTATTAGGTCGTGCGGTCTTCTGGTTTGGGGTAAAGTAGTTGACATACAGACAATGATTGACATCATTGTATTACAAAAAAGAGCCATTCGTTCTTTAAGTATATAACCTGAGAGCTACGTTCAGGTACTGTTCTGTTCAGTTCTAAGAGTATCCGTGAGAGAACGATAAAAATTAGCATTTTAACAAATAAAAATAAAATAGCAACTAAAAAGTTTCGTGTTCGTAAATTAAAGAACTTTAAACAGTCAAGTTGCCCACTCACTTAACAAAAGGGGGACAACTGTCTCTCGCGTCCGCGGGAGCTACCTACCAAAACCCTGCACGTGTCCCTTTGATGGTACTAAAGACTGACAAACTTTAAAGGCCAAAATAATGTATGCCATACGATGAAATAAATATAGGACATGGATTAATTCTGTCAAAATTCTGATATCCATAATTTTAACACACGAAATAAATTAAAATAGCAACTAAAAAGTTTCGTGTTCGTAAAGTATACAAGTCTTTTTCGGGTCAATGTATCCATTTTCATAATAAATTACCTAATGACATTTTATCTACCCTTTCAGCTTTTAAAAAATTACTCGAAAAAAGCATTGAATACAAAGGCTTATTACAGGCTTGAGGACTATCTAACTGACAGAAATGCATGGCCCAAACTAGAGCTCAAAATAGTCATTGTGTCACGCCTAGGGAGGTTCATCTGCTCTCTAGGCAGCTACAACAGTTCCTACAAGAAAGCATACCCAAGGATATAGTTTAATAGTAGCATTTCCATTATTTTAGTTTTTTTTAAATCTCTGCCTTATGTAACACAGGTTCGGATTATTCACGAGTGAGACGGAGTATTGAGTTTTACTTATTTTAAGCAGGCTATGTACCTAATATTATTGTAATAAGCTTATTTTGGCAAAAAATTACTGACTGTTGAGTTTGTTTCGGCGTTTTTCAGAAACGCTGATATAATTATGACTTGTAAAAGTGCCATTACGGCCTACTTGCAGAATAAAAGTCATTTATTTCATTCATTATAGCTGATTTAGAACAAGCGATTCCTCAATTCGGAAAACTAGAACACAACCCGGAAATGTAAACGTGTTCCCGATTCAGTTATTGGTTATTCATAAAGCCCGGAACGACATGTGTCGAGTTATCTGTTGACCTCAGTTTTACCGCGGTTCAGTGGTCGAGTCAAGCTACCAGTACTAGCTAATCCGCCCAGATCCGCTGTGAGCTCGGGGCCAAATTCCGCACGCATTTGGTGTTCCTGCAGCTTTTCCAATCTCGAACACTGCTCCGCAGCCCGCCGCAGTATTTTTTCTTTTATATTATAGGTTTCTGTCTTTCGTTACTTTGCCACGTGCAAAATGAAGTAATAGTATTTTGATGGAAATTGGATTGACCGAATCAACGCCAATTGCAGGCTTTTATTCAAAAAATAACATTGAAACGGGAAGTGAGAAACGTTTGATCAAATACGATATCCGTTGAATGAATATGATACAGATATCGAATGAAAGTGTTAAAAGTTCACTCAGCCAGAAGGGCACTAAAATCTTTTTTAACGGGAAAACGTGCAATAGACACTGAACTGTGCGATACTCAAATTTAACGTATATTTTGTACTATTGTCGTTCCTTGTCTTAATGGGTATCTATGTCCTAGAAAGTATTTTATGAATGAAACATTATTATTTTCTGCTAGATCTGTTACATATAATTTTTCACATTACATAGGTCGGAAAAAAACCATAATATAGGTCAGCTCAAAGATATAATGTAGCCTATGGACAATAGCTTGTGACAAGAAGAATCACAAGCGTGTTAGCCAACCCGTCTTTGATTAATTATCCCAGATTAAGACCTTGTTTCAGTTTGTTTGAAGTGGAACCCTTAAATGAAATGAATACTAAACATTGAAGTCAAAATGGAATCAATTGAATGATTCTATTTCGACACATTTTTCAGTTTTTAACTAAGCTCGAGATGAATATGATAAGGACTAAGATTATGACCAATAGGCGCGACAGGAGAAGGAGGGAGAAAGACGGACTGACAACGCCTGGAGGAGCTATATTGTTCCATGAAACACTTGATGAAAGGTCACCTCTCACTGTCACTCAAGCGGAGACTCATGGACATGCGCATACTTTCAGTCCTCACCTACGGTGCACAGACTTGGTCTTTGACGTCATCTCAAAAGTCCAAATTCGAGGTTTAGCATATTAGAAGTAAAATTCATAGATCGCATCAATATCGATCGCTCAAATAGTCGACGTTGTTCGGTAGGCGGCCAAGTTGACGTGGGACTGGGCTGGCCATGTCTAGTTGTCTACTGTATGCCGAGTGCCAAGATCGCCAGCGCCAATGAGTGGCATCCCGACAGCTCCAAATGGAAACGCGGCAGACCCCGTAGGCGATGGCGTGACGAGCCTACTCCTTTTTAAAAGAATGGCCAGAGACTGCTCAAAATCGAAAGGGGTGGAAAAAGAGGGGGGAGGCCTTTGCCCAGCAATGGAACACCACAGCCTCATGATCCTACTAATATTATAAATGCGAAAGTTTAGATGTTTGGATGTTTGTTACTCAATCACGCTTAAACGGCTGAACCGATTTGAATGAAATTTTGCACGAAGATAGTTTATAGCCTGGATTAAATATAGGATAGTTTTTATCCCGGGTCCACGCGGACGAAGTCGCGGGCGGAAGCTAGTAAATAATAATAATAAATAACTAAGATTAAAAATCACGTTATCCTATCATGCATGACTATTTCCTAATAGTTATTCCTCCCCCAACAACATTTTTTTTCCACCGTTTCACTAGTCCGTAGTTGTTTCGTTCATTTTTGTCTAAATTACTTTCGCCTTTGTTTATGAAATCATGCAGCAATAACAGATTTATTAGATGTATTCCTTTTGAAAAATAAATGCTGCCGTTCAGAATTTGCTACGCGATGAAGCGAGCGCTACGCGATCGTCGAGATAATATTGCAAGATAGCCAATTTCCTAGAATTTTGTCGCCTCTTGGAGACTAGGAAATAGTTTGATCTAAATTTGTATTAAGTAAGCAAATTTAATCAAAGATAGGAAAGCTGCAGCTAAACGGAAAATAACGCTGAATTAGTTATGAGTAGTATTATGGTCAAACTATGCAATCTCTACAAAAACTTTTTGTAAACAAAGATCTCTTGTCGCCAGTTCTAAAACATAAACCTTATTTATTAGCTATTACTTATTCCCATTCACGCTAATGCTATTTTATGCTGGTTATTATAATTTGGAACTTATTGATAAAATTGATTTCGTCCCGTTTCTACATAAATTTAGTGAACACCTCATAATTATTTATTCAGCATTAAAAATACAAGCGATCGTAAACACATATATTAGATTTATTCTTGTCTTAGGTTTTACACAATTTATTTTAACATAAATATCTGTATAGGACTCTATTGTCAATGTCATAAAGGCGATATAAGGGATATTTATTGTCTTTTTTATGTACGTATTAAAAAGGACATCTGTACGCGCCTTTATGACATTGACAATAGAGTCCGGTACATATATGTATGTCCTTATTTATGTACGTAACTATATTAATACCCCAGACTGTACCAGCCTAGGTGAATTTTGACTGGGAAAATGTCTTCTAACTTTATCTTTAAGCTATACGTAGGTATGGCCACTAGCATGTAGATGCTAGCTGCCTTATCCCTACAGACATCAGCAGAATAAGCATACATAAAAATTAGCATCTGTAGTTAAAAAAATAACTAAGTACCTACTAAGACACGTATTAGTTATATTATCTAATAAATATGTCATATACAGCTTATACGTTATGTTAATAGCTAAAACCCATCAAGCCTTCACGGTTGCAGAGCGTGCCGAAAAAATAGACATAGGTACCTTCTTGAAAACACCCTCTCATCTCCTCTGTAGCAGTCGCGTAAAAAGTAGGTTAACCAGAAGACAACGTCTTTCTGTTTATTTTTTTAGACTTTAAGTAATGTTATACATTAGGTGGAGTGAGTACCTGTACGATAATATCTTAGATCGTAGATTTTACGAGATCTTGCACGGACACGGATTTCTAATTTCCATGATAAATATATAAATTTACCAATTTGATGAATTAAACAGTACAAGATCTCTATGGAGTACCTACTTAACGTATAAAGAGTAAATGGGTCAATGAACTTTTTCTTGACCCTTAGTATTTTCTTCATTATCAGTTACCACAACATGATGTGTATTTGATAAGATCTATACGTTCTTATAGCTAGATAAACAGTCTATTTGAACATATATCGTTTGCATCACACATAAAATATATTCTAGCGGAAAACATGGATGTCGAGGTGACAAACCACAATTTACATACAAATCGGGGGACATTTTAGGGTCCGCTGGGAAACCGGTGAAATTAAGGGCAAATGAATATTTTTTAATAGTTTTCATGCGGTTTCACGCTGCGATTCATTGAGTAAGGAATCCAACAACAATTAACCACAGCAGACATCGTATTTTTTTCTTAACTCCTTTTAAACAGCAAATAGTAGAAACGAGGAAGACACTAAAACGTTGATTCACTCAAATTATCATACGTCAAACCCACGTGGTGCATTTTGACTCAACTCATCAATGTCTATGGCCACTATCTGTGAGTTTCCAATTTCAGTACCTATAAACAGTACGACATAATTTAGATAGGTTAACTTTTAACTTTTTAAAGAATATTTATTTTGTTTAAGAAATACACCTTCTACGACTACTATAACAAAATTGAGTATCAAGTAAATGAAAAAGCAAATAAAGGGTAAATAACAATATAAGGGACACTAAAATATTAAGGACAAACTACTGTGACTTACCTCGAGCTTAAAGGTACTAGTGCCAATTAATTATGCCTGCGCTGCGCTGAAATAAGGCTTTAAGCTGAAGAGTGCCTGAAAATCTTTAACGAAACCTCTCGCGTGGAGCCGACCGACGAAATGTGAGCGGGCGACACGTGCTTTACCCGAGAACATCGAAGCGTGCAAAAACTTACTACATAACCTTTTTACTACTTTAAATGAATAAAACATCAGGGTATCTAACATACATACATACGCAAAACCGGATCGGTGGCAGCCAAAAATAGGGGGATAAGTCGAAAAAAACTCTCCAACGACGTACTGCGAGGTGATGAACTTAAAATCGAAAACCATTTTATAACCTAGCATACCTTTATATTGCCTCGAAATTCATGGCAACCGCCTAAAGAATGTCCCAAAGATATCGATTCACGACGAATACACCATGTCTCCAGCCGAGAAAGACGGCCCTCCACTCTACGTACACATATGACACGGCACGTCAAGTGAGATATGAAATTGTTTTCCCGCCACTAAAGTTCTTTGGCGAAAGTTCAACGTGAGTAAAAGTGAACAAACTGTGTTAAAAGAGTCTGTGAGCAGTTCAATAGGTTGTATTAGTATTTCATAATCAGTTTTCTGTGTGAAGGATATGATTAGAGAGCAGAGTAAAAGTTTCAATGTATCGTTGAGACGTAGAGGAGGACCATGCGACGCTCTGGCGCGCTTTCTCAACCCGACTGACAGCAACCCTCCACCGCCGCCGTGGCCACGCGCAGGCCCGCGCCCCCCGGAGTCGAACCCCTGCCAAAAGATCTTGTAAGCTTTTAGAGAGCCGACACCACGTGCCACGCCGTACAAACGACCTTTTCAAACTGAAGCTTTGAAAAAAAATCTATACCGTTAACGATGGAGGGGAAACAAAAATGCATTTAGCCTGAACACGCTTTGATAAAATATTCTGCATTTAAAGTTTTTCTAAATCGGCGAATTGTTAGACAAGGACAGCAACAATATATTCGAGGGGCTTTCTAAAATTATAAGATCTTTTCAGCTTGTGAAACGGAGGATATTGCTTTCTCATATTACGTACACAAGCACCTGACTTCACGGGGCACCAGACACTACGTTATCTGTGATAACAAACTTTAGGCCAATAGCATTTGAAGGCAACTTCGCAGCTGTGCCGGCATTTGTCAGAATTTCGGGGCGATTTTTTATTTACGTCCGTGCCTTTCCGAGGCGCACTACGCATGCGTGAGCTCGGCAGAAACCAGTGTAGGTCATAGTACTTTGGATATTCCATTCTAGCCGGACCCATGCCTATAAAAATGAACTTTCAGGCGACTTGCGGGAATTTCAAACAATCAAACTACTCATGAAAGTTTAATATTCATGAAAGTACACAAAAGTAGAATGAACGCAAGAGCGCGGATATTGTACGGCCCAATAATTCGTGTCTGCGTAACTTTCTATCTCTTTTTGCATGGGTATAAAAGGTAAGAGATATGGTAGACTATTTGGTTATACGAGTACTGTAATAATCATAATCATAATCATATTTTATTCATAATAATTCAGTATTACATGTCAAAATTGTTAATAATTATAATTAGTCCATATCATATAACAATAAAATAAAATAATTACAGTTACACAGAGAAAAATAAAAATACTTAACGGTACTTATCGTGTAACTAAGTCGTACTTAGACTCAGCAAATTCAGTAAAACTGTAGAAGGTATGCTCGATAAGCCATCGTTTTAGCCTCGATTTAAAACTGACCAGTGACGGTACTTCTGTGACATGGGCCGGCAGTCGGTTGTTCACCTTTGGCCCCATGACGTGGGTAAGTTTGGCGGATTTCACCAGACGATGCCTGACGCCGACTAGCTTTTGAGAGTTGCGCAGGTTTCGACCATGGATCTAAGTGGCCACCTGGAATATAACTACGGACGGCAGGGTAAGTATCCCAAGGGACTTAAAGTAGGGCCGTGCGGAAGTTCTCTGGTCCACCTGTACAATCGCTCGTATGGCTTTCTTTTGCATGCGGAAGACCCGCTCCCATTCGGCAGCGCGGCCCCACAGCTCTGCACCGTATTGTAAGAGCGAGTGTTGATACCTACATCCGGTTTTATAAAGATCGGTTAGATCATGTCCAAAAATGTTACTAAGATCTGACGTTTGGTCTAATGCGTCTATAAAACTGGGCCTAAAGGGATCCGATTTAACCGCTGTCTCTTGCTCGTATTTTATTGACAACTTTTTTTTTAACTTGGGTAGAATTTTCAGTCATTTCATAGAAGCCTGCACCACTAAAAATAACCAAAACTGGCACCTGAATCTGTGGAAACTATGGCACTTCGAGTAATGTGAGCAAATAACTAAGAGCGGCTGAAACGCTCTTGAATGCATCCACAAAATATATTGTTCGTACGACAATATTGAATCGAAGTTAAATATGTAATTATCAGTGATCGTAGCTTTTGTAGCATTTTTGGTATAGCGTTCGTAGTGTTGTTAACGGAATTGGTATAAAGAATTTCAATCCTAATGCTTAATTAGCGTTAATAACGTTAATATTAACCTTAATTAACAATTTTGATTGATATTGTCTATACCAATTCCGTTAACAACTCTACGCTGCACCAAAAATGCTACAAAAGTTATATACAGAATGTGCAATCTAAATGAAGATCAGAAAATTCAGAAACTGTAAGGGATATAGGAACAACGTCGTCGCTTTTCCAGTTCAGAAAAGCTGCATTCAATCATTTCATACACGACGGTACGATGCTCTCACGTTATCGTCAAAGTTAGCAATTTATACAAGGACTGGGTTGACTGTAATTTTTTTCTCTTGTTGTAATTTAATTTTGGGGAAAACCCATGTCCTGCAGTGGACGTTTTTCTTCTGATATAACAGCAGATGATGATGATCAAAATGCCAATACTTTAAGTTAAGAGATGTTAACTTACATTAAAATAATTTAGGGATTAAGGAAACTTTTTATATGTAACTTTTGTTTTCATATTCCGATGAAAATAATTTAATTAAAATTCTGCCCAAATGCATAGGGCATTCTGTGCATTTAACTGACAAGGTGGTTATTACTTTCAGTCAAGTGAGAGTCCTTGTTTGTCATCGATGCATTGATTAAGATTGGCGGGAAAAATGTTAGAAGGCATTATTTTCAATAAGTACCGATAAAATAAATAAAATTAGCCGCGTAGCGGTAAGGCAATATTTATTACCTACTTCGGGCACAACACGCACATTAGACCAAAGAGTATAACCAGTCTATTTATGTAAAGAGTGGCAACACCAAGAAATTACTGGTCCCACAGCCGCCTAGTAGCAAGTGGATTGAACTACTCTGATACGCTACGCTTCACATACACAGTAACGCACACATACATATTATATTCACGCACCACGCACACACGTATACAAAAGTTTTATTTCTCAAACATGGTCGGAAATGTATGCGTTAATATCACGAAATGAAGACATGAAGTTTCTTGTTTAAGGCTCCCTACATTTCTTCTTGGCCAAGAAGTAATGTATGTACCCTAAGTAAAACCATTATTGTCCGCTACTCTAACTTTAAAATTTGCTTACTAATATTAAACTGACAAGGGAAAAATTACATACTGCCAACCACCACTAGACTGTAAGCATACTTTTTTTTTATATGGCTTCGCGCTCTCGGCGCATTCAGCCAAAAACGGGGAAAAGGGATTTCAGGAAAATACGGATTGATCGGAAATATGGATAACAAGGAACATCAGGAAAGGGTACAATAATATATATTAAAGTTTGATATTATTTAAAGATAAAAATTAATATAAGGCCTTAAATATATACAAGGATGAGTCATTAATATATAGGAGTGAAAGAATGGATACAGGAAAAGGAACTTTAAGCAATGTCAGCTGGTTTAATAATATTGAGCGATCGTATTGTTGACATTCAAAAAATATGTGGTTTAGGTCACCGGGATCAGCTCCACAAATACATGCAGAACTGGCCACAATGCCTAATCTTGAAAGATGCTCCGATGTACACAAGTGACCCAGTCTCAGGCGGATTAACATACTGGTTGCTGGTTTTGAAATTAATATTTTAGAAAACCATGGTTTGGCAGGAATTAACGGTTGTATGCCCCGGTAGCGTAAACCCGTCCTTGCATCAGGTGATGTCCAAAGTTTCATCCATTCATCTCGTAAGTATACTTTGGGCAAAGCTAAAAGGTCTTCAGGTATATTTTAATAAGGAAACATATCACCACAATCAATGGCATCACGGGCCAGCACATCCACCCTTTCATTTCCTTTTATCCCTCTATGCCCGAGGATCCAAGCAAAGGAAAAGGAATAATCATTAAGAGAACATTTTAACAAGAGGCTACGTATTTTATAAATAATTGGGTTGTTAGATGTGGACCTGAAAGGAAATTTAGCAATTGATTGTAGAGAACTTAATGAGTCCGAAAATATGATCGTCTTTTTAAGACGCAGAATAATGATCATGTCTATTGCTTTCAGGATTCCAAAGCACTCGCCACTATACACAGATGACTCTGGCGGCAACTTTACTTTTTGATATATATTGGATTGAACATGTAGTACTCCAATTCCAACACAACCATTGGCTGATGTTTTAGAAGCATCTGTGTAAATATGATGAGCACCCAGGCCCTCAGTTCCAATGAAACTCAGGAACTGTTTATTTTGTTCCACATTATTCTTTGAGATGCCAATATTTAAGAGAACTGAAGGAACAAGTGTGAGAGAATCATAATCATGCTGGAAGATGGGCAGTGTAGAAGCGCTAACAGTGGCGGCAAGTATAGATTTAACTTTTTCAAAACTTTTAATCAAACACCGGAGACTCTTATGTTTCCAATATCTAGAAGAGATTATTTGTATAGAGAGGTTTAATAAAATGGGCCAAATTTGGTGATTTGAAAATTGAGAGCATCGGAAGAGATACCTATCAGACAGAAATTGTCGCCGTAAATGAAGAGGTGGTTCACAACACTCAACCTGCATTGCATTAATGGGACCCCACACCACAGATAATTCTGAGAGCTTTAGACTGTATACTAGATAATTTCTTGAAACCTACGACACTTCCTGGTTCTAGCAGAAAAGTCCCATAGTCTAGAACACTCCTTATTAGGGCATTATACATCAGTTTTAAGCAAAAAGGATGTGCACCCCACCAAACTCCAGATACACACCTAAGTATATTAATATTCTTTTCACATTTAGAAACTACATATTCACAATGAGGAAGACCTGTTAATTTTCTGTCTAAAATGACACCTAAAAATGTTGTTTGATTTTTTACAGAGATGGGATTGTTACCATATTCTACAGTGACTGGAGGAGGAAATAGTTTTCTTGTAAATAAAACTACTACACTTTTAGGAATGGAAAGTTCTAAACCATTAGAGTCTAACCATAATTTCAATAAACTCAATGAGTAAGAAACGGTTCTACTGGCTTGTTCCACAGAAACATTTGGTGAGTATAATAGTTAATCATCAGCATACTTCAAAACTCTAACACTGCGATTTAAAGATGATTCTATGTCAAATGTATAAATATTGTACAACAGAGGGCTTAAAACAGACCCTTGTGGAAGTCCTCTTCACACTAAGCCAGTAATCCTATTGTTATCATCTATGAGAAGACTAATGGACCTTTGAGACAATAGATTAATTATAAAGTTGCTTAACATTATTGGTACACCTAATATGAAAAGCTTTTCACTTAACACTGAAACTAAGACATTATCGTATGCAGCGCTAATGTCCAGGAAGGCAGCTACCACTGATTCATCCCTGGAAAATGCCAATCGGATATCTGATGTTAATATCGCTAAACTATCATAAGTAGATCTACCTTTACGGAATCCAAACTGACTATGAGCCAGTAACTTATTGCTTTCAATAAAACAATCTAATCTGTTTTTAATCAAGTGTTCTGTGTGTGAATCAACCGGACTGTGTGACAGATTTAATAATGTGTAAATAATAGATATGAATGCAATCACCGGCATTGGCCACAAAATAATATGGGACTCCATCATGGCCAGGTACAGTATCTTTCAAGTTACTTAATACACCTTTCAACTCTTCAATTTTAAAAGGAGCATTAAAACTAAAACTGTATTCGGGATCATATAAAAAGGAAGAAGGCTGAAAGACATATTATTCTGGAACTGAATGAAGCAGGTGCTAATCTGTCCATAAATTGCTGAGCTAAGCTAGAAGGAAGAATCTGTGTAGAAGCCTCATTAAAAGCGTGTCGGAACCTTTTAATATTGTTCCACACTATGGAAGGTTTAACATTAGGATTAAGGGAAGCGCAGAATTGTCTCCATCCTTCAAATTTTTTCTTCCGTAATAACTTCTTTGTGTCACGCGCTACCTGCATGTATAGCTCAAAGTTTTCGTTTGTCATCAAGTGACAGTACTGTCGTTCAGCGTCCTTTCGCCTTCGAATTGCCTGAGTGCACTCAATGTCCCACCAGGGAGGAGATGGAATTTTACCTGATGCACTATTTTTTACAGGGAAAGTTTCATCAGTCGCTTCAATTATGAGTTGGGCTAATGCAACCGAACAGCTCACTATATCACTGTCAGCCACACTAGGCAACTGCAACAATTTATCTTCAATACGCTTTTTAAAAACTTTCCAATCCGCATTGCATAAATTGTACTTTAGCCTTGGACTAGGCTTAGGGGATGAGGGAACTGGATTGGAATATGTAACTATAATTGGGAAATGATCACTACCAAATGTTGATTCTAGAGTATGCCATGTTAAAGAAGATGAAATTTGAGCTGAACAAATAGACAAGTCAACAACACTTGTTAATTCAGAAGGTGCTGTTCGCCGGGTAGGGAGGCCAGTATTTAACACACAAAGATTGTGATTATCAAGAATCTCTATTATACGCTCCCCATGGTAACTGGAAAATGAACTACCCCATAGCTGATGTTGCGAATTAAAATCACCTAAAATTAACATGGGCCCTGGAAGAGAACTTATTAATTGTTCAAATTCATGCAAAATAGATGAAGATGGATGAGGAATATATACAGATATGATACACAGGTTATGTACAATGGCAGCAACGATTGACAAATCGTCACTGTGAGATGGGAGATGAACTGGTGCAAATGAAATGGAATTCCTGATGAGTAAGACCACTCCACTATACCCATCAGGGCGGTCCTCTCTGAGACATGAATAACCAGTAACTCTAAGAAGAGCTCTAGGTTTGAGCCATGTCTCAGAAAGAGCGAAAACAAAAGGTTCATATTTGTTTAATAAATGACTTAAATCATGTTTTTTATTTAAACACTTCTGCAATTCCAGTGAATTATTTTGTCCATTATTTTGAATGGCTACTAAAAGTGTCTGAGCAAGAGGGGCAACGTTGGACGGTAAGCTAATATTCGGATTCGATAACAGATTAATTAGGGCTTGAATATCTTCAGATCCAGAATGAGATTCTTCTTTATCAGGGATCCTTTGCAACGCACAACCATTTTGAGGAGGTGGTATAGAATACCCACTGATCAAGGCATTAAGAGCAGCAACATCATAACCCTTAGTGGATTGTATAACATTACGGGGTTTCAGGAAAATAGTTTTTCTGTAACTGGAGCTATTAGGCTGGGTGGTTGAATTTGAGGTTAAAGTAGGGACACTATGTGATGAAAATGAGTTAACTTGTAGCTGAGCTCTCGGTTGAGTCTGAAGGACATCCGCAAATGACTTTAAAACTGATGGATGGAGCTGAACTGCTTCTCCATAAGAGATGAATTTATTAGCCATAGTGACTTTAATATCTTTTTGTCGCTTGTGCTCCGGGCAAGACCTGTTTGTAGCAAAATGAAAACCGTTGCATAAACAGCAACTGGCACAGTCTTCCCCCACTGAACAAATGTGTCCAGCATGCATCTGCCCACACTTGAAACATTTAGGCTTTGATCTACATTTCGTTTTTGTGTGACCGAATTTACAGCAGTTAAAGCACTGAATAGTTGGGAATATGTACAGTTCAACAGGAAGGGAATTGTAACAAGAAATTACTCTTTTTGGGAGGATTTGGCCATCAAAAGTAATAACTATGGTTTCTGAGGGTTGCCATGTAACAGACCCGTTAACTGGAACTCTGTGGTTTAAGCGTCTCACCTTGAGCACCTTTCCACACCCAGCAGGCACAGAAATGTTTTCTATGATTTCCTCTTCCGAGCACTGTGCAGGAATGCCACGAATTAAGCCCATGCGGGTAACTGTGAACGATAGAATAAATGCCGTCAAATTCTCAGCTTCAAGCCGAGAATTATTCAGAAAAACATTGGCGTCATCATATTTTATGAATGCCATAGATATACGGGTCCTGCCGATACGCTTCACACTACCATTTACAATATTATTAAATTTATTCCTCATTAAAAACTTTCCAAAGGACACCGGATGCAAGGAAGAGTTTCGTTCGGTTTGCTTGAGTTGGACATGGATTGTAAATGGTGCTGCATCAGAGGTTGAGAATAAATCTCTACCAACTTTTGTAAATTGTTCTTTGTTTATATTCAAATCTGTAACTACAGGAGACTTAATCACTTGGTCTTTAGGAAGATTCGAATGCGTTTCTTGGCGCATTGATATCTCGGAAGACGGACAAGCGCAAGCAACAAAGTTAATGCCATCCTGACTCTATCGAACTTTTTTGTTGCAATTTTTGCATCTCTTGCTTAATTTACGTTTTAAATTACTCCTGCATTTGCCACTAGCAGAAGCAACAGAAGCATCGGTGTCCATACTGGACTCATTATTATCAATAACAACATTGAACGCAACCTGAAGTCCTTCCCCCCCAGGGTCAGGAGGTTCCTTCTCCTTCTCCATATTAAAAGTTAAGAAAACTTACCTAATCCAATGCGAATTTATACACTAACTACAAAAAAAAAAATATTTACACACCATACAAGAAAACTATATACAATTTACCACTTTCCTGATCTATTATTACTAGAAATTTATAATAAAAAGTAACAGAAACGAAAAACTTGACCGCCACGTTCCACGTTTCCCGCGCTTTTTTCGTAAGCATACTTGCGACATAAAAAAAACCAAAGTCTATGGTACTATACTTATGTGCGGTTTTAAACATGGTGCTCGAACGGTTTGTTCAAATGGCATGTTTAAAAAATAAAAAAGGCGTTAATTTAAGTAAATATTTCCTCACATCGTTTGAGAAAAGCATTATACAATCCACGGCCGGAACAGGGACTGCTGGACTCGTTGTATCCGGCCTCGTCTACGACTCGGCCGTCTAACTCGTCCAGCAATCCCTTACTTCACGGCCTCTGCAGTAATGTACAATTCTCTGTTTTGACTTTGAAGCCTACATACAATGTGACTAGCAAAGTTACTTAGATAGAAACCACAAAGGCCGAAAAACAAACAAGTCCATATTAATAGGGTATTTGTTCGTGTTCAGTTAAATAAAATGGATAATAAATTATATCACAAAACATAAATACATTTTATTTCATTTCAAAATCTTAAATTTATTATCGTGGGTCTATGGTATAATAATATTGTATATGGGTGGTACTGACATCTATTTCCATTTTCTGTCAACAAAATTAAATACAGCGAATCACTTCGCCAGAGATGTCACTACTTTCCATACATTAAATCGGCGTGTCGCCTCTTTCTTTTCTAAGTTTCCAGCCCCTGCGTTAGGCGTATTAAAAAGAATACACGAATTATTTAGGTCGCGCCAGTGTAAAGCCTGTCACAGACTGGGGCGGCCTGAGGGGCTACTGCGAAATGAAAACGAACTTCGTTCGTGTACCTCCGCTTTTGTCGCTCGAATAAGCAAGTACGACAGAGAGGGAGATACACGAACGAAGTTCGTTTTCGTTTCGCGGTAGCCCCTCGGCCGCGGCGATCAATAGTATTACTAGCGGCGATCAGTAGTTACTATTATAGTAACTTGTCATTAGCTGTCAAATTTACTACTGACCGCCACCGCAGGTCGCGCCAGTGTGTTGCAGGCCTAAGGCCTGAATAGCATCACAGATTGATAATAAACGCCTGTGGTTTGAAAAGTATCCGGGCAATACATTAAAACACGGCCCGGGTGGATACGTGTCGGAAGCACGGCTTCCAACCAAATCAAGGTCACTCCATACTAGATTTTCTGCAGTCCGACCGATATCGGACCGTGAAGCGTCTCCTTTAGGACCGATATTTGCCGTTTTCGGTTGCCTCCAAAATCGTGACGGGGCTCTGTCAGGGTACCGGATCCGTGAAAATGTGTATTCAGAGATAAACAGATATACGCATACAATGAGAAGACAACACGCGTATGTTTCTCATTGTATCCGTATATCTGTCTCATTCTTTCAGATAGCTGTGTCTCTTTCGGTCCGCCCGACCGCTCGATCGTCTGTTAATACTTTAAAACGACTTCTACACGATCGGGACCAACCGCTAACCATCGTGTCCTTGGTCGGATTGATATAAAAATGGACAGTGTAGAAAGCGGTTGACCCGATATTTGGTTGATGTTAACGGCCTTGGTCGCAAGCACATCCCTCGCGACAGGCTGCGTCCGTGGTTGGTCCCAACCGTCTGGAACGCTGTCGGGCAACGGGAGCGCGGCTAGCACGCGACGGCGCGCGAGCTCTCACGATTTTTCTCGCACTATCCGTCTCTCTCTTATTAGAACACTTAGAACAAGAGGTATAGTGCGATAAAATCCAATCTCCGATCCAATGTCCCAAAGATATGGTAAATCAAAATATAAAGATATAAATTCGGTCAGAACCTCTCGTTCGCGGCTTTCTTTTTGCGAATCCATTGCACAACGTGCGCTCGGGACGACTGACAAGCACACACTGAAGCCTGCACGTGCACGTCTAGCATGGGACGGCCGCGACATACTCTCGATTTTTATCGCACTATACCTCTTCTTCTAAGTGTTCTAATAAGAGAGAGACGGATAGTGCGTGAGATCGTGAGAGCTCGCGCGCCGTCGCGTGCTAGCCGCGCTCCCGTTGCCCGACAGCGTTCCAGACGGTTGGGACCAACCACGGACGCAGCCTGTCGCGAGGGATGTGCTTGTGACCAAGGCCGTTAACATCAACCAAATATCGGGTCAACCGCTTTCTACACTGTCCATTTTTATATCAACCCGACCAAGGACACGATGGTTGGCGGTTGGTCCTGATCGTGTAGAAGGCCTTTAAATCCTGTGACGTCAAATCCGCTTACTCGCTGACGTATCATTTTTTGTTTATCTGTAGGACGTAGCAGTCTAGCTAGCCTAGCAAGCAGTCAAGTCAATTCATGACAAACAATTGTTAGGCTGTTAGCTTATGCTCAATATTTATTTTATTTATTTCCTAAATTTACTTAAGTGTTTCCAAGTAACAGGAGTGTTTTGCAATGGCACAAGCTGAAGATACAGAACTCCGTGATTTAGTATTAGACGCTTTAGAAAAGAACGGATCGCTGGCAAAAATTCGTGCATTGCTTCGGGCAAATATTTTCTTGGCGTTTGAAGACGACTGTGAAAATATGAAGCAAAATGTGAATTTGGATAACATATTGAAAATACCAGAAGGTGTGCTGGCGTTGTCAATTGTTCATGAGTTTTTAGAGTTTTGTAACCTTAAAAACACGCTGTTTGTGTACATGTCGGAGTCCCGCCAGGGTACGGAGTACATGTATGAGGGCCGAAATGTTTTGGCTGATCGACTCCATTTTTTAAACGGCAATTATGACTCCAAAGAGCCTGTCCTCGTCACATTTGTAAAAAATATTTTAAGAGCTAACCAAAGGAAGTACTACGATCAGGGAGACGTCGGCATCGCAGACCATCGTGACTCTCTCGTGAAAATGCGTAAAGACGACCAAAACTGCACCTACATCGTTCACGAGGATTCCAGTACTTCTACGAGTAATTCAACTTCTGATAACTCATCAGATGAGAAGAATAAACTACACTTGAAACTACCTTTAGACAACTCCGACACCGACACGTCGAGTGACTCTATGAAGGAGAAGATGAGCTCGGAATATATTCCCAACCAGCACATACTGTCACAGCCAAGAAGCAATGTTGACAGATTTGCCCTTGACCAACATTCCACAAACTACACCAAACAGAAAGATAATATGCTGAATAATCAACATATTGAAACTCTTCATAAAAATGTGCAAAATCATGAGTTGAAACATAACAGCAGTGAATCTACATCATATGTAGATATCAAATCGTTCAAACCACCAGATCAGCAAAATGTTACCATACCTGCAATAACAGTTCAAGACAATATTGAGAACAACCCTGATAGCTCGCACAACCCAACTGATGCAAGTTCTCACACTAATGATATTAAAATAAAGGGTGATTCTGTTTCATCAGCCACTATGAATAGTATTTCATCACTGTCTTTGAAGCAAGACAATGGAAAAATAAAATCAATCAAAAGCAACTCGAGGACTACTGACGAACCTGCCAAATCAGACACTGAAGTGACAGAATACAGCTTAGACTTTTCCTCGTCTCCAAGAAACAAGAGCTCACTTGAAAGTCAGCTACAGGTACCAGACCAGGTACCAGCTAACACATATCAGAAAGAACAGAATTCACCACTCTTAAGTCCGCTTCAAAACTCCCAAAGTTCTCAGAGTTCAGTGTCCATCTCGGATGTAGCTGACTTGATTGAGTATAGTGACAGGAGTTATTTATTTGAACAAAATTCAAATAAAGAAAATGAGGATGGAATTAGATCAAAAGACAGAAATAAGTCTAAAAACGCTACAAGTGATCAAAATTTGGTTCCCAGTGAAGACTCAGGTGATTTTTCAGAGTCACCAATCCCATCACTCTCAAACTTGAGTCTTGATGTACACAGTGATTAACCTTTTCACTGCCAAAGATGGCCATTCACGTCATCGGAAAATCGTGCCATTCGTGCCCCTGACGCCAGAGCCATAAACATACCAAACATTATAAGTGTTCTAGAAGTGGTTTTTATTGGTTTTCGGACGTCTTCATTTCACATTAGTGGTGTCCGTGGTATGGCGAGTCACTTCGTCCGCTGACAGTGAAAAGGTTAAGCTTTATGGCACCCAAGTTGGCTTTCTCGTCTATTTAAAATCTTGCCCTTGAGACAAAGGCTATACTCATACAGCCTTGGCAGCTCACATTGTGATCATGATCAGCATTGTATGCACATGCTACTAGGGATCAACTTTGTGTTTGATGGATGATGGCTTCCAAGTGACAACTTATTCATGTTGATTACAAAAGCAAGGAAACCTGAATCTAGTCTGGGAGCTAGCTGGCTCGCATTTGTACCATATTTGGTAGCCATCCTTTTTTAATCTGGCCAGCTAGTGCATAAACGAATATTTCTCGGTGGTGTATTTGAGTAGGTATCTCAAATGACACCAATAGATTGTCAATGTTGCTTTTTGTGGGATTGCATATCTTACAGTCACCATATAACTTGGTTTAGAATACCTATTTCTCTATTATTTTTAAGTAGCTAATTGGTAAATTAAATGTATGTTCTTAACACCTTCATTGTGGGTAAATATTTGATTGTAATTGACCATACATGAATGGGACTGATCTGATTCCATGTTGCATTGAATGTGTTAAATTGACATGTCATAACTATCAAAAATATTTAGACAAATGTTTAGTTGAGTTGACCTTAAGAGTCCGCAGTAAGCTCGGCCGAATTTCACCTTCCCATACAAACGTAGTTACGCTCTCATTTTAAAACTACCTGTTGGATTGTGACGAAACTTTGCATATATAATGACATGAGGTATATCTATGTCTGTAATTTGTTTATATGGTCCCAGTTTATAAAACAAACAAAATACAGCAAAAACAAGTTTTGTATTAAAAACTTCAATTCGCTTTTTTTTTACTGTGGTATCTGAAGCTACTTAAACTAATTACAGACATAGATACACCTCATGTTATTGTACATGCAAAGTTTCGTTACAATTCAACACGTAGTTTTAAAATGAGAGCGTAACTACGTTTGTATGGAGAATCGAGCTTACTGCGGACTCTAGCATCAATGTATGTGACTGAATAAGAACTTTATATATAAAATGATGTGTAAAACAAGCACTGTAGTGCTTCATTAACAGCCAGTGTAATAAATTACACAATTTGCGTCTGCATAACTGTCTAATCTTAACTGTCTGTTTTAGTACATTATCCCTGAACTTAGCATTTAGCATGCTACAAACAATGCAATTTGTCATACCAACTTGCTACAGTTAGAATGAAAAGTATGTATTACTGTCTCAGTCGAAATGTAGCATGTTGTTGTGACAAATTGCTATTTGTGTAATAGCCTTTCCACAATGATTAATTTCCCTTTTTTAGTATTTTGTTAAGGAAGCTCACGTTTTAGTCGCCGTTTTGCATTTATTTTAACCTGTTTTTTGTACATACGGCGCGACCGAGGTCTGGGTCCATGAATATTTTGAATTACCTACCACAATGTAAGGGTTGTTTATTTTTTTCTTTCATTGTATAATTGATAGGTACTGCACATATTTCAAGTTTTAATAGATTGCTAAAAGCAGGGATAATTCTTTTTATACTGAATGCCAGGAATCCTGCATAGAGGTAGGGTTGGTGCCTCGTAGCAGGTTTTCGCTTACGCTCGTGTTTTTCTGTTGCATCGGCTACGCGCGTGGCGCTACGAAAACGTCGGCACTAGATGTTTAGGTATTTGCCCAACGCTACTATTATACTTTTAGATATGTGTGTAAATTTGGAGAAACCTTAATCCATACATCAGCAAAAAAATAAACATGCTTCAAAAATCGTCACAGGTGGATCACATTGAGGATTACAATCCACGACATTAGATAGGTGTTTAGTTTTTGATGTTATACTGTATGGTTTACTTTATACACTCAGGTTCGACGTCTATACGTATTATCGTTGTCACAATACTGCTATTTTTTTTTACTGTTCATCCATCATCCTCGTAAAATTAATAATCTGTAAATATTCCACCTCTGTTCACTACGGTCTTATGGTGTGGTACAGTTATTATTAATACAGAATTTGAAAACGAAGGTAAGAAGCACTAGCCCTTTTGGACCTTAACATTACTCAAATAGTTAACATGTGCCAAACCTTCATTTTGCTCGACCATACATGCGCAGCCCTACGTAATTTAATTGTGCGCGAACGCAGTATGCAAAGTGACAGAAGGACTAGTATAAGTTTTACCGAAACAAAACGTTACGATCGCGTTTGCGTTTTACCCTCAATTTGTATGGGATTTGACAGCTAAACGCAAACGCGGTCGTAACATTTTGTTTCGGTAAAACATACTAGAGCCTCAGAAGTAATAGCAGCCCGTTAGTATCACTGGTAAAAAAAAACTTGACAAAACAAATTAATGTTTTGCTTTAATTCAACACTATCTACAAAGTAACGTAAAGTAAGTAAGTATCTTAAGTGTTTATTGTAAATAATTCTTAGGATTATAAACATTTCCTATGCCAAGTAAGAAACTTACTGCTTGTAACCAGACACCAATTAGTTAAATTGATTAAGTAAGTACCTATTTGAAAGTTCCGAGTGCTTAAAGCAGCGAACGATAAAACCATAGAAATCTAAAACCCGCCGCCGCAAAACGGTCCTGCAGAATGGCTGCCATTGCGTATTGTGGGCGGGGTGTCAAAACGATGCCAGGCAGCTGTTAAATTCGAACATGCGCATACCGGGTTTTGGCCAGAAAATTGTAAGGAACTCGCATTCTATAGTTTTCTTCGTTCGCTGGGTTAAAGTAGATAATAAAGGTTGTGCCTTATTTATACCAAGATTCCTTTGAATTAGCCGAATCTACTATGTTTTAATTCTAGTCTTAATAATATAAAACCGGTTCCGTCCAAATTGCTCCATTGTCATGTCATAATAATATCCGGAAAAGGTTAAATGCAACCATAGGTACTATTTACTTTATCGTGAATAAAAGATTCTAATTGCATTTAATTGTTTTTTATTTTATTTGTACCTATAGTTATACCTGTGGCCTGAGCCAAAACGTTTAAAGGACGATTCCTTAGAATATTCGCACTTGTAATTATAGCTATAATAGTTCCCAATGTTTAAAAACCTTACACGTGGGGGTAAATTGTTATTAATAGTTGAACCAAAATAAGAAGAGCGCTTATTCCGAGATTAGTTTTATTAGTAGATGACGACCGGTTTAGCTTAGTAGTGATCCTGCCTACGAAGCCAGAGGTCCTGGGTTCGAATCCCGGTAAGGGCACTTATTTGAGTGATGAGCACTAATATTTGTTCCTGAGCTATAACCACGAACTTCGAAAGTCGAAGTTCGGGTATTTCCATCTCTATCGCACTTACATTAGTGACAGGGATGCATGTATACGAACTTCGAGTTTCGATTTTCGTGGTAGCGCCGCTGACAAACCTGAGTAACGGATATTTTCTATGCGCTTTAAGGCCTCCACAGACCAAACGCGGGTCGTGCGCGGCGCGGGGGGCGAGTGCGGGTCGTGCGCGGCGCGGGTCGGGCGGGGCGCGGTTCGGTAGGTATCTCTCTCACTACCAACGCATTTAATATCTCTATCACACAATTACGCGGGCCCGCGCTACTGTGTGAAAGAGATATATATACTGTGTGACTTTCATAAAAAAAATTTTTTTAAGGCCTGAAAGTACAAGTTGTAATGAATGTAAATTGGTAGGTAGGTATTTCGAGTTAAAAAAAACCAGTTTTTTATACAAATTAATTCAGCACGCAATGTATCGGTAACAAAGCCAACAACTGCCCCCTACCGTCCCGCTGGCAGTCTGTTCGAGCCTTTAGGCAAGGATGTATCCGTTCTCAGATTCTTTTTAACGTTTACGGGGAGTATACATCAAGCAAGTCCTAGGTGGCTGGGGGTGGACTTAACTTTTTTTAATATTTTCACATTACTCAGTATCGTTGAATCAGAGAATAATTTAAGGAAGTACATTCAGCTGCAGAGTAAAGTGATACATCCTGCATACAAACGCAAGTGTTGGCGGGAAGAATGTCAGCAACTTAAGATATGCAGATGACATCACACTCATCGCATATTCGAAACAAGAGTTCGCTGAACTCCTGTCCAGAGGGAAGAAAGGAAGTGAGTTGGTGGGTCTTAGCTAATAAATCAATAACCAAAGTATTGGTAGTGGATAGTGAATTTGTCAGCGAGAAAGAGATTAATAGGAAAATCCAAATGTCCAAATCAGGAATGACGTAACTCACGAGAATATAGAATGAACGAAACATATCCCGCGACACTATAAAGTGAGCCTGTACGGACGCTGGTCTTCTCGACCTTTTTCTACGGCGTTGAGGCCTGGGCGATGAAGGAGAGCTAGGATCGGCGCCTTCGAGATGTGGTGCTGGAGACGCATGTTGCGTACCTACTATAAGAGAGAGACGGATTGCGCGAGAAAAATCGAGAGCTTGCGCACCGCCTTGTGATAGCCGTGCCTACTGCGCGCCGAACTAACGTATCAATCCTCAAGGAACAAGGATATCTGAAATTTATATCGACCGCATATTGAGCTACTTTCGTCACATTGCTCGCTGCTGACAGCCTCGAGAAGCTTAGGTGGTGGGGCAGGTCGAAGGGAAAGGTCTCGGGGATGTTCGCAATTTATATACCCATGCAGAATTACAGTTTTCTAGTAACTATAGTAAGGGCCGGAGACAAAAGTGCAGCTATTCATTCTCCCACTATAAAGACGCCGAGGCCCGAAGACTGCTAAGGCGTCCTTAGGCATGCCGGTGCTACCGAGCCATGCCGTGCCGCAGCTCGGTATTGCAATGTGCGCAGGGCTTTAAAGGGGCCAGGCCGTTACCGGGCATGCCCAAAGACGTTTAGGACTAGCTAAGAACACCTCGGTGACCTGACTCCCTATCATGGTCGACCTTATCACGCGATAAGTGAAGATAGAGCGTCCGTCTCGTTCTATTGAACGGTGTCAGCCAGTGACGGACGCTCTATCTTGTCACTTATCGTATGATAACGCCGTCCATGCTACGGGGTCTGAGGAAGACTGTACGTGGGTATGTCGTTAGGTTATAGGTTATAGGTGTACGCGGGCTAGGTTTCCGCAACTCGACGTCATAATAGCGCCTATTTTGCGTGTGGTGGGTATGTCGTTATACAGCTTAGTAGAATTAGCTTAGCACCGCTACGCTTGTCCTTAAATGAAGCCCTTCCTGTAATCATGCTTTGGACTAATCTTGCATTCATAGTGGCCATTGAATGTAAGATTAGGGAACTGAAAAACCGTATTCATTCATCAACTACAATTTTGATATAAAACATACGTTTTTGGCTCCAATTGTTTACATACAAACGAATGTGATAAAAATATTCATCCGACCTAATCATTTATTTGTTGCAACCAATTTACGTTTTCTGCTAAAACTGAACAGTGATAAATATTTTAAAACACTTTCACTGGCTGGAACCTGCCTAGCGGGTGCCTACGCCGTAAGCACGTTCCACTACATACGGGGAAAACCACGGGATCGGTTAGAAGCGTAGCACGAAGCGATTCTTGGTAGTGCATGTGTTAAAAGTTGAAGGAGAAATTCTGGGTACCTAATACCATAATTACATAAAAGGCAAAAATATAATCAATGTTTATTTCACAATTTCCGTAAAGCATAGATTGTAGATATCACGTTTCAGTTATGCACACAAGTCAATCCATACCGAACACATAGTTATAATATAGTCGTTACGCATTTCTATACAAAATTAACGCTATACTGTTATGGCGTTCTAGCAGTTAGTGTAGTAGCATACAAAAAATTATATTAAACATATTTTATTTACAACTAGACATTTTTATTAGGTACATGAGTTTTATATGAAAATGGTAAAAAAATTACACTTTCATACATTCAATTACATCTAATATCATTGTAATACAAATGCGATTCGTATCCTAAGTTGCAAAAATATAACAAGAGTAAAAAAGACAATGCTCCATTTCAATTATAAACAAGAGGATTCAGAAATATTTAGCAAAATACAAAATTACTCCAGGCACTGTCATTACCGTTATTGTGTCGTACATGAAACTGTAACGCGTACATGAAACTGTAACGCGTACATGAAACTGTAACGCGTACATGAAACTGTAACGCGTACATGAAACTGTAACGCGTACATGAAACTGTAACGCGTACATGCTTCACTAGAAGCTGCCCACTTCTGTCTGAAGCAGTCGACTTCAATAAACGAAATCACCGAACCATTTCGACGAAAGGTTCAATTACTCATGCTTTTAATATTTGCTGAAACTTTTACAAATACAGCGGAATAAAAACCTTTTAATTCAACCATTGTTATAAGAATGCATTTTTAATAATGAAACTATACACTAGTAGTATACAATCAAATTAGTCAAATACTAAATGTAAATAAATATAAATAATTTACATATGGCAACTATTTGGCTTTGAATAAAATAAATGAGCTTACAGTTAACACCAAACAAGCATGTAACTGAGCATATAGAATAGCAGTCCGTTTGTAAACCATAAAGTGACGAGAGGACTTGTTCGGCTCCAGAGGCTCTAGTATAAGTTTTACTGAAACAAAACGTTATGACCGCGTTCACGTTTAGCTGTCAAATCCCATACAAATTGGGGGAAAAAGCAAACGCGATCGTAAAGTTTTGTTTCGGTAAAACTTATACTAGAGCCTCAGAACTAAAATTAAAACGGAGCCACACCATCTCAAGAACTCTGGCCAATACGTACCTATTTAGGAACAAAACAAGTGACTCAGACAAATATTGCACGCATAAAATATACTAGAAAATCTAGTAATATTATGGATAGTTTATGTATTTAGTGTTTTCTGAAAACTGATCGCCCCTTTCGTATTAGCGACAAAAGAATGATAACAAAATTGTATAGTAATTATGGGAATATGATGTAGATTATTCAAAGCTCGTTGCCGACGGAGCTGTCGTGCGTGAGGTTAGAGTCCATGCTCGCGTTGTCCGAGTCCTGGCTTTGGTTCCCGCTGTAGTTCGCCGCCTCTTGCAGCCGCATCAGCATGTTCAACTGTACACAAATCAAATTACTGGCTTTAATATCCTACAATTACGTCATTCATGAAAAATGTGCATCATTTGGTAATACACTCGCGGGCAAAGGATACGGGTCACCCTAAATTAAATAACTGCAATAGGTTTTTAAAAATATTTAATACTTGTTTTATTTACATAATATGCTATTCTTTACAATACCCAACTGTATTAACAATTTCCTGGATACTATCATAAAAATATCGATATCCAAAAATCACGATTTTTGCGATATGTCGCTCCGCTAACGTTGTTTTTTTTCATGGTTTACCTGGTAACGTTATATTTTTTACTGTTATTGGCAGTTTATATGTAAAATTAAATAAAGATCATGACCGGACTGTACAACCTCTTACGCACTATTTTAGGAAATATGACGGTATTTTACCGACCCGTATTCTTTGCCCGCGAGTGTATATGTTATGCAAATGTTACACCGATTAAGGTGAATTTTCAAAAAACACTAATCTCGCGCGCTTTGTGCACATAAAAAAATAAAATAAACTAAAGTCCCGCCAGGGCAAACGATATTCTTTAAAAGAAAATGTCGTTCAGTTATCACTACTAACATATATAAACAAAAATGTCATCATTAATGAAAGTTAACAGGCCTTACCAAAGGATCCTGGTTGTTGTTAGAGTTGGAATCTTGATTGGTTTCTTCTATTCCAATATCCTCCACAGTTATCGCACGAAGAGTCTGAAAAAAAATATATTTAGAAAAATTACGAAGCAGCGTACATTTTCAATAATGGAGAAGTGAAGTTTAAGAAAAGTTAGAACGAGTACTTATAAGTTATAACTCATAAAATTGTCTAATTGGTCGGTTCTATGGGCTTGTTTTTGTAGAGGAATGTTACTACGAATTACTGCCCAACGGCAGTTCCTTATTGAAATAGATTCTTATAACTGATTTGGCAACGCTAAAGCTACATTGCGCCTCTAATCTCGTATATTTTGCGCTATATTTCCCTCTTTTTGAGGTTGATACGCGACGGCAAAATGTTCAAGGGAGTTGGCATTATTGGCTTCCATCCCTCTTGTGCTATGCTAATAAGAAAAAAAAATGTCAAACCCCTTATTACCCCTCAAACTGCCCCCTTTATTGGGGTTGACACCTTTTTGACTTTATTTATGTAATTAGGCCATAAATTCCTATATCTATACCAAATTTCAGCTTCCTATGTCAAACGGTCTTCGATAAAACTGGCTGTGACAGACGGACAGACTCCGAGTGATCGCATAAGTGTTCCGTTGGACCAATTTTGGTACGGAACACTAAAAAGGAGATTATCCCGTGTCGCTGTTGCGGTGCCCATTGCGCTAGCACCACTAGTAGAAGATATCAGTGTGTAGTACTCACGTGCGAATGGTTGGGCTCTCGCCACGGGTAGCTGGACTTGACGTGTTGCAGCGGCTCGACGGCCGCGTGCCGCCGACGCCCGTACAGCGCCACGCCCTCGCGCACTGCCTCCGACGCGTACGGAACTATGCTGTAGTTCCAAACGTCCGCGAACCACGCCTGGATACAAGAGACATGTGTAAGTTGGAGGTAAGTGGCCGGATATATGGGGTAAGCTAGGCTAGGGGGTTTATCCGGTTAATATCACGCGAAAGCTTTCTTAGACAAAAAAGCAATTTTAGAAAAAAATGGACGTTGTTTTCTATGACCTATAACTACAATTTAGAAAAGTTTTAAACCTCCGACATTTTCATTTCAAAGTCCAACATCTCAAAAACGGCTAAACAGATTTTCATAAAACATAGCTAAGAACATTCGGGATCAGATCAGCTTTCGAATAAAAAAACTGCATTAAAATCGGTCCATCCGTTTGGGAGCTACGATACCACAGACAGATACACAAATACACAGACACACAGACCCTCTCTTTGCGTCGGGGGTTAAAAAGTGCCATACCATATTGTTGATATTAGGACTCATTACAAGCAACCAAGTCAGACCGTGCGAGCAGATCTGTGCCCAGTATTCGGATACATCAGGATGTATCCGAATACTGGGCACAGATCTCTGGACATCTGGGGACATTAGGATGTGTGCTGACGATGATATGTATTATATGAGTATGTTCCGTATGTTTTAAATTTCATTCGTAGGTAGCTCAAAAATAAATATCAGCTGCTGATTTGGTGAGCACTTTCTTCCTTACGTTGTTAATGACAGGCAACTGACTAATTTACTCACACGAAGCGATTAGATTGCATTCACCCCCTTACCTGTATTGTCGGATAAATGCGACCTTTGGAGGCAAGAGTGTATAGAATAATTAGGTAAAAGTATTTTAAAAAGCAATGTTTACCTGACTAGCATCAAGATCCATAGGGCAAGCGAGGAAGAGCCTCGGGCCGACGGTGACGTCACTGGAGGAGTGCGCCTCGAGGAAGGCGTTGAGCGTCGACCAGACGCCGGGCAGCCACTCCAGGACCGCGGCCAGAGCGGCCTCGCGCCGCCCGAGCCGCAGCTCTAGCGAGAACAGCTTGCGGCGGAGGTATCTACAACAATCCCATGATGATGATGACTTTATAATTTATATATTCTATCCAACAAACACAAACAAAAACGACTTTGTGCTCTGACTAGAGGCAGATTTTGCTTGTGTTTTTGACAGGATTTACTCTTAACTGATCTAGATAAAATAAGGAAAGCTGGCCTAAAATTAACGGAGCAAGTGTTTCATGCACTGCCATTGGTCTAAAATATCTTGAGGCTGACTCTGTTGTGTTACAGAACAGAGTTAAAATTCACTAACCCTCCTTATTCATAAAACTTAAAATGACTGCTAAATAAAATGTGCTTTGTCCCTTTCTTACGAACACAAATGTCAAGGAGACAGATAAATACAAACGAACTTTAACGGCATTTTAGTTAAAATAGGCTTGTAGAACGTTTATGAATACGGCCGGTTCCGTCCCCAAAGGGTAAAACGGGACCCTATTCCAAAGCCTTCGATGTCCGTCCGTCTGTCTGTCTGTCAAATGTTTACATCTGGCGCTACCGTCGCCGTCAAAGCTTACCTGGCTAAAAATCCTTTCACGGGCTCCATGTGATTGGCGGTGAGCAACCATCGGAAGTTGTGGTGCAACTGGAGGTTCGTAGTGTTGCATGTTGCCTGCGACATCGTTCCTGTAACAATAATGTGTCAACAAATTTCCGAACCGAAAGAAAACAATTAGGCAGCGATTTTCTAAGGACTGCTCCGAAATAATGAGAACTCCGGTTTAGTTTTGAAAGGTGTTGTTCCAGATTGTTGATAAATGCAGATTCCAGTAATATTACAACCGTGTACTTGTGATTTGGGGCTACTTTTCATATCTGCGTGTTTTACGCGTTCTAATTACTTCCAGAACGAAAGACCAGTGGCGATTTGCAGAATAACGGCGGTCGTAGCTTCTCGGGTCTCCAAATGCTCACAAAAATATTTTCTAAGATCTGGGGGGTGTTCGCAGCCCTGGGCCTCTGACCATTTACCTTGGTTAAATCATAGGTGCTAAAGCCTGGCCAGGGAAAGATGAGCCTGAGATTTATAAGGCAACAGTAATATCATTGTCAAATGTCTTAAATTATTATGATGTCTTAGGGCCGTATTCATAAACGTCCTACAAGCCTGTTTTAACTAAAATGGCGTTAATATTCGTTTGTCCTTATCTGTCACTTTGACATTTGTGTTCGTAAGAAATCCCTTTCTTACGAACACAAATGTTGTGTACGTTCAAAGCACATTTTATTTAGCAGAGGCATTTTAAGTTTTATGAATAAGGGGGTAAATCTTGATACTTGATGTGGTAATTTAGAAAGTAACTGTTCCATAATAAATTGAAATGTTTTTGCTTTTTAAGAGAATTGAAGGGTCGATTACTTTTAATATTAAAATATAATTGAATCAAAAGTTTAATAATTACGACTTCAAATTTGAAATTTTGGAGAGTGGTTTTGATGATTCTTCTTAAATATAAAGTAGAATGTTAGTAAAGAGCTTTATACAGGCAGAATCTAGCACCCGAGGTTCAGACGGAGAACTAAAGAGGCAGTTACCAATAATAACGGGCATGTTCCTGTTGTCCGGCGGCAGTAGCCCGGCGAAGGCGTCGCCCAGCCCCGACGCGTGCTGCAGGTTGTCCAGCACGACGACCGAGGGCAGCGCGGCCTCCTCGCCGGCCGCCGCCGCGCCGCACTGCTCCGCGATGTTGGCCAGGTACGCGCGCAGCTCGATGCACGACTTGCGGTCCACGCTGCGAGGGAAATGCTTTTTTATAATGACACGTGTGCTTTACAAATTTTACAATGTTGATACTGATTTAAGCTATTGACGAAGTGACTCACCGTGCCACGGACTCCACCGACGTCAAATGACGACCGTGAAAAACCAATAAAAACCTTTTATTTTATGGCTCTGGCGTCAGGGGCACGAAAAACACGATTTTCCGATGACGTCAATGGCAGTCTGTGGCGGTGAAAAGGTTAAATCGATTCTGAATTATGTCTCTGTACGTAATACTTCCATTATCCGCATTATTCAATACCACGATTATCAGCATTATTTTCTAAATGGGAATGTCCTGTTTTTCCTTTGAATTTTATTAATTAGGTACACCCGTACCGTAGTATATGAGGTTAAACAAGTACAAAATGATGCCTTGTACGTGATGAAAGAACCCATTTCAGAATCAAACCGCGGCTCCAGCCACGTATTACAAAGAACGCAAACAAAGCCACATGATAAAATACAGCGTATGTCCATCCCGAAAGTTGATGACAACTCCTCATTCACATCTGTGGGGCCTATCCCACTGTCATTTTGGCGCATAACGATTCTAATCTATGGTAACCTCCCGTGGAAGTCTAGCTGGAGCTGTAAAGCGTATCGCACACAATGACGTATAATATAATACGGCTCCAGCGAGACCTGGATCGAGTATTTACCCAAGGAAAACAATGAGGTACATACTTGAAAGTAGCCACGGCTTCAGCCGGGTTCCCGCGGCGCTCAGTTCCGTTCCGTTGCACGTAAAACTCGGCCAGCTTCGCGGCCAAATACGACTTGCCCGTGCCGCTCGGCCCGCACAGGATCACCCGCTTGTGCTCCGACAGCAGTGACACGTACCTGAAGTGTTCAACTCGGGAATTAGTAAAAACATGGCTGGTGGTATTGTTGTGCTTGCGGCTCGGTATCAAACTTACTCGTCGATGAGAAATCATCAGGGTTTATATAAAATGCTTCATTGCCGGTGAGGACAGTACTTGGACGCCTTGCTACTGGTGTAGTTAGATGTATAATTATCTGACACGGCAAAGTACTTAAACATATCTGACACACTGTAACGGCTCTATAAAATGTCAAATATTTTTGAACTCATTTTGATGCCAGAGAGTAATTGTGCAGGTGAATATAATAAGCTAACATATAAGTCGATCGGGGCGGCTAGCGCAAGTAACATTCTCAAATTCCTTTGTCGATCATTGCGTATATAACTTTGCAACCTAGGAATAGCGACTTGTGTTGACCGTGATCACAACAAAAAGATAATCAACTGCTCTGGGATGTACGCTAACATACCCTTTTTTAACTAACTTCAAAAAAAGGAGGTTCTCAATTCGTTTATTTTACAAGTGGTCAAAAGAATTTACTACTTGATTTTAGAATTAAAGGTTGCAGCCAGGGGCGGATTGTCCATATAGACAAACTAGGCACGTGCCTGGGGCGCGGGGTTCCAAAGGGGCACGAATTTTTTTTGGTTACAGTTTTTAATCTACGGCCGGTAGAGGGGCGCCGGTGAGGTGCTTGCCTAGGGCGCTCCCGACATTTAATCCGCCTCTGGTTGCAGCTGCAGTTTTTATACTTATTTCCGAGTCAGGTATGTTCTATGTATTTAAATATGTATGTGTCTATATATAAGTACTTTATATCGACGCCTAATGCCCATAGTGCGGTCAGCATCATATAGTTAGTAGCAGCCAAAGTAGCCAATTATATCGGTAAGTACACGTCTTTATTACTGTAAGAGTAAGGATGTGTTCCGGTATATTTGGCTACTTTCGCTGCTACTAAGGCCTGGTTTCCACTTTGATTAGTGCGAGTGCAGGTGATTAGTGACTAGGTGTGGACAGCGACTGGTTAGTGCAAGTGATAAGTTGGCTGTGTAGTAAATTGAATAGAAGCGTGTTCTATTTTTTTGCGAGTGGACTGCGAGTAGCCAAGTCCCGCGCGCCTTCCCTTCCCCCTCACTCGCAGCGTGCCTGCCACTAAACACTCGCAGTGAATTGGACACTACTCACACTACACATCTGCACTCGCACTAATCACCTGCACTCGCACTAATCAAAGTGGAAACCAGCCTTAACTATGCGATGCTGACTGTACAAGCTATGCTTAGTTTGGGACTAGGTGTGAGTGATATGTGTGAGATTGTCCCCAAATATTGATTACATTTTATTATTTATTTATTTAATAATATTTTTAACAATTATAATGATACTCACCTAATAACAATATTTTTTGGTATGAGGCTGTCGAACGCTAGGCTTCCGACGCCTTGCAGGCAAATGTAGAGGGTGTTCACCGTGCCGATGATGTACCCACAGGGCAGCAGCTCCGGGAATCCGATCTCGGGGCCCCGGGTCGCCTCTCCCAAGTGATACGAGGTTATCGAATCAGTGTTCAGCCCGAGATTCGTCCCCGGATCTATTCTGGACAGGTAATCCTTGAACGTTTTTCTAACTATGTAATCTAAGTTCTGCCAAGTCGTTTTGCCGGATATATACGTGTACGCTATCGTGTACTCGTTGCAATTAATTGTCGAGTCGCTGTTGTAGACGTTTTTGTATGACGTGCTGTGCGCGGACTTGTTGCTCTTAAGGCTGTTGGTGTTGGACTTGTTGATGGAGTGCGGATAGTCTTGTGGCTCGCCCTCGGGAGTGTGGTTCTGCGAGAGGCGCGGCGAGTCGATGCTGGACTGCTTCTCGAAGTGGTTATTGTAGCCGCTGGACGATTGCTTAGCGTAAAACCTGCACTCGGACTCAGTGAGCGTGTCTTGCACTTCTTCAAAATATCTTTGGAATGTCTCTGGCTGTCCTAAATATACTGCTATTGCTATTTTTTTCCCGTCTGTGGTGTCGCCTTGACTGTCCGCTACACCTGAAAAGTAGTGTGATTTAGTTTTTTGCTAGCGATCGGTTCAAAATATCAAATAGTGTCCTATTTGTAATTGTTTTTTTTTTTCGCTTACCAACTCTAATCTTATGCTTCAATAGTGAATACAACAGTTTGCTCATTATTCAAATATTCAGAACTTTCTTGACTAAATATTGTCATCTCTTGTAGTTTGTAATAATGCTTATAAACGAGCTGTTTCTCCACCACGGGGGCGAGACGGATTTCAAATGTAACATAAGTTGTTCGTACCTATATCTGAATAGCTCTCCCCAATCGCAAGCTCGCGGGTCTTCGGCGGCGGCAGCACCGTGTTGATGTCATAATCCCCACTCAGCCGCTCGCTATTAAGTCCGTTGGTGAATATATCCGCGCCACCGTTCAGGCTCATCAGCGCTTCGGTCTCGTTGAGCTCACAGGCGGCATTGTTGCCGTAGATAGGCTCGCCCATGCTGGACTTGGGCGAGCCCTTCTTGGCAAAATCCATGGTCGGAGTGGACGCTATGCAGTTGAAGTCGAGCTCCAACGGCTGGGAGTGGATGTCCATGGCAGCCTGTTGTAAGGGAAAGTTAAAGTGATTGTAAGTATTTTTATTTTTAAAGGATATTTATGGATACAGAGAACAAATATAATGGAAAAATAAACCCAGCAAGACTCGAACTTGCGACCTCTGTCTGTATGTTTGATCGTGGTAACTATGACGTTAAATTGACAAGTAACAAAAATATTTGATAAAAACGTAAGATGTTTTGTTATGTATGAAGTACTTCTATTTTTATTTACTTCGTTACATATTTGAACGGTCTGGTTAATGTTAAATAAAGGCCATTATGCCATCAAGTTGCGTTATTTTCCACACCATGTAATGTTTGAAAAATAAGTTTCTAACAACAAGACCCGAGTTCTTCTTATAGACTAGGCACACAGGTACTACAGACTAGGTAAAATTAGAATTTTAACGAAAAAACTCGAGTATGTTTCTTTGGTTACCTAGGATGGAATAATGTACAAATTTAACTTATTTCGATAATTTTAGTGCTTATCAAACACAACAATACTAAAGTCGAAATCGCATGAGGGTTAACGCACGATTCTTCTAATCTTATATGGAATAGAGTATAGTATTATGTACGATGCAGCTGTTTTATTTAAATTCCAAGCTCTTCATCGTACATTTTAGTAACCACCTTTTTTTCAAGTCCTTTATAGAGTGTCACCAATAAATGCCATAACTGTACCCACTATGCCTTAGTCATTATTTACCATTCAGTGATGACAATATTCATACCATTTCATACATATATTAATTGCTGGTTGGGAAGTTAACGACTTGCTTTAACAAGATTCCATTGACGACGCTTTTCATATAATAATAACATTACATTAATTACTATAACGTAAATAACACTGTAATGAGCTGTTATTATTGCGATAATGACATTGGCACAGTCCGCTAGTCTTCCATAAAGAAGCGTAATTCACTGTGATATTCTGCTAGTAAATGTATTACATTTAATGTAATTTTTTCCAAGACGGTTTCCAAGATCAGTTAATGCAAGTTTATGATGCAGCTTCTATGATTACACCTGTCTTATAAATGTTATAATTACTCATCTGCAATTAAATCTGTTTTTACCTTCAGACATAACGGGACGAAAGCTATACTTTGCATTTAATATAAATTACTGCTTTACCACTACTACTTTAAATAAAAAAAATGTTGTTGTTACGGCGTTCGCTGTCAAAGCAAAGTTTGTATTTGCTCTCTTGTTACAACGATGTTGGATGTTGTCTTGATCGGTGGCCATGAGGGTAAGTTTAATAATATGTACAAGGTGTATCGTTCTGAAGTGGACCGAATCGGTCTCTGGTACCTGATGCATGGTGGCCTGGTCGGCGAGACTGAACCGGCGCGGGTCCTCGACGGCCGAGCCGCCCGTGCCGAGCGAGCTTTGGCTGCCGGCGAGCGACCGTGACGTCACCAGCCGCTGCAGCCGCTCGTTGTTCTGCTTCAGGTTCAGCATCTCGTTCTGGAACATTCTAGCAGCTTAATACGAGTATATACAGATGTAGTGCATGGTTATTTTCCATCGTATTCTCACGGAAACGTACAAACGTGTCTTGCTATTTCAGTCAGTCTCGGTACAAAAAGTACTGAGGGTGACTGAAGTAGCATGACGAACGTTTCCGCACTACATCTGTACGTGTTACAGGATTTGTATTATATTATTACATCTTGCAGTGACTAAGGAACGAGAAGTAGCCGACAACAAGTTTAAGCAGCTACAGTACCGGTCAAAAGTTTAAGTTCACTCTGTAATTTCGGTTAAATGAAGCTATAACACAATGTACTAATAAAAGTATTTAATAATCTTCTATTACATACAAAAAGAAAGGTAATTCTCTAATTTAAAACCACAATTAAATAAAAAATATCAGTTTTTGCCAACTTTGGACTCTTCAAAATATCCGCCTTTTGCTTTCAATGCTGCCGTACACACTTTCGGCATTCGCGTAATTAGTTTTTGCAGTGTTGATGTCGAAATTTTATTCCAACAAATGCGTAGGTATTCCCAAAGCTGTTCTTTATTAGTTGGCCGCATTTTTCTCACACTCCTGTCCAATTCATCCCATAACAACTCAATCGGATTGAGGTCGGGCGATTGAGGAGGCCAATCCATATATTTTAATTCTTTTTGTTTTTCTTTGGATGAAATGTAGTTTTTGCACAACTTCGAAGTATGCTTGCGATCGTTGTCTTGTTGGAAAACAAAACCTCTGCCTACAATCCGTTTTCCAGATGGAAAAGCCTGACGTTGCAAAATGTTATGATACATTTTCTTATCCATTATGCCATTGACTCTCACGAGATCACCAACGTTATCACCCGCAAAGCATCCCCAGACCATAACTGATCCTCCACCGTGCTTCACTGTTGGCATCACGCATTGCTTTATCATTCGTTCGCCTACTTGTCGTCGAACTTCAGACCACTGTTCAGACGTCCAGTTTTTGTGTTTCTGGGCCCATTTCAACCTCTTAAAAACGTATAGGGAAGATGCAGCTATAATACGAGTATTTACCATTATTGTGTGACCAAAATGTAGAAAAAACATAAAATAACAGGTACTGAAACGTTTTTACTTTATACTAATTTCAAACAATAATTGCGATTTGAAGTAATGTGAAACGGAACGTGTTTTAATCCAACAGTTAGCGTCTGGTCCATGGACCTATGATACTCAGGACAGGCTATACGTGATGCCACAACGAGGGACGGAAAAGCTCTTATGCAGCTAAATTAAGAACTGGCCTATAATGGCTGATGACTTGCCATAAACAACCTACTCAATTTGGACGGGTAATGGGTTTATGTGCCACAACTTCATCCCACAATGAAAGAGTGCCACAATGACCGGTCCTGCACCACCCGCATCCAGCGGACTCCCGCGCATCCCCACATCCAGCGCAAGCTAACTTTAATTTATATTGTAATTGTATATTATCAAATAATCTATTATGGTATTGTAATTGTATATTATCAAATAATATATTATTAATACGATTTTCGGCGTGGCTTAACGCAACAACAATGCATAGATCAATTAACTTTGACTTTTGGTGATGAAGCTCCATCAAAAACTACTGTGTATCACTGGTTTAGTGAGTTCAATCGTGGACGTAGTATGCTTACGGACGAAGTTAAGGAAGGTCGCCCGAAATCGGCCGTTGTACCACAAAATATTGAAGCAGTGCGGAAACTTATAATGCATGACCGTCATGTTACGTATCGCGAGATAGAGGCAATTCTGGGGATATCTATGACGAGCATTAATAAGATATTACATGAACATTTAGCTGTAAAAAAATTTTGTTCGCGTTGGATACCGCACAATTTAACTGAGGATCAAAAAGAGGCTCGCGTCGAATGGTGCAAAAAAATGTTGAAAAAATATAACCGTGGTGACTCAAAAGCTGTTTATAATATCTACACAGGTGACAAATCTTGGATATATGCGTATGATCCCGAAACTAAACAGCAATCAACAGTGTGGGTGTTCCAAAATGAGCCGAACCCTACGAAAGTTACTCGTGCAAAAAGCACCTTGAAGCAAATGGTCGCCTGTTTTATGGTATAGGTTATTTGTATGTTCTTTATTAGTTGGCCGCATTTTTCTCACACTCCTGTCCAATTCATCCCATAACAACTCAATCGGATTGAGGTCGGGCGATTGAGGAGGCCAATCCATATATTTTAATTCTTTTTGTTTTTCTTTGGATGAAATGTAGTTTTTGCACAACTTCGAAGTATGCTTGCGATCGTTGTCTTGTTGGAAAACAAAACCTCTGCCTACAATCCGTTTTCCAGATGGAAAAGCCTGACGTTGCAAAATGTTATGATACATTTTCTTATCCATTATGCCATTGACTCTCACGAGATCACCAACGTTATCACCCGCAAAGCATCCCCAGACCATAACTGATCCTCCACCGTGCTTCACTGTTGGCATCACGCATTGCTTTATCATTCGTTCGCCTACTTGTCGTCGAACTTCAGACCACTGTTCAGACGTCCAGTTTTTGTGTTTCTGGGCCCATTTCAACCTCTTAACTTTATTCTGACTACGTAACAAGGGTTTTTTGGCAGCAATACGAACTTTTAGACCATAGTTTCGCAGACGCCGTTGCACTGTCGAAACCGATACTCGCTGTTCTCGGGTGGCGTTGAGTTCTTCGTAAATTTCTGGAGCAGTTAGAGTACGTTGGCGTTTGCTCTGCACGCAAATAAATTGGTCTTCGCTTTTAGACGTGACTTTTGGCCTACCTGATCGAGATCGACTGCAATTAAGACCGGTTTCTTGTTTTCCTTTCAAAGTACTCACGACAGCGGTTTGAGAAACCTTCATTTTTTCAGCGATTTCCCGCGTCGTGTAGCCCTCATTTGACAGAGCTGCAATAACAGCACGAGTTTCGACACTCAAATCGGCTTTGCGACCCATTTTAAATGATTTCTAACTTCACGAAATCTCATAGGAAATACGGAACAAAAATATTAAATGGATCAAATTTTCCGAATAACATAAAACGATTCCTCCAAGAGGTATTTTATTGTTATTTGGTAGTCGTGGAAACAATTAAACGTTTGAAATTCAAAACATATTCTATATTTGAACATAATTTAATATGATAACCTTATTTCGCAGAGTGAACTTAAACTTTTGACCGGTACTGTATACCCCTATTCGCACTTCACTTCTTGTGGCACTGGTCCCACCGCCGGCTAGTAAGCTAGAAAAGTTGGGCGAGTAACGGTTCATTGCGTGCTGACCAGGCACAGTGCGATCAATCGACCTTTACAGATCCGCAATGTAATGCTCCTCGCCCAACTTTTCTAGCTTACTAGCCGGCGGTTGGACCAGTGCCTGTAGGATTTCTACTATCTTTTACACTGTCTAATAAATAATAAAGGAAAATGTTTATTTTAATTAAATTTATTTTATTATGTTATTCAGTTAGAGACCACCAACTGAATACTGATTAGAGAATTTGGTATCTCCATATACTTAAGGCTTAGTGCAAACTCGGATTTATGCTATTTGACCAGTCCTGGGTGTCCATTAATATACGATTTCCAAGTGTTCTTAAAGTGTGCGCAGCTCATCAAGTATCTTTGTTATATGGATCTAATTAAGCAAACGTTTCTCAATTACAAAGTTCCAGTCAGCCGCTCAAGTCAAATAAATAATGTGCAAGCATTGTCGTAATTTTGTTATTGATTGCCGTGTAACAGTTCCAATAATATTCTACGTCACACCTGGCCATAATGTGAGTTTTACCGCACGCTGCGCGTACGGGAAAACTCGCATTGTGGCCAGATAAAGACGTAAAATTGTGTTTTCACCACGGACAGTAAAAAAGAAAGCTTTCTTTTACAGCCCATGGTAAGTAATATACTATTGAATCTCGTACTGCAGCTGCGTACGAGCATGTCTAGTATTCGATTCTTTCCGGTCCACATAACAGCCACCGGGGCCGTGCCGCGTGAGCTCGCATCACTACCGGTATTCTCATTTTAGTCTAGACTAGTTTGTGATCGAACATCTGCGCGCGATATGGTTCAATGCGTTTAATAACATCGAATCTAAATCTGATTTTCCATTGTAGAATTGACGCAAGGATTGAATTACATAGCAATCTGTGATTATAGAAATGTTTTATCTCCGACGTTGTCTGAAATTATCCTTAACGCTTCTTTACCTCTCACCGGGGAAAAGACCATAAGACACGCATCACCGTGAACATATATATTTTTTTTTGCATCGAGAACTTTTATACAAGATATATTCGTTTTCGTAATCTGTCTGTACGTTTCTAGTTACAAGTTAAATTTAACCCATCCGCTGTTCGATTGAAATTCTACACACTTGATCATGCAAGACATCTGATGAATATGCAATATTATGTCACATAACTGGTCTGCCAGTGGAGCCAAAAGGTCGCCATGAACTCAGTAATTTTAAAATAGCGCTATCCCAAGTCGAACTCGTTAAGAATACCTAGTGATAGTCGACGACTACTAAAAGAAAAATACTATCGATACTTAAAGTAGGTCTGTTTCCACTAGTAATAGTTTAGCGGAATAGCAAATGAATTATATATATGTTATATATATAATTCTTGAAACTGCAATCGAGATGAAAACGTTTTATCACACAACAGCGGCACTACCACGAAAATCATAAGTCGAAGTTCGTCTATCTCTATCTCAGTCGCATGAATATGCAAGTGCGACAGAGATAGACGAAAGATCGAAGTTCGTTTTTCGTAGTAGCCGCTCAGGCCTGTCAATGGAGTCAAAACGTGGCCGTAAACGAACGAATGAACTTTGTTATTCAATATAACGTGGTCCCATGTTGTACTCGTTAAGAATAACTACTGATGAGTAGTATAAAGTTGAGATTTTCTGAACTGATCTTCTTATCTTCAGGACAATAGCATTCAAATCTAACAATACGACTGTGCCACATAAAATGTTCATTGTATAATGAACTTTATCGTCATATTCAATAGATTCAAAATGGACTAAAAGATAAAACAACCCGCTCCCAGCGAGGCAGGTACAAGGCGCTGTGTGTGGTATTTTATCTCGTAGCTAATTTGGAATATATTGTAGAAGAAGATAGAGTTCATTATTCAATGAACATTTTGCATGGCGGTAACATTTTTTACAAATGTTAAAAGGCAAACAAAGGCTATTCATGAGCTCAGTACAATGGCCATTCATGAGCTCAGTTCAAATAATTTAAACTGTACTACAGCTAAAAGGAGAGTACAAAAACATAGTCAATAACTAGTCTGCACATACCCGCATCTTGATAACGGTGTCCTTGAGGCTCTCGAGCTGGTGCGCGGAGCTCAGCGCCTCGAGCCGGATGTCCGTGAGCACGAGGTCCTTCTCCCGCAGCTGCCGCTTCAGCTCGTCCACTAGAACCGACTCCTCCGTTTTATCTGTCACAATTTATTTGTATACCGTGACGGAGAACCGACTAGCGGATCCAGGGGGCCAAGGGGTTCAAGCCCCTCCCAAAAGCACTTGAGTCCATCCGGGACCAATCTTACAAGCGAAAACCTTATTTTACCAGCGTATTCGCGAGCGTGGCGTACAACTGTTATGTGAACCTAGGTCCAATGAGGAATGTTTTTATTTTTTTCATACCTCCATTACACATTTTTGCTTGTGCCGTTAATGCACAAAAATACAACACAGCCGAACCCTGCTTACTTTATATGAAATTTTATTTTTTAAACATGATCATGCCCAGACCCTGTATCATGGTCGGCCTTATCACGCGATAAGCGACAAGATAAGAGCGTCCGTCTCGTTCCATCGAACGGTGTCAGCCAGTGACGGACGCTCTATCTTGTCACTTATCGCGTGATAAGGCCGACCATGATACAGGGTCTGGGCATGATCATGTTTAAAAAATAAAATTTCATATAAAGTAAGCAGGGTTCGGCTGTGTTGTATTTTTGTGCATTAACGGCACAAGCAAAAATGTGTAATGGAGGTATGAAAAAAATAAAAACATTCCTCATTGGACCTAGGTTCACATAACAGTTGTACGCCACGCTCGCGAATACGCTGGTAAAATAAGGTTTTCGCTTGTAAGATTGGTCCCGGATGGACTCAAGTGCTTTTGGGAGGGGCTTGAACCCCTTGGCCCCCTGGATCCGCTAGTCGGTTCTCCGATGGAACGAGACGGACGCTCTTATCTTGTCGCTTATCGCGTGATAAGGCCGACCATGATACGGGGCCAGGACGCTACCTCTTTGAATTGAAATTGCATGAGATTTGGTCACGCAAGCAAGAGAGGTGGTATTTTCATTTATTCATTAATATTTTCAAGTGAAACATTGTGTAAACAGTCTGTTTAATTACCTCTGTAAATATATTTGTGTCTAGTGTGTCTGCCGAAGTTACGGTTACTTATTGTATTGGTAAATATACTAATGAAGCACAAATAAAAATATATCGTGTGTGATTACTAAAGAGAGCCCATAGCTTTTACTATAAAAGTAGAAATACTGGTCAAAGAACAAAAAACGGCCATAGCTAAAACGACGGGTTTTTCAATGCAAAACTCATTGAACGGCCTAAGTAGGTAAGGTACGAACTAAAGTGTTGTCCCTACGCTAAACTTTCACTTCACCAACCCAATTTCACTGAGACTTTGTTAGCTATTGTTTACCTAACAGGGACGTAAACTGTATTATTTGTTTAATATCTAAGGTAGTGTCCGCCAGGCACGACCGCGACCTACCACTGCCCGCACACTCTCTAAACCCGACCATACATTACATATAATAAACACTATATTCATTAAAAAGGAGAAACTTAGAAAGACTTTACTCTCACATTGTTTTTATAACTATTATCACAAAAAGTGCCAATTGCAACAGCGTGCTAATTGCTCTGAATCGTAAGTCAGCATTTAAGTAGATATGGTGAAACGCCTGCTAGCACGGTATATCCGTATACGGCGGGAATAAGTTGACAAGTCATGATGTTAAATAGAAGTGAATCTCATTATAAATAATATACCCAGCGCTAATACGAGCATCAGAGCAACATAATATCAGCTTCAAAGCAGCCGCGTAACTATTTTCTATCTACCTTTCACATTATGAATTTTAGAATACCGCTAAAATATAATACGCAGATTTTGTTAAACCTAAAGTTTCAATAGATTAAACTTTAAGTTAGTCTTAGAATAGAAATCTGCACGACATCCAAGTCATAAAATAATATAATATCAACAAACATCACAGTTTGTGTTGTCCATTTTCGGACATAAGCTGAAAGGTAATAATGACAAGGCATATTGCCATATCCACCTCGCTATTTCCATCATTGGCCGGAGGGCACGTCAAGTTGTCAACTCGTGTCACGGAACAGCCGGGATCACGCTGACTCGTGGTTTATTTGTTTACCTTTGGTTTGTTCCGCGGCGGCCTGCGGGCACGCTGGCTTGTCCTTAGCCTCTGGGAGCGCTTCATGGGAATGTTCTAAACTGTTCTCGTTGCTGCCCTCGCGGATCGTGTGCGGGTCGTCGTAGTGGTGGGAGCCCGATGAGCTGTCCTGAGACGACAGTTGCCCGAGCGACGAGTGCTTCGCCGTCTTAGATATCTTCGCGTTTCGAGAGAAAGCCTTCGTGAATGATGAACGCAGCTGTCGACAAGATATGGAAAGTCTGGTATATGCGCAAAGAAGTTGAATTAAATTGACGCTGGAGGATGAATTACGGAACAAGTAACGCTTGACAACTTACCCATCCTTTCTTTTTATGTTTCTTGTCGTGTGGCGCAGATGAGCCGCTGCTGAGGCTGTTGATGCTGGACACGCTGTCGGTGGAGAGATGTCGCGTGATCGCCCCGTTCCCGGTGTGCGCGAGGCGCTGCGGCGAACTCTGCTGTGTTTGAGGTGCCGCCAAATCCTGTTTCTCAGCCTTTGTGGAAACCAGAAATGAGTTTAACACTGATGTCCCGAGGCAACTATCTAGGTAGGAAAGGCTAGGCTAGGCTTTTGAAATTGTTTCCCCAATAAATAGCTCATCTTCTAAATATGATTTGCTTTCATTCTTTCTCCAGAGAGATAAAATGATATTTCCAAGTTGGTCGCATGGTGAATATATGTCAACTGACGTTTGGAAATGTGTCTCATTGTTGGATACGAATGGGATATTCGCGTGTGTTTTTACCATGATGGCGATGAGTCTCTTAATACGAATATTAAGATACAAGGAAAGATCATACATAAGTACACAACTATCATAAGCCTGTGTTAGGCATAGCATGACTCGGCGTTACATGGAATTTATTCGTAGTCTTGCACTTGTCTATTCTAGGGGCACGGCACGTCGTACTAATAGAACGGGAGTGGATCCATTGATGGTCAATTTAATGCAAATGGAACCTCACGGTTGCCTGATTTGATGTCAGCTATAAGGCCTCAGTTTTCCTACAGTGACAAACGAAGTAGATACAAATTGGCTCGAGTGATGCTTGACGATTTATCGTTTACAATTATCGATTGAGATTTGACGTGACGTTATCGATCGTTATCTAAGGACACGCCTTACAGTTGTAAATAATTTAAGTATAATTTAAAATACTCATACGTAATCTCCGCGAAGAGATATATATACAATACGATAAAAATACTCTTTATTGCACGTCTCATTCAATAGCACAAAAAGAGTACAGAACACAGCGGATATAAACAGAGACAAACAACAGTCGCTCTTATCGCTAATGTGCGATCTCTTACAGATAGCCTTTGTGTAGCGGACAGAAACTAAACAACTACAACCAGTGATGCATAAAACTACTATGAAGGTAAACATCACAAGTGTTACCCAACTACAGACCAGGATCTGAACAAAGTATTACCGAGATATCGTAGACCAATGTCGGCCGAATTACTTTAAAAAGAATAGCGAGTGAGATTGTAGTACCTGTCCCGTGACGTTGACGCCGTCCGCCCTGATTCCCATGGACTGCATGTGCGCCGTGGTCAAGCCCGCCTGAATCGACTGTTTCCGGAGCAGCTCGATGGTCTGCCTTAGCTCGGTCAGCTCCGAATCCTGTCAGAAAAATAACATTAAATTTCTTCATATATTAATAATTCTACTTTACGAACGCTACCCTCTGCTTTTATTACTTCAGTTTTAGAATCGATAATGATAATGCATTGAGATCGACGAATGAACAGGAACAAAAAAGATCTCGTTCTCCAACCGGACAGAGCAGTGTTCTGATCCCTCGTACTCCGATTAGTTGACCGAACAAGAAGAAAGTTCACGTAGGCCAATCAGTCTAAAGGGTTAATATATCCAGAAATGTTGAAACTCACTCTCGACTAGATAACTACGTAGTTGATGTACTAATTACATAAAAATATGCCATAAAACTATGGCATTAAATTACGACTTTACGAGTAACAAGTAACTCATTAATAATTAAGGTTTTCTAGTGTTTATGTATAATAATGATGACTAAAATTGAATAACGCACACAGCGTATCACATAGGAGTGAAATTAAATAATGTAGGTATTGCAATGTTACCTTTCTCTCGGCGGTGGCTGTCAGCGACTGCAGCCTCTGCGTCATGTTCGAGAGACTCTGCTCGAAAGCACTTACTACGTGTGCCTGCAACAATGAAAATGAAATGAATATCATACATATCACAATAATATTTTCTAAAGTATAACAATATTCATTAGGTATGAACTTTAACAGTAGGTAAACAACCCAGCTGTTGTTTATCAGTATCTTCTACAAAGCTTCGTGAAGAGGTATTTTTGCTCTTAGACATCTTAGTACAAAGCAGCAGAGCATTTTTAAATTTAGTTTAGTAGCCCTATGCAATTATGCATATACACTTTTGCACTTATTCCATAACAACATAACCATGTATACACATATCTTTGACGTGGATCACACATCCTGCATTTTGCTTTAACAATTTCATTATCTGGAATTTACATCGGTGATTTGTTTGTATTTGCGCGCACAGGAACACAACGAGCATATGGACCAAACAAATACGAGGCAGCGTAAATACGGCAAATTTCTTTCTTTCACATACCTGCATATTTATATTCCGTTATATATTTACCTAAAAATAAATTCGTATATTTTATGCGGTCGAGCTTCATTTGAATCATTTTGAGCAATAAAACAAGCATACTTCTGTGTAGTGTACACTTCTACATATATGAACACTAATTCATCGCTTACTGCATCTGCGCTGAGCCTGAGTAGTGTTTAGAATATGAGTATAATAATTAGGGCTTCTTTGGAACCAGTCGACCGACATCCCGCGTTCCGCGCGAGGTGAGGTGAGTAATCAGAAGTGACCACAAGCCGGCACAGATACCTTTAATGGGTGAGTTGTAGGGCGAGATTGCTCTGGTATATACTCGGCATGACGTTGCTATCTTACCTCGATAATGATTTAAATTGCTCTCGCCCGTCACCAACGTTCGATAATACCTGTATCGTCACGATGACACACATGAATGAATCAAGGATTAAATAGGAAATTCGCCAATATCTTGAATGAAACACAAGAGAAAACATCTTGGTTCTGGATAATTAATTAAACATCTTCCTAAGCATAAATATTTATCTCGAATCAAGTATGTATTTTTTCCGTGTAGTTACTAATACAACCCTTTCGCAATGAACATGTCTCATAAGTACGATTTGTTAATATAACAACAGGCTATTACAGACAACGCCGGGGGACTGATATATAAGTAAACATTTTATGGTCTGGAAATGTGAGTCATCGAATTAAATTGCTTTATAGGCCGGTAATAGTGGGCGTGGGTTAGCTGGACACGGGAAGCTTTGTTCAACGTCACAGGAACGCACTCAGCGAAATTAAAATACATGGCCGCAGAGGGCAACGACCGTGTTCCCTTAACGTAAACAGGGATATATTACTTGGTTACATATAGTTTACCTACATGTTCTTGTATCGTCGGCTAGTCACTTAAAATATATATAACGTATACGTCTCGGGCTTTTAATACAAATTTCTGATGATAAATGATAATGAATGAACAATGTACATAAAGAACAATACTTAGGCTTGTGACATCGTCCACTTCAGTGCAGTCGCCTAATAGGGCAGTTCACCTGATGTCGAGTATGTTGCCATGCCAATTACGCGACCGTCGGAGATGGATCTACGCGGGACACCTTTAGCGCGCGCCGGAGAGCGGTGAAGTAAAAGTGCGCGGAGCAGGTGCCGGGTAATTATTAATCGACAGCTGACGATGCAGCCGCGGCTGAGGAATTAATAAACGCCGATGGACTTCCTAGGGCTATACGACAGCTAATGACTGTGTAAAGCTGGGGATCGGGACAGGTAAAGGTGCCAGGCAACGTCCAGAATTCAATCATATGATCATGTATGTAATATAAATTTGTTTACTAGTTACTATATAGATTGTTATCTTCATATAGCATAGCTGTGGTAGTATGAACTTTAAAAATAAGATAGTAAGAATTAGATAACTACATTAAATATATTAAAACTTGGCGTGTCAATGTGCAATTTGCATAAAATAAGGTAGCAGGGAAGTGACAATTATTTAGTAATTAACAGTCTACTGCAATGGAAGGGGAAGAGAAAGCGGACATTGACTGTGTTGTTATACGCTCAATTTACTTGTTTACCATTAAATTGCGAATAAAGTTAAATAAGTATGTAATCAGCAGTGATCGGAATTAGGTGAGCCAAAATACCTATTATTCGCAACAGGACATAATGTAGAGTGGATACAACCGGGTAGAAAAATATTTTTTTTCTTTAATACCGGGTAATCGATATTTGTCCGGGTACTATAAGTAAAAACATATATGTTGAACATTACGACTGGTACCCGGAAAAATAACGAATACCCGGTATTTAAGAGAAAATTCTGTTTTCCTACCCGGTTGCAACCACTTTATATTATGTCCTGTTGCGAATAATAGGTATTTTGGCTCACCTAATTCCGATCACTGGTAATCAGGTTGTAAAAGCTTTCAAAATGAATAAACAATAAAAACCACTAACGTGTTTTTAAACATATGGCGACGTGCGACGGAAATATTGCTTGCTAGCACCGTAATGTATAAACTGTGTTTATTTACGGAGATAAATAATAGAAACGACTACAATTTGTGCCAATTGGATGCAACGTGAATGTGACTGACGAGTTATTTCCGGCTTTCGCATAAAAAGCACTCTCTACTGACGCTATCAACTAAATGAAGGTCTTATTCAGTATCTTTTATCGACAGCATATCGAAAGGCACTCATGTTCCGATGGGCCGTTAAAGCAAGTAACAAATGAAATAAAACAACAATATTTATTGTCCCAAATGTATGTAAACCATATCAAGGTGAGACACAACCTTCATCGAATTAAAGTTTATATTTCCATAACTCTGCGTAAACATGTGCACAATGACAATAAAATCGATAACATAACCAAGTTTAGTAGATTTTATGTGTTAATAATAATCATCTCGTATGTTAAGGCCCACTCAGCAGCAAGCGGCTTTTATGAGTACTTATTGTTATATACCAAATTATTCTAAGAAAAATATTGTAGCTATGTATATGCATATGTCGTGCCCCTCCCTTATTTGGAAATTCAATATCTGTAGAGCATTTAAGTAGGTACATAACTGACGGGCAAGTTCCGCCGTAAGTTCTTAAGAGTCCGTAGTAAGCTCGATTCTCCATACAAACGTAGTTACGCTCTCATTTTAAAACTACGTGTTTCATTGCAACGAAACTTCGCATATACAATGACACGAGGTATATCTATGTCTGTAATTAGTTTATGTAGCTTCAGATACCATAGTGATAAAAATACAATGATTTTTTTTCATACAAAACTTGTTTTTGCTGAATTTCGTTTGTTTTATAAACTGGAACCATTATAAACTAATTACAGACATAGATATACCTCATATCAATGTATATGCAAAGTTTCGTCACAATCCAACACGTAGTTTTAAAATGAGAGCGTAACTACGTTTGTATGGGAAAGTGAATTTTGACCAAGCTTACTGCGGACTCTTAAAATACATATGACACGCATATGGTGCTACTTTCCCGCACTAGTGCGGAAAAGAGCACTTTTCGTGCATATGTCGAAACTTTAAAGAGCCATATGTACAGTAAAACGTTGTACGATACACGTGCGAATAGGTAATTCGCAACTCGTGTCGATTTAAAACACTCCCTCCGGTCGTGTTTTAATTTATCACCACTTGTTGCGAATTTCCTATTTTTGGCACTTGTATCGTAAATAACTATTATGATGTACAGTCACCTGCGTCAATATCTGACTAGACAAAGGACGCCATAATATCTCTCACCTTTAAAGCTCTATATTTAAATAAAGTTCAGTCAGATATTTTTGAGCGCCTCTTTTCATATCTTATTGCAGGAGAATGTACCTAGTATATTGTTACTGTTTGCAAATTGCGTTGTTAAGCGAACTAAAGTTTAGTTGAGTAAAGAACTCGAAAAGTCGGGAGCAAAATTAAAGTAAATGAGGAACAAGGCCCCGATCACACCACGCACACAGCTTCAGTCCGATTCGTCTCGCCCACTCATAAATTTATTGGAGAACAACTACTAACGCCCACGTGATGTCTTACTTACACTTAAATATGTATCATTCATGATTTGTACGAAGTTGTAAAACCGTTAGGCTCAAAAAGATTTATTACACTTCAAGATTATATGTAACAGTGTATTACATCAAACGGCCCATAATTAATTCCCTAGGTATGAAATATTGTTACGAAGGATGTCTGGAACTCGTGCCGGGCTGTAAGTACGGTGTGCGGCACAAGATAGGAGACTTGAAAACCAGTGGGTAAATGTTTGCCAATTAATAATCATATTATTATGCTCGATGTATGGACGGGAAAACCAATCGAGGAACTTGTTTACTTAATTAGTTTGATTTATGTAAAAATCTCTATGATAACGCTCTGACTGCTAGCGTGGGAACCAAAGTTATGATAATCGGTAAATATCTGTGAATGAGCGACGGAACTATTAAGTCAACACCTGTCCCGTGTTTTTGGTAGCCAGGTAGAAATTTAACAAAAGGTACACTATGTGTAGTGTAGGCTACCTTGCAGAGGGAATTCTCGGGTGTTCAACTTCAATCAGTTCTGTTATTTATTTATGATTGGCATTGCTAATATTAATATTTAACTTTATTGGCGGCAGTTCATAGTTTCATATATTTGATTGAGTGGTCTATGTATGAACGCTAGCTTCTCGCCCCGCTGCCCGCTACTTCATGGTGTCAGTTTCATATTTTAAGTCGGTTGTCAGTAGGTATGAGTATGTAGTTGTTTTATATCACAATCGCGGCTAAGACATGACTTGACGTCCACATTATCTCTTGCCTTCTGTCGTTGTCACGTGAACGCTGAAAAGTACTTAACTGAGGCAGGGCACATAATATGACAATTTAAAAACGAGTATAACATGTACATATGTACAACTACACACTCTATCATGGCTCACCCATGAAATGAAAACACTGTAAAAGAGACCCGATAAGTGCTACAGTAAAACTGTTTATAAGGAATATAAGTAGATACCTACCTTAGCCTTTTTTAGGATTGAACATATAGTTATGCAAGTTCTGTCATGATAAAAGTGCCGATATAAGCAATTATATAATTTTCCCATGCCAAGGGAAGGAACTCAATTTTAATGGCGTTAAAATAATTACACATTAATCAATAAAGGGGAAACCCGCGTCAGGTGAACATGCTAGGTCACCCATTAAATTTCTCCCCCACACCGATGTTTCGATTTGATACGTTACTTTCGTAACATTCAACACAAAAAGCCGTCAACTAAACATTTGCGGATACACCCGGCGCACCTTACAAAATTAATTAACAGGGGGCTTGTTTTGTATGTGATTCACCCTGCCACCTAGGTTATTCTTATTACGAGTACGTACAACGTACAAGTCTATATTTGACTGACGCTATTGATTTATTTATTAAACAAAATTACGCAAAGGATTATAAATTTACTTAGAAAAATCAATGTTCTGACAAAGAACAACAAAAACTAGGTACGTATGACGAAAGCTAATTTTAGTAGGCAGATATATAGTACTAAAATGGGGTGAACCTAGGTAAAATGAGTACTTCCACGGATATTATTACTATGTAGATAAATTAACTTGATACGGGGTATCTACAGCCTACTTATAAATTATGAAGGTAGCTTGTAAAATAAAGTAAATATTTTTATTTTAAGGGAACGTAAAAACAATCACTCACCTCTTCCAATATGGGACAGCTTTTATAGCGGGATTTTTTGATAGCCAATTCCCACCATGGAACAGGCGGCTTGGAACGCAGAATGGTTTGACATCCAACTTTTGGATCGTGTGATTCGTACAGGGTATCGAGAGTTCTGGAGGACGGTCGGGACTGTGACTCCTCATCGAGCTGCTCGTCTGCCGGTATTCCAGTTATACACTCACAGCACTTATGGGGCTTCCTTATAACAGTATGAGGTCTGTAATCAGCGCTGAACGAATGCCTATAGTTGAGTCGCTTATTGGTGAACCCACTTGTTTCACTAATCGACCTCTTGAAACCGTTTCTATTATTTTGTAAAGGCATTCTTGGAATTTGATGCACCTCATTAAGAATACTTGGTTCGTCGAGTAAACTAATATTATCACCAGTAAGAGGCGTGTTAGGCTCAGAGTGATATCCCATTTTATTACGTTGTAGACTACCATAAAAAGGGTTCTCTTTGACGTGACTCGTTCGCAGATCGATCGACTTAGGCCTTCGTAAATTAAGGGTAGCAAATTTTTGGGGCGATCGGTTAAATTTAGATTTGTTTGGCAAATCTTTGAGAACGTCTTCTGTGTCCGTAGATGGTATCGTGGAATTGTCACTGTAGCTAGATATAGGCCTGTCGTTATCGGTCAGATACGAGGATGACTCTGAGCAATTATCGCGGTCGCTGTGACTTCTTCTGCAGTCGACGGAGGAGCCGGTAGTGTCCGTGCGCATGGAATGCTGCTCCACGCCGTCTTGGTTGCCGGGGTGCCGTCTGTAACTCTGCCGCTCACCGTTGCTCAAGCTCGCGATACCTATTTTTTCACAATTTTTTACGTCCTGCTCCGTCATATAGTCCAAGCTTTTCAAACGTCCTCGTGGCTTGATGTCTATAGAATCGTAATGATTTTCTTGTTGGACGCTCACATATTTCACTGGGGAATTTCTCTTTGGAATCTGAAGGTCTGTTTTATCATAGACAGGCTTAGAAAAACTGAATCGTGATGTTTTATCCGATATATTATTAGCGGCTCCATTATTTGATTCGTATTGTACGCCAATTTTGCAATCCAGGAAATCATTTTTGGGAGTCCTTTGAAGCGTGAAGTACTCTGAGTGACGCTGAGGTAGATTGACTGCTTGATTTGGTTCTACTAGGTTCCTTATCTTTATTCGACTTCTGGGCGCGCGAATCGTGGCAAATCCGTCATGTATCGGAGAGCCATGATAAGTAGCCGAAGTGGTCACCGCCATATTTAACTTATATTACATAATGTTGACTGCCTCCTTGGTAACCAACATATTGTGTTGGATTAGAACAAGCGTCATAAACTGATATAATGTTTGTAAGCAAGTCGGACGCAAGGCGCAATCCGGCCTATTACCTAGAAAGCGTAAAATTGTAAAATACTGATTTAAGTCTTCATTGCCTTGGACGTACCGAACCTTGGCGTTTAAGTGTAGGCATTGCTAAATGAAAATATTGATGGTGTATTGTATATACTACTTAGTATATTGAATTCAAATAATCGAAGGAAATCTTAATGAATATAAATATTTTGAATTGCTATTGCTCCTGGTTATAGCTATATAAGAGCTTCGTTTAGGTGCCACTTGACAAAAACATTGCTCTAATTGTTATTTGAACAAGTTATTTCAAGCTTGACTAGCTTCAAATAACTAGTAGGTAGTAGATACTAACTAAACTAGCATAATGTAGACACGGAAGTTAAGCTATTCGAGAGTCGTAGGGGAGGGAAGAGTGGGGCATGAAGGGGTAGTTAAAGTTTCAAGTCAAACAAAACTAAAAATGCTATTCTTTTAAAGGTTTTTTAAAGGACCATGCGACAAAATGGTCCTGAAACCAACAGCACTGAGAGTTATGTCATTGAATAGGTCTTTAAATCTTCTTTATTTCATTCTATAGGCACAAAGTCGAATTCAATTGCAGAACGAAGATATTCGTATTTTAGCCACAGTGAGTAAGTACGAGCTATGAAAAAACGCATTCGGAGAATATTCATGTTTTATATTCTGGAGGGTAGTCATGACAAAATGTACTAATGATGAAGGCACGTCGAGCGTGGGATTCATTGGGTTTGGTTCATATTTTATTAATAAAACTATTAATTAGCTACAAAAAACACGTTTATTTGACACACTAACCTTACCCTAAAAACAAAAACATTGAGAGAACCCGTTTTCTCATAGATCCTATTCCCTTTAACATAATTATGAATATCTCAATTCTGCAATGGAATTCAACTCGGTGGCCATAGAACGAATTGAAGTAGATTTAAAGACCTATTTAATGACCTAAGTTTCAGCTTTGTTGGATTCAGGACCAGGCTCCATACAAAGTTGGCCATGGTCCTTTGATATTTATCTCTGGTAACCAGTCTTTCATTATCTCTAAGATAAGAACTCTAGTTTAATAATGCAATAAAATAAAATTAACCTGCAAGAGGTGCCATCTCTCTCTCTTGCCCCGTAGGTAGGGTAAGATGGGGTATCCCTATAGGGCAAGATGGGGTATCGCTATGGGCCAAGACGGGGTATCCCGGTGGGTCAAGATGGGGTGACATGGGTTGTACGGATATTTTAAGAATTTTATAAAAATCAATAGGAGACAAGCGCTATAGCTACAGCTATGTCAACCTATTGCTAACTCAAGTAAATGTAATCCCATAAAAACATTCCATGTAAAAAAGAGGCCAAGTCTCGAAACTCTTCCACCGCAAAAAGTTGTGAGATATTTGGTAGTACAGGTCTCAGGCATTCTTATTATTCTTTATTTGCTAGCTAAATAAAATTCTCCAACTTGGCAATCACACAACTTTACTGCATCTATGGATTTTTGCGTACCTAAAACTATGTGGTAACTATTGAATGCACCCCACCAAGTTGAATATTTTTTGTAAAGGCGGTATAGATATATCTCTAATAGTTTGGTTGGGCTCTTGTGTTTTCTAATCAGGGTCACCAGGTACTCCGATTTTCGATTATCCTAGTTTTTATAGTTTTCCCTTTATGTGGCAATTAAACCCTAACTCTGTACCACATTTCAGCTCTCTGAGTTTATGGGAAGTACTAGTTCTATTTTGATGATCATGAGTGAGTGAGTGAGTGAGTGTCATAAATACGAAACTTTGCTTTCGCTTAACTTCGGAACTAAATGACCTACAGACTTTAAATTTTGGATTTTAAGTATGTGATTATAGCTTACTGGATGACGAAAATTTCTGCGTTCTGGTCTTATCCAGAGGTTCTCAAATAGGGGCCCAAAAATGCGGCGAAATGGTTCCAGTAAAGGATGGTACGACAGTGTTTGCTTCGCGCTCGACTTGGCGGGGGCACTACCGTGCCCCCACATGTAAGTTGATACGTCTCGACCCTAGGCACCAGGGCTGTTATTCGCTACGCGCTGAAGCGGCTCACCCCGCCGGTCACCAGTCAAGAAACTAGACCTCTACCTACGCTTACTTACCACGCATCGAGGTGTCAAGATATATTTGTGGGTGAGCGTTGAGGTGAGCTTAAAACAAGTAACAGAATAGGGGGGCAGCACAGTTGCAATGTGCCCATTAGTCCATGCAGCACACGCCACCGAGCATAAACACGGAGTATTTTCGGAATCACTGATGACAATGGTCTAAAATAAGCTAAATTACCACGAAATAGTTCGAGGGGCTATGTAAGTATAAGATAATGTGTGTATAAGTTAAGTTATACACTGCTTTACACTACGACTGCGAGAAATAATAAAAACAAAGATTATCCATCCACAATTAATCATAAATTTTACACGGCGAAAAGATTTTTAAATTTGGCGGCATGATTTTTTTATTGAACTGCTTTGATACAGATACAAAATATTGGCGCCACGAAAAAACGCCATCGACCGTCTAGAGACGCGTCCAAACGGCCGAGCGTGGTGGACAACATACGGGGCGTAAGATAAAGCGTGATAGACAGCAGTTTAATCTATCCTACTTAATCTCATAGCTTATGCAATGTATGCAGACAACCACGTAGAGCACGTTTGAACGTCGTTTTTTTTTAAATTTCTGTGAATTAGGGAATAAAGTACACCTAATGTTTGAAATGAATTCTGTTTCCTGATTGGTCGTTTTTAATGTCTAACTGGTTCTGGTTAACTGGTAGCAAATACCGTTTTTTTTAAAGAGTTGTGATTGGTGGATTTAATACGGTGAAATGTTATGATTGGCCAAATTAAAATGTTTATAAATCATAAATAATTATGTACTCATATTTTTACTAATATAGCCCCGCTTGATAAGCCTAATATGACTTACTTTTCGAGCATGAGAAGTGGAAAATCCTTTTTGCCCGACTACGGCAGTGCCGAAAGGAAGGAATATGTTTTTAGCAGTCTATGTTTGTATTTACGTGTATTCCATCCATTCCGATTTGACATTAATTATGCTCCGAGCAACAATGCAGGCAACTTTAAAAAAAATATAATTTTTTTCATTACTTTTCCGAAGTCCGGTTACAGTTTTTTTTTTACTGTTTATGCTTGTTATTATTACCTATCATAAAATCCATCTAATTTGTCAATACATTATGGTTAACAAGCTACTAGTTGGCACATAGCATACATCCGGCGATTAGAGCATTAGTTTTGCGCTGCACGTGAGTGCAGGCAAGTATTTATTTCAAATGAGCATACGTCCGTCTACAGTGACAAGTAAAATATTGGAAATTTTTTTTTGGTTACAGATAGTTTTCCGTATGCGGGATACAGTTTTAGGAACTTTTTATACTCACATAATGCATAAATACATGGGTATTTTACAGACGCAAAGACATCACAACTATAGTTATTTTTTTTTGAGCCATTGATTTTCGCCCTAATTTATGCCGGGGTACATCATAGTCATCAATATACAATTATACAGTAACTACATAAAGGTTTTTGGGTGCAAATACTGAATTATATTCCTTTTGGCTATCGCCCGCCAGTCGTCCTGAGGCCGAGAGTGTGACTCATTTCGCGTCTCATAGAGATATAGTACGCTTGCACTTACTACGTAGTACGTATAGGAATCGACACCGATATAGGTATCACTAGGCATAAAAGCAAGAAAAAGCATACCTAACCATAAACATTATATACCCGCAAACTAAGCAAACATAGTCCACGATATTGCTTTAAAACTTTTTAAAACAACAACCGCAAGGCTATATTCATATATTATGCACACTTTTGAATGTTACTACTATAAGCCCGTAGAAAAAACATTATCTCACAGTAATGAGCAAGGCTAGAGGGCATCTTGAGCCGCAATATAATATTAAGCCGGTTTCTTGTAGATTATCAAAATTATTTAGGTAATTTTATCATTATATTTAAGTGGCAGTGTAGCGTCTGGCGCTACTTATAATCGTCGGTTCTTTATTCAAACAATGGTTAGATCATGTTGTTTTAATACGGGTTGAGCTATAAATTATAAAAAGGGCAAAGCTGCCATCAATCGGAGCGAGCGTCGCGGCGAAAGGGGCAGGGGCAGACCATCGGCTGTTCCTTTCAACCATTTCTCAAAGTTTCGATACGCCACGTAATACATTTTGGCATTACATGATTATTCGACTAGGTACTACGTGTGAGATACATATTAATCGTTCATTGAAATTTTGACATAAATGTTTAGACATTAGTGCATATTAATAATGCATACAACATTATTTACTCCATAAATATCATACTCCTTATTCTGAGAATAGTTCTCACGTGTTCGTAATTATCGACCCAACTAGACAAAAAAGTTTGAAGACATACTAATAAAAACCTGCACCTGCAGCACAATGCGTCCCTTTGAGAACCGTAGATTGCAATAGAGAGTGAGACGCATGTAATGTTTATGCTGTCTTTCTCCTTCACACTAACGCATTGCACGCGGCTTGCCCGTATCAACGACCTTTACTTACACAGACCATAGTACCGAGTGTGCTCGGCACAATATTTTCGTTTCACGGTCATTTTGTAACATTTACAATATCACTACGTTCGTGTTGACGTAATGTAAATAAACTTACAACACTTGAACTTCATTTAGAAGATTTTGACCGTTATGGTCTAAATGACACCTTGTTTTTCAATGATTTTCTTGACTTGATTTTGATTTTCAAAAAACACATGCGTATGACCCAGAACATATTTTTAAGTTTAATTTAACTTATATACGTGGACCTGATTGGATAAATTATAATTACGGTCCTTGTCTTGATTCGAAAATGTAAAACAGTAAATGACGAGGATAATCTAATTAGGTAGTAAGTACCTATTTATTTATTTTAAACTGTATTGCACAGTATCAAGTTACATAAAAAAGGTGGATTTAATGCCATAATGAACTCTACCAGTCAACCCTTTGGTAAAACAGAGAGTATCTAATCATTATTGGTTTGGTATGCTGAATATACAATATTATACTTGCAAAGTTACTCTTTATATTTAAAACACAAAACATATGGCTGCGAACAAAAGGTGTACATTCATTAACACACATTCCTTCACTAAAGGGAATAATAGCAATAGCTCGGAAATATAGGTACATAAGTGGTAGTAAATAACTGTACGGTTTTTCTGATATTGGAATGTTCTCAGATTACTCAGAATCATGTATAGGTAGGTATATTTAATTAGGCGGAAAAATAACAGTTAATGGCACTGAATATAATAAGATTGACAACTTTTCCGAGTGAGAAATAATGGAAAAAGTATGAAAAAATCCCAAGTACACGCTAGCAAGCAAGTTCAAAACAGTCCGTGTTGCAAAGAGATCGTGACCCTAACGGTTCCCATCTCATCAGCCTCATCTCATTGTCGACTGCGTCGATTATGCGTGTGCGCACGTGTGCGATACTAGCGTTTAGTCAAGTAATCAGAATTACACACTCAATATTAACTGTGGGTACTCGAATCTCTAGCACCGCAGGTTACGTACGACTTAGGGTGTGTTGCACCAAACCGACTGTAATCGTAACCGGTGTTCGTTAAAATCCGAATGTATGGAAAGTTTGACAAGTTTCTATGGACTGACAGCTGCCGGCGCCATATTTAACGTTAACCGGCCTGTAATCGTAAGCTGGCGCAACTCACCCTTAACCAAACCTTACTTAACCACCGATCGTACGAAAAACGATAACTTAGAAGCAATATTTGACCTTAATGAGCTTAGTAAGCACGAAGTCATGAAGAATCTGTGGTTGCACAATCTATTTGCCAGCTGTGAGGAACCGGAAAGCCAATTCAGTGCTTACAAGACTCATACATGTGACAAGAATCATGCGGGAACAAGAACAATGCTCACATACTATGAACGAAATACTTAGTAATAATGAGTCTAATTTGAGGGTGGCAAATGTGCATTGACATTTTAATAATGCGGGAACGATTACTTTTTCGCCTATCATTTAGGGCGGATTATATAGACCGATCAACGTTAAATATCCGCCGGCAGTCCATAGAAACTTGTCAAACTTTCCATACATATTCAGATTTTAAGGAACACCGCTTACGTTTACAGACAGTTTGGCGCAACGTTCAACGCACCATTGGTGCGTTGACGACATAGTTACCTAGTTCGTTGAATTATGGATTCTAGTCTACTAGTATACTTCTAGGTGCGTCGCAAATCTAGAGTGTGGCAGCGCACAACGAACATCCAATTAAGAAAACAACAACGCGAATAACGATGATCTCAACGTAATGATTATGATTCCATGTGGATACTACACGTGAGTTATTTACATTTATCAAACTATATACCTACTTTAATCGTTAACGTTACGTTACAATCTTGGCATGTCCACAATTAATACGCAAGGCACCATATATTATTTAGGAATTCCATCGTCCACATAAAATGTGGCTCTAATTCGGCATAAGTCCTTGAACGTACCTAATGAGAATTTTAAACATGCTATTAAGTCAGGTACAACATACTCAGTCCTTACTTACAGATAACGGAGGCGGAGTCGCGACTAAAAGTATATCGTCCATCTCCAATTTTTGAAAGCGGATGACTAGTTTCGGCAGTTACTTCCTACATACAAACCAACAAATATTACCTCTTTGATTATAAAATAATTATAATATTTAATTATAATTATATAATATTAATTAGTAAGTTCTTAAATAACAGGCGAGCCAATTAACGTTGAGTTATTAGCAGTGATGCGTAGTGTTGTTAACGGAATTGGTATAGACAATATCAATAAAAATTGTTAATTATGGTTAATATTAAAGTTAGCATTAGGATTGAAATTATTTATACCAATTACGTTAACAATACTACGCTGCACAAAGAATGCTACAAAAGTTAAGATCACTGGTTATTAGATATAAAGGGATCGAGGTTGAGCAAGAATTTAAAGTCTGTAGGCAGGATCAAGAGGGCATCTGTTGTGCACATGGCCGCTGCTACCTATATACCAGTACAAGAGCGCACTTGATGGGATATGGGATAGACATTCGATCCGAGTACGAGGTAAAACAACTGCGGCATCTGCTCGATTTTTATAATTACTCAAAACGCGGCCAAGGAGCCGCTTGATTGAGGTACCCGAACAACTGTCGTGTTAACATGTATACGTATGTACAATTTAGTAAAGCAGGTTAAACCAACAACTCTAGACATTGTTTGGAAATATTATCATCAAACGAAATGTGGCGCAGATTCCGAACACTACATAGTAAATTTGACCCGATGTGTCTTATCGTGTTCTCATTCGCATACATTGCAGATTTATTTACAATTTTAACTGCTTGTAAGATAATTGCTCAACTCAAATGTCAATGAAACGAAATGTTCCCTGTATAAAAGGCAGCATTTACGATGAATAATGTGGATAACATTTTATGCGAATCGATATTGCTGACAGATCAAGCTGATGCGGATGTGATAGTCCCAATCATAATTATAACGGTTATGAACATACGAATAACTGAGTGGGCTGGGCGCATTCTGTACTATTTTATCCGTCACGTCAAAAGCCAGCTCTGTTTTAAGGGCAATCACGTGACCTCCCGACTTCTCTTCGCTATTGTCATGCTAATGCAGATCACTGTTACCGATCAACTGTGAGATACTCGTACACGAGTAATAATCGGCTATACATTAGTAAGCACGGTCGGGGTGCATGTCTGTTGCGAATGCGATGGATTGGGAATACTTACAAGCTGATTCTAATACCACCTATGTATAGGTATCGAGTTTTTTTTATACCACGACACGATAATAAATAAGCGTACAGCCAGTCAGATGAGTGGCTTACATGACCGTTAGGGGCGTTAGGTTTGTCTTGGTTCTCATCCCAATCGATGATTTCTTTTACAAAAAGGAACTGACTATAGCCACAGTAGGTCCCCAGTGTAGGTAACATGCGCGTCCACGGGCGGTCTTTAGCGTTATCGCTCGTTTTTTCCGTGAGTCAGTCGCGATGCGACCACCGCGTGTGCCTGGCTCAGCAGAATGTTTATCGTTTGCTGCCATGATCCCGACTATCTATGGTGAAGTGCATACGGTAGCTGATGCTTCCTGACTAGATAGGGTGCTCCCTTGTAGAGCTTCCTTCCGTACTGAGCCATTGATCTCTTCAACCATGGAGGATACATCCACTTAAGAGAGCTTAAATAGGAAGCTTTATATATTTTTTAGGCTGGTTGGATTGGGTCCTAGTTAGAGTGATATGGCTAGTGAGGTAGAGTAATATTATTTGGAGCAACGAAACTGGGTCCTGTAACACAGGGTTTCCTAGCTCAGAAGGGTCGTTATTTATATTGTAATGTTGCCCTTATATTGTATATTGTATGTGTGTCTTTTATATTGTAATAGAATAAACTTTTTCATTTTTCATTTTCATTTTCATTTGCTGCCTAAATCAACATGGTGAGGATGTTAATGTGTCCATTTTAGAATTGTTTTCAAAGATTGGAAGCCTAATAAATCTCTGAAGATATTAGATTAAATAGTGTACAGTGTATTTGACGCTTACTTTATAGCATATTTCATCTCTTTGTCTTCGCTTAGATTAAAGCTGCAAAGTTAAGAGCTTGAATATATGGAGTAGTTTTATGTAATTATCTTTGTAATAGATGTAAAGTTTATCCTATGTATAAGACTCGCCACACTTAGCGGCTTATAAATACAAGGTGTAACAAAAATGGGGTCTGAAACGATCAAGGGCTTAACAGGTATCGTGTTCTGATAAGAAAAGCAGAAAAAAATCTTTTTGACGCGATTTTTTTTTACAAATCTATGGAGCTTGTCGCCCCAGTCGGCCAACGCTCCATACTAAGGTAAAAAAATTTTTTTTCTATTTTTTCTTGTCAGAACACGATACCTGTTAAGCCCTTGATCGGTTCATACCCCATTTTTGTTACACCCTGTATATTACAATGACAGATTCGCCCATAATCATTAATTTCGATGTCCACTGTCCAAGGTGCCGTAGTAGTAAGCCGGAGATGATTAACCACATTAATATACTGTATGAAATGAGAATCGCTGCTCCTGTCAAGGTCGATTTGCCAGTTGGCGGTGACGCAACACTTGCCCGACGTGTTTTGTATCAAAAGCGATAAATCTTGAACTGAGGTCAAAAATGGTTACCGCGTATGTTCGCGGATAAGATCGATTATGTCCACCCAAAGATACGTTATTTTATTTGTTACCCATTCAACAGTGAGACACGCAAGTGAAATTTAGTAAAACAGCGATTTGTGCTTAGTTTTATAGTGGTATTTCTACTAACTTGAATGACATTAAGTAATGAAAAACCGGCTAAGTGCGAGTCGGACTCGCGCACCGAGGGTTCCGTACAAACCTGTAGGTATATAAGTAATAACTTTAAAATTATTAAAACTATTTTATTATAATATGATGTATTGATGTAACTAAAAATTTACGGCTTTCGCAATTTTTCCTTTATATGTGCTATAAGACGTTGGTTTGTACCAAATTTCAAGATTCTGAGTTCATGGGAAGTACCCTGTAGGTTTTGATTCCCTTGCGAGTTTCGAAAATTTGCGGAAATTCGCGGCATAAACGGCTGTATCTTTTGATTGCGTTGGCTTAGAAGTTTGATTTTTCACAGCTCTCAAGGGACAGTAGACCTGAGTATTTGGTACAAATTTTAGCTTGATACCTCCACGCGTTCCTGAGAAAAAGGGTCTTGACAGACGGACGGACGGACGGACAACAAAGTGATCCTATAAAGGTTCCGTTTTTTCATTTTGAGGTACGGAACCCTAAAACATGCACATTACCTAATTGCAGCAATAAGATGCCAAGCCCCATCAAAGATTTAGGTATTTCAGATACGGGTCTTTCCTTATTCGATATACGGTATTGTATTATTTAAAACGTAATATACTCTGTTATAAAAAAATTGCGCTGCAACCAAAGCTAGGAATCGTTTATAGAAGCGGGCAATAAAACATTCGCAGTGACAATACGGCAGCAAATTAGCAATCAAGGGTGAATGCGCCCCGAGCCACACAATGCCCAGTGATATTGTGAAGAATAAGGACAGACGCTTTGTTCTACACCTATTTATAACCAATTGGTTTACACTTAGGTGAAATAAATCCAATTTTCAGTGCTATTAACATGCAAATACTCGTAAATATTGATACAGTCAATTCTCCAAGGTAGGAATCATAATGACAGCCTAAAGTTCTGTAATATGAGTAATACTAACTTTACTCAATGCGAACTGGAAATTTATTATGTACCTTTAGTACTTTTCTGCAGACGATATTTTTTTTCCCTCAAAAAATCTATTGGTAATACCAAATTCGGGGCGGATAAGGAACGTAAGAAAAATAAAACTCTCGCTTTGCTGATGTCAACTGATGTGAAACAATGTGTAACTTTCGCTGCGATTACAGAATACAGATTCAATTTGATATTCGATCATAGAAGCAAACAATTAAATTAACATGTATTCTTATGATATGGTTTGCTGAGCACATTAGACAACCCCGGTCAAATTACGGGTATATCAAAATAAGCTACATGACTACATGAGGTACGTATACGTTTTTAACCGATTGACACAGATCAAACATCGGTCAATCAATAGATTTCTATCCTTTTCCCGTAGCATACAGGTGCTTGTTTCAGTAATAAGTGGTTTTAACGGACGCAACGAATTATATTCCATCCTCATAGATGTTTATTTTCTTTCCTACCTTGGTTCTTTTTGCTATAACTGGTTTGTATTTCCGATATCGGTTGCCAGTACGTTCGGTCGCGTTCCAGTCGATTTAATATGCAAATCAAACATCGAATTTCCTATCTCAATTCAATACAATACATACATAAATTCACGCCTATATTCCCATAAGTTTTAGGCAGAGCACATACAGCGTAATATTCAGTGGCATTTCTAGCAATTGTTTTAAAGTGCTAAGTGGCTAGAGATATACGACAGCCACGGGAAGAAAAGGGCTGGTGCTACTGTTTCTATTCTAAAAGTATGACCGTTTAGGAGTCAATGTTCCCCTGGTGAAGTTACAGCCAGGACAGCTCCTGATTCTGACACCTGTTAGCTTTCAATATTTTTTTAAGGAACATTTTACGAGTTCGTTGTCTTTGTTCTATAAACAAATGAACTATTCTAATTCTAGCCCAAAGGCCAGGCTGAATAACCATAAAGTTTATGTTTGGTTAATAGGTCGTTAAGCCTGCGACTAAAACGTTTTAGTAGATAGTACCTAAATGCTTATCGTCGCTGAATACTACCTACGCTATTAATACACGTTTACATGTTTAGATTTTAAAGCTAACATGAATGTTATTACTCGATGATGTAGGTTATTGGACATTAAGTAATGCCACAGGGCGCTAGAGATCCCCTGGCCCGTCTCCATACGAATTAACCTCAATTGAGAGTGCCGAGGAGGCGCTTCGCTGATTGAAGACAGTCCACTCTAACAACCAGTAAACGACCCTCCCAGTGTTCCTGCCTCCTCAATGAGCGAGCGAAATTTACTACGAAACAATGCCCCATTTATTTAAGTTTTATTTGAATAGCCACCAATATAATCAGTGACGTACGTGGCTACATGTTGATATAGGTGTGTTGTTAAGTACCGAGATATGATTCAAATATCGATTGATAAAATTCTACGGCTAAAGATAAGTCAGTGTCAAATGTAACAAAGACAACATAGTTAAGAGATCTGTATCAAGTACTTTCAATTTATTCTCTAAGTTTACAAACAAGCAACCTCCAGTAGTAAACCCATAAGGGTACTATGATTTATGTGAAAAGTTACAGTAAATCTTTATTTATGTACCATCTGGTATAAGCAAAGAGGTCCTTTGAACCTCACCCTCATATTGGCTTTCTCAGAAAGTCTTCTTCGTCTCCTCCTAACACGAGCCAAGAGAAATAAATACATATGCGCATCAACCAAGTTCAAAAGATGAGACACAATCTGAAAGTACCGTTGGTATTTTGAATTGCTGATGGTTTACAAACTATTGTTTAGAAAGTATAAAATGTTTAGGCGCACTCGGTTACACGTTGAAATGTTTGCATGCATGTTGTTTGATTGGAGATAATCTATGTAAGTAGCTGGAAGACGAGCTTGGAGCAACAATGTTGCGTAAATGGGACGCGCTCCGCAGTCGTCGTCGCGGTGACAACTACTAGAGCACAAGCGATATTTCAACCACAACCTCCACAACATTCAGTTATTATATTATGGATTATTTATGGCACAATGACACGGATTTATTGAATTACAATAAGAATGAACTAGAGCATTGGTACGCACTGTACTAAGTATATATTTAAATATATCCATAGACCGGAAATCATAATTAAAATTCTATTATCATATGAAGTCTTTTTCATGTGTGCTAAACTGTCATTAACTTAAAAAGAAAAAGCAGAATATGATAATGCTATAAAACACATCAAACGTGGCTAGTATCAAAACGTTTGACCCCAAATAAAACCAGATCCGCCCATAAACAGTTTTCCACTGTTTGATGTTTGCTTTTATCGACAGTTTGGATTCGTGCAGTACCTACTTGTTAGCTATTGGCGAATTTCACCAGCGTTTCTAATATTCCTATACATCTAACCCATTTCCTATTCAAATCAAAACGAGTTTTGAGAACTAAGTTAAATTAGAGATGTATTCCCAGCTTCCCTAGGGCAATAACTTTGGGTAATCGCTAGTATAATGTCCGGGTCCAAACAGGATACACTGCCAATAATAGGCTCAAAGAAACAGAGTAAAAAAAGGGGACGCGGTTACCTGCTCCCTAAAGTTAACACGCAACTTACTGAGGTATCAAAGTAGTATATTGAGTTTTACTTTTTAAGGCAGATGTACGAGTTTTATTACTCCGTACTTTTATACATTATACATACTGATACATTATTATTGTGATAATTGTCTACGTTTAATAGTAAACAACACATTTTATTTGAGCAACCATTAATATCTTAATTTCTCTAAAAAAATTATTTGTTTTACGTTATATAGATTATTATTCTGATAATTGACTACGTTTAATATTTCATAATACACTTTATTTGAGCAACCATCAATATTTTCTAAAATATGTACCTACACTAACAATTACATATCATTATTAATAGTACAATCGAACAAATACAGCAACCAAAACACCCGGATGTCTTGGCAACAAAATAATAATTATAAGCCGACGTGTTTTGCTCATATGGAGCTTTTAAAAAAACGACGAAAGCGCACTTTTCTAAAACCCTAAGTACCAAAACTCGTCGCAAGGCATTGAAGCACTACACTTGAACTGATACATCACTGATTAATATTCAAGAAAAAAGATTTTTAAGTAGTAAGGGGTCGTTGAAGTCAGCGCGAGCGCGGCGTGACACGATAGAGGCGACGCGCGTACGTCCGCCCTCGCTCAAAGGTGGATGCACACTGGCCTGGGCTGACTAATGTTATATTACTGGCCTGGTGAGTGACTACATTGAACAAAACGGAGTCACGGAACTGAGCCAAACCCCAAGGAACCCGGATCACAAATCAAATGGACACGATCGATTGCTTCTAAAGGGGAATAAATATCGGGAATATGGTTAAGCGGTCCCAGATAGGGATCTATTGAAATTAATAACGTTTTTATATTTTGTATTATTAACAATTTCAACTCAGTTAAATAAGAAGTATTGTAACCAGTGGGGTTTGGATATTTGTGACAAAACACACAACTATCGTGATCACAGTGAAATAAATGTATAAGTACCTATACCCTGCTTTCCATACTTTACATATAATAGAGATATGTATTTCCACCAAAAGAGAAGTTTCTTTCAAGAAACGGCTTTACTTTACATTACCTACATAATTTGGCCTGGTTTGTTCGTTATTATGTTTGTTTTTTTCTCAATGAGAAATGGCTATTTATCAGAAAATTAGACGTACATTTTTTTCTAACGGTGTTCTCATGTGTGATACAGCAATAAATCTTTGCAAGGGCATAATTTATTCACTTAAGATCTGACATTCAAAATCTAGTGTTTTTTCTGCTTCTATTCACCATAAATTCAACCTAAGGACATTCAAAAAATTAAATAGGTAACATCATATTATTTTTACTTCACCATCCGGTACTGTGGAGTATTCCCAGTTGGTGATTAGGTAAAGAGAAGCCCATTTTAAAGTCAACCCGGTAATTTCGGTCGTGATGAAGACAGAGCGAGGGGCGCACTATCACACGAGGCACTTGTTGCGCAAGCGCAAGCCACTTCGGATTTATGGGCCGTGCTCGAGTAACACTTGATAACGGCCGACACACAACACACAAACGTTATGTTTATAATGTAAACAAAAAGGGATCATATCAATTGCAAAAGGAGATGTTTCATTCAAGTTTTGTGAAAGATGAATGACGAAATTCCGTGAACATTACTAGGATTATCGTCATCCTTATATAATGTTTTCCCGGTTTTGCCCTAAAGGAGCCCCGCCCGCTTTGGCACCTAATAGCTAATCCCAAGATTTGGCGTAGCCACTAGTTTTATGAAAGCGAGCGTTATCTATCTGACCTACCAACCCCGAGGGAAAACTAGACCTACTATCATACATTTTTAATGTATACCCTATTTCCCCATGTTACACCGAAATCTAACGACTCCCCATACGTTAAAAAAGGGTTAAGGCGATTAATTAAGCTACTGCACGTTCTAGAAAATTAATTATCTTAATAGCTTCTGCCCGGTAATTCGTACGCGTTTAAATTATAGCTATACATATTCTGACGTATTTAAGGTTTATCACAGGAAATTTTCATCAATATCAGTTCGGTAGTTTCTGTATAAATGAGTAAGAACCATTAAAACATATTCAGACTTTGTGTTTATTACATTATAATGGTACCTGAGCGACGGAACCCTGCTAGGATAAATATAGAGAAAACGATTTTTCCCACAAATGAGTCAGATAATTTTTTCGCCCCTGTTCCGTTTCGTTTCTGACCTCTATATTGGAAATTTCATAGAAATAGTTATGACCTGTTTTCGAGAACGTGATTGCAAATGTTTCTAAGTATATACAATTATTTTTCATTTAATGCTGCTAAATATTCGCAAAAACGACACGCTTTCTCTTCTACATTTTTTTTCCTAGATCCACTTCTTTACAATAGACTTAATGCGCGACTAGGTTTATATCCCCTAAACTACATGAAATGTAAATCAACGCTACGAGAAACCCTACAAAATATGTCCTATGACGATACAGAGAAGTTATTTATCGTTTTAAAATAATGTTCTTCTATCATTTCGGGGAACCGTCTAGGTTATAGTATAACTTGACTTAAACTGTAGGTAATAAGAATGATATTGTATATTATTCTGTATATGAATAACATTTTTAATTATTAGTCCTTTTTTGCCTGAAACACAGGGTATCCTTGCTCAGGCACGTGTTATTTGCCTCCAATAGTAAGCTCCTAGTCTATATATATACATTTATTTTATTTGAGTCAAGTAATAAGGCCCATATTTGCAAGTATATACCTTATAGACTAACATACATAAGTACATAACAATATGCAAAACTTATAACATAACATAAAAACACGTTAGACGGCGACGCGCGGCGCAAGTTCTGGGTGACAAATAGCCGGCCTCGAAATCGCCGGAAAACTACACCTTTCCGCCAGATCCCCTCCTTCGTAAAGGTCGACAGCTTGTCAGTTGGTACTCTCACCACAAACTATAGTAAAACTGATGTGCATTATGTTTTATCAATAAATTATTATTACTATTAATGGAATCATCATCATTACTTAAAAGCCTTGCTCTTGTCGGTGGAGTAACCGCCACTTTTCTCTGTCCATTGCCATGGAATAGGTGGGATAAATTAGAAGGACATTAAAATATACTAGGTAGTGGTCAGTGTTAAACATATGAAAATACACATACATAATTCTTGTACATTGTTAAGTAAGTACTACCCGTTGGTTACGACGCGGCGTCGGCGACGCATTACGTCCCTTGTGCTAATCTTGGCAGACCGCCAGGCACGCGTCGGCTGGGGTGGTTGAAGGGACTCCAGACCAGAATAATGCTAGTACCTAAACTCTGTTGGCGGTAACGATCGCCCAGTAATAGGCACCAGGATAAACATAAACATGACAAGTACGAAACTAACATGGCATGCGTACAAGATATGTGTGTCGACCTACGCATTTTGACATAGAAAATGCAACATGTTTTAGGTAATTTAAGAGGGATAGCTAGGCACTACAAACTACCTCCCATCATGTTTGTGCATGTTACATTTCATATGTATTGTCAAAAGTTTAGTCATTCATAATTTATTCGTTATGTAATAAACAGACGCCGAATATATTTTATACATTGTACATGGCACTGCTCATCATTCTTGATTAAATTAAACTCCAGCTTATATGTAGGTAATTATAATAGAGCTAAGTACTTAGTTTCAGTAGCAGCCGAAGTGCTCAAAGAGTTCTGAACAAGCTCTTATATCGTTTGTATTAAGATCACTGTAGGCACTTCATATGCATAGCTACTTCTACTGATGACTGTATGTCAACGTGAGTGTCATGTCATTATAATGTTGGCGGTGATGGGCAAAAAACAAACAACTTGTTTTGGTTAATTCACTGATCAATCTCAGCACCCACGTAAAAAGATCACCTATAATATGCGACAAGCATTTGATCGCTCGTAAATCAAAACCAAGGTATGTATAGGTACACGAAGGAATTGAAACTACCGACCTATATTATATAAATCAGCACAAATCAACTAACCTTAATAGTCTAACAATAAGCTAAGATGGGGCAAGAACGATCGATGCATCAAATTAAATCGCAATTGAAACCAATTGGTGGCTCGTTCGTAACCAGAACCACCGAATGTTTGTTCATTTGATGCTAATGTACCGTCAGCGTCGGGGAGAAACGCAAAAACTCGTATCGACAGCAAATGCTCCGAGCTATTTAACCGCAGCAATTAATACTAACAGTAATTACTATCGGTTCCTTTAACCGCCTCGGACATAACGGATACACTGATTCACCTTATCGATAAAATGAAATTACGGTTTTCATATAAGGCACATAGCGCAAGCGCCGCTTTCATAACGCGGAAAAGCTTTGGTAATCGAAAGTTATATCGAACAACGATAGCATCGATTCAACAGTGCTTTGTAGCGACTACAAAAGTCAAAAACTGTACAATGGCGACGCAAGAACGATGAATGTGCGTGCTCTCGCGTTGAATTATTTATGGCGGCAATGCTTTGCCGGACAGTAAATTAGGAGAACAAAAACAACTATCCAGCGGCCTCTCATTGAAAACTCTACTCTTTCTTTGTCAGGGCGAATTTAATGAGCACACGAACACAATTAATGCGGCAACTTACCGTTAATTTCCCAAACTATAACGAAGATTCATTCATTAGTCTATTTAATGTCGCTCAACAATCCTTTTTATTTGCCTTTGTTTTCTGAACTAATGTTTGACGAATATCTTGGAAAACAAACGATTACACTTTTATAAACCGTGTGTATACATACATACATGTGCGCTAATTGAAGATATCGCGCTTAAAATTATAGATCGGTAAATCAAATAGCCGATTTTCATCATCAATTAGCATTTAATGGGTCTTACTAGGGCAACGATCGCTATTTCACTCCACAGTCATAGCTACATGTGTACCGCAGCCTAGTTCTAAAAGTAAAGGTTACATAATGTCGATAGCGAATGTTGCTCCTTTATAAATTATATAAAGCCAGCAGTAAACATGTGAAGGCAACATCAATGTACCCAATTACAAATAACGGGCGGCATCATTGAAATTTATACTCGATTCTGCTCTTAGCGCCATCTGTTGCTACTCCTCAGGTTACATATATGTGAATAACGAAAATTTTATAAAGGTACGTATAACGCAATATATGCGCAGAAGTGCATGCATTGAGACTAACAAAGCTTATCGGTTCTGAGAAGTCTACTATCCGCTCTAGCCAGCCACCCAGCAAAACAAATTTATACTTCGTATGATATTGATAATCTTCGAGGAAGTAGAAACGATCTGCTATTTCAACATAATAGGAATAATAAGAGGTAATTAGATAGCTATTAGAACATACTTGATTGTGTCGTTTTTATAGAGTATCGATGAAATAGTACATTAAAAATACTCGTTCTTAGCTTTCCTATTGAAATATGTCACTCAATATCACATATCATGGTTTCCGGATGCAGGATGCAGTTTGTAGCGGTCGCTGTGTGAAAACGTTTCAAAGCTCGCATCGCATCACAATGTGACAGCGGCATTTGGCGAATGGCACACATACTCGCTACCCAATATGGCAGCAGTGGCCGCGCCGCCGGCAACTAGCAGCCCAAGGTGCTGCAAACCACTATTCTATAATAGGGGTGTGACCTGACATTTTTTCCGATGCCATTCGAACCAGTTTCTGAAGAAGAACCAATGTTCGTATGGGAGCCACTACAATTAAAGAACGTAGCTTCCTAAGAAAATTAGTCAAATATTGGCGCTCGCGGCAGCTGAAACGCTTCATACTAATTGACGTAAAAGTATGACGTAACAATCTGCTATTTGTACTAATCGTTGTATGGAAAATTAAGTAAATCGCCGTATCGGTCGCGTAATACTTTATAATTGTCATACAATTTTGTTTCTATAAAAGCGTAAGGATTCTATTGGTAGCTTTTAATTGAACCTTGGACAATTAAACAACCGTTTATTTTACTGTTTTGTCGGCGTGATTGACATATACCCATGCCGAATCACAGTTTTCTAGTAGCAATGGTTACTGAGCTAAGCCGAAAACGGACGGACAGAAGGACATGGCGAAACTATAAGGGTTCCTTGGTGACTACGGAACCCTAAAAACTGTTATTTTTTCTAAACTTTCAAGGTCCAACATCTTTATATGGTTTTCATTATATTTTTTAAATTGTACTTTATTTAAATAATTAGATGGTTTACTATCCATTTAGCAACTCTACGTTATCAATTTGAATGACGAACATGTGTCTACACCCCTATTGTATCCGTGTCGACTTAGGTCACACGAGAACTCTATAATCTATACGTTCAACACGCGAATGTCAAGATTGTCAATCGACTTTATATCGTTGTGAAAGTTAAGAAACGTTCCATGTAGACCCCCCTGTCAACCGCATAAACAAGACACCTAAGAATACTAATACATATTAAGTTACATTGTTTTAAAACAACCTATTAGTTAACCAAGCTGCTGGCATCTCATCCGTGGTAAACTTTACAAGTTGGCAGAGCAAGCGTCGCGCGTCGATTAAATTCTGTCTACAGTGAACTTATCGGGTTTCAGCTGACTGCTCTAGTTAATCGGGCGCGCGGTGCTAGCTTCTTTATGGGACGAGACGAATATTATAATACTTCACGTGTTAAAACGCAGCTCATAACTTAACTGAAATGCCTTTGTGACAGGTTTAGAAGAAAGTACTAATTGACCGGTAATTTGTTTTCAATGGGAACAGTAATTACAAAACTCGTTCCTAAATAAAAGAAGAAATATTAGGTAATAGGTACTTACGTTTGTTGTGAGTTGAGTAGTCAAAGTGTGTACTTTTTCTTTGGCATCTGCAAGCTCTCTTCTCAGCTTCCGTACCTGTTGACGTGAAGTCGTTTTAGTTGGCAGTATCTAAGGTAAGATCTTTTATCTCATGAAAACAGGTTTGTCATACTTGAGCGCATCTGCACTTAATCTGAGTTGGTAAGCTCGGGAACGATCTATGTTACACAGTGGCAATGTACATTATATATTAGTATAGAGAGAAAAATACCTCCTACATAGAAGATACTAAACAGGGGTGTACACTATTATCACTTGACAAAGACTTGACGCTTTCTTATATTCTGCGTGCAACAGTAAACATTTCTGCAGGCAGTGTACGAATTGTACGATAGTCATATTACTTTATATTATTACATTACATAGACGTTAACATAGACCCTACTCATTTGTTTACTCCTACAATGCTTTGTAGGGTAGTTACCTAACTGGTTAAATAAAGCTAATCTTTATATAACATCAAAATCATTTACGACTACGGAGTTTGTTTCAAGGATTAAGTCGCCTGCTTTTGTTTAAGTTTGAGTTTGTTATTCCGTGTATTTTCATACATTTAACTTAAGCTCTATGAGACAACTTATATAGAGGAAACCAGTCCGTAAGTTGCTAGATTAGACTGTGTGAACTACAAAGTGAGTTAACGTACGTAGGACGTAGTTTATAATATTTATATTTTTTGACACGTAAAATATTTTTTTATTATCATGAAGCGAGTTTGAGTATTATATCAGCGTCACCTGCCTGTTTTAAATAAATAGTCTCGATTGATTCATATTAAGTCAAGAAATCCTAAAATCCAGGCAATTACTGGTATTCTCCATGTCATGTTTTTTCTTATACTTATGACTCGTTTGACCGAAAACCATACCGGATTAACATATACGTCTGTATGTAGTGTCGTGAGAGCAGTAGCTCTAGCTAAGCCATATCTATTCCGCTTATTCACCGGTATACTTAGATCTGATCTGCGACACTGACAGACGCGTAACGGATTTCAACGGTGTGATCCTTTTACGTTGGTATTACCTTATAGGCACCGTGTCTTGAATTATTTTAACCGACCACACCCGTTTTGGTACTCTGAGATATACCCACACGGCCCGAAGTACTTGTCTAGGAGTAGTAATAGAACGTCAAAGAAAAAATAACAGATCGTGTCTTCAAAACGTGGAAATCGATATAGCCGTAATACGGCGACAATTTCGAGGTCGCTTTACAGTTGAGAAAGCCATCGAGTAAAACTTTTATTGTCACTGCACTAGTGTTGTGAGTCAGAGTAAAGCCAATCCTTAAAAACTTCATCATTCCTCATAACGCGAACAAAAATTAGGGCTTTAATGCCCAATATCTCGCAAACGAATCACAGAGTTGAAAAACGGTTTTAAGAAACCCATAATATTTTTGAACAAGCTCTCCAACTATATCCACTAAGGGTTTAACGACATACGAAAATATTACATCCCCAATTTTGGGATCAAAATTTTATTTTACTGTTTTGTCGGCGTAATTGATTTATACCCATGCCGAATTACAGTTTTCTAGTAGTAAGCCGCAGATGGCCAGGCGGTCATGGCGAAACTGTAAGGGTTCCTTGTTGACTATGGAACCCTAAAAAGTAATGTTAATATTATGTATATGGCAAGAAATGCATACTTACATCGTGCGCCTGCCTCTCTTCTGAGCCCGCGCCGGCCGCCAGAGACGAAGCCGTTGACACCAGCGACGCGGTCGAACCGTGAACTGTTTCAAACAGAAGAGGTTAGATTAGGAACCGCTACCAAGAAACCGCACGTGTTTTTCAATTCATATATAATAATAATACCTCCACAACCGCGAGGTGTACAGTCTCAGGGATTATTTCCTAAACAACGAGTGTGGTGTGCATCGCGACGTAGTAGCAGTAGGCGGAAACTTCACCCCGCTCTCCTTGGCAAACGAGAACTGGCGCAGACTTAAAGTAATGAGCGCCGAGGACCGCAGGGCAGTGTGGAGGGGCAAGGAGCTACACGGGCGGTTCTGCAAGGCCCTCACAGGGCCCGATGTAGATCTGCTCGCGTCGGTGAACTGGCTACGTTTCGGGGATCTCTTCGGGGAAACCGAAGGTTTTGTCTGTGCAATTGCGGACGAAGTTATCATGACGAACAATTACCGGATTACTGGTCCTGAAGGACGGTACGGTCGACATTTGTCGGGCATGCCGCCGTCCCGGGGAGTCACTCGGGCATATTATCTCCGGTTGTGGTCATCTTGCTAACGGCGAGAACTTGCACAGACATAACCTTGTAGCCATAATTATTCACCAGCAACTTGCTCTGTTATACGGTCTTGTGGCCTCCGAAGTGCCTTACTATAAGTACACACCTGCGCCAGTTCTCGAAAATGGTCGTGCCACGCTCTGTTGGGATCGATCTGTCATTAAGGACAGGACTATTCTTGCCAATAGGCCTGATATTGTGCTGACAGATCAATTGAAACGCCAATCAGTGCTCGTCGACATCACCATCATCCCCCATGACGAGAACCTCTTGAAGGTCGAGAAGGATATTGATTCGACGATCATCGTCCCGATAGTAATTTCGGCGAACGGTTTAATAGCGAAGTCTCGACCATCACCTCAAGAGACTTTCTCTAGATGGCTGGATCAAGGGTCAGATACAGAAAGCGGTACTCCTGGATACTGCACGGATAGTCAGAAGGTTCCTGTCTCTGTCGCCCTAACCCGGTAGTTTACGCCCCGCCTCGCTGCCGGCTGCACCCTAGGTTAGGTTTGTATAATGATTTTATGTTTTGTATGTATAGTTTTATATTTTACTTTTTATATAATTATTGTAAAAACCTAGTCTAAGAAGAACATTGAAAAAAGAGAATAATAATAAATATTAGGGGACAATCTTATACAAATCGACCTAGTGCCAAACTAAGCAAAGCTTGTACTATGGGTACTAGACGACGATAAGCATACCTACTCATATAGATAAATAAATACTAAAATACATAGAAAACATCCATAACTCAAGAACAAATATTCGTGCTCATCACACAAATAAATGCCCTTACCAGGATTCGAACCCGGGACCTCTTGCTTCGTAGGCAGGGTCACTACCAACTAGGCTAAAGCGGTTGTCAAATAGTAGTAATAGTAGTCTATATTCATATACTCGTAGTCCTCCGTTACGAGGAAGGTGACCCTTACAACTGTCTCAGATAAAGACGTATAAAGGTAGTTTTCCACCGGCGAGGCGAGGCGGGGCGGGGCGTGGATGGGCGAAAATTGAAATTAGTATGGGACTTACTACCTATTTGCACTGAGGCTCGTAAATCCGAACTTCGTGATATGATACAGGCAAAGCAAATTGACGAGTGGAACCGTAAAAACTGTGAGACGTGAGGTTTGGTTCGGGGATACTATAGGGTAAATCCCTGATAGACGATGGACTATACAAGGGAGATAATGCCTATTGGAATAATTAATAAAACTGGAGTGACAAGACAAGGCGTCGGCAATGTTTGTTGTGTTAATTAATGCAGTTATTACAGAAAAATCCTTGTTGATTCTCAAGAAAAAAAGAGAGTCGAAATTGTTGACGGGAATTATGGGTGCGGAGAAATAAAAATAAAAGCATACTTGTCGAAGGTTCATAAACGCAACGTTTTCCCGAGTTTTACTTCGCCGAAAACGGATCACCGAATTTTTACAATCCAAATATTTTGTTGTGCACATATTTATTATACCACTGATTCTATTCTACAGTCCGTCTTACACTTTCAAATTTTCTCATTTGACAACCCATTTGTGAACCGTATATTCATAATTTCGATGTTACGAAAAGTCGAATTAACGTTTTCCACACAACACAGATACATATTTATCTATCAGTTATATGGTATAATACTACTACTACTAGGCGATATAAGTATGTTTGATATAACGTTCAGTGGGTATAATGGAGTACTGTTATAATCTGGAATACGTACTCCTATTATAAATGTTTATTTTCCAGAAAAATAGGTTATATTATTAACTGTGACTCCAAACGAAACTGTGCCAGAAAAGTAGGTCATATACAAATCGTAATATATACTCGTAATATAACATAATACATAATAACATTTGAAATATTATTCAAACCAACCCATCTCTACCTCTGGATATCGGGTTACCTACCTATTATACTCTAAGGCAGGTCTGTGTAGGTACGACGACGAGCGAAGCGAGGGGGAGTGTTAGGAAGAACTGCGCTCTACAGCGCCTGCCAGAACCTTTATTTAAATAATTCTGTACTTTTTTTAAGAATACAGTTATCAAATGTATTTTCTTTAGAAATATCTGGACAATGACATTACGGAGTTTTAACCCTACGGATAGAACAAATAATTGGCTCGTACGTGCGGAATCATAATCAATGAGATTTTTCATCAACTGGGAAATAAAATAGAAACGGTAAAAAATCGGTCAACAGAAAACATTTTAAATGAAGCTTCGGACAAACGCCAAAAGTGGGAACGTTAAAATCGATTGTGATATTAAGGCTTATGTTTTTAGAGGTTGTGATAGGTAAACATTTTTAAATAAAACAGATAACTTATGCTAATAATTTTATATGACCATCTTTTCTGATAGGTATTCTTATGGCCACTATAACCAGACAGCCCGAGACATAAATGGAAGGTACCGAGGTGTCAATTTTAAAGACTTACTTAGGCATGTTGATGGTTTATTTCTCCTTACAGCTCTACGAATTAGGTACCTACACACCAAGTTAAAGCCTTATCACGAAAAGAGTCGTGCATATTAATGGCCTGGTTAATCAAATAATAACTATGGCCAACTGCATAACTACCCTACTCATATTCAGAAGTTTTTTAGTAGCAAAGATATAATTATTCTATATAAGCTTTCGAGCATCATGCTGAGTAGGGCCCATTTCGTGACACTGCACAGATTTATTTCTTCTTTTGTCTTTGTCCTGTAATACTGTGTTTTGTTGTGTTGTGTCATAAATAAATATATTTGATTTGATTTGATTTTGATTTGAAATAGTTAAGTAGTTAGTTCCCCGAACGTCGACCACCCGAACCAAATTTCATTACTTTTTTCATATTATTATAGTTTGATGTTTCATATTATTATAGTTTGAAATTACATATGAATTTCACTCGTTACATTGCGAGAAAGCCCGTTTCACTTGCGCAACACACATGTAATATATACATTACATATTAATATTTAATGAACTTGATAATTCATTATTTTATTAATAGTTAATTAAAACGTTATGATTATGAATAGTCACTGACGAAGACAGAAAGTGTTGCGTTGTTCATTACTTTAAGATATATGGCGCTAGATTCATATAAGGAGTACCTATATTATCAGACGTACTCTTCTAGTAGAAACTTACGCGAAGTTCAAGAATTTTTAACAATACAAAGGCAGGACAATATTTTTCTCTAGGAATAACCGTTTTACCGGCTTCGAGTAGCCGGAAACGTCACTTTCTCACATCACCTGCATCGTTGTTACCATTTTATCGTGTGTTACTTTATTACTGTATATAAACCTTTATCAGCCGTTAATACGGTTGCCGGAGAGGCTAATTGGAGCACATTATTTATAGAAGTAGGTTAATCAGGAATAGCAAAACAAGTATAGTAGTAATAGACATACATTTACTCGTATAAAATAGTTATTTGTTATACAAGGGTGCAAAGTTGTATTTTACCCGCGAGTGTGGAATGGAATTGAAACACGAGCAAGCGAAAGGATGTGTGTGCGAGTCGGATTTTAGTTTCCCATACATTTTGAGACCCAGCGCCTGATGAAGGCAACAAGCAATTTGTTAAAAGTTCTTAAATATTTATTTTATTATGTTTTTTAGTATTTATTGTTATAGCGGCAACAGAAATACATCATCTGTGTTTTTTTTTGTATTATGAGCGTCTTACGTTTTGTTATCTGTCAAAAGCTACTTAAACACGCTCTAAGGTCAAATTACTTTTCCCCACTAGTGGATAAAATGCGTTTATGCCCTCTGGTTTTAAAGGATAAGAGACGGCTTTCCGAGGAAGTGAGAGGAAAAAAATATACAATGCTATTATTAATAAAATGTTGCATAGGTGTATGATGCCAAAAATTGTTAATGTTGATGTTGATGTTGTGAAGGGACGCCTGGCCGGAAACAGGCGGGCGGTCGATCGCTTGTCGCGTTCATTCAGCCCCATTCCCTAGGGTTGGAGCCTCAGGTTCCTGTATCCATATTTTAAGCGTAAGAACATATCTAATTAGGTATGTGTTTAGTTTTCACATTGAGTGGCGTAGATAAAACTACCCGTACATGTTGAGTACATTTTATGTTAGTATAACAAGGTAAATACCTGAATGTAACTTATTAAAAGTTAGGCGAAGGATGATAATAAAAGATACCCACGTGTAAAAACGTAACGTAGCCCTACCTTTGTCAAGCAGTGAAGTAAAAATCCAACGATTCATTGTGAACTAAATTATGAATGGAACTCTGTGGTTGCGAGACCAGTGCAGGCCAGTGCAAATCTATATCTTTATGTTTTTTCTCCTTTTTTTAATAAATTCAATAAATGGCACTTGTAAGTCGTTGGAAACTGGCCAACCATATAGCAATGGATAGCAACGATGAATAGAAATAAAATTGTATAAATACCAAGTCCGCGTAGCTACTTTCCCTGCTGACGGGACAGTACTCCTAATTTACTAAATAGTTGAGTCAACCGATTTTCTCCTGTAACTTTTTAATGAACATGGTACTCCTCCCTGCCAACTTGTTCGATTCCAGTAGGTACTTCAGGCTAGTACGATACCGTTTAACGCCGACATAAAGCATTCGCCTCTCTCACTCGAAGGCGGATCACAGACGGTGTATCGCGGCTGAGCGTTTTGATATTTTAGCATGATGCTGTAGGTAAATCGCGCGACCTTTACACACGTGCGTAGCGGTGCAGGAAGCCAAAATGCCCGTATTGTAAGTCGTTGGAAACTGGCCAACCATATAGCAATGGATAGCAACGATAAATAGAAATAAAATGGTATAAATACCAAGTCCGCGTAGCTACTTTCCCTGCTGACGGGACAGTACTCCTAATTTACTAAATAGTTGAGTCAACCGATTTTCTCCTGTAACTTTTTAATGAACATGGTACACCTCCCTGCCAACTTGTTCGATTCCAGTAGGTACTTTAGGCTAGTACGATACCGTTTAACGCCGACATAAAGCATTCGCCTCTCTCACTCGAAGGCGGATCGCAGACGGTGTATCGCGGCTGAGCGTTTTGATATTTTAGCATGATGCTGTAGGTAAATCGCGCGACCTTTACACACGTGCGTAGCGGTGCAGGAAGCCAAAATGCCCGTATCCATTGATACTTAAATGAACGAGCGAGCGAAGCCAACTAAATTATTCGTTTCAGCGTGGACAAAAAATATTTCCTAGGTATGTCTGTCCGGGTGTCTCTACTCGTACATGTAGCATTTTTTAAAGATTCGCGATTTCTACAGCTTACAGCACGGCTATCACTAGACGGCGCACGAGTTCTCTCGATTTTTCTCGCACTATCCGTCTCTCTCTTATTAGAACACTTAGAACAAGAGTATGTCGCGGCCGTCTCATGATAGCCGTGCAGAGCCACTAGTTTATCGTACATCAACGAGGAGGTATCCCAGTCCTTATTGCGTACTATATTCTGTTCAAGCGGCCTTTAGACCTGGCTAAATGTAGGGCACTGACTTGGGGAGGGGAGTTAAACCATCACGCTCTAAGGAGTAATGCTAGCTTTAAAGGCCACCTCAGGGCGCGAAGCTGCATTTGAAATCTTAATTCAACGGGGTATTGGCATCTGTCGAATACAGCTTCACTCCCTGAGCATATATTAGTTGTATATTGGTCAAGCCCTACGTAGGAGAGGGCCACATTTTCTTCAAAAGATCATTATTGGATATATTACCGTCATCATTCTTCTTGGCGTAGTGGTGGGAATGTCGCGGCGTGTGTATCACGTTCCCGGGCTGGTGCGTGGGGCTCAGGGCCGACCGCGGCGAGGGCGACGGCGGCTCCGACACGCCGTAGTTGAGACCTGGACGGTGGGAAATGGGTGGAACTTGACAATTCTGAATCTTCGCAAGAGTCTGGACCAAAACAAGGGAAACTGATCGAGATAATTATCGTATAGAGTAAGGCTTTCATAGTACAATTCGTTAGAACGATCGCGGCCCAGTCAGCCGAACGTCGGTGGTTTTATCGATCTTTCCTTACCTAATTTAAAATATAGTTAGCAAACGGTGCAGCCGGTCGCAAAAATTATATGATTAAGGATAGCTAAATGACACGGGGTAATTGATCGTTTACTTAAATATTTGAAGAATGTCACTACTCAGGTATTTTGCAATTAAGAGTTTTTAATCGGGTATTAAACATCATGTTTGTATGAACGTAAATCGCGTAATATTGGCCTTTGTAGATCAGAGGCTCTAGTATAAGTTTTGCCGAAACAAAACGTTACGACCGCGTTTGCGTTTAGCTGTCAAATCCCATACAAATTGAGGGTAAAACGCAAACGCGATCGTAACGTTTTCTTTCGGTAAAACGTATACTAGAGCCTCTGTGCCAATGTGACGAGAAGTGAAGTAGGTAGGTAAATAAACAATGAGCTTACCTTGTCCCCCTGGTCCGTATTGCACCGGCAGACAGTAATAAGGCTCATAGTCACTCTCGGAAGACCTCTGGAGCATCGACGGATACAGTTTCTCAGACTTCGTAGACCTGGAATTGCACCACTTGTTAACGTGTTGGTCAGAGACTGCAGTTCCCAGAATACATAAGGCACGGCATGTGGACGATACATTCAGCTGACAAAAGCCCTTTATAATAGGTCGCAACGTGAATTATCTATATTTAAATAGCTTGTAGTACAGTTTTATGAGATAAAACAAAATAAAAATGTTGAATGATGTCAATCGAATCAACTTACAAAACAATCTGAGACGTCATTGATGGCTTCAAAAATAATGAGCGTTTGTGATGTGTAGCGAAATGTAATTAAAACAATTAATTAGTGGAAAGAAGCCGTGCCATATCATGCGAGTTTAATTAATAATAATTGAATGAAACGTGAAGCGTACCACCTGGAAGCCAAAACAAACAAATCTCCAACCGTGGCATACCTTGGGAACGTCCTATCTCTCAGATAGCTAAAAATTTTAATCATCAGTCAGATATTTCAATGGCATTTTAATATCAGAAGGAAAGAGTGATTTCAATGGAAATGAAATAAGAAGTTTAAGCATAGCTGATGATCATCGAATGAGTTTAGTGATTGACAATGAGATGTGTGAATGATTATGCCATAGTCCTCATCGTGGCTATTTGGTTATTCACTACTAGAATACTTTGTAGGTCAATCTTTGGTCCGGTACTGGAAATCTGTATTATCCCACATTAAGGCGGCTTGAATTTTAGTGTGAAGATCCACCGTCATCGTCAAAAATCTGATAATAGGTGGCGAGTTCTTTTGTTGCAATGCTCAATAGATACAATACAATTCTGTAGCTGCTAATCGCTCGTATAATTTGGTCGCTACTTGCTTGCTGTAGATTTATGTAACACCAACACTACACCTACTTCCCGCAAAAGCTGTCGTAGCTCTATCAATACTATAAAAACAATATTATAACACGTCGTCACTGCTCTCTTGTATCTCGAAACTCGTACTAGAATACGATTAATTAGGTGCCGATGCTTCAATTAGAACCCATTTTTTTTAATAAGTCTGGTGTTGATTTGGCACATAAGGCACATCAGACTTGATGGATAGTTCCGGACCCACCTAATGCTGTTGCTTCGGTTTAGCCTGGAGCCCTGTGGCTCCCGGTGCATGATGAGCTTATTGTGAGTGAGTGAGCTGCGGTGGTGTGAGTTAGGAGAGGAGTGGTTGTGCGCGGCGGAGTGCAGTGACGTGAGGGACTCCATCGACTCGCCCTCGGACAGCCGGCCGCTCGCTGAATAAGTGTTGCTGAAAGGGGAAATGCGATCAAGGGACATGCTGGCCAGTTGTAAATTAATATTCAAACAAAAAAAAAAATCTCCTGCAACTGGCCACTGATAAGCTTGAATGATAAAAAAAATCTGCGTCTGTGGAGATATATCTGTTGGGTAAAAACAAAACACAAAATGCACACGGGTAGTGGGCATGGACGGAATGAACTAGGTATGTTAATGATTATGACGATGCTATGATACATATAAGAGTGAATAGGTTGTACAGCTTTCAGTTTTCAACGTAAGGAATTATTGTTATTACACAACAACTCCACACCACTCTCTGTCATACGATACTATTGTACAAACAATGGTATAATCACCTGTGCCTGAGCCAAGGAGCATATGGAATTCCATAATCCGACTTCACTTCTGAATAAGTTTGAGTATCAGACAGACTGCCATCACTGATCTTGATTCCACCTCTTGGTGTAATTCTGTAAATAATATTAATTGTAAGACTATTCTAATACTACAGTTGTGGTCAGAACCGATATCTAACTGGAACTGATATAAAAGTTCCCAGGATCTTACAAGTGTCTATGTGTATCCAACTTGTTTGCTTACAATGATAAGATATGGCACGTAAACAGAAAATATTTGGTGATTTATAAACACTGGAAATAAACATGTACCTGAAAGTATGTGTCATTTCTTCCTATTAGACTTAATAGATTTATTTCCTATTATTAACATCACACAAAAAAACAAAACACATCACAATGAATTTGCTCGCACTGATATCAACAGACTATACTTACTTCTTCATACTTAGACTGAGCAACACGGCCACAGGCCCGGATTAGGCATTTATAATAACGAATACATCTGATACAAGATATTTTATCAGACCTCTCAAATGAACCTATTGATAGGTATATTCTATTTTTCAATTGTGTTTTATTATCATTATTAGCATGAGCATTAAAAAAAAAAACCAGTTATAACTTACTTTTAGCTGTACCAAACAAGCACAGTCACTAACACACAATCAGTGAGGAAAATATTACAGCTGACTGTAGGTACTTTATACTAAAATTGAATCTCACATATAATAAGTTTTCTCCTAATCTATCTAATATACACAATGGGCCCAAATAACATGACTGACTTTATAGTTGTAGTTGTTCCTGGCCATATTAGGAGACTAGATAGATGGTCATTTGACTGTGTAATATAGACATTATTGATTTTAAATATTGCCTTTTCAATTGCTATTAATGTAACAAAGTTATTAACACAATATCAAAATGACAGATCAATCTTGAAACAAATCTACACTTTTCAAGTTTGGCAAAGTCCAGCCCTGTATTTGAGTTATTAATCTACAAGTACATCACCACCAGTAAAAACTACTTTTATATCTCTGTCTAACATTAAAGAAATGAACATACTGTCTCAGCAGTCATCTAAATTGTTTAATTGTTAATGTTGGCTGGACAATTGTCTTACCAATTACCACATTGTGTTGACTGTTCAGCAATCAGCTGTTTGGTGCAATGTCTTAAAATTTGTACTATAGTACAATCAAACCGACTGAAAGCTTAACTAATTATGCTCTAGCCACTAGCCACCCATCATACAATAAAAAATTGTAATGATTTTGAATCAATTTTAATGGGAAATAGAGTTGAAGTTCAACTCCATGTCAATTTTAGAATGGTATATATTCCACTAAAGAGGATGTAACTTTTAATAGGTCTTTTGGTGACTAGAGGCTCATCACCCCAACGAATCCATACATTAGGCATAAGTACTGCAAATTGAATTCTTTAAATTTAAGTGTCCTGTACACCAACGGAATACATATTTCAATAGTCAATACCTATGGTGATGAAATAACGCAGCAAAATCGTGTGTCCCAGGCTTAGGAAGAGATTGTGAACCGAGTAGCCTCTCCCGTACAGAGGCGGACAGCTGGGCTGCAGCCGTGCCTCCAAGCGAGTAAGACTTCGGACCGATGCCATTTTCTGTTTATACACGAGAAAATATAAAATTACAGATCCAATATTTGCTAGTAAAGGAGAACACGGAATCATATTTCGGAAACAAATTTTATAGCGATAACTTACTGTGAATCTGAAGATCTTGCGTGCAAGTTTGGGTGCCGCCAGATACCTTAACCTTAGTACGGGGAACAGCTGAAACTTGAGCCATTCTACCACCTAGAACAACAAACGATGCTAACAATTTAATTGCGTTGCACGATCTCCATCGATCTCAAAATGAACACCTTGGCTTGGTTAGTTATCATTATCAATATCATTTTTCCAAATTTCCCACTTTACCAAAATTAAAACTACAAAATAAAACAAGATAAATTATTCACGATTGGCGCGTAGATTAAACTTTGAGATTGAGTTTGACAAATGTTTTTTTTTTTATTTTCTCATACGTTCGGGATATCAGTTAAGCACTGTTCAAAAATATTATTTTTTAAGTTAATTCGTAATAATTTGAACTTATGATAGTAAGAACAACTATATATTTTCGCATTACATTGCCCTGAATTTTATTGGTGTTAATCACTTACTTTTACAACAGCTCCATCTACATTGACAAAGATGCCATAAGTTTCAAAATACTGTCGATAGATGTCGTGTGCTATGCTACTGTAGCTCTATCTAGTGGCGAGTAGTATTATGTAAGTTTGTCTTTCAGACTTATTATACTAGATGGCTCTATATGTATAACTAAAGAGTTTGAACAATACTGATATTCTTTCGATTCGTTTAACTTGTTGTTACAATAAGGGCATTTTCAATAATTCGTGTACCCAATTAGCGTGAGGACAATTAAGTTTGTACAAAAATGTTTTCAGTTTATATACTTACAGGTTAATTAAATGTGAAACAAGTTCATTTTCACATAATTTGTATGCTCAATGTTCGTCACAACACTGACACTGAGTTAATTTTAACAACTCACGCTAATTGGGTACACGAATGATTGGAAATGGCCATAAAATATTTAGAAGAGATTGTACTAGAAATATCCATCAGTGATATTTTTTAAACCCGGGGTCTAAGAAATTACATAATAAGGCAAGCATACCAGTTGTCAGCAGATTTCTATTTACTTGCACGTTCAACGTTAGATGCAGATTAATGGATGTTTTACCTTAAAAGTCGTGGTAATACGCAATCCCAATATTTGAAGATTTTAGTTACAGGCCTTTTTGACTAAATCTACAAATATTTGACTGGTACACCTACCTACATAATGCAACGCTATAATCGAATCCTATGAATTAATTAAGTACCTAAACAATTACCCAAAACTTCGCCTTGCTTATAACCAAGGTGTAAACCGTCACAGTAACAATCGCATGGCTAAAATAAATGATCAGTCGCTTTAGCAGTAACCTAATGAACTCGAGTTCGATGCTACATAAACTTGTAATTTACCGTGCCCATGCTGCGGGGGGCTGTTGGACTGTGGAGCAGCAGGTTGCTGGAGTCCGTTCTGCCTCTTCACGTAGCCGAAGTTTTGTGGCACCTTAGCCTTGCTGGAGCAGGTGCTGCCGTTGCCTCCGCTGGACACGCTCGAAGGGCGTGATGAGGAGCCGCTGGGCGATTGGATCTGAAAAACAGTGAACAAATTGTCAGATATTCAGATCATTACACTTCCAGTGGCGGATCCAGGATTATGGTTTGCCGGTTTCAATTAGATTTTAGCCGAATGTAATGCCCCTTAGCCTTGTTGCCACCTAGCCCCTCGCCGTCCTCCCTGGATCCGCTAGGTACAGCGGGCGTAGCATGGTTGATATTTTATCACTTATCGTTTCAGTTATTCATTGTAAGTACGTAAGTAGTTAGGTCTACAAAGTATTGCAATTCGTGGATGAGTAGGTAAGCGTTTGTCTAAATATAACAATTAAAAAAAAGAAAATTTGGGAAAACTTGGCACACTACAAACGGGTGCAATATGTCACATCAACTTAGTATAGTTGGAAGCCATCCGCCATGCATTACTAACCAGTCTAACTATAGCAAGTTGTTGGGACAAATTGCCGGGCCTTTTAAACGCGAGCATTTGGCTGTATGTAGTAATTTGTCTTGGTCAAAACATATGGTTAAAAGCTAAAAAGTATACAGAATTTCATACACTTTCTTGGCCGCCAAAACTGTACAGTTTTAATGACTAGTAAACTTTTTTTAATTTGCACTCGTCAGTAACAGGGAACTTCACGTACTACTTTTGCTACAGTAAGACGAACATTTCCGAGCACATTGGAGAAAAAATCATTTATATGTATATCATCTGCACTAAAATCTATAAATAACTTCCATTAAGTAGGTATTTTGATTTAACTGTGGCTTTAGTGCAAAACAAAACAAAATTAAATGTTGGTATATGAGTTTATCTTTAATTAACTTTTTAAATGGTGCGTTCCATATTTGCACGAAAAATAATTTTTTTTTTGAAAAATAAAACTATGAACATTTAATAATTATTTATTTGTATTGTTTCTTTATAAGTAAGCCAGTCTAATTATTAATATGTCATACCTATGTATTTAAGAAAGAATAAGTATTATTAATATTTTTTTAATCAAAATAATAATAATGAATTATTGGCAAACACCATAACTTTCTGGACGCAGGATAATGACCTCTCATTCTGTATAGAAAACAGTAGATCTCTCGATTGACCGTTGTGAACACTAAATTGAAAAACTCTTTCCACACTAGCGGATATACCTAATGGACTTTTGGGCGCAGATTTTGAGCGATAAAACAAGCCTATCCGAGCCGGTGAGGTAAAAATATTTTTTATTGAATTCTAGCCCGTTCATCACAATCCAACTTTGATCCCAGTGCAGTGAAGGGTTTCCGTCGGGGAAGAGAAAAATTGCATGCTATCGGAAATAAAATGCTATATTGTTTTATCGCCGAATATATACATTTCAATTTAATCCTCTTCTCTTTTCGCTACTGGAAAATTACGCTGTAACTAATGTTTATAATATCTAAAGCCCAGACAATTCCGTTGACAGATCGTTCGATGACAAAATGGTTCACTCGATTTAATCGACTCTTAATCCAAGTGGACGGAGCAGAATCGTGAAGTGTCTAAATATTTGTCATCTATCTTACTGTAACTGTCTGAGAGGCCGTGTAGAAGGATATGATAAACATGCTGCATAACTATATACTTATCTAATTACCTACCAACCTGTCTAATATGTCCGTGTACTCTACCTACTTGTGTACGTCATCAATAGTATATTAGAAAACGAAATAGCAATTAGGTAGGTGCGATTCACGACATTTTTCTCACCTGAGGCCCGCCGCTTCTTGAGGAATGTTGGTTGGATGTATTTGCTGCTGCATACTGTAAAAGAATTGATAAAAATTAAATTAAATACCTAAGTATTTTTTATTTTTTTATACTTAAGATCTAAAAGAGGGGATTATTAAGCAGGTCTAGTCGTCCGTCGTAGGTTCGTCAAGTCTGGCGGATTTTCCTTCGAAACTTTGGTATGCTATAACTTATGGGAGATATATTTAAATACCTACATATCTAGATCATATGTATCAGGTTCATATTTGAGTTACGCAAATATGACCACGTATCCAGTTACCGTTCTCAACTCAAGTGGCTTCCTATCCGATCCAAACGTAAGTTACATTCTCGCCCACCTTTATGGAATTGTTTTTAACCCTGCAACTCCTCGCTACCTCAAGGAATGCTATAAATTTCTTTCTTCTGCTAGGTCTGCTCAGAAGTTGCTTCTGAGTGTTCCCCCATCAAACTCTAAATTTTACAACAATTCTTTTACTTTCCGAGCTGTTCGATTGTGGAATTCTTTGCCTACTGAAATTAAACGTGCTAAGTCTCTTCCTATATTTTTAAAACAAGACTTATGGATTACTATTTTTCTCTTCCGTAACTAGTCATTCCTACTTGGTGTGTGCTGTTTGTTTTCGACTGTAAGTGATACTATTTCTATGACATTTAGTTATTGTAAGTGTATGTAGGTTTATATATATATATATTTATGTAAGTGTATAGTTTTTCTTATAGTTGTTGTTTATATTCTGTTTTTCTGTTGTCAGCTACTCAAATCATATCTTTTTTGCATCGTCTCCCTCACCCAAAGGTTGTCTGGAAGAGATCGCTTTTTAGCGATAAGACCGCCTGTTGCCTACCATTGTTTATGTTTAATTTAACTCTATTTTTTCTTTTATCTACTATTTCTGGTGAGCAATATTGAATATTTGTATTGTATTGTATTGTAGATCTATTTGCGTCACCGTGAAACAACATCTCGATCGCATATAATCTCCAAATGGGGTAATTGAACAACCTGCGGATGTGGCGCGATGCCCAGTTGCTGGGCGGCGGTGAGCTTCTCCCGCTTGTGGTGCTGCGGCGAGTGGTGTCCCGCGCGCCGCTCGCCCTTGCGCCCGTGAGACGGGCTCGGCGGTGCCTGCGCTGGCTGGTTCTGTAACGGTACCTACGATTCAAGGCTAACTTGGGTGGAAATCGAAGACAGTTCAGTGCTCGGCAGTGGGCAATTCATATCATTGTTCAAGCCGAAAGAAATCCACTGCTAGACAAAGGACTGCGTCAAAATTCTAAACAAAGACCGGTATTGCGCTGCAGCAATGGTTCACACTGCGATGATCTTGATCAGATCTCTAGTCTGTTTTGTTATGGGCTTTTCCACGCGGCGTCTTTTAAATATGCGGTTGCGGTTATCACTAAAAACTCTCAAGGTCTCTAGTTAAATAACGTTCTCCTCTCTGGTGTTTGTAAGTGTACGCACATTAATGTGAACTCCTCAAAACACACAAGAAATTAAATTACACTAGTGTCCAATTTTCTAAGCTGGGAGGTACGATTCAGTCCCTATATGACACATGTGTGCGTGCGTACTGTTTCGTTGCAAAATGATCCGGTCAGTACAAAGGCATGCTTTTTACTCCAGACAACAATGAACTACTATTGTGTAGTAATAAATGAATAAGACGTTAATTAAATAGCTTTAATAGGTTCCTACCATAGCGCACAGCATAGTTAAATTGCAGTGAAAGTACGACACGCTGCTTACATAGAACAGTAATATGATGTTAGATGTACTATCGACAACACAGCTAACTGACCATCGGTGCACCTTAAGTGCCAATGCAATGTTAACTGACCATCCTGTGTTTATATAGAACCTTATTACAATAATAAGGTTCTTATAAACACAGGATGGTCAGTTAACAGTGTTGTCGTTTGTATTGTACTAGTGAGTCTGGTGGTCTCGTTTATCACGTAAAAATATAAAAAGTAAAACAACTGTCAGTTTTTTCCGCCATTTGATAAACAGTGACTAACGCTTTATCTATCGATTATAGAATAGAATAAGTATAACAGAACTGGTTAGTACATTTACTGCCAGGAACCGGCGTAGCGGGTGCCTTCCGCTACTTGGCGGGAAAACCACTGGATCGACTACGGGCGTAGTGCGTAGCTATTCTTGGCAGTGAATGTGTTAAGTTAAAACAACAAGATAGAACGAAGGGTAATAACAGGAATTGAAGGTATCAGGTATCGTACCAACGGCGGCGTCCCGACTCCAGGTGAGTCGGTGTACTTCTTCCAGGTGGTGTCCTGGCGCGGCGCCGGCGGCTGCCGCTCGGTCTGCTGGCCGCAGTCCGCCTTGCTGCGCGTGCGGCCCACCACTCGGTACACTACGCCGCTGCCGCCCTCCATGCCTCTAGTGCGCGGCCCGCGTCTGGCGACAGACGTGCACCGTTAATGTGCTAGTAGAGAAAATCTTCAAAGAAGCCTATACTGTACTCAAGAGCATAAGAAGTTAGAGTTTGTAATGGATGTCTAATTATAATATATCCCGTAGTGTATCTACCCATCTTTTGCTTTTGAGAGCAAGTGGATATGAGCAAATCATTTTTCAGCGTGTATCTATTTGATTTGATTGTTTCCTTTGTCAAATTTTGTAAGAAATCGATAAAAATATTTAAGTACCTACCCCTCTAGATCAGTCTTAAAGCGGAATCCTTACCTCCTCCCCCACTAAGAATTTAAAAAAGGCTGAAACCAGCAGATATACAAATACTTGAATTTAACATGAAAAAGAGCTATAGAAATTTAAATAGGTACTCGTACTTGGTAGGGGAGAAAACCCCCGACAGTAATAATGAGTCAGCGCAACGCGTAGGTATCGCCACCTACCTATAGGTAGATACAGTTGAGTTCTCCAATATCTACACAGACAACCTTTCAAAAAATCTATACAGAGACTTTATTGTTACTGACATAAGACACATGTGTAGATATTTTTGAAAGGTTGTCTGTATAGATATTGAAGAACTCGACTGTACCTATGAGGTGCTTCCAATACTTAAAACATTTAACTTGCCAGAGCAAGGTTCATCAACATCATCCTCCGCAAATTATGTTAAGCTCACTACAAATGGTGCAATTTGAATTGACCTAGATATTATTTATACTCCTTACAACATGATTGATTACTATCTTAAATGATTTAATTTGGTCGGACAAGTCCTCTTTGAGCAGATATGTAGGCATTGATAATCCAGTGCTCTCATTACAGCAGTGTGCAACAATAATATATGTTTGTGACCTAATTTGAACATATCAAGCATACAGTTTAAACAAAATGGTTGCAACCTGATATTATCGCTGTGACTACTTATTAACAAAATTTCATATTATATATTATTTAGTCACATTATAATAATATTATAATATCGATTAAAAAAAATTTAGTTGTGCAACGAGGTTAGTAAAAGATCTTTAGAACGAGAGTCATTAGAAGCCTCTGAAGGCAGATGATTATTCGGGTTTTGTAAAATTATGAATTTCATTCGTGTCACGTCATATAATGTATATCCGTCACTTTTGCGACGAAATAAATATATTTTAAGCTAAGGAAATACTAATCGCAATAAAAATTACAAAATGTTAGTAGTTCATTCTGTCGACTATGACAAAAGGCGTGTAATATAATGAACCTTTTAAGCATACAGCCACGATTTAAAATAACAGTTAATAATCATTATTTTACACAGAACAGAAATTAAATTACTACATTTTAATTTTGTACCTAATCTTCAAATAAATCAGATTTTGTAAAGTGCATAATTAGTGTTTATACATTTACATTTATTTAGAAATAGGATTTAAAAAAATGTAGGTATATGAGTTAAAGGTATATAAAATCGCCGTGCTTTATGTTATGACCGACGTATGACCGGCAATTACAATTTAAGAAAAAAAACAATATGCCCCTGGCCGTAACATAGGTTTTGGCAGATCTGTATATTAAATCAGTATAATAGTTCTGTAGCATGTTATGAAGCCCTTTACGAGCAAGAGCGGTGAAAACGATCCAGTATCCCGTTGGGAATTAATTACTTCAAGTTAAGTTTGACATAAATTATGATTTATTGAGAACTCATTTTGGAATAAAATATTCTAAATTCATTTCGCAATCAGTTATTTATTACTTACAAAGGAATAAAGGATACTTTAAGAGCACACATCAATCATCTGTGCTCTCGATTGAGATCAATTAGTCTTTGTACGAGTACATGTTCGCATCAAGCTCTTTTATATCGATATTTGTGTAGGTAGGTACTATAAATTACTCACAGAAAAGAATCGAAGAAATTCTCAAGCATCAGATATAATTTATTTGCGCCTTTTCAAGTATTAGTTACAAAATATAACTGTGTATGAATGTAGTATGAAAGTTGTCCTGTAGAAATATCAATCTATATGCAATATTAAGACCACCAAGCTTATCTGAAGATGGAGACGAAGGACACATGCCATAGACACTTCTAAACTACACAAGATCCCCCCCACAAGCCCGTGTGCACAAAAACTATGCAAAAACAAATTACAGTAACAGCAGTAAAGGATTGTATCAAAATTTGAATTTTTGACAGTAACTTATCTTTTAAACATTACATTCTATCATATCACACGGCGCTTGAATACTTTTTCTGTGTCTAACTATGCCGTCGTACGATTTACTAAGCCGGAAACTCAGGTCTCGCAAAGGAAATGAAACGGGGCGCATACAGTCAGTGTTTAGGGCAGGTTAAGTAAACTGCTTGGGATTACGTACAAACACTGTCGGGCATTCGCGCCAAGCTCTCATCAGCCACTATTCGCAGTGGCCTATATAAAGACAGCCTATACCTAGAGTACAGCCTGTGAGCGTTAGGATTCGAGATATATATTTCTCTCTAGCTTGCTCTAACGCGTTTTTATGCCAAAATAAACGTGAAATCGGACCTGAATAGGTACCTATTGTTTAAGTGCTCGCGAGATGTAGTAGTGTATGCGGCCATTTCTTCGAATAACTTTTGTAAACTCTAAGAAAATTGGGACTCGGATGTTGCCCGTCTGATATGTGATTTGGCTTGGCGAATAGCTATTCTTATTCACTATTCGTCCGTGCTCAGCTCAGGTCCAGTGGCGGTGGGCCAATTCTAGGTTAAAAACAACACTGTTGCCTGTATGATAGCCGTCCTGAGGATCTAGTATAAGTTTTACCGAAACAAAACTTTACGATCGCGTTTGGGTTTTATCCTCAATTTGTATGGGATTTGACAGCTAAACGCAAACGCGGTCGTTTGTTTTGTTTCGGTAAAACTTATACTAGAGCCCCTGAAGTCTCCACGTTCGCGTGGATCCGTCGTAATTTACATCGACAACCTACGGATCTTTGTCGGTGCTGTTTTGTCATCGCAACATTGACGTTTTAATGAAAACTGCGCGCCCGAAGCCACGCACTAATGATGACGGATCCCCTGAAAGCGTCGACTCATACCGCGCTGCTCATTATCTATGAACTGAGCACCTTTCTCATTATTCCTCACTTCCTACCCCCTATTATTTACCGGGCATGAATGCCTTGGTTTTTTCTGCGAACTTACGAGCTCCGAGTTCCAATACAAACTGTCATTGACGTCGCATTGTTCTTCATTCCACTATACAATGTTAATTATCTGGGAGGAGATACAATATTTTATAATACCCATATAATTAAATATATTAACCTTGATACTTTTATTACTTGCAAACAGGAGCTGACAGTGTTATAATAAAAGATAAAGTTGGTATACTAGTATACACCGTATATGCTTTAAAACTGTCTCAAGTCTTTACAACGGGCATCAAAACTGTGCCCAGGCGAAACAGAGTTCGCACCGTCCAAAGTTGTTCCAACTTAGTAACAGTTTATCGGTAGTTACAACGTAGGGTAAAACCCGGATAGATGCCCCACTTTTTTAAAATGCCTTCATATTTCTTTGTACAAAAAAGCAAGATATTTGTAAAACGGGTAGGTACTTTGGTATATTATCTTCAAATTTATGAAAGGAATAAACTTTGATCGCACCTAGCCGTCCCATGCAATCGCACAGAGACACAGTGTTGCATAACACGGTCAACTTAGTTGTAGATTCAGTCTCTCGATAGATTTTTTTTTATACAACGACGTTGGCAAGCAAGCGTACGGCCCGCCTGATGGTAAGCGGACCCCGCAGCCTATAGATAAACGCATGCAACTCCAAAGGAGTAACATAGGCGTTGCCGACCCTTGATATGTTTGTGGATTCGCCATGTTGACAGCTGAAGGAACCAATTCCCTCGGTCTCAACACAACGCATCTTCGGGAGCTCTGGCGACCTTGCTCATCACCAGGAGCACAACACTACTACAGAGCAAGTAGTAGTTTCATTAAGGTACGACCACACCGCTGCTCAAAATACGCTAACGCACCGTAAAACGCAGCAAAATGTATGAAGAATACGTGACGCATACGACACGTCAACACCGGTGTGGTCGCTCCCTTATGGCTGTGGTCTTCTGCAAGGCGGAGGTATACCTCCGCCTTGCAGACCCAAACTGGGGAAGTACGAGTAGGTATACCTACTCGTACTTCCCCAGTTGGGCTGCTCCAAATTCGAGCGGGATGACATTTCGCTGTTCCCTACCTCACCAAAAATTATATGTGATAATGTGTGTGTAAAATAAAATAATATGTGTTTCATTCGTGAAACTAGAGTTATTGCAATTGAGGCTACTACCCCTGGGGCAACTATCCGGGTTTTACCCTACAACAGAAACTTAGATAGTCTTTTGACGAGAGGAAACTTATTCGAAGACGATGTAGGTTAAATTTTAATTACGCTTATTATAATTTTTCCCACAAATTTGTCCGCGTGGACTCCCACAATAGGTACTTACTCCCATAACAACTTCCGCCCTCGATTTCACGCCTTTGAGGGATGATTATCGAGATAAAAATGATACTATGTAAAATACAGATTAGATTAGTTCGAAGCTTCCCATCTGAGATTCTTCGCGACAAACAATGTCGAGAGTTATGCTGGCTGCATTTATTTAAATCAAGAGATTTATTCTTTTTAAAAAATCGCACATATTTATTATCAATCATAATATGATAAAAAAAAATTGTAAAGGTAAACATCTCATTATTTGACAGCTTTATTACTATAAATTAAGAATGAAGGTGCGTGCTATTGAAGTAACGAGCAATGGGAAAATTATCTTAGGACTTACTTTTACCTATTTACCTGTTGACTTTTTCTATAATATATTTATTAGCTTGAATTTTGATTAAATTTTCAGGGAACATTTTTAATTGAGTAGATGTACCTATTGCAAAAATACTACCGAGTAAAGTTATATTTTTCCTACTTGGGATATTTATGCGTTCTGTACCTATGTACAGAACGCAGTAGCTCTATAGCTACCACGAAATTTTACCTCGTAAAAAAATATATTTTAAGACCAATTATTTGTACGTATCGAGAAGGTAGGTAGCGGCTGTCACACGGCGCTCGTGGGTTCGAATCCCGGCTCGTACCAATGAGTTTTTCGGAACTTATGTACGAAATGTCATTTGATATTTACCGTTAGCTTTTCGGTAGGTAAAGGAAAACCACCGAAGAAACTCAACGGTGTATGTGAAGTCCTCAACCCGCACTGGGCCAGCGTGAGGACTAGTGCCCGTTCCCTCTCACCCATGAGAGGAGGCCTGTGCCCAGCAGTGGGACGAACGTAGGCTCATTTATTATATTATTAATTATTATTTATTATCGAGTAGGTAAGCATAGAGGTATCTTTTCTGGCTGACGCTTTCTAATGAATGATGGAGCTGTCATTTCTTTATATGAAAATACGGAAAGTCTCATCAAAGTATTACCGGACCAACCTTTCAAAGAGTGTAGTAGGATAAGCCTTCAAAAATTGCCCCCAAAGCTTTGAGTTCAAAACGACTACCATTTAGTGCCCCGTCAAATGAAAATAATCCATACAAATTTTTAACCCTCTACTGCCACCTGGAACCCCACGACATTCATTTAACCCTAAAACGTTTTTATTTTTTTCTCAAAAAGTGTAAATAGGAAAATTATCAATTTTTTCATAAATGCTGACGTGATCAATATATACTATCAAAAAAAAGAGCTCTCTACTTACTTATTTTCCTAGAAAAAAACCTAAATTAAAAAATACAACATCCTGTATAACAATTCAGGCTCGTCATACTATCACCATTTTTGTACTAAATATTAACCAACTACCTATCTACATAATATGTAAGTTTCATGTAATTAACAAAGGTGGAACAGTGTGAAAATATAGGTTTTGTAATCGATGACTGCCTGACCACACGGGAAAAGAGATAAATTATTCCTACTATTAACAAACGGTGAAACATTTACCATTACCACAAACGAATCGATATAAGGTAAATTAAAATGTTTATTAATGTCCTTGTGTTTCACAGTAAACATTGATTTGTTAAAGCATTAAAATAGTTTTACTAAAAATACTAAAATGATATCGAAGACATTGAATGTCTCTTACATTAATAAATCTACAATAATACGATATCAAGTCCTCTTCTTTGTATACGAAACTATCACAATGGCGGTGTATTCATGTGACAAATTTCCTTAGCCTTTCCCTGATGAGTTTTCCACAACAATAACGGCATTAGCCATTGTTAGCACTATAACACCTATCAAAGCATTCCCAGCGCGGCATGTGTCCGTCGGCGTATACTAAATCTATCACCATTTTATTGATTCTTGCTTAATTAATATATTTAAGCGCAAGCATTTAAACTTTAAACCGGTACCTAACTTTACTTTAACTCACCCCACCAAAATTGAATTGCGTCCCACGCTTCGTCTATGGTAACAGTACGTAATAGTAATTGGGGACCTAAATTCCGAGTAACACCTACACATATACCTACCATTCCATTGATATTGATATGTCAACAAACACGTGCATAGTGGTTACATACAAGCCAATTGATAAGGCGTAACCGAGCCACTGTACAGTCGAGGTCAAAGATATGTTTACACTTTTGCACCTTATTGCCTTGTAATAAGGTGCAAAAGTGCAAACATATTTTTGACCTCGACTGTACCATATAACTCGATATGTCGATATATCAATGACAGCGCTTGGTACTAATCGAATGACCAATAAGAGTGGCGGCTACTCGATGCCAAAACAATCAAATTCATGATTCACAAACAGTGAAAGGCCTCTATGACTACGTACTCGACTCGCATCGATTGTATGCTCTTTCTCGAAATACCCGCCCTACACCGGGGTAGTCATACGTATGTATAGCCCTACGATCGTTTACCCCCAGCGCTCGGAGCGATGCCATGCGTTTGTGGGGAAGTCGCGTCGGAACTTTGGGAGGAATTCACAGACTATATTGCAGTGTCGGGCAATTTGCACATTGTACAGTCGATTTCAAAAAGAACTAACAATCAATTCCGCCGTATCCAAATTTTATAGTTGTAATAAGTTAAAATGTACACTTCTTTTGGTTGTAGACTGTAATACCTTTAACATATTAGGTCCCCAATTATGTGATATTGGTACATTCGCATAATATATATGTATACCTACCTACTCAAAAATGTACAATCATCCACTTATAAATATTAATTATCTGTCATCTGTCACTTATAATAAATATCTGAATTAAAAAAAGAATCTGCCAGAATCAAACCAAGCATTGTTCTGTCGCGAATGATCTCAGAAAAACATGAAACTTTTTTTATAGGTAAGCACATTATTATCCTAGCTCCCGATTAGAATAGTTTTTATCCGACTGTAACGATTAATTATTTTTCCGGAACATTTGACCTCATAAAATCTTCTTCTTAAAATTCTAGCTGCCATATCAGTCAACTGTCAGTGACGTCAAAATGGCGGGCTTGCTATTACTATCCAACATTAATATATCTGATCCGCTGTGTGATATACCTTTACAAAACGCATACTAAACGATAGAGCATAAAAATATCATCGATTCTGATATGGGAATTCATATGCGCTTAATTCGTATTAAGGTGTAATTTAAATAAATGTATCAACAAATTTCAACAAAATAACGTCAAACGTCAAAAGTCTGACTCTCTTCCTTTTTTTAAAAGGCATGGCATAGCGCTATTCTCGCGTTCAGCCATAAAGTCTATTTGAGTTTCTGTAAGATTACACGCTGGGTATTTGTCAAGATACTGGTTTGTCAGTATTTATATTTATCAGCAATAAACCAGTATAGAATGGGCCATTTATAAACATTAATTATGAATCGCGTCAGTATTAAGGCGGTAGGTATTATAACTTCGTACTTCGCGCCTTCAAGTTGACATTCAGCCAATATAGAGACACAAAAATTGGCCAACATACATGAAAATACTTTTATCATAAAGCCTGCAACACACATTTCATTAAGTTGGCGATGGCGGGAACATACACAAGAAATGGCAGAATGCATGGTCCAATGATACTCAGGACAGGCTATATGTGATGCCACAACGAGGGACGGAAAAGCTCCTTTGCAGCTAAATTAAGAACTGGTCTTAAAATGGCCGATGACTTGCTATAAACAACCTACTCAATTTGGACGGGTAATGGTTTATGTGCCAAAACTTCATACTAAATCAGTTGTGGCAAATAAAAAAAAGTGGAACTGAGAAGGACAGCGAATTATATTTCCCTTTATCGAGATGTGTATGCTACCAGCTCGCTCGCACGCGGTATTATTATTATCATAGCTTGTCCCGAGTATCATTGGTCCATGGCAGAATGTGATAGTGCGATCTGAAACATTGCAATATAAAAAAAATAAACATATTACTTTAATATTGTTAATAATTGTTACCTTTAATAGAAAAGGACTCGGACTAGCTAAAATAGGTTTATTCAACGTTTTAACCGTTTATTCTTGATAGGTTAAATTAGAACTGCATGTGTCCTATGTCCAAGATAAGAAATGCGTTAACTCCCAACATATTACCATGCAAAAAAAGTCGCAGGTATGTACAGCTACTGTAAAATATGTAGGTTTACGAGCAATATTTAAGTATACTAATTACTTAGCATTCTCGTTTCGAGAGCTTTGTCGTTCAGGTAGGTTCTATTTAATTTAATTCATACTAATATTATAAATGCAAAATTGTGTCTCTCTGTCTATCTGTCTGTCTGTTGCCTCTTCATGCTTAAACCGCTGACCTGATTTGGATGAAATTTGGTATAAAGATAGTTTGAGTCCCGGGGAATACAATAGTTATCATCCCAGAAATCATCCCCCAAGGGGATGAAATGGGGGTTCAAAAGTTGTATGGAACTACGATATAAACGCGTTCCACGCGGACGGAGTCGAAGGCAGTAGCTAGTAACTGATAAATTTTAAATTAGTCGTGGATGGTATATATATATAATATATATATTATATAATATATATAATATATATGTAATTCTGGGGTAGATGGCCATAAGGGGAGATGGCCCATCCAAATATTTCATGGAACCAGTGACTTGACTCCGCGAGTTATTGTTTATTAAGTATATTTCTGTATAACATCCTTCCTTACCATGGTACAATGAATAAATTAATTATGAATTATGAAATATTTCGCTTCGCTTCGTGCGTGGGAGCACGGGTGCAATTAACAATTAGGCGAAAAAAAAGCACAAAGTAAGTAAAATCGTCTTTGATTGTTTAGAGTAGTGTCAATATTTTTTGGAGGGTTCATGTTTTACCTGGTTATGATTGTTATTTTCTTCAAATAATGCTGTTTTTGTATTTGTTGCAAAGTATTATAAGAGTGTCTCATTGTTCTAAGGCCAGATTTTAGCAACTCGTGTCATGACTTGTTTTTATTTTAGATGTGATCATCTCTCCCGGAAGAAAAGTAGAGATGGCCACTGGCTAGTTAAAGTCGGTATTCCATATGATGCTGAATGTGTGTCAGAGAAAAGTATAAAAAAGCAGAGCATTATAACAAACCAGGAAAGCTAACAATGAAAAAATATCCAAAACGGGGCTAACTCGATGTGTAAACGAAAGAAACTACCGCGGCTGTGAGGAAAATTATGATGAGTTATTTTCTTCGAAGACAAAAATAAAACGAAAAAAATACTAACTGAGAGAGTTAAGTTATGGCCATCTTTCCTGTAAAGGTATGGTCATCACACCCGGACATCTTGGGAGAGTGTTTTTTTTTTAACAGATTTCTGAGGTGATTATATAGATATTATATCTACTTTTTTGTTTAATAATCTAAAGTTAATTAACCAAAGTTGAATAAGAAATAAAAAAAGTATTCGTAATGTGTAAGCTTTTATTTTAACAGTGTTCCAAAAAACTATGACCAACTACCCCGGACTTACACTAGAAAACTGGTAACAAAAAGCTAATATATACCTATACGTTGTTGTTTTATCTGACGATGCTTTTATTTTTGAACATATTTACATCAGCCTATCGCATTTGCTTGGGACATGAAGCATAATTGCCCCACTCGTACTTAGTGCTTACATACTATAAAATTTAACTCAATAAACACACGCAACTTGATTCCGAAGACAAAGAATGTAATAAATAGGAGGTAATATTTTACCAGCGCTAATGAAATACAGCCTACCGCAAGCTATAAGGAAAATGGATAGCCGTGATATACGAATTCAAATGAAATTGAGAATCATGCTCGAGACCGGTGGAGGGCTGCGCGTTTCATAACCACGCAGATACCACAGCCGGCCTATCCTAGCTTATTGTGGCTTTGCATATAAGTACTTGACTTGTCTAAACAAAGCATTTTGAACAATTTTTTAATAGCATGGTAAAATACCATTGAAGTTACATAATTTAAATGAACGAAATCCTACCTCTTTTCGGTGTGCAGGTGGAATACGTGACTGGTCTATCGGTTCCCTAAAATCGTTAAAATACGAACACTTGAAACATGATCATAATTAAATGCAAGCTTCGTTAATCTTTAAGTCAAACAAATCAATCAACTATACTGGATATGCGAATCGTCCAACGTGTTGACATAAGTAACACTTCAAGGGGCAATATCAGTTAAGTGAATAGAGCCGGTCTATTGAATTAATGTCGACTAGGTATCAGCTATTGTACAGGGTGTTGGCCACATGTCACAAAGCGCAATACATTGACATCGCTCGCGGCCAGATGTCCGCAAGGTTACAGCCTCGAGGCAAATACCTACTCGTAAGAATGAGTTAAAAGTTATAAGTTTACGCTTCCTTTGCTCAACTAAGAACATCACTATTATTATTTGTTAAAACATAACTTGAATAATAGCAACTTTGTTTTTTTTTGTAGCTTTTCTATTCGTACATAAGTTGTTCTTCTTTCCGGAGAATAAGTAGGTCCAGTAAAAAGTGTGCTTGTTGATCGGTCCCTATTTCACCAACTTGTGATAGCAATTCACCGTACGTAGGTCTCTGGGTCGATAAGTAATGATCGTGCCCCTAAGCGACCATTGACACGTGAAAACTCAGCAATGCACGGTTAACTGTCAGATGACAATTGTCAAGCTGGAGATATAGGGGTCTAGTTGAAATATATATTTATGATTATTTAAAACGTATATTCCATAAAAAAAACCAGGTCTTACCGAAATCATTGTCTTCTTCGCGGTTACTCACGTAGAAACTGAATGAGATTCTCTTTAATATACCACATACATATATTATGTTTACAATAACAATTTTAAGCACCGTAAGCTTACAACATCTACCGCGAAAAGCAAAGACACGTAGCAAGGCAACACTTATCCTTACACAATATACGCAAAATTATTATCATGTGACGTATCAAAAACCGAGCAAAATATGTGTACAAGTTACTTTTATTCACCCCCGGTTCAAGCTAAGAAGGCACAACGCGAATGGTCCACTACATCGAATAAGATACACTTATTAACTAACTACCACCAAAAGTCAAGGATTATTTTATCTTAGTGTAAAAGTATTAGCAAGTATCTTTCTCCCCCTGTTCCGGGCCTTTGTTAAGAACGGTCCAGAGGTAGGCGCCAGCTGTGATCAGGGTTCGGCGCGCGTATGTCTGGCGTTGGGCGATCGATGCGGCCAACAGATTTACATTTTCCGCGGAGGAAATCGGAAAAGTTTGTCACGTGCGTGTGTGAACGCGGGCGGCGAATACGGCGCGCCCGCTCGCCGAGAGAGCGCGGCGCCGAGTGCCGCCCGCCCTGCCGCCGCCGCCGGCGCGCCGCGGTCGGCGGCGGCCGCGCCGCTACACCACGCTGCTCCGACACACCACGGTTTTCTCTAATCTAACCATAACAACGAATCAACATTTCCTATCACAACTAACAGAAAGATTAAATGAACCCATCTGATCTACACGCGGTTCTTGTTCATTATTACTTTCATAATATTAGCACGAGCTCTATTGAATCACGCAATCTAAATATTGTAATAAACAGTATTGATCAAAAATAATTTCTTAAAACGGGTAAAGTTATAGCAAATCAAATACTCGCGTAGAAGCGTAGGGAATAGAGCATCCAAAGAGCAATTTTATGCTGAGGATATTTAAGGTCTTGAATGTTGCGGTACTGTTGGGGGTGGTTAGTGTCGTGGCTGTCGTAAATAGAGGCGCGCGGGGCAGGGACGACGTGAGACGTAGGAGTATCGATTTTGGCTACCCCGCCCTCTCCCCAGTACTGCGACAGTGTGGGTGAGCGAGTCCTCGCTCCGTCCAGCCAGCGACGAACGCTGCGCGAGAATTCCTCACCACACCGACGAATGCTTTGTTCATCCGTTACCTAACAAACTGCAAAATAAATCGGTTGAAGCATTCAGCTAACTTGTGACGGCCGCGGATGATACCGACTCACGGGTGCGTCCGACATAAAACCGTCAGCTTAGGGCTTAGAAGTGTGTGTTATGCGGACCCTCTCCCGATCGATTCTCACCCTCGTCTTATAAGATAAAGCCAAGTATTTAATTCATACAAATGTAAATATAAATACTTATTTGTGCAAACTTTGTATTTCTAGGTTCAAGTATATAGGTATTATTTTAAAGAGTTGTGCCCGTTCTTTTATGAAAATAAATATTATGAATCACAGAAAACTAACATCCACGTTTTCTCATTCAACAAAAAATAATTCGATGTACGTTAGTACAGACTTCCGTACATTTCGGTTGATGTTGATCTTTTTAATTGGGTTGTCAACCATAAATGCAATGATTTTGGCAGCCACTAGTTGAACTGAGATCAGGTAGACACATTACATAATGTAACGTTTGATAGTGACGAAAGGCGGGCCGACCACTTGTGGAGCGAGACGCTCACCCGACGCTATTGGAAAATGGATTTGCTCACATTCACGTTACATGAATCGGGATCGGTAGGCTTCCGCATTGCCACAGAAGATTCACTGTGCACCTAATAGAAAGTCAATGAACAATTGCAATTAGCGAAAATATGATTCGGGTCTAAATTGATTCTCGGGGAAAATTAATTTAGCGTAGGTAGATTAATTAGAATAGAACTTCGGGTTACGAGCGCGGTAAATACTGAACGTAATAAAGTTTAGTTGAAGTCTACGGAGTTGGCGTCTCCGAAACCCTAATAAACGCAATCCCTCTGCGACAATGAATCGCACGCCCATGAAGCCCCTTTGTGTCAATTTTATCACGGTGGTGTACGATAAATTGACTCGCACAAGAAGAGAGATTAGAGAGGGTATTGCACAATACTTGGAATGGTTAAGTAGATACATACCTTTCATCTAGCTGCTGGAGTTGCGACGGCTGCTGGTAGTTAATGCGTCGCCCGTAGAGTGAAGCTCCACCTTCTGACATGTACCCGTCCATCGTGTCGTTGTTTCTGCCTCTATCTATGTCGTTTATATTGATCCTTCTTAAACAGTCGCCATCAGATAAATATCCTGATGCAACCTCCATGTCACAATAATCAGGATTGGAAAAGCCGGGCCCATAATTCATGCGATCGCGCAATCCTATATTTTCCCGTCCAAAATTAGCTTTGACGGTATTGGCGTGATGCGGATACGCCGCTGTATTCTTTTGCGATAATCCTGAAGTTCTCATTGGAAGTGTAAGGTGACTATTGTAGCCTCTAAGCAGTGGTCTCATAGGCATCACATTCATCAGCGGATTGTCATCTTCGCCTAGTGAGTTGTCGCGACAGTGAGATGGCGTACTAGACCTGCTCTCCCCCTCGAGTTTTTTGCTCATTTCTGACAAAGGCGTATTGTGGTCGAATGTTGATTTTAGTCCCGAATTTTCCAATAATCTTCTTTGCGCCGCTTGTTTTTCGGATATTTCTGCTTCATTAATAACATCATTGATGTATGTTGTATTCATATCAATCCTCTTTGTGGCCGAGTGACCATTAGATGTTGTTTTTGACATTTCAGAACCAGATTCACTGGAAGGTCGGTATATAACACTACTGTCACTAGAGTTGGAATGCTGTCCTGTGGTACTATGTGTAGAGTTTGAGTGCAAGCTTTCAGACATTTGCGAAGTTGTATTTGGAACCACGGGCATTGGAGATACGGCGAGCGTTTGTTTTTGAGAAATGTCTTTGCTTAAATTTGATTGTTCTCTACTAAATGGAAGTGCACTTACATTGTTTGTAGAATTTAAACTAGAATTGCTCTGTATTGGACTTAATTGACTATTTGTACCTTTGTGTATAATGTGCCTTTCATCTTTAGAAATTTTAAAGGTCCCCTTGACCGCGGCTGTGGGTTTAGGAATACCTGTGTGGTTTTGTAGCGATACAGCTTGTCCTGTAAGCGGCGAAGGGGGATTGTTTGACTGATGTTTTGTGCCGTCAGTGTTATTTTCACTTCTTTGTTCGCTAAGCTTCATCTGACTTCCTGATAATTTGATCATCTTTGTATCTAACTTTCCTTTGGAGCTTCTTGGGTGATCGTCGATTTGATTTAATTTAGTATTACTTATGGATTTCGGTGCAGCCAGCTTGGATTCTTTATCCCGCAAGGTAAGCTTCGGGCTATTTCTTGATTTATCATTATTACTTGATTTAACGTTTGATTTACTTAAATTTGAGGACGAATCTTTAAGGTTTTTAGAGCTAATTAACTTAGATTTTACATTCTTACCAGATTTGTCTTTTGATAAAGTATCGCTTTGTTGTCTTATACTTTTAGGTCCTAACAAATTCGAGGTTTTGATATGTGCGTTGGTAGTATTGGATGATTCGTTTAAACTTAAGCTAGAGTCGGATCTCTCACTTTTCGCAGAAGAGAAACCACTGGAAGAGCTTGTTCGCTTGGACACTGCCGTGCTTCTGTGTTGTTTCTCAGAGTTCGGCTTATCTTTATTGAAAAGCTTCAATTTGTCTAACATAGAATGCTTCGTGGGCGTCCCATTTTGATTGATCGCTTTTTGGGAATGCTGCTGAGGCTGCGTGAATGGACTAGCTGGGATCTTGCTGCTAGGGGCCAAAAGCGAGGAGTTTGGTCGTGATCTGTAAACAACGTAAGTAACAATATTGGAAGCGTTGGAAAAGTGTGCTCTAAAATACATATTAAACCGCAGGGAATGTTGGAACTTACCCAGATGACGACGCAGGTGCTCGTGGTATGAAACTGACGGCTCCCTGTCCCAGGGGGCTCGTAGAACGACTAGAGCTGGCTGATAGACCACTTTTCCCACCTATGGAAAAAAACCGAATTATACTTCATTGCGTAACCTCTTTACACGCGCCCGGTGGTTATGTTTAAACTTGCACCGAATATTTGATTAGAATAGCTTTCGACGCGAGGTTATCATACTGCCTGCGTAAATATTTTAGGTAAACACTCGTGAGATAAGTCGAGAGATTTCTTTTATCATAATAATACGGGTGGTCTGCACTGCGCGCGCGTCGCACTGAACTGTTTTGGTTTGAATGTTTTATCGTCACTCATACAACCTTGTCTAATTCATGAAGAGCCCTGTTACCCCTGCGTGCATTAATACCAGAAGGGGAATTTTAACATTGCCGGGGATCATTACATTTTGGTATTGGAGTATCGATCGCGGCATACAAATAATAATTTCGTGACGTCATTTGGTACTTGACAATGATATGCGTGCGCGTGTTACAACCCTAAAGTAGGGACGTTATAATGAGCCGATGGCGGCCGTAAACATGGTGTGTTTTGGGTTTCTAGTGTTGCTAAGTATGTCACCGGGTAGCGTGACTACGACTTTTAAATACAATAACTTGGATTATTTTAATTGACATGCAACAAAAAAAAACCTTATATATTTCATCTGTATATACTGTGTGATTTGACCTGTTTTACCCGGCTGAGTGACAGGTAAGCCCAGGTAAGTATTATAGATGACGCATCAGATGTACTTTGTGGTATTTTTTTAAATTTTCTTGATTCTTTACTGCTTCTGGATGGTTTTAATGAAGGTTTCTATCGATTCGTAAACAGCCCTTATCTGGGTACTAACTTCGTTTCAAAACCTCTTGCCTTTATGTATAATGCAAAACGCATTGTAATCAAATTAATTACACATCGATTACAAATCAGATCTACTCAGTTCCGAAAATAACCAAACAAGGGTTACGTTTTTAAAAGGAAAAAGAAACGATAATCTAATAAATAAAGCGGGTCAAGTTCGAATCTGACTTGGGCACCGAGGGTTCTGTAGATGAACTTGAAAGTATATTCGGGAATCAAGTACTGTTTTCCCCGAAAATCACTCTCTAAAACCTCTAAATATGCGACATTAAAGGCCGTATTTTACAAGCTTATATTTAATATGCAATGTAGGTATGTAACTATGTCTGTTCGGGTGGAATCTTACAAGTTAATTTTGAAGCAGATATCTTAAACCGACTGAGGTGGAATTTTGGGTTTACGTATAGGTTGGATGACAATTCAATATTATGGTACCATCGAGCTGATCTGATGATGGAGAGTAGAGACAGAAGGTGGCCATGGGAGTTCAGGACTTAGCAGACGTAACCCCGTTGAGTTTGGGCTCGTTAGAAACGTCTTCTCAGCGAGTAGTCGATGACGGTGTAAAGAAAAGTACAGAACGCAATAAAATCTTGTATTCTTTTTTTATAATCATCGGATATGAACGTTGCAAATGTTTCTCTTTTATTATATATTTCGTCATAAATTGAATACGCCTGTTGCCATCACTGGGGAGTACAGGTATAGGCTGCTGATAATTATGAAGTGTTATTATTACGACAACGCAACTTGGCTTACATATACCTTTTACGTCAAATATGTGAGCAAAGGTGTAGGGATATCGGAAACAGAAAGCAAGAATACTTAACCTGGTATTATTTTTCGTGATACCATTTTCACGAAAAAAGCAGTATATACTAAAATAAAATAATTTACTTTAAAAAAATAGTATGAAAAGGCTTCAAAACAGTACCGAAATCGCTTCAAGTGTGCCTATATACTGACCATGGGATCACCTGGCATCCCCTTTCTAGGAAAAAAATAATTTTCCATATTGGGCCAGGCATTGTCGATGCATCGGGGAATATAGGTACATAAAAAAATTTCGACGATATGAGAATCTCCTCCTTTTTTAAAGTCGGTTAAAAAGCCGTCGCACAACGAATAGCGTACTAAATGTTTCCACCCGACAGTCTATCGCATGAACAACGTCCTTTCTTTATTTATCTTAAGAGTCCGCAGTAAGCTCGATTCTCCATATATACAAACGTAGTTACGCTCTCATTTTAAAACTACATGTCGGATTGTAACGAAACTTTGCATGTACAATGACATGAGGTATATCTATGTCTGTAATTAGTTTATGTAGCTCCAGATACCATAGTAAAAGAAATACAGCGAAAATAAATTTTTCATACAAAACTTGTTTTTGCTGTATTTGTTTTTTTTTTTTATAAACTGAAACCATATAAACTAATTACGGACATAGATATACTTCATGTCATTGTATATGCAAAGTTTAGTTACAATCCAACACGTAGTTTTGAAATGAGAGCGTAACTACGTTTTACGGGAAGGTGAAATTCGGCCGAGCTTACTGCGGACTCTTAACGCTACGAAACGATTAATCACTGCAAGGTGTCGGTGGGCTTGGTGGAACAGGAGAAGACCGGGCAGGTGATTTATTTGTCTAGAAATAGATATATTATTTGCAATGTCGCAGTAGCACAATAACCGGGATACGAGCAGACAGTGCAATATCTGTATCTCGCGTTGTTGTGTTTGAGCAATAAGCTTCCGAGCCTCATGTCATCTGAATAAAACGTTTAAGGCTTAGGTAACTTTAAAGGAAAGAAGTCTATTGTTGGCATTGTGTTCCTTCTGGGACGAGGAGTCAGTTATAAGTATGTGTTATTGCTAAAGAATAAGGTCACATACATACATATACATACGCTCGAAAAACATAACCCTCCTCTCCTTCGGCAGTCGGGTAAAAAGAGGAGGATAGGTTAAGCCCTCCAAAAGTGGCACACTAACACTCCAACCTATTTAACCTTGCCTCAGTGTCGCGTCGTCAATGGACACGTATAAACGTGTCTCAGCTGTCAGATTTGGTGGTCATTTTTAAACACGGATTTTCTTATAGACAACGTATGCACCTCTTTTTTATATTACATCATTGCCTACACCATTTGTGGAGATAGTTAAGTTACCCTTACCTTACTAACTTTTCACAAAAATGGTTTAGTTTTACACTGCTCACACTATTATGATCGCACACAAAAAGTATCTAGTCAAATTATATTGCAATTAAACAGCGGATATTTATTGCACTAGTATCGAGTTGAATGAGCGCGCACGGCGAGTAATGCACCGCGACTGGCGAGCATGCGTCCAAACCATAATCTCAACATTAACAGGACCCTAACCACACAACTATAACTCTTAATCCAACTACCTAAAGTCCTTTTCCTGTAGCAAGGAATGCAACGGGCCACACGTCTGATAAAGCGAAGCTCAATTGACTGGTAAGATAATTAACACATGACACAAGGAGAAGCTTGTTAGGTTATATTTTATTACCGGAATATTGGGACTTGTTTATCAAAAAAATGCAACTATTTAACTGAACGAACCGAAATGAGAAGAAAGAAAAAGGAACACGTAGCAGTCGTAGCACGTACATAAATTAACAAGTGATGGGTAGTCCTACTAAGTGACTTTTGAAGTTAGTAATTATTGTTAAATACTTACGTAAATATTTTAAAAACAAGGTTATAATTTATTTATTTTAGAAATAAAATTCAACAGCATTATACCTACACCATATAATGGGTAATTCTAAAAAAGTTTTGTAGTAGGTATTAGTAAGTAAATTGTTGTTAAAATTGTGAAAGTGCTCACACTTTTAATAGTAGTTTATGCAACTGATAGATAATGAGAGGCCTTAAAACAAGAGTGTGGTTTTCTGAAACCAGCGTCAGCGAGCGAGTAAACTACTATTCCGATGCACTTCAGTATGGCGATTTAGGATATCTGGTTCTACTAGCAATTAAATTATGGAAAGCTGCCAAATAAAAACAAAAGGCGTGTACAACTTTCCGTGAAATAATCATTTGCAGTCTAAAGAAAGAAAGAAAGAAAGAAAGAAAGAAAGAAGACATTTATTCACTACACAAAAGACACACAGAGACAAAGGGAGTACAAATACAATACAATTGACACATAATGTGTGTGTCTTCGCGGCAGTGAATCGGTCGCTGTCTCAGCATTATGCCAAGGTGTCAGACAGACACCTACAGCGCTGATTTTCAGACAGTACCCTACGTGACCCACGGAACGCAACACAACATACTGCCGATACAAAAGTATACACATAATAAATAAATAATTAATATACTAAATCTGTTAAATATGTGACACAAGCCCAATGGGATGAAAAACAATGTGAAAAACGCGAAACGGTTGGGATGTTTAAAAAATAAAATGGACAAAAATTAAATAAAGTGCTGGATGGGTTAGGGTTGGGATTTTTGGAGCGTCAACAAATAGCCCTTAAGCTGGCGCCTAAAGGTATACCTGCTAGACGCTCCTTGGATAGATGGGGGGAGATCATTCCAACACTTCTCACATTTGTACTTTTACTCTGTATCTGTATCATTGTATTTCAGGGCAAACCTTCTCGGTAATAAACGAAGGAAACTTAACTGATGGGCTCTGATTCAATATTCAAAATTTCCTGGCATGTCAAACTTACTCTTAGGAATATTTCTACTTCTATTGGTCTGATTTTCGCAGTCCGAATGAGATATCTTAGGGACATTGCTTTAGCTGGGCATTTTTAAAAATTCGTGTCCCCAATTAGCGTGAGTTGTTAAATAAAAATTAAGTCAGTGTCAGTTTTATGACGACAATTAAGAATACAGTTTGTATACAAATTAAGTTTTTCTTTTCAATTTATAAATGCTATGCGCGTTATTTACTCGTGCATGTGAAACAAGTTTAATTTCACATAATTGGAATGCTTAATTGTCGTCACAAAACTGACACCGAGTTAATTTTTATTTAACAACTCACGCTAATTGGGTACACGAATTTTTAAAAATGCCCAGCAATGTCATTTGATTTCAATAAAACAGGAAAAGCGGCACAGATTCTTTGAAAATTAAATACTGAACAATTGAATCCAATTACACTAACAACCCCATTAAGTAAACTTCGTTACGAGTGAGCATAGTTACGTATTCTAGACGTAGTAGATAGATAAGTAACTACGTAGATACACGTATGGAGTATGTCTGGCAAATTAAAGATATAGGAAGGAATACGGACTGACGCAAGCGCATTTTATCTAGGCCACTTTTTTCATGAAAAGGCCCTCATTTCACGCAAACCACTTCTTTTTACCCGACTGTCTTAGACGGACTTTGTTTTTCGCGTGAATGTAGATATGTCGTTTCAAGTGTAACCAGATTAGGCCTTTTACATGCGGAGTAGTATACAATTTTTGATCCACTAATCCGAAATATAAGTATCATCATCATCATCATATAAATATAACATGTAGGTATATTATGTCTTATATATTATATTATATGTAGTATATCATACTCGAAACCAGAACTCTTATGGAACGACTTGTTGGTCCAGAATGGGTAGAGGCAAAGCGATCGGTCGTTCTACTACTTGCTGGACGGATTCGATAAAAGCTGAGACACAATCCATCATAGTCCAGTGTTCCAGTGATGCTAAAGACTGAAACAAGTGCAGAGGAGCATCGCGCGGGCTGCGTTATCTATGCATCATCATGAAACCACGACCACTGTCAAGAGTGAACGACTGAAGAGTTATTATATCCATACTATAATGCTATTAATGCGCAATTGTGTCTGTCTTTCTGTCTGTCTGTCTGTCTCTCTGTCTGTCTGTTACATCTTCACGCTTGCACCGCTGAATAGATTGGGATGAAATTTGGTATGGAGATAGTTTTTAATCCCGTGGAAGGACATTAACGCAGATGTATTTTAATTCCTTTGGGTTGTAGTTTTTTAGTCGATAGTGTGGATACTCTACCTACACCAATTACTTGATTTCATGGTTATCTTTGGCATAGATAGGGCATTAGTAGACAAATACATCGCTACAAACATGCAGTCCCTATTTAACAAAGCGCTTATGAAAAGCAGCTTGATTTTGTGATAGCAGAGTTTAAATAGATCAATGGAAAGCGCATCGGATAGTTTAACGTTAAAGTTAGTTGCTTCAAGCCAAGCCGCCTGGAGGCTAGAGTACCTAACCAATAACACTTAGCTAGAAGGGAACCGATAATAAGATAAGTCGATTGAACCAGACCGTTCAAGATGCTCTTATCCAACTCGCAACACTCCAGATCCGATTAATTAACGATTTAAATGCAATCCACGTCTATTCATGAATGCGCGTCTCCGTTGTGTAGACGGTAATTATTACAATTCAGATACTTATAGGAACATGAAAGCAAACAAACCCAAATTAAACGAGTAGGTTTATTAGCGGAACAGTCTGAGAATCTCTATGTCTGATTTAAAAGACCAACTTAAGTGTGAGCTATTTCACGACAGTTGAAAAGTATCATAATGATCATACATATTTCAATTTCCTTTCATATTTTTAGGACTCCTTATCGACATACTCTTAAAAGGTCGGACGGTAAGACCACACCTAAAGAGAATAATCTTAAGGGGATGCCTTGATTCAAGTCGACCACGCCCCCCTGACAGAGATACGCTTATGACTTCCGCGCACGAGAAAAAGAGATGCAACACTCTTCGGCAATGGATTTTTTGGAAAATTTCAATAAATATCTAACTTTGGAATAACCTAACCTAACCTAACCCAACTTTGGATTTTTTTTCTATCAAGGAAATTTTAGGCAATCATGTATCGATTAAATCAGATAAACAATCATAAAGTAGTCAAGAATCATATATTTAAAAATCAGATCTTATTGTTTCTTAATCTAGTCAGAACGGCGTTTCAAAGCACGCGATAATTTCCAATGCACCCCCTTAAGTTACGCTGATTTTAGAATCACGTAGCTTATATAGCTATACAAATATAAGGTAGCTGGACCAAGGAAGGCCCGGCTACTAATAAGGCCCGGCCACCTTTAAAAACTCACAGTTATGGTTGTCCAAACTACTTCAAATTTCGTAAGCACATGCGGTTCGGTCTCAAAAAAAAATACATTTCAGTAGTTTTTAATAAAACGCGCTACCATATTTAAAAAAATATAGTTTGCTATGTCGTGTTAAAATATTTACAGCACATTATTTTATTTAGAAATTGAAAAAAATGCAACTTTTTTAGTATTTTGAATGAAAATAGATGTTTAACATCCAATTATATGTACTTCAATACTGTATTTGAGACTTCATTGAAGTGAAGTAAAAGTGCCCTATTAAGGCTCCTTCATTATGTCCATAACTAAAATACGTCAAAAACAATATTGTTGAATTTAAATAAATAACATACAATACACAATATTGTTTATTTTATGCAACTGTTGTATAAGAAGGAATGTCTTAAAACGCGAGTGTCGTGGGTTGTTTATTTATTATGTTGAATTTAAGACGCCACGAGCGTTTTTAGACCAGTTGTACACCGTTGCATACAATACTTTTTATACGACAAATTTTAACTAAATTGCATTATTTAGACTTTTCAGCAGTGATCGGAATAGGCAGAGTATATTTACCTACACTTGGTAGAACAAAGTCATGAAGTGGAGACTTCCTTGCGATAAAATTTTTTTCCGGGACTTCCCGGATTTAAAAATCAGTAAAATAAATAAAATCTCACAATGTATCCCCAATGTACGTTAAATTAAATAGTAACCATAACACTACAAGTTTGTACTAGTTTACAGGTGATAATATAACATTATTGTATTTATATTATTTCAAACTTGTCCGTCTCTTTTACACCAATACCAGCTGTGTTTAAGTGAAAGAGATAGAAATAACAGTATTACTATCAACTATGTTAATTGTACTTTCCATTGTTATCGTCTAAAAGACAAAGCAGATGTCGTTATCACTTATCGCTGTTACCTGCTACCCTTTTTATGCATTACTTAAATAAAAAGTTGACATCAGTTTCTTACTATCCCTTGTCGAGTACGTACGGAAGTGTAGATACTGTGTTTTTTCGATATTTGACATTTGCTTGTTTACTGGAATTTCGCCTGCTATACTTGATTACACACGGCCTGAACTCGGACACCGATTTTGCTTTGATTGGATTTGGCGATTACTGGACACTCAAAACACCACGGATACTGCAAAACTACCAAGTTTCAAGGTAAGATATATAAAATATTATAATATTATTTATTATTTAAAAATTTTACCTTTTTCATATATGGTCACGAACTATGACTATTGACTTAAGTCACTTACCTATGCTCATAATTTGGCCGTGTAATGTATTAAACCTACCTACATTATACTTACCGTACTGTACATAAATAGACACGTGTAAGCTTGTAAAGATTTAAATCATAAATATATGCGAAAAACACTATATACTTGCCAGACTACAACTAAATTTGAGAAAACGGTTGTAAACTGTACTCGGAGTTTGAAGTTTGTACCTTAAAATGGGGTTTTGTATTATTTGCAAGTTTGCACGTGTTGATTCTGATGGGAATTTGCAGCTTTGCTACACAAAGTTCAGCTCTTCGATAATGCGCGTCTCAAATATTTTTAATATTTCTACAAATGTGTTTTGTACATACTGCCGACCAAAAATCGCTCGTTAGTATGAACATGCGTACGCGTCTTCATACTAACGAGCTATTTTTGGTCGGCTAAAGCCGATTTCGCGTCGATAGGTTAAGAGAAACCTTACCCTTCATTCTGAAATATTTAAAGCTCATTGCTAACACTTCGTATAATTTATTTCAGGTACGCTTCGGAATATATTATATAATTTTTGTTGTCGACATGGCGAACAAAGTGAGACCCGAACTAGTCACTAGTTGGATTGTTAATAATCCGGAACTTGTATATGACGAAGCAAGTGGTATCATATTTTGCACCAAATGCGAGACCTCTTTCAAAGCCACGAAGAAAGGCAACGTTGATCGGCACATCAATGGAGCCATACATCAAGGCAGGCGACAAAATACTGAGAAAGAATACTACTTCGACTTAGTAATTTTTTTAATTTTGTGTAACATCCCTTGGTCGCAAGTTAATACTTCTGCGTTCCAATCTTTTTTTGGCAAATATGATTGCTACAGTGGTTGTTGTGTGTGTGTAGAAAAGAAAGTGCCATCTGAATCAATATTACGGAAAAAGTATCTAGATGAATTTTATAAAGATCGATTGAAACATATACGACACAATAGGAAACAATAAGGTCTGGATATCTCTTGACGAAACAACTGATTTTTTAGGAAGATATGTGGTTCATTTATTAGTGATGCCTTTAATAAAAAATGTAGCGAGTCGACCGTATTTAATTGCATGTAAAGTGCTACAAAAGGTAAACGGGGAAACTATAGCAAATTTTGTGAACGGATCATTAAACGAAATGTGGGGAGAATCATTTGAAGAAAAATCTAACAATGTGCTTATGTTATGCTCTGACAGCGTGGCATACATGTTAAAAGCCGGACGTTTGTTAAAAATCGATTTTCCAAATATGTTTCACGTAACGTGCTTAGCACATGCCCTTAACAGAGTGGCAGAACAAATACGTTCTCAATACGAAAACGTTGATGAATTAGTAGCCAATGTAAAAAAGATATTTTTAAAATCACCTAACAGAGTAAGACTACTTAAGGATATGTACCCTAATTTACCGCTACCTCCTCAACCAGTAATTACTAGATGGGGTACATGGCTAAAGGCAACGTCGTACTATGCGGAACATTTTCAACAAATATCGGATGTTGTAGGTAATCTTAATAGCAATGAAGCAATATTTATAAGAAAAAAGCAAAAGCCGCGTTTAGAAAAGAAAATATTCAATCCCAACTAAATTTTATTCACGAAAACTATCGAATAATTCAAGTAGCACTTACAAAATTACAAGAGTCTAAATTATCGCTAGCAGAATATTTTGATATTATTGACAACGTTAGATGTGTTTTGAACTGGTCGTCGAACGAAATAATAGAAAATAAATTAGAGAAAGTTATAGAACGCAATCCTGACTATGACGTTGTTAGAGAAAAAAGTGAGAGAATTGTTCAAGGGATCGATGCAGATGATGATTCGATTTATAATTTTGCACCACTCACATCTGTACACGTTGAACGGTCATTTTCTACATACAAGTGGATTTTAAGCGTGAAAAGAAATAGACTGAAAATTGAAAATGTGGAAAAAATTATAGTAATATATTTCAATCATCTCCAGGAGAATAATGATAGTATTGAAATGAATAAAGGTTATGATTATGAATTTGATTCTGATAGTGACGAATAATTTTGTAAATTAAATGAAAACTGGATTTAATCGCGTAGCACTTACCCTAGCATAAAAGTAACTAATGAAAATCAAGTGCGGGTAATTCCAAAAACTCGTATAGTTAGAAAATGTTGACACAACTCCCTACCAGTATGCCTCTGACTACGGACGTAATACGTAATGTGACATCCGAAACCTTGGGCCAAATATAAATATAAGTGTTACGCGATTAAGTCCCGTTTTCATTTAATAATAGGTATGTGTGAAAATGGTGTTAGTTTGAATCAATATAATAATTTTGTATTTGTAGATTAAGTTGCAATGTTATTTATATTTAGATTTAGTAAAATAATAATAATTTTGTACATAAAGAGAGTTTATTAAAAATAAATATAGAAGAATTCGTTTATATATTGGTTGTTTTATTTTATGCCTATTTATTGTATTGAAGCAGTTTGTATTGTTTTTTGTACTATTCAGAACAATATTAATTATTCGGTAAATTCCCGGGACTTTATCCCGCAAAAAAATTTAGTCTTAAGGAAGTCTCCACTTTTTATCTATGTTCTACCAAGTGTAGGTAAATATACTCTGCCTATTCCGATCACTGCTTTTCAGGCAGCAAGTGTTAGTTTTTGGATATTTTCAATATTTTATTGAAAGGATTTAATTAAAAAATGTATTATACGATCAGTTTTAGACGATAGTAATGAATAAACATTGATTAAGCATGTTTTTAATTTATTTAAAACGGGCCTTAATATTAGGCGACCGGTTGCCTAATAAAATAAGACCCACTAGCAACATTTTTTTTATATGATTTTTTCTGCTACATTTTGTTTGTTAAATAAATCATTAACTGTCCTATGAACGGCTTTTCTCTATTAATCGTACTATAATTGTTTCACAACAATTAAGTTGGGCCTTTATTAGGCGACGGTACCTACTTATTAGGTAATCTGACGTTTTTGGAATTTGTAATACAATAGGTACAGTTACTTAAATTGAAGAAGCTGAAGGTATAGGATGAATGCTCTACATACATACATTCACGCCTTTATTCCCAAAAGGGGTAGGCAGAGCACATGAAACGTATGTTCCAGCGCCTCTTTTAGCATAAACGTGGGTATAAAAGATCGACAAAAATGTGATATTGCAGTGATAGGTTACTAGCCCATCGCCCACAACACACTTCAACCCTGGACCCTTAGTCGACTTTTACGACACCCACGGGAAGAAAGGGTGTGGTGAAATTCGAACCCGACACCACACGGGTATGAATGCTCTATTTAGATAAAACTGAATTAACGTATACACGTTTCATACGGAAGGGTATGTCTATTAAGTGAGGATTTGGCTGCTCGCCGTTTCTGACTTAGCAACACCACGAACTTTAATCAGAATACCAGGATTATTAACTGACTAAAATCGAAAGAGGAGTTTCTAATTTCGAATTCATAGACGCATAAGAATAAAAAACGTGAATATCTTATGATGGAATCAATAATGAATCAACGGAACAGCATGTGCTGTCGTCGAGTAGTCGAGGCTGTACCTGTGTGGACGGGCGTGGCTGGCAGTGGTCTCTTGTCGGGCGGGGCGCGCCGCACCGCCGCCGCCGACGCCGGCAGCGGGATCGACGTCTGCAGCACCGACACCTGTCTGCAACAAGAAATAATTGCATTGTCACACATGTATACGTAAGCTTGCACATTGAAATAGATTCTTCAGGCCCCAGGCTCTCGATTTTTCTCGCTCTACCCGTCTCTATCTTATTAGAACACTTAGAACAAGAGATATTATATATATAAGGCGGCCGTCGCATGATAGACGTGCAGCGGGCGTAGCACGCCGGTTGCCATTTTATCACTTATCGTGGTGGATAAGGCATCCGTCACTCTCGCACTCGCATACTTGTCAGAGCGTGATGGGCGTCTTTACCACAACGATAAGTGATAAAATGGCAACCATGCTACGCCCGCTGGTGACGTTTCAAAGTTGATAAATAAGGGGTCAGGTGGATTATAAGTCGAATTCCACTAGCGGTTCGGAAAGTGTAAATATTCGGTGAGGAACGCCTGACTGTTTATTAACTAAGTAATTATATAAAGCGATGCACTGTTCAATATACTTTTATTCCACTTTATATGTATACATAAACTTTCTCTATGTAGGTCTCTATTGGTTGATTGTATCCTACCTACTGTTTTATCTGCCAATACATAGGCATACACATACAATGACATATTACCACAAATTGAAACGTAGACAGACGGGCAAGGGCCTGCTCCTGAATGCGCTTGGGATGTATTGGAATTGTAAGTGAATCTACTTGGTTAAGCACTCTCTATTGCGCTATCGTATATTAAGTGATGGAGGTCTTTGGACAGTCATGCACATATAAATTATTAACAAACTTAAACCTATCACCTAAAAGTCTTAGGCTATTTATCATATTGGAACAATCAATACCTACTAATATTCCGACAGATATGGTTAAATCACAACCGTAGACTGAATATTATCATTTCCCTAACCGACTCTCCAATATGATTGGTTTGTGAGTTGATCGGTTTACCCGTCTATTAAAATATTCCAAACCTCTATTATATTGGTGCCTCGTGAATCAAATCTTGTAAACGGATCCGACCGCTTGGATGGTTGCGGTGAACTTCGATTCGGATATTGTTTTCGCCATAGTTAACCTCAAAATGATGGCATAAGCTTTTAATGTCATCATGTTACATAATGTATACGTTACTCGAGATTTGCACCAAAATCCGGGCGGTAGTTTTTGTCTGAAAGAGTAACATTCGTCTAGACTCTAAGCAATACCTAGCAATTATAAGGGATATATAAGTTCCGCTACTTCCCACTAGATGGAGGTACTATCGGCTTGCAAAAGAGCGCGCGCGCATGCGACTTTTCATGTTAATCAGTATTGAAATACTTTTCCAAATAAAATATATATCAGATACAAGATAAGGAATATTAAAAGAAAAAAGTTACATAGAATACTAAGACAATTTAGGAAATAAAAAAATAAAATTGATAATATTTTTGAAGTGAAAACTTCTTTAGCGGCGCTGTGCACTTTTTGGATGAGGAAAAATTGTTAATCTCGCCACAGATTTCGTGAGGTGAGATTCGAGTGAGGTCACTTGACCGTAAGATGCGTAAGGTGAGATTGGGGATTTAACGTCTTTCTAGTTGCAAGACATATCGTTTGTTACCGTTATTATTTGAATCGATTCAATGATTCGATTCACGTTCACTAAACAAACGATTCGATAGTTGATGATGTCAATTCATCATCATCAAGTATCAAAAATGCACAACGTTAATACTCAAGTTTTCACTTCTGCCGGCACTCCCGGAGTGCACCCGGTCTTTTTTTTTCAACACATTTGCTCGTAACGTACCTCTTATTATGTCGCTTTTAGGCTCATAATCCTGGGTATTTTATAAACACGCGTTTTTATAACATTACGACACTCGTGTGTTATGGTTTTATGCTTATATACACTACATACACTGTTCTTGTTAGATCTATATAACAACATATTTCCTTACAAAATAGTCAAAAATAGCCATAAACTAAACACGTAGGTAAATTCGTACCATCTTATGTCATTTCGTGCGATCCCGGAGTCCCGGAGCATGTTTATTAAATGATAATAAAAAAGAAGCAGTCAAACTCCATATTTTCCCAACAATTTCCGGGATTTTGCCAAGTTTGGGTAAATATCAACCCGAATATCCGATCCCGGTTATATCCCGATTAAGTCACCTCTTGCAGCAAGATTTATGCATGAACACGGTACATTCTTAAATTAAACGGGTTTTACAGAATGTACAGCTTTTTTTTAAATTCTCGGCAAATGGTTTCTTACTCGACTAAATAAATTAAATCCTATTTGTTAATTAATTGACTATTTCTTTTTGGATATGATATAGAAACGTTTAATTTAGTAAAACTATTCACTTTTGATAACATTTTACATGAATTAATAAAGGTAACATTTTAAAACGAAAATATGTATTGTATTTTGTATTGGCTGTTTAGAGATTTCATCTAAGTCTGGCTTAACACATGCGCGCGCACTGCGCAGACTGCACAAAAAAAATGTAAATATTTTAGTGCGTGAAAAGTGATAAACAGAATGGACGCCACTGGAAATTCTTGGCGATGTACAATATGTGAGTTAAAACCTGTTGCCATCATTAAGTAAAGAAAATATCTTGGCAGGCCTATAAAATTTTCATCTTAAGAAAAGGATTTTTTCCTCGCAAAATGTGTTGAAAAACGTCGTACGACACGCGTGAGCTTTGATAATTACAAAACTCAGTGAACTGGTTAAATTTACGTAACACCCACCCACGGTCTCACCACTTGAGTAATAAAATAATACAGAACAGGTGACCGGCTCTATCGATTTCCCAAACCATGTTGTACCTAAAGAAAGAAAGAAAGAAAGAAGACATTTATTCACTACACAAAAGACACACAGAGACAAAGGGAGTACAGTGAAGGGGAGTACATACAATGCAATTGACACATAATGTGTGTGTCTTCGCGGCAGTGAATCGTCACCTATAGTGCTAAATCTAAACAAAGCTGGGTAAAGTTACGACTATTACCGATAATATTAACGTTTGCGAATTTCTAATTGCTGATAAGTCCTTCTAAAATAATAGTAGATTGTATGACAAGGGTCTAAAATAAGTCCTATTACAACGAGATGGATATTTTCCCGAACGAAGTGAGGGGAAATAGTTCGAGGGGTAGTATGGCTTTTAGACCAGTTATACACTACTTTTCACTTCGACAGCGAGAAAATAGTAAAAACAAAGAATATCCATCCACATCCACAATCGACAATAAATACCACGGCGAAGAGATTGTTCAATTTAGCGCCATATATTTTTTAATAAACTGCTTTAAGGTACAAAATATCGACACCACGAATAAACGCCCCTGACCGTCTAATAGCCGCGTCCAAACAGCCGAGCGCGGCGTACAGCATATGGTGCATAATGATAAAGCGAGATAGACAGCGTCTATCCCACTCAATCTCATAGCTTATGCCATGTATGCAGCTAACCACGCTTGAACGTTTGGACGCGGCTATAGGCAGCCGAAGGTGTTTATTTTTTAATGATTGTGAATTCGGTAATAAAAAACGCCTAATTATATTAGAAATTTATTCTGTTTCCTGATTGGTTGATTTCAATTTCTAGCTATATTTTGATTATAGTTGATAACAAATGGTTTTTTAAATAGGTGGTTGTGATTGGTGGATTTAATACGGTGAAGTGTTTTATTGGTCAAATTAAAATGTTTTAAAATCATAAATTATGTTTACATATATTTTCCCTGGGGGCTAAATGTGCTACTTTAGCCCCGCTATCTGAGCCTAATATGACGCACTTTTCGAGCATGTGAAGTGAAAAAAATATAACCTAAAGCCTTTAAAACGCATAAAACTCAAGTAGGTATGCTAGGCTTTACACAGAAGCATTACTTCCCATTTGCAATTCTTCACAAATGCAATTCATCACATCCACTACAGCTCTACAGTTCTCATTTTTACTCAAGAGCGTTTCCTCCTAATTCGCAATTGTGCACAAACGCAGGTCTTTACAATAGCAATTAACTACATTTTGCACTCAACAGCCGAAGAGTAGTTTAGAAATAGAAACCTACCGTGTATTATCATCAGATCAATTTGATGGTACCAATCTATTGTCTAGTCATATATCTGGAAACTTTTTAGTTTCAAATTCCTTTGACTTTGGCAGTGGGTGAAATTCGACCGGCAATATTTGATTTACATTATTACATACCTACTAAAATATTTGATTACAGGTGATGTTTATGCATAGAAGGCGTGTACGTTCAAAGAAGCTCATGCTAAGGATGCAAAGGGAAATAAGGTGATGGATATTATTAGTTCATATATTTGCGATCCATGTAAAGTTACAAAAAGACAGACGACCAACAAACGAGATTGCATGTAGGTATTTATTTCACGGATCCTTTTCGATAGCATGTCATGAAGGTATTTGCCGTTGTTCAGGAGTTTCCTATTAATAAATGTAATAAAATAAGGCCCTCTCAGCCCGCTGCCAGCGCTCACTCAGGCGAACGCGCGCCTTCATCTGTAACTAACGCTACACGAGCATATAATATACATGTACCTACCCGACAAGATGAAAACCTTACGCATTACATTAGATCGGACTAAAATCTCTGCGATTGATGGTAGGTAGAAAGATTATTGGACAAGAACATATGCCAGGAAGTATCTAATGGGATCTGCTTGCGATACTCCTAGTACTTAACTTTACTAAGTAGACAAAATGTAGTAGAAAAGAATGTAGCTCGAGCTGACGTTTTCAATAGGGGTGTAGACTAAGATTTTTTTACGATGCCGGACGAACCAGTTTTTGGAGCGAAACAAATGTTTGTATGGGAGCAACTACAATCAAAGAATATAAATACCCAAAAAATTGAGACAGAGATCGTGAACCTCGCTGACGGCAGCCCAAAATGTCACATAAAAGTATGACGACACAATCCGCTATTTGTACTAATCGTAGTATGGAAAATCAAGTAAATTGCTGTTTCGGTCGCGAATAGGTCCATACTTCTAAGCGTAAGGATTCTATTGGTAGCTTTAAGTTTACTCTTGGACAATAAAAAAATGCATATTTTTTCTAAACTTTCAATCTCTAAGTATATATTTTTTCATTTTAATTTACCTATACTTTATAACAATAATTTGATAGTTTAGGCACTATCCATTTAACATGAGTCTACCCCTAAATATTGCAACGAAATAAAAATAAAAAAATTAATCTAAAAAATACTTTACTCTGGTCCTTAGAACAAGAGCGATATCGACCGACTACATAGATGCCACAGCTTCCCATTCTATAAGTGTCCTTCATGCAGCTTGTTAGTCACCACCATGGATCCTTACGGAAGTACCTGTCACAATGCATGTGAAGCGAACAACATCACAAGTACATCTTATAGTTTATTAAACGGTAAAATACCGAGAGTTAATTTGGAGGTGTTTAGGAATGGAGGCCTTATTGAATAGCGTTCGGTTCTAATTGAACTACGACTCGTGCCCCCCCCCCCCCTTGGTCACCCGAAAGCCCGTATCGAATATGACGGCTGGTTCCGGAGCCGGTCCGTTGCTCCGGAAATGGAGGCTGTCGTGCAGGCTGCGGCGTGACTGTGGGACGTGCTTGCTCGAATAACCATTTCACATCGCTATTTAAAACGCAATTTGTGTCACACGTCGTGTCAATGATTTTTAGGGCTCCGTAGGCAACAAGGAACCCTTATAGTTTCGCCATGTCCGTCCGTCCGTCCGTACTACTAGAAAACTGTAATTCGGCATGGGTTTATAAAACAATCACACCGACAAAACAGTAGAATAAAACTATGAAATTAATTTTGAGGGTTCCGTACCTCAAAAGGAAAAAACGGAACCCTTATAGGATCACTCGTGCGTCTGTCTGTCCGTCCTTCACAGCCTTTTTTCTCCGAAACTACTGAACCAATTACGTTGAAATTTGGTACACATATGTAAGTTTGTGACCCAAAGAGGAAAATGTAACGCAAACAAATGAATTTTAAACATGGGGGCCACTTTAGCGGAGGAAATGAGAAAATTAAAAAATAAAGTTTTGCATATACTATCGTGTTACATATCAAATGAAAAGGCTCATTGTGTGCATCTAAATTATTATTTTTATGTAATTTTAACACAAAATAGCTCTTTACCTACAGATGACAGGAAAACCTATTACAAATGTGCAGTCAAGCGTGTCGGACTTAATACGGTATTTGACAAAAATCTAATCAGCTTATTTTTATGAAACGCCAAAAACGCTAAGTTAGTAAAAAAAATTGTTTAAAATCTTGTGATGTACGGAACCCTTGCAACGCGAGTCCGACTCGCACTTGGCCGGTTTTATTATTTTTAGGGCATACACGGAGCAAATTCAGCCGACCCAACCGCACCATTTAGTTAGAGCGCGCGTGTCGATGTAACTTAAGACAGACAGGCAACTACGGAACCCTACACTGCGCGTGGCCCGACACGGACTTGGCCGATTTTTTGTTGTTACGGTCTGTGATGCAATGTTAGGTCTGGCATTCTGGTCCTGATGACTGTCAATTTTACTAAATGTTAAACAAAATAAAAGAACAAACATTAAGTATTCCACTCCCTCTACAACCAAGTGAACATTACAGTAAATTTTAACAACATATTATGTACAAGGCTGAGCCCCTAACTCTGCGACTCGCGATTAATATCGCGAGCTGCAAAAGGTACACAAGAGCCCTACACGGTCCCTCTTCTTATTGTTTACGCACCTCCGCGATGTCTCGCACCAGAACAAAGGTTAATGGTACATTTCACTTTTACGATATTGATGAAATGTTTCTCGCCGTAAAACGCTACGGAGCGTGACTTAAATCAACTTCGTCTTTATTTTTAGAATGATCGATCGTCGGCTATGCTCTCAACTTTATAACTTTAACGCTGTAGAACAAAGATTCTTCGACCTGCATTTTCTGAATAGAGGCGGCTAGTTGGTTGCAATGAAAAGTCCCATGAAAGGTTGATTAAAAATAAAATCATTTTTAGGGTTCCGTACCCAAAGTGTAAAACGGGACCCATTACTAAGACTCCGCTGTCCGTCCGTCTGTCTGTCCGTCTGTCACCAGGCTGAATAGAAATTTTCACAGATGATGTATTTCTGTTGTCGCTATTACAAATACTAGAAAATCTGAATAAAATAAATATTTAAGGGGGCTCCCATACAACAAATGTGTTTTCCCCGTTTTTATAGATAATGGTGCGGGAGTTCTACTCGCAATTGGCTGTTTTTTTTTAGTTTCGAGTGCTCGATTTTTTTCACTCTAAAACTTGGGGTATTCTACCTACGTAGTTATTATTATTATATTATGATATACTATTCCAATAATTTGGTTGAGATTGCTTTCGTAGTCCTAAATGTACCCCCGATACTAAACCTCCCAACTCAGCGGAAAGTACATCATCTGTTATTGTACTTACAACTAATACAGTAAGTTAATTTGCTGGTTAAAAAATATAATCAGCTCAGTAAAAGACCAGTCACAACCACCGCAGTTTCAGCCTGACTTCTGTTAAGGCTGCCGTCTCGTATATTCACGTCGTGTTAAATTAAAATATTACGAGTAAATAAACAATAAAGGACTCTCCTGCACACGTACATACCTTCGAACCTCAGGTGACGTGGGCAAACTCCTCGACTTCCGACTTTTGGCATTGTGCCGTGGGTGCCCCTGGCCGGAGTTGGTGTTCCCCATGGCTGCTTACTTACAGCCTACATCCAAGACACGCAGTGCGGATTTAACCATGTTTCACTTGATTTAACCACTAGTACGTTGTCCATTTATCTAATAACACCGTCACAAAACTGGATTTTCGTTTATGTTAATTTTTGTAACAGTTCTCATTTTTGATTGTTTATTCAATGCCTAATTAAATTTGTGTTTGTTTATCGTTGCTATAGACGGGAGAGTTATTGGTCCACTTCATTTTACCTGCTTGCTAGCCACAATCCTACTAAAATTATAAATGCGAACGTTTGGATGTTTGTCAATCACGCAAAAACGGCTGAACGGATTAAAATGAATTTTAGAATAGTTTTTATCCCAGTAAAAGTCCAACAATAGGAAGTCAACGCGAGCGAAGTCGCGGCCAAAATCTAGTTAGCTATGTGAGTTGAGCATGAAATAGAAGATTATGAGATTTTTCGCAGGTGAAAATGAATTCGTTTTTTTGCATAGTATGTATTAATATTTAACATGTATCTTGACTATATATTTTGTGATATGTATAGCAGACAAAACACGATTGCTTGAAATTATCTCACCAGATAAAAAGCAATGTTGGGTTACTTTAATTTGTTACCTCAGCAAACTCAAGCGATATATTATTAGATTATTAAACCACATAATTAAGTTAAAATGACGGTATTTTTTCACAACTAAATCGCTTAAAAGCCAATATGAATAAAACTCGACATTTGTCTAAAAAGTAATTCACCAAGAGTGCTGCATCTCGTTTACTTCTGCAGCGCGGAAGACATACACATCTCTTACACGAGGTTTACAACAAACGAGGCATTTAGTTATTTAGTGGTTCAAATAGTCGCTTCACAGCTACAAATTCTCGTTGCTCACGTATAAATAGTTGAGTAGATAGATAGTGCCAAAGTAGCCACGTAGGCTAAAGCCGAACTCTGGGAATCGACTACCAAAGGTCTGTCATTGAAGTTTATATTGTAATGTAAGCTTTATTAAGATACGGTCAAGGTAGCTTTTAAATTAATAATATTACGGAAAATATGACATCGATGCAACAAACAACCGAAATGCCACGGTCGCCGAAGCTTCGAACATTGCAGACATTCCAAAGACCTGAGTCGCCAGACCACGGTTTATAATATAAGCTCACGAAATTCTATTAAAAATCCAGTATAACGGAGTCTTCGTCAACTGCAAATAAGTAGGTAACCAATTCACAAGATTGACAAAAAACCGGCCAAGTGCGAGTCGGACTCGCGTACCGAGGGTTCCTTACAAACCTGTAGGTATATAAGTAATAACTTTAAAATTATTAAAAATATTTTATTATATGATGTATTTATGTAACTAAAAATTTACGGTTTTCGCAATTTTTCCTTTATCTGTGCTATAAGACGTTGGTTCGTACCAAATTTCAAGATTATGAGTTCACGGGAAGTACCCTGTATGTTTTGATTCCCTTGCGAGTTTCGAAAATTTGCGGAAAGTTGCGGCATAAACGGCTGTATCTTTTGATTGCGTTGGCTTAGAAGTTTGATTTTTTCACAGCTCTCAAGGGACAGTAGACCTGAGTATTTGGTATACATTTAATTAGCTTGATAATACTCCACGCGTTCCTGAGAAAAAGGGGCTTGACAGTGGAATGGACAGACGGACGGACGAACAAGAAAGTGATCTGTTTTTTCCTTTTGAGGTACGGAACCCTAAAAAGCGCTAGCTATAAAATAGAAGTATTTTTTCCTTACTTAAATATATTGTTGTACTCGTAGATAGTATAAATTCATCAGTCCATTTAAGCGCTGATCAATTTAATAGCTGGATAGAAAAAGGGGGTGTGTAATGGCCGAACGATTAGTTATTATCGTCGCTGTTCGGCGAACAGGGACAATGGAAAAAAAGGACTAATTACGGACGAGTCTTGTGTGGACTGCTGACGGTTCATTAACCTTTATTTTTTACCTTCCACAGCAACAATTTCGACAATTCTACACAGACAAACTGCAACAGTTTGTATGTGTACGCGAAAGGCCCATTTACTTTTATTTCAAACAATAGTCTATTAATAAAAATAAATAGTACATTATTTCAGAGGCCGGGAAATTGATAGATACCTACGGATCCACGAATTGCCATTCCCGCCGAGGCAGATATAATAATAAATAATAATAAATATTCTTTATTGCACCACAACAGGAGAGAAACATCTTACAAAAAAAATATATTGCTTTATAAATAGTGTTTTTCTCCAAAAATGTTATCTTAAAACAGCGAGTACTTAGGTATGTCAATAACCTATCAAGTTCCATGCTCAACTTATTTTTTATTTCAAAAGGTGTTAATTGGAACGATTTTATCCTTAACATTGATCCTATTGATTAGTAGATTAAAAACTGGTGATTATTTTATAACATTTAGTTTGGTTTCCAGTTCAGGTAAGTTTTTAATAAAATCAGTGAATGCAGTTATTCACCTTACCTTAGGGAAATTAAATGAATGTTTATTTTATGCAAAATCCTTAAGACATCTCATCTTAAGGATTTAGGATAGTTTCCCTCCAGCACGTCTATCATGAGATGGCCGCGACATTGTTCTATGTGTTCTAATAAGAGAGAGACGGATAGTTCGAGAAAAATAGAGAGCCGTGCAGGGCCGATAGATTTTTCTACCCTGTTTATACAAAGAACAGATCGTCGTTTGAATATTGGGCAAATTTGTGACACGGCGACTCAACGTGACGGCGTATTGGATTGTGATCAGTCAGAAGCGGATCCGACTCGATGATAATTAAAGGTAGGCAGACCACTACTAGCGATATCCAAACAGAAGCAATGCATGGTAGAGGTTGAAGCATTCAGATTATGGCCAAGGCGCGTCCGACCTGCTGTTCCGGAGGAACGATTCAGTGAACTTGGACTATTTTCGCTGTACACTGTGGTATGAATATAAATTGATAATTTTAAATATAGCACACCGTATTGTTTGAGTACGTTGCCCCTTTTGGGAGGAACATTATAACCGACTATTCGTTTATTAATCTAAAACTTACCTAAAAAACTACCTGCTTGAGGAATTCCTAAGTAATATAGCTCATCATTTTGCATCTTAAGGCACTGGTCCCACCGCCGGCTAGTAAGCTAGAAAAGTTGGGCGAGTAACGGTTCATTGCGTGCTGACCAGGCACAGTGTGATCAATGGACCTTTACAGATCCGCAATGTAATGCTACTCGCCCAACTTTTCTAGCTTACTAGCCGGCGGTGGGACCAGTGCCTAACGTGTTGTATTGTAGACACTTATACGTTTGGGAATTCTGTGAATTTGGAAACATGGCTAAAACTGGAGACAGGGCCACGCAATATCTGTGGACAGGGCAGCTTCTCGGAAACAGCAGCGTTTGTGTTTACAAGGAAATTGAATTAGAATAGTTATATAATATTGTTATATGCAATAATGTACTTAAGATAAAAGGAGGTAGATACGGTGTCTATCCCAAATTCCGTGTTTAAAAATGGCCACCACATTTGACGGCTGGGACACGTTAAATACGTGTCCGTTGACGATGCGAAACTGAGGCAAGTTCGTGCAATTGACTCACTCAGTTTTATTAGTGTGCCACCTTTAGAGTGCTTGTAACCTACCCATCTACCTCTTTTTTATATTACATTATTGGATGTATTTACAAACGTTAATCTATGTAGGTTACATACCTACATGTACGCAAAACCATTGATTGTCTTAAAAAGTTCCTCATAAAAAGATGTCTGTGACAACAACAAGTAATATAATATAATTTATATAATACTTACACTCGCCAATCCCACCCCGCTAAAACCGGGGTGCGAGAATAACATTTCGGAGTGAAATTACTGTATATGAAGGTGTGTGAATGCGGGTAAATAATTCATGAGCGCTTCACCTAAGCCCCGAGGCGCATAAGCACGCGTATCTATTCGGGTAAGAACAAGCTTCAAGCATATTGACAATATACCATTCACATAAAAGGATCTTGGAACGCTCGTGAGATGTCAAATGTCTCGTGATGACGTGAGGGATAAATCTAGATTTGTTGGTGATGCATTGTGCCTCACAGGATTTAAATCCATAACATTTATATGCGTCCAGTTGTCGCGTCCGTACTGGCAGTTATGAATGTTATCGTTAGTTTTCATCTGTGCACATTTCAATTATGTAAAGAGTTGCGCAAATATTTGAACATATTGAAATTAACATTTAGGTACAGGAAACATTCTTGGTAGTCGATTTATAAGGCTTGAATGGAGAGGTGCACTTTATAATGCAGGATGCATTTAAATACCTAGGTGTTTTTTGAATAATTGGAACAGGAAATGAAAATTTAAACATGTACCTATCCGTATTATAATAATATGCTTTAGGGAAAATATAGCTCCAAAATGGCCTAGTATATGTATACTAATATGTATTATATACAGGTCAAGTATGTGAGGTTGTAGCATGGTAAGTTTGTATGTTAAACGATAAAAAAGAGCCACTTGTAGGTATGTACAGGGTGCCCCGGAACTCAACGATAACCTGGTACCGGGGGTGAGAGGCCAAGGTATACCAGTTATGAAAAAAAAGAAAAAAGAAAAATCCTTGTCACTTAGTACAGGCAAAAATAGACATTTTTCGAAAAAGTTGAAAAGTTTACATCCTTGGGCGCATTATAAAGTAATGTGATCACAATTTTTACAATTTTACAGTGTTTTTTTTAAGATTGTAATCTCAAATAACAGTGATATTAATCGCAACCACAAATCAAAGTAATAAACATTCTTAACTAAGTAAAAATAAAAGTTTTGACGAGGTTGGTTTGGTTTATAAAATTATTGCCAGTCAACTTTGACACTCCATGTTGGAAAAAAAATGTACCACACTACAGATATCTGCTTTCTGCTACAATCTTCCTGGTATTTTTTTTTACCAATTGAAGTACTGACTGTCTCTAAAATACATGTTCTTATTTGCTAAGAAATAATGAATGTGTAACACAAATTAACATGATTCATAGTCGTTATATTATAATATTTATAATATACACAGACGTATGAACGGCTATCGCGCTTTCTACCTACTGCCTCGGGGGATGAGCAATTCTGGTAATAAATAACTTAGCTCGAAGTGGATTCCACGTGCAACCATTGCTAGTTATAACTGCTAAAAATAATACTTATTTTATATCGGTACAGAACGCAGGTTTTTTTCATGAAAGAAGTAATAAGATAAAAATAGTAGTCTTAGAAAAGATGTATTTTTTACTCACTAGCGATGCGAAAATGATAACGTGATATATTTAATTATTTTAAATACTAACACCATATAGTTAACGAGCCATTACCGTGAAATGCATGGACATTATATTTTCCTTGACATTCAATTTACAAACTAAGTAAACGTAGGTGGGTGCTGGCTGAATGAAAATACTTTTCGCGTGGTATTTCTCCCGAGAATCTTACGGTGCAATAATGGAGTGTTTACATAAAAGCAAATTAATTAAGCTCCTACAATAGGTTGCTATTAGCAGTGTTTGCGAAAAGGGAGCGAGGACGCGTAGAGATGGGGATTCTCCGCATCCACATAAAGATAACCGATTAGTGTTGTTCGTTTTTACCGGCTATGCAAACAACACTCATCAGCAAGGACACATACTCGTACATGTTCTCGGTTTAGCGGTTTAAGCGTGAAGAGGTAACAGACAAGCAGACAGACAGACAGACATACGGTCAGTAATAAGCTAATAACGTCAATGTCATTGTAAGGTGAAAAAAAGTACATCTCTTTCTCGTCCACTATATGAGTTGCAGAACAAAGCCTAAAATATATAAACTTTTATTAAAAATGATCAAACTTATTGCTAAAGAAAATATTCTTCAAATAAAGTTTAGGCCTACTCTGTTCTAAACTCTATTATTTACGGCGAGGGCGGTGTATTGTATCCCTCACTACGCTCAGCACGTCTATCGTGCAACGGCCGCGACATACCTACTGTCGATTTTTCTCGCACTAAGTTCTAATAAGAAACAGACGGATAGTGCAATAAAAATCGAGAGAGCTGAACAGATACCAACTTAGACCAAATAGATGAACAGTACCAACTTATATTCTTTATGTGTATACGTTGAAATTCTATTTCAATGTGACAGTAAGTAGTTTCTTATTAATAATTTGCGGCACTATATGTAAACTAAAATAATGTAGGTATCTGTAATACGATATTCTTATATGGATTGATAATGGATCGAAATCAATAAACTGTATGGCGCCTTAAAATAGATATCCTTTGAAGTTGAAAGTGAAGTGATGTTTTATACTGTCGCGGCTTCAACTTCCCAGTAAGGAATAATAAGTTCGCTTAGAATAGGATCGGAAAGTGAGAAGAGCGGTGGGTTGCCAACTTAGTAACTAGGATGAGATATTATTGGCATGGAATCATTGTTCGTTGAACAATTAATGTGTCCCATCTACTTCTATTATCACTTTATCAGTTACAATTATTATCGGAATCATGCTAGCCTTCCCTAACTTCAAAAGTTTAGCAATTTGTAAGCAGTTTTTGTGTAAAAAAGGAAAACTTGAAGACAAAGAAAGCATTATCAGTATTACATGCAACGTTACATTTCCCATCCATATTAGAAAATGTGCGGATACTTAATAATCCGATTTTATAATCATGAAAAAATCATAGTGACGAAAAAGGGTCTGTAGCCTTTGTAGCTATGGATATTATCGATTATTCGTGTGAACTATTGTTGTGCTCAGACGGGGGCAGCGCAGAATCCTAGGGGGCCACCCCACCCGCTCTTTTCGACAGGCCCAAATCAACAGAACACCACAAGTTTAACTTATACTTTCGAGTTTTTGCGTAGTCACGTCAGAACATTCCTAGTACATTACCATAGTAAATTCTTGTTATAGGACAAAGTAAGAATGGAGAGGAGCTATAAGTTTCCAGTGATTTTATATGTTACGGTCGCTTAGAAGATAAAACAGATAATGGTTTGCGTGAAGTAAAGGACTTGTTACTTGAATGTTGGAGAACCTAAGTTGCAGTGCAGCGCGCCCACTCGCCCGTCGCCCGAGACTGGTTTAGGCTGATCAACAGCTTCGTAAAATATACCAGGAATCACAACAAAGACCTTAAGTCAATCAGTTAAGAACCTTAATCGGATGAGTGATATATTAAAGTTTAAAGATTACATAAACGTTGTGTGCGTGCCAACATAGATTAGGTACCTACTTGTACACACCAATGACAAATTTGAAGAATCGGTTTTGGATTGGCTGGGTTGGAACTCATTTACATTTATTTAAATGATCAAAGCTCTTGTTCTACCCAGTGCATAGTTATAAGAGTAGGTATATAAAAAATATTGGCACTTCATAATTTGCTTGTAAAGGGACATAATATCAGTCCCAAGCGTCCTCAAATTTAGTTCAAGTACTTACCTAGTTACTCAAGAATCACTACAAATATGTTTCTGTCAAAAATGTAATTTTTGGTACAAGGTTTTATTGCCGACTGTACTTTTCTGTAAACCACCATTCACTACTCATTGAGACGACTCAAACAAGCCCGAACTCAACGGGGTTACGTCGGTTAAATACCGAATTTCCATGGCTACCTTCTGTCTCCATCATCAGATCAGCTCGATGGTAGCATATATTAATATTGAATTGTCATCCCAACTATAAATACTAATAAGTATCCAAAATTTCAGCTCAGTCCGATAACGGCAAGTGACTGAAAAATGGATTGCTGACGGACAACTTACATACTTATATACTTACATACGAACAGGTCAAGTTAATATAAAGCTTGTAAAAACCGGCCAACTGCGTGTCGGGCCACGCGTAGTGTAGGGTTCCGTAGTTGCCTGTCTGTATTTGTTACATCGACACACACGCGCCAAGTAGGTAAATCGTGCGGTTGCGTCGGCCGAATTTGTACGATAGTTTAGGGCCTTATCAAGTACATTTTAAGTGGGTCGACTATTACTCGGTAACTAGTAGGTATAATGTCTACTTAGCCGTGATAGTTTCCCTTTGAAATTCATTATATTATGTACTACTACAACGATTGCTTTCACAATATCACACAAATGCACCAATGAGTTGAGAAATGGTATTTAAAAACCCATCATATTTTTAAACAAGCTATCCAACGATACCCCACACCATGGGTTACACAAGAAAAAAAGTTCCCTTTAAAAAAAAAAAAACCAAGATTTTATTCTACCATTTTGTCGGCTTGATTGATTTATATACCCATGCTGAATTACAGTTTTCTAGTAGTAAGGGTTACTGAGCCAAGCCGCAGACGGACAGACGGACATGGCGAAACTATAAGGGTTCCTTGTTGGCTACGGAACCCTAAAAAGGCTCAATGCTAATTCGAGTATTGATTTAACTCCGAGATAGGTTTCTAGGATGTTGACGTTTAATCGGATTAAGTCCTTGATCAATTATCATGTTTGATCTAAGTGGACCAACCTTTTACATGAAACAAAGTGCAATGCCATAGTTTCAAACAGGCGATAGCTGGAATGGAATGGAACGCTCTTTGTCTATAGCTCGGCAGTAGATAAATGAAGCCGAATGAAAGTAAACTTCAAGTTTAGTTTTGAATGGATTTATTTCTGCACTGCAAAGTTGTACGCAAAAATTCCACATTTTGTCCAAATTCGACCGTACAAGAATAAGGACTTCACCCGTGATTGGTCGACTTGAAACTTAAAATTGCCTCAGGCACAAAAAGAAAAACAATGGTAATGACGAAGATATCGACCCAAACCCAAAACTCCGACCATTAGAGAAACTCCTCTTATTAAAAGTTTTTATTTAACTTGTTTTGTTCCTATTTAAGTAATAGTAATCATGTAAGTAAGTTGTCCATAAAAATTTGCAAATCTTTTCAGCTGTTCGCCGGTATCAGATAGAGCTAAAATTTGGCATATCCACTATTCGTTCTTAAAAAGATTATGGAACCACATTATGGCAGAAAATGCTAGTAAAGAGGTGAACTCCTGCTGCGGGAGAAGATTTGCAATTTCTAAGTAAGTAATGGCAAATAATCTGGTACCAACTTGTACAGTAGAGTTCTCCAATATCTACACAGACAACCTTTCAAAAATATCTATACAGACTTTATTGTTACTGACATAAGACACATGTGTCGATATTTTTGAAAGGTTTTCTGTAGATATTGGAGAACTCGAATGTAAGAGGGTATCGTTTGGAAAATATATTTGTAATGTATATGTATGGTTCCTAGCTTGGGGCGATAGCACTTCTGCTACGGTAGATTAAACTCGGAGGGAAATGTGGCTAGCTTAGGTAGATAGTATTATAAGATAAACGTTTGACATCTCAATTTCAATAAATCACACCCTGCGTGTCACCTTTACTGCTATGAATTGAAGATTGAAGGTGCCAACTATAGGGGAAGTATCGGGCTTTGGGACGTTTACTTTACAAATGACAATACTTTCTCAATTACGAGAGTAGGTACACACGGAAAACCGAGATACATTTCATCGCGTATCCAAACAATGAACAACTATCATTTCCGAAAGGGTAACTAATGATTATTGATTACCCACCTTTTGGTATGAATTTGGTAAGTATTCAAAATGTTACCTCTTTTCATCGTCTAACACGAGTAGGTATCTACTCACCATTCTACACGACGACGTGTAAGTAAAGTAACTCTGCGGCACCAAATTATTATATTGTTTTACTCGGAAACGCTCTGTTAGTAAAGACATTAACAATTTCAATTAGTTTGCATTCTGCAAGCAACTGTTCCACTCTAGGGAATTAAGTACTAAAATGCATTTATTAAAATTAAGTAGAGTCACCTAATGCACGTACAAATTGACAGTTTGTCAGAATTCTAATTGATTCGGAATTCTGGTGATTTATGAGTAATTATGAGCTATCAATTGCAACAATACCTGCACAGTTTGCCTGATACAGCATCATTACTAGTATAAAGTTACTAAACTACGAGTAACGTAAAATACCTATAAAGGTAATGCAAGTGCATATTTATAGTCTCGAAAGCAGTTAAGCACCCTATTAAGACTGTAATGTAGATAATATAAGTGCGTAGTAGATTATGATACGCGTAGGCGTCGAGCGTTGGCGTCAGGACGGGACACCGACAAGTCCTCTCGAGCCTGCAGCGGCCAATGGCCAATAAGTGAAATGCAAGAATTGCCACGAACAAGCACCACGGGCCATGGTTCTCACCGGCGCGAGCGCACGGGCATTCGAGGTCGATTGGACACATAAGTTTTGCATTCCAATTTGATATCAATGTGTTTCGCGTGCTCGCTTTCACTCGCGCCGAGCTGACATGTAAGAACGAGTACGCGAAATACTTACAATACTTGGAAGGTGAAACGCAATGCTCTGATCGACCCCTGGTCTCTGCAATACCGATACGTGGGCGGTTAAACTTATACTAATAATAGTACAACTTAAGCACCTAAGGCTATTTAGCTCGCATTTATCTGCTATACGTCATTACAGCGCACTTAGAAAACTATTTATTTGGTTACCTACACCATTCACCGCATTGCGTGAGCAACAAATACTTCAAAAAGTTGACGCTCAAGTTGAACTTAAAAGTTTACCGATACTTTCCACGAAACCGATTTATGGTTTCGGTCTAACAGCCCATAGCCGTATATGCAAAGCAACAGTCAGTTACGGTGAATCACTGGCCAAATAAAACGACTCGCAGCTAGAATTAACTCAAACTGCATAAAATGTAAACATCAAAACCATCTCGCTTCGTGATGCGTCCACTAAAACGGCCCCGATTAGGACAGCGCCGTATAAGGGAGCTATAAATAGTCTGTAGCGAGCTTTGCACACCATAAACAATAATTCTTAAGTCGATTTGTCACAGTCGCACTGTCGGGCCGATCGTGCGTGGAGCGCGACGCGGACGGAGCAGGGCGGCGGCGCGAGGCGAGCGCACGGCGGCGCGGGTGCGTGCGCGCGCGACCATTGCATCCGCTCAACAGGACGGAATAGTCGACGAAAGCGCCAGGGCCTTCGCCCCTTCCGAATCCGTGTTCGCGCGGGATACAGCGAATGTTAAACACTATGGCCGAAGCTATACGTGCCAGTATGAAAAACTGAGAGCGAGTGCCATCTGCGCCAGGGAGGGGCCCTTGCATTAGCGGGATGACATTATGCACTCACAGAAGGGTTCGCGGCTTATCTCGTTAAATCAGCCGTTTCTGCTGCGGTGAAATAATTTACACTGACGGCCGGCGGTAAACAGCTTCCGGGGTGCCAGTGAGATTAGCGTTTGAGTCGCTTCGACACATGCCACACCTTGCCTCGCTTACGTAAAGCTCAAGTTTCAGATCGTTACATATCCGGAAAGCATGTGAACATTAATTTAGACCACAAAAGGTTTTTGGGAAAATATGCATAACTCTTATTTTCCATCGCTACGCCTGAAATTACTCAAGTAAACGCAGAGCGAGATATTTTTTTTATACAGTTGTAATTATTTATCTCGATTGACAAAAATATAACGTGTATTTATTGGAATATTTGTTCAATATCAATATATTTTAAGAATATTCGTTCCGCCCGCATTGATATTTAGCAGTCTGATGATACGAAGGGCATTAGGGCATACATTAAGTAAAGCGATACATACCTTATGCAATCATGGGTGTTAATGGTAAAATTAAAGATGGTTTATAATTTAAGTGAAATGTCGCCAAGGTTTATTTAAAAATATCTTAATGATCTAGGACGTAATAAGTATTAAATAAATAAATAAATAAATATTAGGGGACAATTTTACACAAATCGAGCTAGCCCCATAGTAAGCTCAATAAGGCTTGTGTTACGGGTACTAGACGACGATATATTTAATATATATAAATACTTAAATACATAGAAAACATCCAAGACTTAGAAACAAATAATCATGCTCATCACACAAATATTTGCCCTTACCGGGATACCAACCCGTAACTAAAGTATTAAACACGTAACTTAATCGGTTGGTTACCTTTCGCATGCGAATAGTTTAGTATCGTAATAATAAGAGGGTGCGTGCTTGCAGCCCGGTCCATGCTGCGCGTTTGCGTCATTATATGAATTTTAGTTAGAGATAATAGGTTTGATAAGCGACATCAAAATTCAATGCTGCGCTGCGTGGTGCGCACTGTCATATAGCTTTGAATTTGGGAATGCTGATACTGGCATACCTAATATACAGCGATGTCTGTTTATTACAATAACAGCACATTAAAAATTTCACGTTTCTTTCATTGCTGATTAAACGATTTGCGTTTCAAAAATTAACTCGGCCATTGTCATGTCATAAGAGATTAGGTGACAATAGTTGTCCCTCGCAAAGTCTTGTTGATAATATGATTGTTGTTGACATAAGATTTAATTTCACCAGGCCTGTGAAAAAAGGTTTCTGCATTATAGGTACAGTCAGGGGTATTAATATACGTACATAAATAAGGTCATTTAAATATCTGTATAGGTTCAGGACTCTATTGTCACTCTCATAACGGCGTGTATATATGCCCTTTTTAGGATTCCCTAGTCAACAAGGAACCCTTATAGTTTCGCCATGTCAGTCCGTCCTTCTGTCCGTCTCCGGCTTATGTCATAACCCTTAGACCTAGATATCTGTAATTCAGCATGGGTATATAAACCAATCACGCCGACAAAACAGTATAATAAATTCTTGAAAATATTTTTTTAAGGGGATCCTCCTCAACACGTAAAGTGGGGATGCAATTTTATTTTCTCATTAAACTCATAGCGTGGAGTATCGTTGGATAACTTGTTAAAAAAAATGGGTTTCTAAAAACTTTTTTTCAACTTAGTGGTCCGTTTGTGTGAGATTGGGCTTTAAAGCCCAAATTTTTGTTAGGGTCATGTGTCCCCGCCCCCTGCCGGCCAAACGGCTGCTACTGGAAATGTGAAAAAATTCGTGGCAGTAGTACAAATAATGAATTCATAAGAGAAACTATAAGCTAAGTATACATTACTAATTACCGAGTAATAGTCGACCAACTATACTACTAGATGTACTTGAAATGGCCACCTTTCGTACAAATTCGGCCGACACAAGCACACTATTTAAGGCCTCTGAAATGTAAACAAACCTTTATTGAGAATGAGTAAGTATAAGGTCCATAGTCTATTGACTATTTTTCTCGCTGTGGTGATGGTGATAAGTTGTGGGTTCCGCTCGGCAGCAAAGTTGATGGGTGTCTCATGCCTCGCTATGCTCAGGAATGTACTTTTGAACCATTCGCTTCGCTCATAGTTCGATCTTACAACCCTTTGCTAGCTCATCTTTCAATACAAGCACTTGCGCTAACAACAATTTGTAGCCTTGCACAACAAAATAAATGAAATGAATTGATGATCATTCATCGGTCGACAGCAAAAAACCGCACCATCGATATTAACCATCAATTAAATTAATCATTTAAATATATATTTCGGAAGACATACAAGTGAACTTCTAATTAAACAACTTGGATTTTTTTATGTGGTTGAATTTAAAACGTAAATCTGCTGTAAATGTAAACATTGTTATTATTTATTATTTAGTAGTTGTACGAAGCCTGCTCTATACAGTGGGCCATCACGACCCATCGTACAGGACGCAACTATGCGTTAGACGGAGAAAGATATCGCCGCGCCATAAGCCATCTGACACCACTACCCTCTCCACACGCTGGCCCATCCTAGGGGGCCATTAGGATGGGCCATCATGTAGAGGAGCCATAACAACTAGAGACGGCGAATATTTACCAAATAAGTAGATAGTGCCAAGTGCAGGGCTAAGTTATTGCGGGAACCCGAATTGCGAGACTAACATGTGCCGCACTGCAATGCAATGCAGCTGTTGAGCTGAATTTAACAAAAAGCTTAAACCATTTTATATCGGTTGCAGCAATGTATCACATGTACACGTGATGAGTTTTAATGAAATATTAGCCGGTGTCTTGCTATATTATGTTGAATTGTGGGATTGCACGCGACAGGAGTTTCCGTGAAAATATAAGATTACTAATGGGTGTCCCAATAAAAGTGCACTAAAAGAAAAACCCTTAAGTTAGTTATTATTAGGGTAGTTAATAGTGCACTCTTATTGAGATACCCGGTATTACCGGTGAACAACAGATTGGAAAACAGAATTATATATGGAATGATTTTATATACTTATTGCAAAACAAAATAATGACGGATTAGTGTTCGGAAAAAATCCAACTCTACAGTTACAACTTATTTTTCCAATCTGTAGTTAATTATTTTTTAATTTTCCCGTAGACATATTTAAATGGGCATCTACTAAATTCTGTAAAAATGGAAACTGTGCAAATATGAGAATATCTCAAAAAACTTCACAACTCACTCACTCAAACAAATAACAGGGTACACTAATGCAGCAACTGAAGTTAAAATATACCCATAGCAGAAGTTTCATTCAAGTTTAATCATAGCGTGTTAATAATGTTTCGACGTTACATTCTGAGAAATGAGAGCGTTGAGAAGTATGTATGGAGTGAAATTGAGTGATAGAGTCAGAAACAGTGTTATAAGAGATAAGTGTGGAATTGATGGAGATATAGTCACGAAAATTGAGAAGGGTATGTTAAGGTGGTTTGGGCATGTAGAGAGGATGGATGAAAGAAGATTAACGAAGAGAGTGTATATAAGAAGAGTGGAAGGGCAAGTTGGAAGGGGAAGACCTAGGCGAACTTTCTCCGATCAAATTGGAGAAATCTTACTAAAAGGCCAGGTCAAAAGTACCCTAAACCGACGAGCATGTATGAGAAATGTTATGAAAGTGAGTGAAGCGAAAGTGGTTTGTCAGGATCGTAGCAAATAGAGATCCGTGATCTCTGCCTACCCCTCTGGGAAAGAGGCGTGATTATATGTATGTATGTATGTTACATTCTGACATGATTTTGGTTAAAAAGCAGAGGCAACTGTCGAAACAACACACACGACCACGACCAAGGGACAGCTACGTAGCAAGCCTGTAAATGTAACAGGGATGTCGTGGACGCGATTTATTAGACACCCGCGGATGCGGATATTTGGAGTCTGACGTCCGCGGATGCGGATTTTGGGGTCAAACACCACAAAACATACTTAAATCACGTCCATTTGATAACGCACAGTAATCAACCACGTTGAGAATAAATTTTAATCTTTGTAAACAAAATAGAACAAACGCGCCGCCGTTCTTTTCACGACCGATGAAATGGTATAAATGCGGCGAATCGGGAGATTACAGTAACGAAATGAAGTTTTTTTGGACTTATGACGGTAGATATACTTATAACAACAGCGCGGTACGCGCCCTGTTCCGTAAAAATTCCGCATCGATTTTTGCGGACGCGTATACGGATGCTGATGTCGAAATTGATGCGGAACTTCCACGGTTGCGGATGCGAATGTGTGCAAGATCCCTGAAATGTAGTCACAATATTACGTCCATCCTTTTGTCGCAGTGACAATCGGCGAGGCGCGACGCTTTGGTGAACGCCTAGCTTAAAGATCCAAAACCTTATTTACAAAACCAGCCTGTTACGTGTTGGGCCACGCGCAGTGTAGGGTTCCGTAGTTGCATGTCTGTATTTGTTACATTAACACGCGCCAAGTAAATAGGGCGGTTGCGTCGGTCGGCCGAATTTGTACGAAAGTTGGCCTTTTCAAGTACATTTAAGTTGGTAGACTATTGCTCGGTAACTATAGTAATGTCTACTTAGCCGTGATAGTTTTCCTTTTAAAATTCATGATATGTACTACCGCCACGAATTTTGTCACATTCCCAGTAGCAGCCATTTACCCGGCAGGGGGACATATACGGCTCTAACAAAAATTTGGGATTTAAAGCCAGGAGCCACTAAGTTAAAAAATGGTTTTTAGAAGCTCATAATATTTTTAAACAAGCTATCCAACGATACCCCACACCATGGGTTTAACGAGAAAAAAAATACATCCCCAGTGTACCTACGTGTAAGGAAAGAAATAATGTAGGTACTTAAAAAAAAACTATAATTTTGTCGGCATGATTGATTTATATACCTACCCAAGCCGAATTACAGCTTTATAAGTAGGGTCACTGAGCTAATCCGCAGAAGGACTGACGGACATGGCGAAACTATAAGGGTTCCGTAGTCAACAAGGAGCCCTAAAAAGGAGGTTACCTACAGCCATAGCAGACAGAGGTGGCTGACTTGTGAACAAGTTCGCGAGTTCAAACTCCTAACACATAATCAAATTCATTCTGTAGGGCTTACCCTTGTTTTACCGACAAAAGTTTCGCCGTATTTAGTACGTTTCATCGTAAACTCTTACTAAGTATATTATTTCAGGAACAGTAAACTTATTACTCTTATCAGGATTGTTATAAAACAAACCTAACCTAGTTCTACAGATTTCCACTTTAGCTGTAAGTACCTATAGATTCGATGAAATGTAAAATTCGGCGACACAATGCAGTCGATGAACCGTTTGTCGGTTAAATAAGGGACGATAATGTAAGTATGGAAAAACAAAAAGTACCTAGCGACTGTACATCCGAAACAGGCTGGTTTATGTATGGTTATAAGATTCATCAAATAACACGTCTTATCTTAACGCCATTTCAGCGGAACTATAGTTCTATTCCAATTGGAATCCAATGTATGGAAAACCAACCCAATTAAGTGCAACAAGGAAATGATATCCCGTATATAAGAATCCACTAATTATCCCGTATATAAGAATCCACTAATTATTCCCTTTTACTGGTTCAGTCGCTATAGTCAGGCTATTTGGAGAACCGCCCGGCTTGATCTCTCGGCCGCGAGCCCGCTATGGTTAATTATAAGATGAAACTACTTTTACTTACTCGATGCACGGAATAATCCTTTTAGAAATATAAGTATTTTCTTTAATTTACTCTTTTTCCTGCTATGTATTGAGAACACATGGTAATACAGTTGATTACAGAACGACGTACAGTCGGCAATAAAAGTTTGTACCAAAAATATTTTTTTGATGGTTTTTTTTTTCTTATGTAGTATCCAACTACTAATTGAGACGACTCTAAAGCCCCTAAACTGAACTGGGCCACTTCGGTTAAGTAAACCCACTTTCTGTCTCCATCATCCGATCAGATAGATGGTACCATAATATTGAATTATATATATATACCCAAAATTTCAATCGGTCGCCGGGAACCACGTCAAATTTAACTTAAAAATTTAACCAACTACTTCACAACTGGACAGGAGAAACGAAATAAAAGCATGTAAAAAAAAGAGGAGCGAAAATGGTCCTTGGTGGCCTTTACTTGCTATTATGTTTAAATAAAAAAGTAACTTTTCCGTTCGGATTCCAAATATTATTTGCACTCTTGTGGATAAAATGCAGTTTTGCTATCTATTTTTAAAGAAAAAAACGACCAAGTGCGTTTCGGGCCACGCGCAGCTCGTCGCTCCAGTCGGCCAACACTCCCTACAAAGGTAAAAAAAAATCGCGTCAAAAAAAATAGTTTATCTGGAAAATGTGACGTACTAGCGCTCAATAATCCCCCTCTTGCGGGAAAGTCCATCGTTCCGTTCCACGCAGTATAATATATATCGTTGACGTCGACTGTAAATTGTCAGCGTAGCTGTTTTTGTTTCCTCGCATCTCTCTTGGATAATACCTTTAAGTAATCAAGAAAATAAATAAATTACCTATAAGTTGTTTGACTGAAGTTTCCTATACGGAATCATTGCAATTAGGCTTATGTTATAATATTACTTGTATGCTTTCATTATACAGCAAATAGAACTACAGATCGCCTCGTAAAACTATGTTACTCATGTCAATATGAGCGACACCTATATCTAATACTGCAAATCCAACTTGTAATTCAAATCAGCAGGGAGTACTTTACGAGTACTCAACAACACACAAGAATCCTCGAGACGACTAAGCCAGCTAATGATGAGAGCTTACATCAAATGTCCCCAACCATATATATGTAATACTAATGTGTATACTGTTCCGTGCCATATGGCAGTCGGCTTAAATTGTTTGATTATTGGCCCGATCAGTTCACTGAAACTGCGTTAGCGGTCTATTTAGTGTCTGCCCAGTTAATGTGCAACAGAGCGTACCGGAGACACTGAGCCGAAATTCAATTATTCGACACCTCCATTTCGCAGGTACAACCAAATCTGCATATCGATAGGACACGTAGACACATGGTGTGTTATGTTTAAACTTCCAATATCAACCTTAAAACCCACGAAATAGAGCGCACTCTTCAACGCAGTTACGGTTGTGGCCTACGAAATAACAGATTTTGTGGAGATTCGCCTGACTACGGGTTCAGGACACATATGACGTAATTAAAAGGCGGAAATTATGCAATTCAATTTTGAAGCAGATATCTTCAACCGACTGAGCTGAAAATTTGGGTAACACAGTAACCTAAAGTTTGGATGACAATTCAATATTATGGTACCATCGAGCTGATTTGATGATGGAGACAGAAGGTAGCCATGGGAATTCAGGAACTTATTCACCTACCTTACCTTACCGTACCTTAGTCGAGTTTGGGCTTGTAAGAATCGTCTCAACGAGTAACTATTCGTTGATGACGGTACACAGAAAAGGACAGTTAGCAATAATAATTTACTTTAAAAACAAAGTTTTAACCGACTTCAATTTAGTACTCCGCCAAGCCACGAGAACATTTCCACATTTCTTTTCCCATTTACCACATGAACTGATTTCCGAGAGCAAATGCATTGATTATTAGAGAAAAAAACCCAATCGCTGTATGTGACCCGATAATATTTGAGGACTTACGTCGATTCCACAAGGATCACCCTTGGCACTTCATTAGTTGCTATTTCAACGGAATCTTATCAGAATCTGTGATATAGGTACTTTTGTACTTTTTAGTACATAATTGAGGAATTCCGTAAGTCATCTGTGGTCTTCATCATCAATTCCACTCCACCAATTTATGATTTCTGGATGTAAATACACGAGTTATAATAGAAAATACCAAAATCACTACACGCGTGCCTAATATAATTGAGGAGTTCCCTCAATTCCTCATGGATCCCATCATCCAATTGTATTTCCAAAAAAATGGGACCCACCTGGAATCATATACTTACAAACAAAAAAAAATTTACGAATCGGCTCATCAATGACGGAGTTCTGAGGTAACAAACATTGAAAACAAAAAAAAAATACAACCGAAATGAGAACCTTCTTTTTTTTGAAGTCGGTTAAAAACTTGTACTTACCAAAAATTATTTTTTGTCAAGAAACTTATTTTACATTGAAAATTGTAGAGTAGGTACACGGTAATACTATAAGAAGTATAAGAGTGCTTATTACATTCATATACAGGGTGTATCAAAAATAGAGTGTGAAGCGACCAAGGGCATAATCGGTAGCGCATTGCGATTCCAAATATGTATTTGTTTGTTTTTTATTTTTTGATCATATTTGTTTACATTGTTTTTTTTTTGTTTACATTACAGTCTTTGTTTTTGTTGACATTACTTGTGTATGACGACATTCCCCCGCGAGGGTGAAGGGTGGGATGGTTTATTTCATTTTCAATCCCTGCGCGCATAGCGGCAGCTGTGTTATGAAAACAAATGTTTTGTGTATGTTTTTTTACACGCAGGTAGCAACGTCAACAAAAATAAAGACTGTAATGTAAAAGAAAAACATTTCAATGTAAACAACAACAAATAAAAATTACAAAATAACAAATGCATTTTTGGAATCGCAATAGCAATACGCTACCGAACATGGCCTTGATCGGTTCACACCCCAATTTTGATACAGCCTGTACAAACGTATCTTGCAATTTGCATCGTGTTAGAGCCTAGGTATTTTCTGTATCTCTATACAATAGTCATTTATAGTAATTTATTTCAGATAAATACATCATCAATATAACTGTAAGTATATGTACACCTTGGTTTTCAAAAAAATTATGATGTGTGATGAATTGATGATGATTATGATTAGTATTAGTACGTATTTATATCTTATTGAGCCTCGCTGTTATAAAGTTCTAAGTATGCTGCAAGCAATAAAACACTTAAAAAGATTAAGTAAAGCATTGAACTCGGAAGATGCAAGTTACGACGACGTAAAAGTGTTAGTTTAAAAGAGGTATTTCAACAGGGCCAGTCCAACGCACGGCAGCGATCGTCAACCCCGCCAACGCCGCCGACGGCCGACGCTTTTCTTAGCAGACAATCAATTTACAGCCATCCCTATATTCATTCTAAGGTTAGACTATGGTTAGACTAGTCTAGAGCTAACGGCCATTCCCAATAATCAATCCACGGATAGTTTTCCTTTCCACCAGTTACATTTTGTCACATTTTCTACGGGTAATCTGTCAAAATGTAACTGCTGGTAAGGAAAACTATCCGTGGATTGATTATTGGGAATGGTCGTAAACCGGGTAATCGGTAGCTATCTATCTACTTATCTACTGTTTGTATCATCAATAACTTTATTGAATGTCAAAATTACAATCGATTGTGCGGCAGAAGGAGAGTTACGTATAACGTATATATATTGTCCCAGGACAAACTATCTCTATACCAAATTTCATCCAAATAGGTTCAGCGGTTTAAGCGTGAAGAGGTAACAGACAGACAGACGTGTTTTTACGGATATGTACAGTCGCCATCAGATATATCGAGGCGGCCAAAGTGCTCACAAATATCTGATCACGTCTCTATTGTCGAGGCGTTAGAGACGTGTTGTGTGTGTCGTTATTTTATTTTTATTTACCTCTTTATTTTATAAGTTGTAGTTTATTAATAAGTATTTAGGTACCTACTTAAAAATTAACATAGCCCCACAAAACTATACTAACAGTTTACTGGGGGAACGGCAGTCTCTATAGGTAAGACATTCATAAATATAAATAACAGTGTAATATATTGTCCATAAATGAGTTATACATACTAAACTTCTTCTTCTGCTTATTTAAGAGCTTAGCTCTTGTCAGTGTAGCTCAAAGTAGGCCCAACATCTACTCTGATCCCAGGCTACTAAACTAACTTGGTGTTATACATATAAGCATACGTACAGTCACGAACTTTAATTTGGGACCCACTTAAGGTTCACAATTCAGTCAATTTGTATAGGAATACAAAGAATATTTTAGCAAAAAGGGTCATAAATTAAGGAACGCGACCTAGGTCATGCATTTTTAGTACACTGGTTTTTATGTTTTTTTTTTAGTTTTTAAATTATACTGTCAAGTTGGAGTGACATAGGCTACAATATATTTGTCACTCAAGTTATGAAAAAAATACTGCGTTTAAAAAAAAAACCTTTAGTCACTTGTTCTGTACGATACGTATTACTTGTACTTGTACGCTATATATGAGAATCTAAAGTTCTAGTGTCTTCACCTTTGTTATTTTACGAAGTCCAGCATAGGATAGCAAATAGAATTTTGACAATTAATTATAATTAAGTTGGAACGGAACGGTGTTCGCGAAGTCTATAATTAAACCTACGATATACAATTACTTATCGCTTACTCCAACAAGTTACAAGGTAGCTCTCAACCGAATCTTGATAATTTTCGTGTGCAAACTGAAGTTTAGAAACCGGTATTTATAAAATATAACGTAGGCGGCCACAACTGCTACAAGAGTCAATATTTTACAGAAGCTATACCCGAAATGATACACTTGAAGCCTATTATTCATTAAGAGGATATGCTGATGAAATAAATATATTTAAGGAATACTATATAGCTTACGATATATAATACGAAAATACTGCTGCGAAATATTGCTTATGCTAATACAGCAATATTTTTAATCCAAAATGTTTTATTTAGCGTCTCATGGACACCCGCTGCTCAAACATGGCGTATCGGCTACGAGGTTTCTGCTGGATCTCGTGTATCCAAATATGATCTTAGTTACATGCAGCGAAGGTTACTTTTAATAAAAACGACGCATCAATTTACGAGATTGGTAAAGCCGCTTGTGGATATAAAGAGCCCCATGCAGCCGTCTCAGCTGTTTGTTGACGGCATAGATAGTGCTTGAGAAGTTACTGATGGGCTGGTGTGCGTATACTGCGTATAGTGAATGCACGTAACAACGTAAATAACTTACAATAGACACAGACACACACATACAAGATTTTTAGAATTACCCAATTAGATGATTTAATGTTATATAGAGACGTGCTGTAACAGACATGTTCAGATTATCCAAAGCTTCAAAACAGTAGCCCATCTAGGTCCTGTTAATACCTAGTATCAATTTCAATGTTTTTTTGAGTTATCTGCCATTAACCATACCTGTTAAAGTTTCATATTATTGTGGTGTGGTGGTCTGCTTTTTGGTCTTATATTTTTTATTACTAGCTTTTATTTACTTGTGTATGTTAGTTAGTTTAGGTCAAATCTTGTAAGACAAAATTGATAAACCTTCCGTTTCTACATTTATGTAAGTTATGTGACAATACAATATGTATTCGTCACGCCAATCTGGAAACTCCTCAAGGACACAAGAAAATCCCGTCGATAAACTCACGATTAAACGAACTAGAATCCTCTCAACTGACTACTGAGCAACAAAAGTACCGTCGTTTCAAAAGTTGGTAGCCTGCATTTTAGACAGAAACTTAATTTCTCATAAAATAACAATTATTTAGTTGGCGCCTACTTAGCGCGCTGGTTATAACTTGTAACAGCCTAACTTTCCTAATTGGGTATCGGATAACCGCACCGCGGTAACGCGAGACGCGAGACGCGAGACGCGAGACGCGAGACGCGAGACGGGAGACGCGCGGCGCTGGGCCCAAAACGTTCTAAGCGTCCTAAGTTGTGTACCCAAACTTTTTTTATTAGAAAGCCTGTGTAGACAACTAGAGCTATTCGCTTGCCCGTGCCACAATGTGCCTCTTGTGTGAATCATAATACCTACTCGTAAACAGGTATACATTCAATATTTTTTGGTTACTGGATGAACGTATAGACACTACTTTAATTCATAGAAGAATATTTGGCCTTTGACGGGATCACCGGCACCGGACCATCAGCTTTGATGTTTAGAAGGCACCGACTGCATTACCTGTAGTAGCTTGGAAAGAAAAAACGATTCACTATATTTTCTAGAAGCATTAAACGAGTATTATCTGCATTATGGTAACAACAAAAAACGGCCATACACGAGAAATAAAAAGGGACCCCCGCCTTTTCCGTCGATAGTCGATGCACATAGAATTCTTGATATTTCCCTGCCCGGCAACAATATAATTGAAATAAACGATCCAATCGTATACAAATCAATGTGCACGGGTGTAGCTGTGGCATGACATTCGCCGGGCCGGGTCTCCGCGCCCCCGTACAAGGAGTGTCCCGGTAAGGATAGTGGTCCCCTGGTCCCATTGTGCAGCATACGGCCCCGGTTGTTCACCTATGAGAAAAACTTATGAGATGGCAAACGGGTTTATATTTGTGTCCGATTGCTCTCACTTTTGTTTCAACGAGAATTGACTTTGATACTCGTAATACTAACTGACATAGTTTTGTAAGATTAAGAAAGTAAAATTTGTAGGGAAGACAAATAAATGCTGCGCCGATCCAAAGATTCCCGTGACGTTTGAAGTAAATGAACTGACAACTCGTATGGAAAAAATGTCAATTTTGGAAATAATTTATAATAGCTTACTTTTTATGTGTAACGGATATATTATCAATTAAATAGTTACCCAGCGACAAAATCCGACAAAATTTCAGACATCAAAAAAATGATAAATTAACTAACTTCTGAAAAGTCAGAAAAAATATTAATAAATATTTTTGTCTTTATTTTGGTTTATTTACATTTGCTCTATAATATTCAAGATAAATCGTATAAAAAAAGACAATGCATGCTTCATTGAAATCTACATAATTACTTCCGGGTGGAAAGTTTGTCGGATTCTTGAATATATCATCTTAGAATAACATTTTCAAATGAAATCAACAAAAAAAACGCTATTATAAATTAATGTTTTTCAAAACCGTATTTTGCCTGGAGTAAAAGTATTTGAGCCCAAATAACTTAAAAGTCATTCTGTACTTTTGACCCACGGCTCATGCAAAGGGTATTGAACAAGAACAATACTGCCCTTTATTTTTGAGGAAATGTGTAATCAATTGGATCCTGTAGGTACCGTTATATCTGAAAGTCTAACAGTAACGAATTAAATTAAATCGCTCTCAACGGTGGCTCGTGCCGTCCACTGGACGCGTCACTCGATTGCCTCAGTTAAATTAAATGCATAATGTAGGTAGCGGTGTGGTACGCACGTGCGTTGGTCTAAGGGCGCAACCGTCACTCGCGGCAGCACCAAGCCGCACGCCAGTGTGACGTCTACAATCACAGGAGACTCTATTCCATAGTAAATACATCAGCTAATGTCAGACAATAGCTTGTTAGCCTTTTGTCGTGCGTCGGGTTCGAGGCGGGATGACGTGACTTCCTTCGTATTGTCCCCGTAATCAGAGAACCATTGACAGGGATTCAAAATGGTTAAAAAGCTACGCGCGTCAGTTAGCAGTAGCACCTCTGCTTAGAACATGCTTGGAAGCTTATCAACCAATGCCTCTATGAGCTATATACCACAGAACGAGTTAAGTTTTATTACTCCTATTGACTGGGTTAGCTTCTTATTATCTATGAGTGTGGATTCGAAATTATATTAATTAGGTATTATGCATAGGTCGGAATAAAAATTATTTACCACGAATCTTCGTTTATAATTCTTCACTGATATTGCACAATTGGCACGCACGTTTGTAATGAAATTTTTCAATTACTTATTTAATGTACACTTCGGTCCTCTGTTTACAAACATACATGAGTAAACCCGTAACAGTGAGAATCACCTCGGCAACTCGCCAATAGAGGGCGCTTAGTTTAAAAATAGAAGTGTCACCGTACGGCCGTTAGCGCAGCTAGGATGAATTTATAGCTGTCGCGGCGGTAGGCATTTCCGATATGGCATTTGTGCAAGCAGCTGCTTACCAACTCCCTTTCGTTAGCATCACGTTCACCATAATTATCTGACATCTGATATAGAGGTATTATGTTAGTCTGAGGGTAGTAACAATGATACAATTGTGTAATCCTTTTGTCTTATTCGGAAACCGCCAATTTCGGGAACCGCTAATTTTCTCAAAAGAATGCGATGAAGATAAAAATACATTTCAAATAATTATGTAAATGAATGATGTACGGTCTGCTAACGATAGCGAAATCGACCCGAACCGACCGTCGCCTTCGAAAGCTCAGTTGGTTAAATCTAAGCGGCTACCGTGAAACACGAACTTGCTTCGTTCGCATATCTTCACCTCTGTCGCTCAAATATGCAAGTGCGATAAAGATAGCTAGATAGAACAATTGCTCGGCTTTGCGAAAGGTCGCAGGTTCGAATCTTCCACTTCGTTAGTAAGTGGTTCTGCTCGGTATCTTTAGCAAGTGGCTCCTCGATGGGATTTGATACGTTGGTGTTCAAGGTAGATGTAGCTGCAAGGCGTAACAGGTTTAAAAAATCTTCGAGTTGTGTCAACAGAATTCGTTTTATTAGAACAAGGTGCGACCACACCCCTGCTCAAAATACGCTAACGCACCGTAAAACGCTGCAAACAGTATGAAGAATATGTGACGCATACGACACGTCAACGCGTATACGCAGCGTTAAGCACCGGTGTGGTCGCTCCCTAAATCTGTATAACGGGGACTCCCATTACGGAATATTGCTACTGGCCTGTTGTGACTAGATTAGAATTAATAGGTCGGGACACTCTCGGTCATTGTCAATCAATCAGTTTTTAACGCTTTCGCAAACACACCTCAAGCTATCGATTTTCATAACTCGGCTTTCATACTGTATACGGCATATGGCAGATATTTATGCTGGTGACTGTAAGTAAAAACTAAGGACAAGCTTTTAAGCTCCGTCTACAAGGAGCCAAACTACAAACTAAGCCGTGATTATAATAATAATATAGATGAATATTATTTTAATCATGGATCCCAATATCCCCCCGGACTCGCACCGTTTGGTTGGCAAGCCTAAGCCAGTCCTATTATAAACGCGTTAATATTACGCGGAATAGGTTTACTTTTAGAACTCCTGTTACGGCTGGGCTTAATTTATCCTTCTTGTTTTATAGCATGATGGTTTGCGCATGTGAAAAGATGTACAATGTTCATCATATATCTTTTACACACAGGCAGGCCTACAAATCTTTCATTTTTTTATTACACGGCGGTGGCAATTAAGTTTAACAACATAAAAAATATGACAACTTTGTAGTACACCAACAAGCAAAATCAGTACTTATAGTTTTTATCAAGCCTATTTTTTGTTGTACTTATAAGATACTTGTAGTTTATTACACACTCGGATTTGGGCGCAGTTATAGGAGCATTGCTTTCTTATAACGATCTTATAATCAACTAGCTGTCACTAGGCCCTCTAAAACACTTACAGAAGTTCTACCAGAATACAATTGCTACTATAATGTTCTGAGACTACCCATTTATAAGTTTTATAACTCTTATAAGTATCTCACATGAGCATAATATTAAAGCAATCTTATTTATAACGCACTACTAAGATACTTAGTTATTTCTTATAAGTACCTACATTTTATAAACATGTTTCCGTTGTTTCGGCCAGTTGGTGTGGTGTGTTTGTGAGATATTTGGCCTTTGACGGGATCACCGGCACCGGACCATCAGCTTTGATGTTTAGAAGGCACCGAGGTTAACGCTGTTACTGCATTACCTGTAGTAGCTTGGAAAGAAAAAACGATTCACTATATTTAGTACCTACATTTTATAAACATGTTTCCGTTGTTTCGGCCAGTTGGTGTGGTGTGTTTGCATTCAAAATAATATTCCCACATTTATTATGAACATTCGCCATTTTCTAAAAATTCTCTGCATTGAGTATGTTATAGGACAATTATAGGTAAATTTGCACTTATAGCAGTTTTAATCCAGAGAACTTGCCGCCATATTAAGGTTTCCTCACGTATAAGGGTTCCTCACGAAATCTTCTTACTGTCTATGAATCCTAAGAAAGGTAATTATTCGGTTTTCGCCATTTACACATTTAAATAAAAATACTTAAAACGGATTATGTCGCGAACAATTTCTTAAATTCACCCCGTCGTTTCAAATACACTAGATTACAGATTAGATCATCAATGAGCAGCACTTAAAATGATACACATAAGCTCTTACGGCATGTCAATAAAAATGTATAATAAAATCCCCATCACAATTAAAAACATTAACGATATTAAAATATTTAAAAATACAGTGAAATCATCCTTATGAGGAAAGCCATATATACATACAATACATTAGATGAGTTTTTAAATGATAGGAGCGTGAACTGGATGGAGAAATAATAATAATATAAAATAAATTGTATCTAATTAATGAATTTGTAAGATTTTATTAGTATAACATAATTAGAGTCTGCAAAAGAAGAGGAAGACCTACTCAATGTTTTACAGTATTTTTATCAATTGCTTTTCCCTTCCAGGGTTCATGTTGATCTGTTACCATTACTTTAAGAACTGTATACTTAACTTACATGAGTGCAATAAATGATATTAATATGAATATGAGACAATTTTAGAGTTTCATTGTCATACTTTTTGAAATAAATTATTTTTGTCTTTTCAGTTCTTTTCGAAATGGTGGTATATTTAGACGTTGACTGCTTTTTAAGTAAAGATGACTTTATAAAACAACAAATGTGAATGGCCATGGTCAATAACACATTTTACCCCATATGAAAAGTGTTATGGATGTGGACGATTCACTGATTCAAGAATGAAACCCCACTTTATTTTTAACGTAATCAATATTAAGAAACTACTTGATATAAAACAATTGTGGTGTCAAGGCTGCCAATATATTCTCGTGTACAATCATTACATGGAAGATGAGTGTTACTATTACAATCAGTATCAATCAACCAAGTTAGAACATCATAATAATTTTTATTTAATGGGTACCTACATACATATACATATTAATCATAAACATTTTCCTTAGTTTTATACAACGTGCGGCCACGGTGTATACAAACTAAAGTTGTAAATATGCATGCGAACAATACACGGTGTTTTTTTAACCATCTTAGAGCCGAAGCCCACTTAAAGTATCCAAAACGTACTAATCATTCGTGAAAAAAGTAATAAAAGTAAGTAATAAAGTAAGTAAGTAATAAAACGTAATTAAGTTGGAATAATCCAGTATGGCGCGCGGCGCGAAGTTCCGTGACCCGGTTCGAGTTCGTACCTATCTACATAAGATGGCGGCTAGCGGTCACTGCGGTCACTCGCCTGTATGATTAAAATTAATATTAATAAAACAACTTATTAATGCATAAAAAAGCACAAAAATAAACCTTTTTTTAATTCTTTGTAATGTATACATTAAATGGGGGTCGGCTCTAAGACGGTTAAAAAACACCGTGTATTGTTTGCATGCATATTTACAAATTTAGTTTGTTTACACCGTGGCCGCTCTGTAACGACGCGCGCGCAGCTTTCGAGGCCGTTTCATATCGCTATCCGAGTCTAATCAATGCTTAAATCAATGCGGCCGCTTACATAACTCGAATGATGTTTGTTTTAGTCACATCGCTGTCGCATCGCCATCGCGTTACCAGTGCGGCCCCGGCCTTAATCAAAGTCCACCGCGGAACCCTTATTTACGACGCACCAGGTTCACTATCTCATACAGATGAACTTGTTCCCATTAAATTGGGCTTCATTAATTCTGTATTCCATTTCCTCCCCTTTTTTTAACATATAACTCCTTTTAAATCGTTTCCATTCGCTTAAATCCGTTATAAACGGCTTTCCCAACACGAATTCGAACAAGTGATTCAGCAAAAAACCAAAAGTTTACTACTTCATCTAATAAGGCTCTAAAACTCTAAACAAGTACAATTTCAGTTATAAAAATATTGGACAAGACTAATAGCGATGTAGACTTGTAATAACCTCCGCTTAGTATATTATACCTAATATCTTGATCTCTTACAAAATGCTACTATAAGATCAAATATTATTCAGAACTATTTGATCTTTCGGCAAACTGTTATAGACTTAAACCTATAACTATCTTATGAGACGATATTGTAGCTAACTATAAGTCTGTACAATACAACCAAATGATCTTAAGACTATCTACGCTTGTGAAATGTTACTATAAGTAAAAGTATCCTGTAACTGTTCTGTGCTACAATTTTGTAGCAAACTATAACGCTGAAATATAAACATTATTGCTCTTGAGTGTATGTTACCGCTTATCGTAAGCTATTATAAGTAAATGGCTCTACGTCAATGTCTCTATAGGACCGTTATTAGTAAATAAGTACTTATAGTCTTTATTTATAGGAATACTTTGCTTGTTGGATAACGAATAATTGAGTACCATAAACACAAAAAAACTGGAAGGATGTCATTCTAAATTTCGAGATTTTTTTATAATCTTCTAAGCAAAGCGGCAATATTAATTCCCTCTCCCTCCCCTCCCTATACGGAAAACGGATGGATGGACAAACAGATTGCGTAGCTTCATGATCATGAATAACGGGAGCCCGTTGGCACCTATTGGTAACGAAAACTTTAAAAAAAGTCTTTTTCTCCAAAAAAAATCCTTCGTGCTCATTTTTGATATAGGTAGGTATATATATATATATAGGCCATTTGGGCGGATAGCGACCACCTATTGTATTGTGCCGCTTTGCAACCACTCAGGTAAGTTAGTGAACTGTAAGGATATTTTCTTCTCTTTTTTCTAGATTTCTGTTAAATATGTATATATTGCATAATTGCATATTTAATAAATTGCAAACGGCTCACGGTTTGTTAAGAGTCTGTTGGAATGTTATTATCTTAAATTAAAGAAACCTTGTCCTTCAGGTGGTCGCTAAGCGAAGATGGTTGCGTAACCGTCATAAATAGGTACCCTATAAAAGGTAGCCAGAAAATGGGTTAAATGTAATCGAAATGGGATTACCCATTTAATATAAATTCAAGAATATTAAAATTGACGTCGACGAATACGAGTAATACAGTCGATATGTCTAACCTCGAAATCCCGGGGAGTTTGGTGAAATTTGGTACGAAATGTTCGTTAGAAGCCGTTTTCGTTCCCCATCAACAGTCTCCGGCTACACATCGTAGAACGGCCGCTATCTTGTTAAATAAACTCCCTCCATTCGTAAGAAATTAAGATTTTGTTCGTAAATACAATACAATACAAAACATGGTCTCGAACAACATTAAAGCTGGATAAATTCTGCACAAGCATATAGTTCACACCCTTGATGATAAAACGTGTCTTCATGTAGAAAAATGCATCCACATGTGAGATTCTCCGAATTTGAAGCTCGGGAGAATTTCAAATCCATTTTGATTTACACAATAAGATATGAACTACATTAATATTAACATTTTACCCGACTACGGCTAACAGCAGGTCGATCACGTAACGCATTGTACGTACGTTAGGTAGATGATTAGATTAGAGAATGTCAATTTTCCATGAAAAAAATTACAGTTGTAACTCACGCGCGATCAAAACGTTACGTGACTATCCATCAGCGCTTCCAACGAACATTCGTACCCATCAAACTCCCCAGGATTTCGTTGTTGAAGAATATCGCCTGTACTAGAAGCTAGAAGTTAATAATACAAAATATACTCGTACTATTTTCAAAGTTCTACTCTACTATTTTAAGTAATGCTACTTCAGTGTTTAACGCAGCGTAGCGACATCTATGCTTTATCATGGGAAACGGCAAGGAAGCTAAACGAGTCAACGAATTGTATGTTTGACTACTCACCACTAGATGGCGTAGTAATAAATAAACGTATGCGGGACGTGCATAGCAAGAGAATTTTTTTTCTGTTACGCACACATATCATTATTGACAAAATCTTACCTGTTTGCAGCTAATGTTGTCATGTCGATGTTATTTCCACAGGCTGTTAAAATCTCATCGCAGCTGCTGCCGCCTTTGATGCGCTGTACCGAGCTCAAGGACACATCTTCGCTTGAATTTTTCACGACATTCGTAGCATTGCTGCTAGATGGCGCTGCTCTTTGTTTTGATGCTTGTTTGTGCCGACTTAGCGCAAAAAATAAAGCTAGGACAGCTTTTAATTTTGCATCACGGATATCTATAGCTGTCACTTGCTCCAAGCCTTGCACATTTTGTGCGTGAAGAAAGTCCAAACAGCACTGCACGTTTTCCAACTGTAAAGAAAATAAATAAGTTAGTTCATCCCACACCCCACTCACAAAATGTATTCTAATATAGTACATTACGTACCTAGGGCGGTGAATTCGTGAATGGCCCAGATCGCAGTTGTTTGTGGCCCGAACCGAAGGTGAGGGCCATAAATATGCGTTCTGGGGCTTTACGAATTACCGCCCGTGGTAAGTACACAATTTTACGTCTTCATCTGGCCACAATGCGATCTGGTCGCATTATGAACAGGTGTGACGTAAAGTATATTATCACTACATAGTAGGTATAAAACAAAGTCGCTTCCCGCTGTCTGTCCCTATGTATGCTTAGATCTTTAAAAGTACGCAACGGAGTTTGATGCGGTTTTTTTTAAATAGATAGAGTGATTCAAGAGGAAGGTTAATATGCATAATATAGTACCCGTGCGAAGCCGGGGCAGGTCGCTAGTGTACTTATATAAAGCAAAGTCGTGTTAGTTAAGAACGGCAGGAGCAATTTTCATTTGTCAACTATAGTTCGTGGAATCACGGCATGAAATTAAACCTCAATGAAATCATAAAGGTTAACGATAAGTGGCGAGTTGTGAAACTCTTACACGTCCACCAAGCGTTGCTTAATGAGGTTAAAAAGGTAAGTAATTGCTTTTGCCTAGGTGACTTACAACTTCTAGTCTTTTAAGAAAGCACGGGCCTGAGATGAGCGAGTATATGACGTTTATTTATAACTACAATACGGTAGTTGACAAGATTACAAATAAATTATTCTTACAGTATAAGTACAGTCAACAGCAAAAGAAACTGATGAAATAGGGTCCCAAAATAATATATACAATAAATTACCTAAGTTGTGTTGATGTTACTGACTGTTGTAATTTATCAGAAGTAAATGAACTCTAAAATAAGTAAGTGACATGCCATACTTTCAAACAGTTAGTCATTATTGAGTGTGTCAAATTATACTAATTATCTTATAAAATATGGGTTTTTGGGACTGCATGACCTCGCAAGATCACCTCGGAATACAAGTCAGATGTTCGGTTAGGTAATCTCGGTTATATCCGTCAGATAAACACGCGAAACAACTATAACACCTCTCGTGTCTGTCAAGGGTTCAAATGAGTTCCTATTACTACAGCTTGATTTTATGGAAACATTTAAAATAAATCCTTTGCAATTTTGACTTTCTTTTGTTCCGCTTTGACATATTGATTTGGCATTTCGTTTCTGTGTCCCGGTTTATTATGTTATGATCATCTTCTTTTGACTAACTATATGTTCAGTTATAAATTAGGGGGTCATGCTAGAACATGTTTTTAAATATTGATTTTAATCACTTACTTTTGACGTTGACTGTACTGTACTACTTTAACTAAACTCAAAAATACTGAACAACAATCACGCTGTATTTTTCTTGTCTATTTAAATGATTATTTAACACATAAAAAAACAAAACATGTAAAAAATCGTCCTCATTGGCAATTAGTTGAGGGCCCCTTCGGGGCCCAACTTAGGAAAATAGGAGGAAAAAGAAATCGTGACGTCACTGGTCCCTAACTTTAAGGCCGCGTGCGCTGCACTGCGCTGTTTTCTAACACTTATTTGCCAAAACTGGCGCATAATATTTTAGATGTTTAAATACATCGAAAACGTTGGCGCAGGGGACCGATTAAATACGATTAGTACCGAAGTATTAGAGCTACGGTAACCTAGTGGTTCAGGTATGCGGCTGTCAAGCGGCGGTCGTGGGTTCGAATCCCGGCGAATGAGTTTTTCGGAACTTATGTACGGAATATTTACCGTTAGCTTTTCGGTGAAGGAAAACATCGTGAGGAAACCAATCTTATCCCAATAAGGTCTAGTTTTCCCTCTGGGTTGGAAGGTCAGATGGCAGTCGCTTTCGTAAAACTAGTGCCTATGCCAAATCTTGGGATTAAGTGTCAAAGCGGACCCCGGGCTCCTTTTGGGGCACAACCGGGAATAACGCTAGGAGGATGATGACCGAAATATAATACGATTGTAGTGTCAAAATTGTAGGCACTTATTTTATCCCGATGGAATTCAATACGAGTGGTCAATGACACTCGTTTTTATGTAGGGTTCCGTAGTCAACAAGGAACCCTTATAGGTTCGCCATGTCCGCCTGGGCGTCCGCCCGCTCGTACGTCTTCGGCTTAGCTACTGAACCATTACTACTAGATAACAGTAATTCGGCATGGGTATATAATCACACGCCGAATGGTCAATCATGCCGACAAAACAGTAGAATAAAATCTTGTTTTTTTTTTCTGGTACCTCCCCTACACCTAAAGTGGAAATGTAATTTTTTTCTCGTTAAATGCATAGTGCGGGCTATCGTTTTATAGCTTGTTCAAAAATATTATGGGTTTTTCAATTTAGTGATTCTTTTGCGAGATATTGGGCTTTAATGCCCTAATTTTTTAAAAATAGCTAAATGGCTACTACGGTCGATGTAACTAAGACAGACAGGCAATTACGGAACCCTACACTGCGCGTGACCCACCACGCACTTGGCCGATTTTTATATTTTCTATCGCTATTTCCAAACAGCATTTCACAGTTTTTGACAGTTTGTGAGTGAACAGAGTCGAGCGCTCGAATGTCAAAAATCGCCCTTTAGCGTTTTTTAAGTTTTATTAAACGTTGTTGATTTCATTCCAATTCCTGGCATCGATTGACACGATTAATGTGAGTAACGATAGTGTTATTTAATTCGTTTAGTTTGTAAGAACTTTGAAAATGATAAGCACTTCTAGAAACAACTTTTCTAGATTCGTCTGCATAGGACCAAAAGCGAACAAACGAGATTAAAATATAAAACATAATGATTCAACCAATGTACTCAGTAAAAGGCGAGGCGGGGTGACTGCGGGAGAGGCGGTGGTTGAACCAGTGACCTGTGGTACTCATATCAGGAGCCCGCCCTTATAAGGTCCGCGTCAGCGCCATCGCCAGCGCGTGTCGCAAGAGGCCTTGCGCACACCTGAGGTCGAGTTTCTGGACACCGCGGAAAGGTAGAGGACAAGTACACGTTTATCAAGAAGACATGAACTACGTACTGCAAGTATTCTGTCATGTCATAGGCCGCGTTTATTGAAATGGAGAGTCAATCAGTCGGATTTACCTACCTATAAAACGTGTACCGACAATGTTAATTAAAAGGTCGGTAATATGTGTGAAATGTAAGTTTGTAATTGTAAATTTGAATGTAGGAGTTAATGTCTGTTAGCTACTCATCCGATAATTAAAAACATTTCAATTGTATTTTTTTTGTGTACTATAGACTTTCGGGCTCCGCCTAGGTTACTAACTAATATAGTTCTAGGTTACGGGTTACTTACTTAATACGGGACTACATGTACGCAGTGAAGTCTAAATAGTTGCTTTCATCTGGAATCTTGAATGTCCAATAGCATAATAGTTTATTGTGTAAGTTTGTCGCCTATTAATAAGTATTTATTAGCAGGATAGGAACAGTGAGCTCGGTGAGCTGACGAGAATATCGTGTTCAATGAACTACACAAGAACAGCTAGTGAATATGTACCTATCTACTAGTGCAAAAAAGGCACGAGTTATTCAGTGTGCATACCTATATGCCACTGTGGGATCCCACCCGAGAGTCGACTTACACATACGTGTAATTAATTGACGAGATCCTTATCCACAGGCCTTAAGGCGCGCACACACGAGTCAGGTTGGACCCGTTATTAGGGCTTAGGTCACGGCGCACGGGCCGATGTGTGTCGAGGCCTCGTCCTGCAACTGCAACGCGCAGCGGAAAATTGAAAGAATCAAGCACGTAAAACTTATGGAAGCCAAACTTTCGACTGAATTTGAATTTAAATGTATAAAGAAAATACGCACCAAGTCGCGTAATTAAACCAGTGCAACGAAATCAACAAGACTTTGAAGAATAACCCAATTTGACCTGAAACGAAATCCATTGTCCTTTACTATATTTGACGCCTTATATAGATTCGAAAAAAATTACCTTTAAAATAAATATTTTCTACGTTATAGAACCTATAAATTCTTGTTTAAAAGCGTTTGACGACCTGTAAGGGCAATTTGGTGCATGTTAACAAAGGGAGATGGACTGTCACTGGCATCGGTCACGCACACGACACAGTATACAGAATACAACACAGTTCACGTACTTATTGCCTATAATAAAACGAAGTGGCAGGACCCTTGCCACACGAAACTGATATGTAAGCATGAAACGCAAAACATCATAAATTCAAAGTTAACGTCGGATATCGCATCGTTGGTGTATTTTGTGGCAACACTTAATCTGTGTTTAGTTTATTAGTATAGTTAGAAATAGTTTCCTACTAACTAGTTTTAAATCTAGAATGTACAATTATTAAATAACTAATATATTATGCCCAATTACAGTTAATTTGTTAGGGATTTAGTAATTTACTATTCCTATAAATGCAGATTTTGAAGTAGAACCGTGGATGAGCTAGCGAAACGCAATAATTTGATTTTGATTTGTATTCAAGTAGAAAGGAAATGTGCCGGGAAATTACATAATCTGTTCTTAAAATTTACTAGTTCTGTGGAATATGTACCTACTTTGAGGCGGTATTATAGATTGATGAGTATTTTATCATCATGCCAAAGTTGCTTTTCCATTCCTCATTAAGAAAACTTAGATAGGTACGTAGTTTTTTGGTACTATTTGACTACTTACTCGTATTCCTATTTGTAAAATTTACTTATTTTGCCACATACTTGCAAATCGGGTGTTTTGTCGTACTCCCAAGTAGGTACTTCATCATTATCCCTCCTAGCGAGGTCCGCTTTGTCATCTAATCCCAAGATTTGGCATAGGCACTAGTTTTTACGAAAGCGACTACCATCTGACCTTCCAGCCCAGAAGGAAAACTAGACCTTACTGGGATTAGACCGGTTTTCTCACGATGTTTTCCTTCACCGAAAAGCTAACGGTAAATAATCCGTACATAAGTTCCGAAAAACTCATTGGTAGTACGAACCGGGATTCGAGCCCACGATCGCCTCTTGACAGCCGCATGTCTAAACCACTGGGCTATCGTAGCTTGCGGTAGTTACTTCATACTATATTAGAAATAATGGAATTGTTTTCAGCGTTCCGGAAAAATGCCATACGTTTACCTACTGTGGCTAACACGAGGGCTATGGTCTCTGTGAACCATGTGTCGTTTAATTTTATTATTATGGGTAACTCAGGTGACTATATTGCACGTCGATAATATATTTTCAGATGAAAGATTGTCCTTTAATACATTTTGGAGCCGTCAGTGATAACAAAAAAGCAGACAACTACTAGGCAGTGTCTTAAAGTAGAAGTTCCGATTCTGCGGTGTATGTAGGTTATGTCGTCAGTATTTATGGATGTTACATAATAAATAATATCAATAGCTGTATGTACAGTCGCCATCAGATATATCGGAGCGGCCAAAGTGCTCACAAATATCTGAACACGTCTCAATTATCGAGATATTAGAGACGTGTTCAGAAATTTGTGAGCACCTTGACCGCTCCGATATATCTGATGGCTGTTCAAACACTAAGTATTTTGTACCCATAGTAGGTATATAACATAGAACCCAAATAAGTAGGTAGTTCTAGTTAGCCATGGCGAGTTTTTACCCATAGTACAGTCAAGTGCAATAATAAGTTTCGATTTAGTCCTCTTATAAATATGGCTCGAAACCTTAATCCGCTGACATAAGAGCGATGGGGCATATTATGAGTAAGTCGTTTGCACCCATTTTTATACACTTGGCTTTACAATTAGACAAAGTAGGTGGCGAAGTAACATTACATCTCTCACCCTGCTGCTATTAAAAATGGTTTGTATAACTACTAAGAAACAGAATGATGTCTAGGTAGCATTCCTATATATTTCCCTAATTCACGCGTGTATTAATACAACCCGTTAGCCAGGAGAAAGTAGGCAACTACATTAATAACATTCGTTGCTCACTGCCCATACTACAGCGGCATACTTAGCGGACAGGCAGGCGTAGACGTAAAAGCCATCGTTAAGTAAATAATATTGGCGTTTTGCCGAACTGGCATTTGGTTCAGAATTACAAATACAATTTTTATGTTTAAAATTTAAGCTTGTGTATGTGTTCATTTGTTTTCGCAGCATTTGATTTTACTTTGATATCGTCCCGTTAACAAAATGGAAAACTTTAAATATTGACCCATTTACGAATATGAATTCCGCCGTGGCACCAGCTGCAGAAACAGAATTGTAAATGTTTTTTATAGGGAAGCTACTGCAAAAGAAAACACGGTACGTTTTTGGTTCCAACGTTTTCGTTCTGGAAATTTTGACCTACAGAACCTAGCCCGTGGACGACCGGAGAACCTAATTGACAATGAAGAATTAAAAGCGATCGTGGAATCGGATTCATCGCAAACCACGTCAGAGTTAGCGGCAGGCTTCGGAGTGAGTGGTAAAACAATTTAAATTCAGTTCCAACAAATTTGAATACAGAAAAAGCTCGAGAAGTGAGTACCGCATAAATTGAGTGGGCAATTTCAGGACAACGCTAGACCACATCCTCTATTTTCATCCTCTATTTTAGCGACCGTCTAGAAAGACGGTCGCTAAAATAGAGGAGCTGCTTTTGGAATCTCTCCGACCAGTACCTACGCTGGGTGTAGGTACTCGTATCTACTGCCCGGATCCTGCTCTAACGGATTACGTTTTTCGGAATTTGGAAATTTCTTGCAAGGGAAAAAATTCATCATAGCAGGTCAAACTGAGTTCAAATATTTTATCGATTCTCGGTCCCAATATTTTTTATGCAATGGAATCAATGAACTGCCTTTAAGATGGCGAAAGTGCATAGATAATAGTGGTACCTCCTTCGACTGATTAAACTTTTTTTTTCATGTTATACGCTAAGTTCATATATAATAAATATACGCGAACAAATTCGTAATACTCGTAACGTACTTACTTTTCAGTCATTAGTGGACATATAAAGTCACTAAATCGTTTAAACAAAATTATGATGGAAACGTTACGTTCAAAGTTGTAAGTTTATGAATTATTTAGTATGTAGTACTATGGAACTTTAGTTGGATGGACATTATCCGCCAAGTCGAGCAAAACGGCGGCACGGCCGTACCATCCTTTTCTCGAAGCAGTTCAGGCCATTTTCGACCCCCCTATAACTTCGTTGTGGATAAAACTAGAAGCCTGCATTTTCATTAACCAAGCACGCATTGTATAAACACATTGTATATTTCAAATTTCATTCAATTTGAACCAGCGGTTTAAGATTTATAACTAGTCAAAGTTTCTTAATTTTGTCACTCACTGACTGACTCACCGATCATCAAAAGTCTAAGGCACTTCTAGCAGACATAGAGCTTCTAATTTAGAATACAATTAGTGTTTAGTGTATAAATCAAGGGGACGCTAAATAAAATTGCAATTTAAGTCCAGTTTTCTAGATACAGCGACTGCATAAATAACTTTGTAATCCCATATAAACATATAGGATAAGAATGCCTGAGACTTGGTACTACCAAATATCTCACAACTTTTTACTGTGGAAGTTTCGAGACTTGGCCTCTTTTTTACATGAAATGTTTTTTATGAGATCTAAGTAATTCTTGTCTATATATATTATATACACTTAATACTTTGCCATTAAATCCATCAAAGAATTTAAGAAGTGACTTCCTCGCCCTTGAACCAGTCGCGGCCTATGGTAATGAAGAGACAGAGACTAAAAGTTCCGAAATAATATTCCATTATTGGTTTGTTAAGTCAGCTGAGAGGTAGGTCTCGGCCGATTACGACTTTCCCCTGCGTTGCGTGGCCCCATACTTACACTGTGCCTAAAGAGCGTACACACTCATAAATCTGTCGGTACAAATTAGCCCACTTCACATTTCGACCGCGGCGCGGTGGATTCGAACCGCCCGGAACAAATCACAAAAATGCTGACTTGGTTTCTTTTGTGTAAACACATCAACATTGTAAGATCCGAGTGGCGGGCCGGCGTGAGAAATGCTCGAGTGTGCCGGGAGCGGGCACATTTCACGGCTTTTCAATAAAACAACAATACAATTAGTTACATCTGCATACTTTGCGATCTGTGTAATTAACTATTTATGATTCCGTAGTCAACAAGGAACCCTTATATTTTCGCTATGCCCGTCTGTCCTAGTGTTGGGTAGGACCTGAAATTAAAATGAGTTTGTATGAGCACCTCATTTCCAAAAATGAGGTGGTACAATGTCCCACTTCATAAGATTTGAGGTACCATCTAATAAACAAGGTTTTTTTTTTCAAGTGTAGTGTACAATACACCACTAATTACTTTCATGTTCAATATTCTTACTTACATTCCTCCGCTACACACAATATGGTATTGTACATGGGGGAAAGTTAGGCGCGAGTGGCGAGCGTTTGAGGTTTGAGGGATAAATGAAGCGCGAGGTGATGCTGATGACCGAGCGAGTGAGGAGCAAGTCGGTGCCTCGGGAGGAATAAAGTAGTACATTTTTCAAGCGTGAAGTGATGCGACAATTTATTGAAATGAGTATGACCAATGAGGTGCCTCACGAGTGAGTAACCCAACACTAGTCGTCTGTCCGTCTGCGGCTTGGATCTGAGGCTCTAGTATAAGTTTAACCAAAACAAAACTTTACGATCGCGTTTGCGTTTTACCCTCAATTTGTATGGGATTTGACAGCTAAACGCAAACGCGGTCGCAACGTTTTGTTTCGGTAAAACTTATACTAGAGCCTCAGTAACCCTTACTACTAGAAAACTGTAATTTGGTATGGATATACAGGGTGAAAAGTTAAAATGGGGCAGTAAGGGCAGCTACTACATCCCATGCTGCTACGCGAAATTGCTCTTAGGAGACCTTTACTAACTTTTTAAGTGATGACAATCGACATTCACAGATTTTTGTTAAAATGTACAGTCAGCGAGAAAATCGACAGATTTGACTAATAATTTATTTCAGACAGACAGGCAACTACGGACCCCTACACTGCACGTGGGCCGACATGCACTTGGCCGATTTTAAAATCTAATATTGTTGTGTTGTGTACAAAACAACAGTAATAAAGGACCAAGTTTATTTATGTTTCAACTAAATATGTACCTACTGTGTTAAAGTGCGTGCGTCACTTTGAACATAAATATGTCTGTTGTTCTTTTGTCTAAATGTCTTATAATAATTCATTACGTAAACTACACGCGGCAGTATTTAGAGCAAAAGTATCAGTCCATAGTAAAATGCAGCGCAGTGCAAATTTGCCAAATGACGAAAATGTTAAAAATAACAAAATTTGAGTGCAAACCAATGTTTTCAATTCAATTCACTGTTACAGTTTGGATCAATCTGGCATAACAACGCTGCATGCCCGTCCGAATTAAAAAGAGAGTAAGTGTAAAACCGTCGAAATCTTAAACATGTATACGTTTTTTAACCTTATCTCCATGGAATAAGATAATAAATTGTATAGATATTTGTGAAAGGGAGTGTACTGTTTGATACAGGCAGACCGCCATTTAGGTTTGAACAAAGGTGCAACAGTCGGAGCACCGGAAGCCGAAACAATGACCTGGCAAACGGCGCGGTTTGGTTCTATAAGGCCCAGGCTCCTTGTTGGAATAGCCGCCGCAATCAGTCTTTCCCCATCACATGGCTTCTTGCTAATTTCATTTAAACCTTGTTCAATTCAATGCTTTCGTATTTTTGTTTGAAGGTTTTCTCCGTCTCGGGAAAGTGGGGACTGGGGACCAACATTTCGCAAAAGCGCTAGTTAAACAGGCCCAATAAACAAGAGCGAATTTGCAAAGGCGAAAGGCTTTGAATGGTTAATTTAAGTACCTATAATAAACGCTCGCAAAAAAAATGGGCAGTTTTTAATACCTTCTCAACCCTAATGATATTAATAGTTTCCGATATCAAGAATGGTCCTTGGGCAATTGATGATTTCCGACTATTTTCAAACTTTACTTGAAATCCAAATCTACCTACACTAACCCACAATATAAATTTTATCATATACGTACATGCTTGGTCTATTAGTAATTAATAATTAACCAGTTCATTACGTGGATTCCTTCGCATCAGAGTCGCCATTGTACAGTGCCCAGGAATGCCAACGTCCGACAACTGACTCAACAGCAGTTTAACTAGGTACGAGTAGGTACCTATGGACTATTGGAGCATGGACCTACCCTAAGCTATTTTAATTCCAATCAAAAATACACACCGATGCGCATGAACGGAGAAAATGGTCTTACATGTATTTAAATTCTACGCATAAACTAGTCAAATGCATTTATGTGAATAATCACAATCGTGTATTACCAAATGGAACCGCTAGGTTTACTTATAAATTCATGTAATGTATTGTATGTATGTATGTAATTATATTAAGATGTGAACTAGGTACCTTGTCACATATGCAGTGTTGGAAACACCAACAATGATTAGGTTTAATAAGTTAGCACTTTCATGTTCGTACCTTAATGGTGTATGTCTAACTATACTTATAATTGTTACTGGTTCGAATTCTAATAGTTTCCTGGATTTCAATAGTTTAATTATAACTGCCCTTCCCAAACGAACCTGTGAATTACCTCGACAGTCTATGAAGTATGCATGTACTTAAACGAATAAAGTGACATTGCACTATAAGCCATTATAAATAACTGCTTATAACCCAGTTGGAAAATAACTACGAGTGTTTGAGAGAAGAAAGATGGAAAAGCTTGACGCCAAAATTGTAATATAACGTAACGAGACTTGTAAATTAATTCCCCGTATAAAAGTAAGGGTACGTCCATGTTGTAACATACCCTGTGCTACAACAAACTTGCTGTTTTCATCGAATTAGTTAATAAAATTATAGATTGAATCGCAACTGCACTTAAGAAATCAACAGATACTTATCGGAATCCCAAACGATTAAGAAAATAGTTCGACTAATATATAATCCCAAGTTTTTTGAAATTATCCAACTCTGTGAAAATTTTAATGAAGAAAGCGCTTGTTTTTTTGTTTAATTTTAATGTATGGCTGATTAAGTGATTAGCTTAATAATCTGCCGTTTAATTATTTCATATAAGCCACCTCAAATACTAATTATTATATAACAAACATATTGATTGTAGTAAGCATTGACACTAAGCATTTGTTCATCAAATGCGTCTTGCTCACACAGATTTGGCCTCCAAACTTTATTTCGCGAAAGCTCTGCCTCTTATCAAGTACGTAACATATTATTATAATTTACCTGGCATTCTATCGTAAACTTCATGAATATGCATGGCTTATTTACGATGATAATCGTCATTTTGCTGCTCATCGAGTGACGCAAGGTGCCAATATTTATCTTATTGACGCGGTTCCCCAGATTGACCTTCAAATCGACAAGTTCAGGGCTCGCACATGCTCGCAGACGCATTTTCATGCTAACTAATTCGCTAATACCAAACACATGTGAAGCTTTACTCGGTAAGCGGTGCACGTTTTGTTTGGTTTTGAACAGTGCGTGTAGGCATGGCATCGTAATGATACCTCACGATTTATTAGTGTTGCTTTTGATTGTGTCGCTACTTGGTATCTTCCAATAGATCGATTTGAGAAGGAGTGTAGTTAAAACGGTTTATAATCGTTTAATATTAACATTCAACACTACGATCAATACTCACTTGAGGCGACATGCCTAAAACAACTTTAAAAAACATTAAACTTCTCACAAATATCCAGGAAATACCATTTCAATATAATGTATTCACGATATACAAGCGATGAACGATCACGTGTATCGAGTCACAACGATACTTGATTGTATAAATTTGGCACTACAATAGGCAAATAGGCAGACAAAGCATAGGTATTGGTACTTTTACAATTCGTGGTCTGCAATCCATTGCCTAATAGGCCAAATCATCATCCTCCTAGCGTTGTTCACGGTTGTGCCCCTTAAGGAGCCAGGGGTCCGCTTTGACACCTAATCCCAAGATTTGGCTTAGGCACTAGTTTGACGAAAGCGACTGCCATCTGACCTTCCAACCCAGAGGGAAAACTAGACCTTATTGGGATTAGACTGGTTTCCTCACGATGTTTTCCTGCACCGAAAAGCTAACGCCAAAACTAGACTAGACTAGGCTAGAGGCAAATAATCTCTACAAATTAATATCTATTCTTACAAGTTTATAACTTGCCGGTATCCGATTGAGCTGAAATTTGGTACACTAGTACTTATATAAAGTTGGTGACAATGCAATAACGAGCTGATCGGATGGTGAAGACAAGGGTTGGCCATATAGTTTTTCCAAAACTACACAAGATAAACCCGTTCTGTTCTGACTCATTGGAACCCTTTCAACCAGCAACAGATGACTATACCTGTGTCGGCAGCAAAAACTTATACCAAAAATGATTATTTTTGCTAGAAACTTATTGTGAGATCAAGTTATTTATAATCACAATATGATACCATGTAGAATCAAGGCGTGGAAAAAGTATTCAATAATGTATACGAATATTTGATCGATTAAACTAATCTAGAATTAAATCAGATTGTGTTTATATGTGTCTCGTATATAGGCTGTTGTGATATTTTCTGTAAAGAGGCCTATATAACGGCGGCGTTGTGATTGGTGTGGGCGAAATAAGATTTCTAGCGGACGTGACAATTGCGCTCGCTACGTGACTTCATAAGATGTGATCTCACCATCGGTTTAAAGGAATCGACAGCGGGTAGAAGGAGACCCTACTGTTTCCATGAATAAACTAGTATGTATAAGTTTATTTATTAATGAACAATAACAATAGGAACGTCCTCCACGCTGATTGAAGTAATTCCATTAACATGTACGTTTTACTTTTAATTCCAGTCAATGGATGGCTGTGCGAGTTCTATGAATAGGTATGCATGAGATGATTTCGTAGCATTCGTAATATACTTTGGTTGTTACACCACGATTCGAAGAATCATTGACTGTAGGTCTCTAATAATAATTGCAATCGGCAAAAACATTGCTAACAATGAGTTTGTTCTTAACAATCCGTTGACTAACCGATCGACTTCGGGGCTGACTCATGCGCCTGTTTTGTAGCTAGACTATTTCGAATTAGACGAAAATAAGGAAACGATTCAGAACAGCTGATTTCCTCGCAATTAACGTGTTCCTCCTCCCAATTATTATTGCTAATGTTACTATGTTTACGTACATTTAATATCCGCCAAGTAACCATTCAATAATGTTTAAGATACTTGTCTTTGCCCAGGGTGTGTATAAATGTGATTTCATTACTTATTTATATTATAAAAGATAAAAAGAGGTGATAATTAGCATATCGGATGATCATTATTATGAGATGTATTTACATATAGACGGGTGCCGGTTTCCGGACGGTGACCCTGTTGCTCTAGTCGGGCGCGACAAAAACATAAACGGTCGACACGCGTCGCGGCCCACTTGTCGCCTGGTTTTGGCAGCTGTTCATCCGCCGTCCGTACCAGTGCAAATCATGAATATTTGTTGATTTTGTAATATATTATACTAGCGACTTCTACGCAATACATATAAACCTTCCTCTTGAATCACTCTATACTGTATTTAAAAAACCGCATTAAAATCCATTGCGTAGATGTAAAGATCTAAGCATACACAGGGACAGACAGCGGGAAGCGACTTTGTTTTATACTATTTATGTAGTGATACTAAAAGTCTCCCTTTACCGTGTCCTGAGAAATTAAGTGTCAATTTGCACTAACCGTTGCACTAGATGTTAAATATCGCATGCATCTAATAATACAACTGATACAGTACTGAAGGCCCCGGATTCAAATCTCGGTTATGCGACATATATATATATTTGAGTGATCAGCGCGAAGTTAAATATTAACTTTCTCGTAGAATATACTTAAAGAGCGTGGATAGGGGAAAACCTAAAGCGACAAATATACCTAACCGAGCAATTGGTTATTCGACGCTAAGGAAGGATTCCACCAACAAGGTGCCTGGTGCAAGATTGCATATGTTATCAATCCGCGTTTAACGATGTGACAAGGCTAAGGCTCGTGAGTGAGCAACTTAAAATAGTAACTTAAAGTATGACGAAATAAAGATGCAATTGAGCTTCGCCTTTACAACATTACTGAAGATAAGATTTAAAGAATAGGTGTAGGCCTTATAGGAAATATATATTTGTTTATTCCCTCAAACGCGGCGTGGGTATACCTCACAAGGTGGACTGATGACCTGGTAAAGGTCGCGGGAGTCCGTTGGATGCGGGTAGTGGCGCAGGACATTGAGGCCTATGTCCAGCAATGGACGTCTTTCGGCTGATATCAAGATGACGATGATGATGATTCCCACATATCTAAATCTTACTCTAGACAGTAGCAATTACAAGTATTATTTTATTACATATATGAAATTAGGTCAAAATTCTAATGAAACGTCGATACCTCTTGACCTTATAATGAATGTCCTACAAAATTCCTTTATAATGCCGATAATTTACTTAATGGAGGGTACTTAAAGAAGAGAAGATGAGAGGTAAAAACAATACACACCTGTAAGTAGCAAACGTTAATTCTCACACGCTGTTAAACCTTTCAAGCTGTAATTTCTACTTCACGTAAAGATTGAGCAAATAAAAGCTGCCTGACATTCAATCTGCTGTCCCACGCTTCATAACAGTTCAAGACGCTCACCCACAAATATATCTTGACGCCGCGATTCGTAGTAACTAAGCGTAGGTAGAGGTCTAGTAACGTTATGCGTGACAGGTGGGGTGAGGGTGAGGCGAAGAATAACAACCCAGGGGCGTTCATAAACATTCCATTAGGTCAGATATATGTCCAGTTTATGGGGTGCTTTTGTCATGTACATGACGCCAGTTCATCAGCGGCGGAGGGGCAAAACAGAACGCAAAGCGATTATTCCGCAAGTCTCATTTTTACAGCTGCACCGACTCATAATGATTTATCACTAATGCTTAGCAAAATATGATGGCAGGGATCTTTTGATGTTAAAATGGTGTCCCAGAATTTAATGTTGTTTAAATACAATATCTATATAACACTTTTATATGGGAGTTCTGCAGTAGTCATTCCTGCGTGGAAGATATAGAGCAAATCCTTATTATACGACCTATATTTTGATAACTACGATCGATAACTTTTACTAAACGTTCCTTTGACTTAACTAAACTTAAATAAACTTTGATTACTAGTATTATGAAATTTATGAATATCTACGTTCCGGATTATGATGGGGTTTGTTAATACAGTTTTTATTGAAATAAACCGGTATTCTAATTGAGACTATTTTTAAGATAGTAGTCAGGTCAGTCTGGTTAAGTCATTGCTAAAGCATACATAATATATATAATGAATAATATTTTACTTCGTATATCCATATTATAAAAAGAACAATCCTTACATCAATTCTAAAATACCCATTTAAGCATAAATACCATCATAAACGTGCTTACCTAAGTATGTTTATAAAAATTGTCTCAATTGGAATACCGGTTTATTTCAATAAAAACTGTATTATCATACGTCATCATAATCCGGAACGTAGATATTCATAATACTAGTAATCAAAGTTTATTAAGTCAAAGGAACGTTTAGTAAAAGTTATCGATCGTAGTGATCAAAATGTAGGTCGTAATAATAAGGATTGCTCACATCATAATCCGGAACGTAGAGTAGTTTTTTATAATGTTTATATTTTGTATTGTTGTCCATGTACAAACGACAACACTGTTAACTGACCATCCTGTGTTTATATAGAACCTTATTACAATGCAATTAAGGTGCACCGATGGTCAGTTAGCTGTGTTGTTGGTAGTACTATTATAGACAATACCATTATAGAAAATATAAACATTACAAAAAAAACTAACCTACGTTCTTAAAACTTTAAATTCTATAAATACCATACAAGGCACGACATAATCGAGTTTTGGCTGAATGCCATAATGCACCTTTCTTAAAAAAAAGGTTTCCAAGTCTGCTTACATTCACCATCATATCCGCCGAAAGAACACTGCTGGACAAAGGCCTATCATCATATCTCTTATACTAATTCTTACTTCAACGTAATTGTAGGAGCTCTTTACTATATATATTTTACAGCGATCTATACACAACTTACTTGACCCACTTTATTTACGTTCGTACTATTCAATAACTTCAGGTCATAAATGACTAAAGGTGACTGGACCCTTAAAATGGCATAAAATTAATAAGTTTTGAATTAAGAGTACGACTCGAAGAATAATAGTCCCAAGTAATCATTAAAATGTGTTATTCGCGATACATGCCGATTTACTAGACTATAAAATAATCTATATTTCATCACCACTGTTGGTAAAAACTGGCTTATAGGTATCAATGCATGTATTATGCCGAAGTTAATGAAAGTAAGTAGATTTTAAAGATTTACATATGATTGAAGTTATATATTTATATTTGGAATAAAAACTAAAGAAATATCTCTAGTAAAAACGAAAGAAAAAGTCTGTGACCAGTGGTCATAAGTGTCATAACTCTACGAGTAGGTTTATCTATTTATTCACAAGGCTTTGAAACGACTTGCAATTTTTATAAAATGGCTTGATATTTAATAATGTTTTTAGAACGTATAGAGCACAAAATCCTAAAAATGGCACGTACTGCTGGTATATATGTAAAACTGACCGGCCTGCTGACGATGACGCCTCAAAAACAATCAATAAAATTAAGATATCTATAATCGATTCTGTACAGCGGATCCATTCATTAGGTAAACTCGAAGCCAAATACCGTTTTAACATAACCGTTATGGCGTTTTTATTCCACCTATAACTTTTAACATCGACACGAAAAACCAAACCTTTAATTAATATCCTGTTTGTATCCTCCAAAACACCGTCAGTTCACCAATTACCAATGTACTATCGAGACACTGTTGCACGATTACTTCACACATAAACGTATGTCACAAATTAATATCAGTCATTAAAATCGCGAGAAATAATCGTAACTGTCAATTACGTCGAGTCGTTTTAAACCGAGTAGAGTGAGGCTTGAATAAGCCGCCGCCACACTGCGAGGCCGGCGCGCGAATGAGCCGACAACGACAAGTCGAGAACTGCGGGAGAAGACGTGGAGCACGCAGCGTAATCAGAGGCGCCTCGTGGAGGCAGCAACTTGTTAACCTCTGACCATACAAATACAATGACAAAATTTCTTCAACCGACGAAGGATGCGAGGCATATAATGTACCTATAAAAAATATATAAAGGGGGCGCGATTTGACTTTCAAAATTCACCTTCATATAGTATATATATATGTATATATTAGGGGACCAGTCACATTTAGTAACTGACCTACACACGACTATAGTCAAAAGGAGAAGGAATGTTCCTATTTATGCTAACTTTATTATGATTATAGGGGGAAATACTTATGGTTGACTGGTAGAGAATGCCATTTGGCGTTATATCTGCCATTTGTACATCATTTTGTGTTATACAATAAAGGACCCGATTCTACAGTGGCTTCTAAACTCCCTAATTTTATTTAGGTGTCGCTAAGACACTGCTATTCTATGAGCAGCTGTACTAATCCAATGACAGCGCTAATTTGAAACTGACGTTTCTTATTTTAGGCGGTCTTTTCAACTTACTTAGCTGCCTAAATGCTATTATAAATATGTCGTTTTTAATCTGCCGCCTAAATTATGTCTAAAACTTAGTCAATATCGTTTTAGGTTAAGTTAAGCCATGTGCACGTAGAATGGGGTCCATTGTTTAATTAAATAAATACTGAACTAACTAAGCCAAGCTTTTTAGAACTATTTACCACAACGAAAAAACAGCTACAACCACTCGCTAGTAAACAGCCCTTCATCCTTTGTTATTGAATTGTTCTGAATTGAACTCTAAATAAAACTAGTGAGTTGAGGAGATTGAGAAGAGTACATCCGGACATCTGGACATACGAAAGAAGTTTGGGCCAAGCAGAAACTGAGATCTTGGCTCGCTTCGGTCGTTCGTTCAAAAGTAATATAAGTACAAATATTTATATGTATTATGGTATCAATAAATTGGAAAGATACTCGTTAAACATCAACCACTATAATCGTGTTTTAATTTGGGGAGATAAAGAGATCTGATAAAAACTTCTACAACTTGACTGGCCGCTCAAAATTGAAGCTACATTGAATATAAAAAAACGGCACTTTTATTCCAAGATCCCGATTCGATTAATATTATATACGCAAATAAACTTGAACTCTCACATTAGTAATAAATCACAAGCCTTAGATGAGTATACAATTCATTTGTTAAAACTGCGTAGACACCAAACCTTGTAACGCACTTTCTCATGTAGTCGCAAAACCAAGCTTGCATCTTGTTTTTTAAAGTTCATATTTTAGGAGGACGTCAATAGCAGTTAAGTGCTCATAGAACTACGTGGCTGATTTGTCAGTTCCCAGTCGTTGGCTTACGATCTATCACGCGGGCTTCGCAAAAAACATCTTAAACTATTTCAACTATTATGTTTTTTGCTGGATTCCTTTGAGGCGATGAAAAGACATGCTGGGAGGCCGGCACTTAAGTGGTACCTAATTAACTGCTAAAAGGGTTATGTTTTGGGTTTTATAAATACAACAAGAGCATACAAAGGAACACCAATTATGACACAAAAAAACCATTTTATTGTCGGGAACACATTTTTAATAAGCTTAATAGTTTTGGCGTAATGAGATGGTTATAGAAGTCACAAGGAAATTTTCCAATGCTAATCAACGCAAGCCTATGTTCATCCCGAAGTTCCATTTCATATACTAGTGAATGGGTATTTGAAAACGGATGTGTAGTTCCGTAGATTACCCTTCGATACCTACAGACCTACACCCTCGCAAGGCTAGACATTTATAAATTTTTCCCCTTTATAATATTATTATCTAGTAAGATTAAATGTATTCCGAGATAATTAGAGCGCAGTCTTCGGACACAGGGGCGAGTCCACCGTCTACGCTCAGTCTAGCAACCGAACCATGAACATAACGCCCGACATGATGTCGCCTGTGAAACAGCAGAATACTTATTAAGGCATGGTCAAACCAGTCTTCAATCGTCAGAGCTTTTTGTTCGCAGTCTACGCAACATAATACTCGCTTAGATAAATCAATGTATACCTACTCGGTTGTGTATGAAAACAAAAACATAGGTAATATGTTGTCTATGTAGATAAATACCGAACTAGGTACGTCAATAATATCTCGGAGGGAAATTCAGAAATATCGAATACAACTCTATATTTTGTAGAGCAGTAAGAGCGTGTCAGATATTTTGAGCACTTTGTCCTGTTCATACTGATATTATAAAGCGGAAAAGTCTGTCAGGCTGTTAGTTTGTATGTACGGCGTAATCTCTGGAACTACTCAACCGATTTCAGAATAACGGTAACATTTTATACCGCATGACAACTAGTCAGTTACAATTGCTCGTACTACTGATCTATAATAGTTATAAATTATAATACGCGTATTTGACCTTATTTTTTTTCTGTTTCTGGGTTTCTAAGAGAAGTCTATTATAGTAGGTATGTATATCGCAATAGACCTAGAGTTATGTAATGTAAATACAAAAAAAATATATCGTAATCCGCGGATATCCCCTTAATTCCTTCTCCAATTTTTTTGTAATATTGTGGAATAATGATGAATCTTAGAGGAGCGATGTCGCCGGTCTGTCTGTATGTAGAATCATACTCAACGCGTATGCGCATTTAATAATATGTTTCAAAGCAGGTCTGTTGCACTTAATATACGCTACTTTGCTAGAATTAAGATGTAGTCAATTAAAAAACAATACAATCTTGACTACATATGGGTTATGGATATTATAATTATGAGGTCTATTATACACACTAGTTCCAGCAAACGTACAATTTGATAATTATCATTGACATCGTAACACGTTAAAAATCTTAACATTGGTTTTTCAGAAACGGAAATGCGACTCTTCTCGAACACTTCGCTCTAGCTTTCAAAGCTGACCCATTTCCATCAGCACTTGCGCAAACAATGGTTTGACTTATGGTTATGATCCAAATGCACGCACGTTAATAGTTCGTACAAACCAGCGTGGAATGCGCTTGTAATTAAAAAAAGTTGAAATTGTAGGTATTAGGTTTGATCAATGATGTAATATAAAAGCCAAGTTCGTGTCGGGCCACGCGTTATTTTTTTTCGTTTAACCCGTAGTGTTGGATATCGTTGGGTAGCTTGTTAAAAAAAATACGGGTTTCTTCAAACGAATTAGTGATTCGTTTGCTATGTTTGGTGATTGGGCTTTTTTGTTCAGGTCATGTCCCCCCCTTTTTGTGTGTTTTTGAGCATTGCCGGCGGCACCCTTGACGCACCAACCGTGCCAGTGGTAACATGGTTGCCAGTTTATCACTTATCGCTGTCGATAAGATATTCCATCACGTTGCGAGTGCGAGAGTGACGGATGTCATATCCACAACGATAAGTGATAATGGCAACCATTTTAGCCTCGCAGGACCATAGAATCAAATTGCAGCGAGACTATTCCCAAATATAAAATATATCACATTGGACATGTCTTTAAATTTATCCAGTGCTAAAACAATACCTCAATTAAAATCGTAAAATCGAATCCTACATTTTCCGCGTTCAATAAACTTTCAGCACTGTATCGTATTACATGCAGTTACGCCTCCATTGAGCGGGCGCGTGTTGAACAATATGTCAAGTTATCGTAGGGCATGGTTTACGAGCCATTCCTGCCCGCTTCGCTGGCTGCGTGCTTGTAGGGCCCGGTTATGGGAACGGGCGCGAAATCAACAGTTTCCTACGTCGCGAGATTTAAGTGCCTTTCAATTCTCAGGCTCGGTTGTTTCAAACCCAAAACCGTCGGTAATCGTAAAAACTGCGTCCGTTAAAATCTGTTGGTAAGAAGTTGACAGTTCCCAGCCACCATAATTAACGATTAGGTACCGGTCATTAAAAAGTGGTCGATGCAACCCTTTTTGATATTACATATATAATGCGAAGGTTATTTGCTTGTCGCTTTCACGGCTCTATCATATACCAGTAACAAATTTTTAACCCTCGACGCAAAGAGGGGTGTTATAAGTTTAACGTGTCTGTGTGTCTGTGTATCTGTGTATCTATCTGTGGTATCGTAGCTCCCAAACGGATGGACCGATTTGAATGCGGTTTTTTTTATTCGAAAGCTGATGTGATCCTGAGTGTTCCTAGCTATGTTGTATGAAAATCTGTTTAGCCGTTTTTGAGATATTGGACTTTGAAATGAAAATGTTGGGGGTTTTTCAACTTTTCTAAGTTGTAGTTATATGAAAAGTGCTGGTTTGTTGCATTTCTCGAGATACAGAAAACACCCTGATGGAGAACCGCGAAACAAAGCTTGGGCTAAACTCGCTACGAGTTCGATTATCCTGTTGAATTTCAACCCTGAAAATGGTAGGTTTTACTCCAGTTAAACTACTTATTATTCAAATATGCAGGCAACTTATGAATAAAATGAAATCCTTAAGACCATTGTTAATGTATTTCAAGTGGGCGATTTCTAAACTACTGATTAACTAACTACCCAAGTAGTGCTTGTGTGTGGACTATTTTCTTGACGTGATTCTGTGGCTGTTTACATCGTGATAAAACCGGTCAACCAAATCGTAATCAAATTTTTATTACGAATTTCTATTGATAGTATTAACTATAACTATTATTACTTATACATATCTTTTACCATCTTAATCAATAATTTACAATCAATATAAAATGAGTCATGATTTAAACCAAAAATCAAGAATAAATTATGGTCGTATATGGCAATATTAGGTTTAAGCGAAATGTACTCTTAACCCGTTTTGTAGATAAGCCTATTTCCAGAGGGATGAAAAACAATTTAGACGCGGGTATGTATATAGAGTATTTTATCCTTACTCAATTTATAATTCTACTATGTATTTAATAAGAATAGAAATCGTAATCAGGGGGCACGGCAGAGTCGAGCGTCTCGGCCATACCATCTGTTTCTCGAAGCAGTTCAGGCCATTTTCAACCCCCCTATTTACTTCGTTGTGGATAAAACTAGAAGCCTGAATTTCAGTAACCAAGCAGGCATTGTATTAACACGGTATATTTCAAATTTAATTCAATTTGAACCAGTATTTTAAGAATGATTACTAGTCAAAGTTTCTTAATTTTGTCACTCACTCACTGACTGACCGATCATCAAAACTCTAAGGCACTTCTAGCAGACATAGAAGCTTCAAATTTAGAATAAAATGAGTGTTTAGTGTATAAATCAAGGAAAAACTAAAATATTTTGTTATTTCGGTCCAGTTTTCTAGATACACCAAATTAATAAGAATGCCTGAGACTTGGGTCTACGAAATTTATCACAACTATTTACGGTGGAAGAATTTCGAGACTTGGCCTCTTTTTTACAAGGAATGTTTTTTATGGGATCGATTTTACGACCAACAACTGGTATATGTGTACCGATGGAGGTGCAGTCCAGTGACGTGCAACTCAAGGATCCACATAACATCGGCGTCGAGTCATCCTCTGTGGTTTGACATTGTGCTGAGTGCGGACTCCTTTTTCGCATTTCGCGAAGTGTCAAAACTCAAAATGTATCTAATTGTGTAATTTTGTATTTGAGAAATAAATTTACTTTCATTTCGTTCTTTCATACAATACTAATTCAGTGTTAGTTGAGCGAGCGAGCGAAGCAAACGAAGTTCTCTGTTTGAGCTTGGGCCAAAATTATTTCGTTTCAGCTGTCCTCATCTAAATACAGGTCGCATTCCTCAACCGATTCTCGTGAAATATAGTGAGTGAGGTTAAGGGGAATAATTCGATATATCTTTTGTCGATTCGCAAGAAGATTAAAAAAAAAATGTATATCGACAGGCTCGCTAGTTCTACTCGTACAGCTCGCAGAGCCACTAGTTTAAGCGGCCTTTAGACCTGGCTAAAGGCAGTGCACAAACTGGGGAAGAGGAGTTAAACCATGTCGCTCTAATCAGTGAGTGTGAATGCAGTTAGTGCACTGTCTTTAGACCTGGCTAAAGGCAGTGCACTAATTGGGAGAGGGGAGCTAAACCATGTCGCTCTAATCAGCGAGAGTGTGAATGCAGTTAGTGCACTGTCTTTAGACCTGGCTAAAGGCAGTGCACTAATTGGGAGAGGGGAGCTAAACCATGTCGCTCTAATCAGCGAGAGTGTGAATGCAGTTAGTGCACTGCCTCTAGACCTAGCTAAAGGCAGTGCACTAACTGATGGGGGAGGGAAGGTAAACCATGTCGCTCTAATCAGCGAGAGTGTGAATGCAGTTAGTGCACTGCCTCTAGACCTGGCTAAAGGCAGTGCACTAACTGATGGGGGAGGGAAGGTAAACCATGTCGCTCTAATCAGCGAGAGTGTGAATGCAGTTAGTGCACTGCCTCTAGACCTGGCTAAAGGCAGTGCACTAACTGATGGGGGAGGGAAGGTAAACCATGTCGCTCTAATCAGCGAGAGTGTGAATGCAGTTAGTGCACTGCCTCTAGACCTGGGTAAAAGCAGTGCACTAACTGATGGGGGAGGGAAGGTAAACCATGTCGCTCTAATCAGCGAGAGTGTGAATGCAGTTAGTGCACTGCCTCTAGACCTGGGTAAAGGCAGTGCACTAACTGATGGGGGAGGGAAGGTAAACCATGTCGCTCTAATCAGCGAGAGTGTGAATGCAGTTAGTGCACTGCCTCTAGACCTGGCTAAAGGCAGTGCACTAACTGATGGGGGAGGGAAGGTAAACCATGTCGCTCTAATCAGCGAGAGTGTGAATGCAGTTAGTGCACTGCCTCTAGACCTGGCTAAAGGCAGTGCACTAACTGATGGGGGAGGGAAGGTAAACCATGTCGCTCTAATCAGCGAGAGTGTGAATGCAGTTAGTGCACTGCCTCTAGACCTGGGTAAAGGCAGTGCACTAACTGATGGGGGAGGGAAGGTAAACCATGTCGCTCTAATCAGCGCGAGTGTGAATGCAGTTAGTGCACTGCCTCTAGACCTGGGTAAAGGCAGTGCACTAACTGATGGGGGAGGGAAGGTAAACCATGTCGCTCTAATCAGCGAGAGTGTGAATGCAGTTAGTGCACTGCCTCTAGACCTGGGTAAAGGCAGTGCACTAACTGATGGGGGAGGGAAGGTAAACCATGTCGCTCTAATCAGTGAGTGCTGTGAATGCAGTTGGTGCACTGCATTTGGCCAGCTCTAAAGGCCGCTTTATAGTAGTTACGGTAGTTTATAGAAGTTACCACTTACTACGGCACAGATAAAGTCAGAAACGCTACGAGCTGTCAGTATTAGTGACATAACATTTAATTTAGCCTGTGTCAAGAATGTTTCTAATTATGTTACTATATGCTATACATTGTGATACTAGGAAATATCGGTCGAAATCATAAAATACCAAATCTCGATCACAGGAGAAATCAAAGCGCTCGTGCAAATGTAACGTACAATCTAGTTTTGATTAGCTCAAAGGCGATCAGATATCGAATACAGTGCTGGCGGATGTGGTCGGGCCGACCCGCGCCGCATGGGTGTCGTCTTACAGATACACGATTTCAAGGTGAAAAAATTACGTAACTGCGTGTACGATTGTGTGCTGGCAGGACTCGATGCGGCAACCCCAGGTAGCTATAACATGTTATGACATCAAATCGATCATCTTCTGCAGTACCCTTTTTTGTCAGTTTATTTCTATATCCTACTTCCTGCTAATATTATAGATGCGACAGTTTGGATGTTTGTTACTCAATCACACTACAGCTCAACCTATTGGGATTAAAATTGTGCACGATGATAACTAGTTTAGCAGACGAAGTCGCAGGAAGCTAGTCAGAAATAAAGAAAAAAAATAAGCTAAAGATTAAACAGTATGAGTCCGTTTGTATTGATTTTGAATGTACTCCAGGCAGCAGGTGTGGCTTCCAGAAATGTTGTTTCCCCTGCCAAGCATGGGAGGCATTTCCGTCTTCTGCGCAACCACACCATGCATAAAAAGATTCTTGCGAATAACTCATACTTATTAATAAATGCGAAACTTATATATTTATCTGTCTATTTATCAACATTCTGTCTGTACATCTCTGGTAGATAATCACCCTAAAACCCAAGTGTACCTAACCATCGTGCTGCGCAGTGCGCACTGCAATGCAAGATTCGGGTTTGTGGGCTACCTATCGCATTTAACTGATTTAACCATTAACCAGCCTTGTACGGGTCGCCGCGTGTGTGTACCTGCTCCAATGATTTATAAGCCGATAGCTATTTCGGGCGAACAAAATGCTCCTGAGCCGCTTTCATTTTTGCCCTTGTTCAATAATAAATAATACACCGGATATTGGAAAGTGTTCTGTTTTGACGTCTAACGATATTAATAGTTTTCTTATAGGAGCATTAATGGGGTTCTTATTTTGTTATTTGTATTTAATTATTATTTATTGGGGTACGTTAGATTTAAAAAGTGATATAAAGTGCTTAGATTTAGTTAATAATTACGAGCTCTGTGTCAATCAATTAGACCGTAGGTACTGTCAATAGTATATTATATTTCATAGAATTTCCTATTCCTCCATATTTAAATTCTATGTCTAAAGGACAATTCAAATCGCGTACCAATGTGTCCTCAGCTCAGCCTCACTGTTAATTAGAAGGATTTCACTTACATTCCACGAACCACAAGTACAGCCCTCGATCATGAATCATGATAGAAAGTGCTGATACGGCCGATTTAGGCTTATACGTACCTAGCTCCATATTGATATCGGCACACGCATGAGTTCTGCCTGCACGGCGGCGGCGGCGGCGGCAGGAGAGGGGTTATGAGATATTTTTTGATTAGTTCAATCAATGAATATCCTATTCTATCCTATACTATTAAACGAGGAATATTTGTATGTATATATATTTGCAATCACGTTCTCGGAAACGGCTCTAACGATTTCGATGAAATTTGGAATATAGGGGGTTTACGGGGGTGAGTTATCGATCTAGCTTGGTCTCATGTCCGGGAAAATTCGGTTTCTCCGTATTTTTCATCCGAGCAGAGCTTTCTCGCTCAGGCACTACTATTAAACAAGAAATATTTGTATATATATTTATAAACACGTTCTCGAAAACGGCTCTATTTCGATAAAACTTGCTATATAAGGGGTCACCGGGGCGAAAAATCGATCTAGGCAGGTTTCATATCCTGTCACGATAGCGAAACGCAGAACCCGGCTCAGTCGCCCAAATACAATTGAAATATTATATAAGTAATATATATACTATGTACTAGCTTCTGCCCGCGACTCAGTCCGCGTGGATCTCGTTTATATCGTAGCTCCATACAAACTTTCACCCCCCATTTCACCTCCTTAGGGGATGATTTCCGGGATAACCGGGGCTTTGCTATGTCCATCCCCGGGATTCGAGGATCTCCATACCAAAATTCATCTCGGTTCAGCGGTTTAGCGTGAAGATGTGACAGACAGACACACTTTCACATTTATTATATTAGTATGGATTATATGTATATAGATTTTTTTTTATAAAGGCTAATTTTGACTTTAGTAGTAACTTTGTAAACAGCCTAACTTGACCACTGCCGAAGAGTACAGTCGTGTGTCACATACAAAAATAAACTTTATCAAGGCGTTAAATCGGGTCTACTTATTTTTTTGCACCCTTATATTATATGTATATGACGGTTCGTAAAGGCGGGATTCCACCGGTGTGCGGCACTGTGCGGCACAAGCATTTTTGTACTGAATATGCTTGTGCCGCACAGTGCCGCACACCGGTGGAATCCCGCCTTTACATTAACTTGTAAATAATTTACTTCGAAAACAAATTTTTAACCGACTTTAGTTCAGTAGGTACTCCACCTTATTTGAGGTTTCATTTTCCTCGACCTCTCCAGGATCCCATGATCAAATCCTGACCTGATGACCTTGGGACCACCTGGGAAGAATAGCCTTACAAACAAAAAAAAAACAAATCGGCCCAGGCGTCTTCGAGTACCTAATCGGGGAACATTCATAAAAAATAAAATGGAGAACATCCTCCTTTTTTAAGTCGGTTTAAAAATAACGATATTAGCTGACAGTGCGAAATATAGTCATAAATCAGAAAGGGAATGTCTCTACCTTGCGTCATTCATCCTCCTAGGGTTTTTATCGGTAGTGCCCTAAACGAGCCCAAGGTCCGCTTTGGCACTGTCTGAGCTTCCAAACCAGAGGGAATGCCAGACCTTATTGGGATTAGACAGGTTTCCTCATGACTATGGTTTCCTTTACCGAATAGTCACTATAACATAAATATAGAAATCGGCCAAGTGCGTGTCGGGCCACGCGCAGTGTAGGGTTCCGTAGTTGCCTGTCTGTCTTAGTTACATCGACACGCGCGCTCCAACGAAATGGTGCGGTGGCGTCAGCCTAATTTGTACGAAAGTTGGCCTTTCTAAGTATTCTATTACTCGGTAAATAGTTATGCCTACTTAGCCGTGATAGTTTTCCTTTTAATTTCATTAAATGTATATACTACTGCCACGATTTTTTTCACAAACCCAGTAGTAGCCATTTTGCGAGGGACAAAAGTTAGGGCCTTAAAATTAAAATAGTTTTAAGAAATCCATAATAACGTAACGAGAAAAGAGATTTTATTCTACTGTTTTGCGGGCGTGATTTATTTATATACCCATGCCGAATTACAGTTTTCTAGTAGTAATACGTGTTTTCTAGTAGGTTACTGAGCTAAGCTGAAGACGGACGGACAGACGGACGGCCAGAAGGACATGGCGAAACTATAGGTAAGGGTTCGGTTAGGTTATGTACGGTTGCTGACTACGGAACAAAAACCGTGGTACGAGTATGAGCCGAAGTTCGAACCCACGACCTCCAGATTGTAAGTCACGTACCTTTCGGGGCCGTTTCACAGCGCATCCCCGATATCCTGGATGCAGGTAGTTTGAGCCTAAGTCCTTTATAATCTAGATTTCTAGTTAGTTAACCGATACCGAAGCAATAGTATGACACATTTTGGTACATTAAAGGTATGCCACGAGTTGTCAAAAAAGTACGAAAGTTACACTTTCTGTGCCAGGAGCCAGGAATCCGCTAGGTACAGAACTCGTAGGCGCTTTCCTCTACATACCTACGGTTATCGCATGTTATCGGCTACGAGCGTAGGCCTACGAAATCGTCGGCAGTGAATGCGGTGAATCCGTCAAGCATACGAAAGGGAGTGTGAGAAAAAGGGGCCAACGTACCATTTGTTGCGGGTTCCTCGGCTTGCGATGCGCGCGCGAGACCTTCAGGCCGGTGACGCCCTCGAGCACGTCGGCCAGCAGCAGCCCGTCGGCGCAGTCGCGCGCCAGCCCGCCGCCGCCAGCGCCCGCGCGGCGCCGCGACCGCGCCCGCTCCAGGTAGTGGTTCGCCCAGTCCGTATAGATCTGGGAATAGACATAGCTACATTAATAAAGGTCTTGCCGTATTTAAGTATTTAATAGTAATATATTCATAAAGACGCGATAACGCGCCGTTTCACGAAGCTACAAGTTAAGTGTTAGTATTAGCAACCAACACAGGCCCATTTGATCTGTGTTGGCAGCCGTTAGTGGTCAAGCGCCTGAATTTTGACAGGACAGCCTTGTACGAGTACAATTGTAACTTATAGCTTCATACAATGGGCCCCTTAGAAGTTACCCTGCCGGGTTGTAATGCCGTTGCATTAAATATACTTGCAAATATTGAATTGACTTCAAATCAGTACCCAAATTGCTTCAAGTGTGCCTATAAAGTTAGAAGGGTTCCCTCGATTTCGCCACGATCCCATCATCAGATCCTGACCTGAAGCCCACGGGGCCACATGGGAAGGATACCCTTCATACAAAAAAGATTTTTCCAAATCGTTCTAGGCATTTTCGAGTAATCGGGGAACATACATAAAAAGATTCCGATGAATTCAGAACCTCGTCCTTTTTTGAAGTCGGTCAAATATAGTGATGAGTTTGTGTGTTCGCACCTACACATTTATTAATCATAACGTTATAAATAATAAATTTAAAGAGCTCATACAATTAAAACCAACCGAAACCACAAATCTGATCATTTTTGTCTATATACTAATATTATTGTTTAGATTATAATAAATAATAATAATAAAAAATCGTTATTTGCTAAACAATACACAGGAATACATATAATGGAAGTGTCAAGCGGACCCCAAACTAGGCTGAGCCTGTATCTTGGGACCCTGACTAAGTATATGAGTTGTATTATTATTATTATTTATTTATTTGAACGTTATTGCACAAATATAAAAATAAAGGTAAAATTGGCAACCTTAATGCCTTAAGGCATTCTCTACCAGTCAACCATTGGACTGACTGTACTTAACTTTATATTTTTGTTAATAAATTTATATCTATCTTAATATATTATTGTAGCTTTGTAAGTTTGTATAGAAGTTGTGTAATGAATGGACGATCTGGATGGACGTGGGCCATATTTTATCTCACGGGTTTGCCTTCATTCTTTGTAGTATGCGAGCGGAACGGGGTGAGCAGCTAGTAAACATATACAATAAGTCCTCGCCTGGCCTCGGCCTCGCAGTTTGCTAAAGATTGTAAATAAAATTCTGCACTTTTGATGCTGTCACCCCAAGAATCCGGTATTTTAAAAAGCAAGCATTCAACACAAGTCCACATGACAAAGGACATCTCATGCAACCTTCAGAAAGATCTGAGGATGATAACCTGCTTATACGGAGATGCCGGTGTCGTATGCCTTTCACAATCTTAGCCCTGCCACTTCGCTCCATGATGTCGTCTGTAGGAATTTCCCATGTAAATACTTATTCAGATGCGGTATATAATATAATAATCCGATCCCTATCTAAACTACAACTTATTCCATAAAGGGTTAGAATAATCGAGAGTTCATCATTATTATTCATGGAAAACCATTTTGAAACGTAACTATCTACTCGATTAATAATAAATGTTTGAGGTTCTAGTAGATTTTCACTATAAGAGATGGAAAAAATTGGCCGTTTAAGTTTTTACCTAATTGAATTAGATAGCAACCAAAGTAACTAGATCAATTTATTTTGTAAACTTCTTGCATAATGCTAATTTGTATTGTGTGCATTTCTTGTTTGTTAAACAATTTATAACCGACTTCAAAAAAGGAGGTTCTCAATTCGTCGGATTTTTTATAACTTATATTTATGTACTATGTTCCCCGATTACTCGAAGATGCCTGGATCGATTAGGGAAAAAACTAAAAGGTTGAAAGGATATGTTTCCCAGGTGGCCACAAGGTCATCAGTTCAGGATCTGATGATGGCATCCTGGAGAAAGCGAAGGAACTCTTTAAATAACGCGAAGTACTGAATTGAAGTCGGTTATTGTAATTACATTGATTTTAAAGTAAATAATTAACAGCTGGTAAAAATGTATTTTTTTGCTGTAAATAAGTAGGTATTGCAAAAAATTGAGTTAGGTATTAAAATAAAACATGACCAAAATACTTTTAATTCGTATTTCATGAGTCATGACTCACTGGCATTTAACTATAGTTGATGGACTCAGTAGGTACAGTACCTACTTATGAACAAACATCTTTATGAACAAATGAAAATAAACTTTTTAACGATTTGCAGGAATTACCAAGCATCAGTGATAACTGAGCGCTGTAGCAAAGAGTGATGCACTCTTATTTCAATGTCACGCAGATCCCTGGAACCATGACTCACGCAGAGGATCGTATATAATGCCAATCTTTCCTGTATGCTTTCCGGGTCATAGCCCGGTTTTTTTTGACAATCTGGGCACCAATGGCTTATTGGAGGCATTGGATTTAGCAATAAATTTTAAGCGCTATTTCATTTTAATGTTTCTACTAAGAGGCAGTGTCCTGATATTATAAAAAGACGGCGACATGTCAACCTCATAATAGGTATGAGCGATGTTTGCATAGAATTCTTAAAAGGATTAAGTCATATTCGAGTCAATTTACCGAAGAATGGGGACAAGCGGCAGGCGCGCGGCGCGACACTGCGTCGCCGCGCGGCGGCGGCCTTCTGCGCAGCGCTGAGGACCGACACTAACACGGCTCACATCTTAACCTAATGGATTTGAAATACCACTGAGGCTCCTAATTACTTTTCGATTACTAACAGCTAATTATTCGTCGGCATATGTATATGCAGATGTTATGAACCGTATGTCGTGAATGATAGTGGGTATGATTCAATGTTTATATTGAGATAATTAACCCTGTGCGAACATACGTCAGTACATGAGAGCTTTCAGATTTCATCTTTCCTGTTTTAAAAGGAATTGCCATTGAGATTCATGGAATCCAACAAATAATTATACTACTTAGGTATATAAACCAGCATGGGATCAACACTGACACATAAATTGTAATATTGTAATATTACAAGGAAACTAGACTATTTTTAGCAAATTGATTAAAGTGTCAATAAATAATTAATCATATGACATTTCCTCTTGGTGTATTCCTGCAGGTCGATCACGTAACGCATTGTACCTACGTTAGGTAGATCTAGATCTAAATTTTTATTTTATTTATGACAGCTGCGTTGTCCCAACGCGCGTTGGAAACTTTACGTGATTTCGTACTCTGAGCAACCCGCTCGAATCACTAGGGAGACATACTATTATGGTCCTTAAATGAGGTATGTTGACTCCATGTCAATATGCCTACTTCTGACTCATTATCATAAATCTATATTCAAAGATCTTATCAAGCCAATCGAACACGTTAATAGAATAATCATGACATGATACATTGGTACAACATTTTTTCCACCCCTTGGCATAGTCACTGTCTCAATTGTCCCTTTATCGGCGACTATCACACGAGTGTTTATTCAAATAGGTCCCGAATAGCTTTCGATTGTCGTAAATCTAGTAATCTGACATGTTTATCGCTCCGGTCACTGTACAGGCGACAGCGGGGGTAGCTACGCAAACGCAAAACAACACGCTCGATACAGTCCTTATTCTCTTGACATTAAGAGTCGTGTGTTCATTTTGAGCACTTCGTTTGCATAGCTTTTTTTGCTGCTGACTGTACATACCTAGTCGTATTATTTATTACAATGCTTTATATCCGCTACTGCGAAGAAACCAATCACAGTGCGGTTATTATAATAAGTAAAAGTACATAACAGCAATTTCATTCATACCTTCGTATTTACTAGTACAATCGAGTTCTCCAATATCCATACAGACAACCTTTTAAAAATATCTACACGTCTTATGTCAGTAACAATAAAGTCTCTGTAAACATATTTTTAAAAGGTTGTCTGTGTAGATATTGGAGAACTCGACTGTACAACGATTCACTTAGTAACAACTAGCTTCCGCCCGCGACTTCGTCTGCGTGGTCTCGGGATAAAAACTATCCTATATTTTAATCCAGGCTATAAACTATCTTCGTGCAAAATTTCATTCAAATCGGTTCAGCCGTTTAAGCATGATTGAGTAACAGACATCCAAACATCTAAACTTTCGCATTTATAATATTAGTAGGATAGTAGGATAACTACAACTTAGAAAAGTTGAAAATCATTTTCATTTCAAAGTACAATATCGCAAAATCGGCTAAACAGATTTTCATGAAACATGGCTAAGAACACTCCCGAGTGTTCTTAGCCATCACATCACATGAGCTTTCGAATAAAAAAAACCGTATTCAAATCGGTCCATGCGTTTGGGAGCTACGATACCACAGACAGATACACAGACACGTTAAACTTATAACACCCCTCTCTTCTTCGGGGGTTAAAAATAACATTGTACCTATTATATCCACGAAAATTGTTAAATCTATGCATTTACAATCAATATTTGTAATATTTCGAACTGCACTCTCTTGAAAACGAAACAGATCCTCTGATTAGATACATGATACATGAATGTCGCAATACAAATTGACATCAATGTGTCTTGCACACTCGCTCTCACGTGCGTCGAGCTGACATGTCAGAAGGAGCGCCCGATACACATTAATGTCACATTGAAATACAAAACGGAACTCACTAACCTACCCCTAGTGATTACGTCGTATTAGCTGAAAAGGAAATTCCTTCCAGTATGTTGCTTTTAAGAAGAAAATGGGTTCTCTGCTTCGTGCATGGTAAAAGTTAAGGGAGAATCGACATATCAAGTATGCAAGGAAATTTTCAATCATTGTTCTATCTACTAATTATAAACGCGAAAGTAACTTAGTCTGTTTGTTATAGGGTACTTTAGACCGCTTATACAATTTAGATAATTTAGTATAGATACATAGAGATAGTATGAGTTCCAGAAAAGAACAATAAAAAATAAAGTACCTATGTACCTAAACGACTCATTCTTAACAATTCTACTAAGTATCCTACTAATATTATAAATGCGATAGTTTGGATGTTGAGATGTTTGGATGATTAGATGTTTAGATGTTTTTCTTACTCAATCGCGCTTAACCGATTTGGATGACATTTTGCAAGAAGTTCATAGCCTGGAATGAATATACGATAGCTTTTATCCTGGGTCCACGCAGACGAAGTCGCGGGCGTAAGCTATTATCCTACTAATATTATAAATGTGAAAGTTTAGATGTTTGGATGTTGGGATGTTGGGATGTTTGGATGTTTGTTACTCAATCACGCTTAAACGGCTGAACCGATTTGAATGAAATTTTGCACGAAGATAGTTTATAGCCTGGATGAAAATATAGGATAGTTTTTATCCCGGGTCCACGCGGACGAAGTCGCGGGCGGAAGCTAGTAATATTATAAATGCGAAAGTTTGGATTTTTGTTACTCGATCACGCAAAAACCGCAACACGGATGGAGATACGTTTTTTTAACTGAAGTATTAGTCTTTCAAAACGATCGAGTGCCTGAAGCGACACCGCCGCGAAAACACTCAACCTGAAGAAGAACTCCCGAAGAGTTCGAAACATGTCGCCCGTAGTGACATTTAATACCTATACGAATACGTGAGTTTATCCGGGTAAATATTTGCATTATTTTAAACATGTCTCACGAAAGTTTAAATTCGATCTTCATTTCAATAATTGACACCCAAGATAACAATCAAGCTAATGCTAACAAACAAGTAAGATTGGAAGTGTCAAGTAATGGATCCGTGTCGAGCACTGGGAGGTCTATCTTAAACAATATGTTTATTTTAATCCCCGGAGTCATCTAAGCCAATTAAATCGGCGTGGAAATTTTATTCATGAGTCAATTAATGACATGAATTGGAGAATTGTGGTAATTCGAAGACTTACATACCAAGCTCCAAACTTACAAATGTCTTGAAACTCACAAAAATCGCCTCTGTATAATAATGGTATTTACCTAACGTTCTCTGTTCACTTGAACCATATCAGGACTGGACGGTGTATGTTCCTATATTAGCGCTACTGCGCGCCCAACACAGCCAGCGCCGAAGGCAGTATTACCCTCAAATACAGCTTTATTGGCAAAGCTCAGAGCAGCTGAGCTCACCCGCGGACGTTACAACGGACATTTTCTTTTAATGTGTGCATACGCATAGCATAGATACAACAATGAGAGCTAGAAGGGAAAAGTATTCAACTTTCTACCGACTTTTCAGATTTGGTAATGATATGAACAACATTTTTCAGATTTGGTAATATAGTGGATTTTAGTCAACTGACTCGATTTCGAACTACGAAGGCTGTTTGAAAATCATAGGTAATGAAATTACAATTACTAATGAGAAATTATTATGAGCATAGTTTGGAAAGGGAGCTATTCTTATGACAATAATGTCATGTGGTAGATTTTAATATGGAAACATCCTGATCAGAAATATTAAAACAAAACTTTATTCATTATGATTGATATGGATTGCAAAAAGAATAACGACTAAGCTTTTTCTCCTAACTTTTCTATTCGATTGTAATATAATAACGAACTATCACATTCCGTAGATTCTAATTCAATTATGTTCATTTTAACGGTGCGTGACGTACGTCGTACGTCGTCGTACGTCTCGTAGGTCGTAGCAAAGAAGGTATTAGCAAAAACCAAATCATTTCATTAGTAAATAAATTAAAAAATTTATACATTACACACTCGTACCTGTCATATAAATTTTTAAGTGTACCGCTTTTGTTTAACTGTATGAAGGCGCGCATGGCGGTGATGATGGGGGGAACTTGGTGACTCAAATAAAATAACACTCGATGTCGACTGTAAGGGCTTGGCTGTATTTCTGGAAGGGCGTTAATTTAAAGATTTGTTTTAAGTATTACTCTTCTTGCAGAAGTTGAATGTAGGTGCAATAGAAATAGAAATTTGAAATTTTGAACCATTTGCAGGTAACGTTTGTTTATTTAATAAGTAGACGTGGTGCATTACTATTGGCACTTGATGTGCCCCGAAGGGCGCGTTTTGCTACTGCATAGTGTACAGCATGATAGAAAAGAAATAAGTATGGGTTTTGTTGGCAACAGTGTACCTATCCATTGCACAAGCAATATGTATAAATGTATATGTTAAATTGCTTTTGGTTTTGGTTCTCGGAAGCTATGGTGAACATTTTATGGAAAGATCTCGTTCGGACACTCTAATCATCCGAAAAAAACAAGAAATACATCGGGAACAGCTCCGTCACCTAGGATCTCACTCACACGAATTCGTGGTTAGCAAATAGCATACCAGCAAACACAGAGCGCATCACATATATAGTTGCAGCGTGTGTTCCCTGGGTAATGTGTCTGCCATTCACAATAGGTACTTAATACGGCAGGTTGCATCCACCACATGTTAGATAATGACCGGTTAATTAGCGTTAAATAACACCCAGCAGTTGTCATCTACGTATACCAATATTATAAAGAGGAAAAGTCAATGAGGTTGTAGCTTTGTATCTACCTAAGTATGTAAGTTTGTATGTAATACGGTTAGACTCTGGAACCACTTATCTGATTTCAAAAATGGTTTCATCTGCGTGTAGAATGGACTTTCTCGATAGTTATAGATTACATTTTATTCCGCGGGTTTGCATGCGTTCTTTGTAATAAACGGGCGAAACCGCGCGGGCAGCTAGTTTTATACAAAACTGTCAAATTTCCCATACAATCTGATTTTAACGGACGTCAGTGACGATTACCGACGGTTTGTAACAACCGAGCCTTACTGCCCAGAGCCTGGCCACAGCAATAGGGACCTGCAAAAGCGCGGCAAGTATTAAACAATCTTGAGCGGGCAACACTATGTATGACTTATGAGGATGTAAAACATTTTTAACCGCCGAAGCAAAAATAGGGATGTTATAAGTTTCATTAATATTTTTTTATGTAACCGGCAGTGTCAATAAAATACTTAGAGTTAGAGACGCGTAGTTTGGTAGTATTATAGTATTAGCAACCCTATTGCCAAAGATTCAAACAATGGAAGGTCAGTCAATCATTCGATTGCCAGTGTGAGGAAATAAAGGTTCATCTAACTCCCCGATGCAATGTTTTCGTCTATTAAGTAATCAGAGCACTTTTAAGGCTCTCCCCCAGACACTAGTGTTATACTTATATGTAGTTCCATGCGCGTAAATATTCCACACTAACCAAATTAAAATATTAAGGATACCATCTTTTATGAGCCGAAGTAATTATTAGTCTTTTTTTATTTCGGTTACAGGCGTAAAAAGAAAAGCGACATGGCATATATAGTCAAGAAGAGCAGTTTGAGACCACAATTTGACTTGGACAATATTTTTAAGAGCCTTTTTTTCTGCAATAAACACCTTATAGCATTTCTACTACATTATTGATCGTATTATTATTTACTTATTTATTTATTTAATGTAATAACTCTTATAAATATCAAAATAAATGTGATAGTTGTTTAGTACTGGGCGAACTTTTCTGCATTGGGGCTATTCTATATTACGTACTGAGCCTAAATATCCCTTCTACTATAACATTAAATCAAAACATCACTCTCAGATAGAACTTCACCTTCGCAAAAATAATCCTTTGCTATATTGAATGACAGTTTTTTTTACTGTTTTGGTGGTGGCCTCAGTTACATCGTGTTAACTTAATCTCCAGTCAAATATGAACACTATAATTAGGTTTACGAATGTTGTACGAATACATGTCACCAATATTAGTATACAATTTACGTGAAACTCGCTAGGTAGCAGCCTAAAAGCGGTAAGTGCGGAAGTAGAATGAGGTCGCTCGGCTTTTAATAACGCTGGGCGGGACTCGCCGCCGGCTAGCTCCAGCTCTACGGACTTGGGAGAGCCTGCTTATAGCGAATGGGACCCGTGGCGAATTCTGTTTCTTACTGGAATTAGCATTGGGTTTTTTTATTTATTTTGTATTAAGCAGACGCTAACTAAATTATCAATTTCAAATTACAGGAAGAAAATATAAATAAAACGCTCCGAGCCGGATTCAAATCGGCGACCACAGGCATACATGACCCTTCGCTACTAACCAACTGACCAATCAGAACAATCTGTCGCGGCCACTAAATCTTTCAATCACTTCCTGCTTAGAAGTTTAATTTGAAGTTTGTTTTACTTAAAATGAAGAAAATGCACTTTACGTGGGATTTTCTATATCTTTTGTTAAATATGAAAGGAAAAGATAACAAAGAGACGTAGTCAGTACGTTCAATTGTTCATACATAATTGTTTTACAACCTTAGCTTACAATTAAACAATAGATCTCGGTAATGGTTGGTTCAAAGTACTTTTCGTCATTTTAAGTAAAACTAACTATGTGCTAAATTAGAAGTTGAAGTATATTCCTGATCCATACGAGTATCTTCATCATACAATTCCACAGAGTAATTTATCCGAAAGAAGATATATTCGAAATTTCATAATTCCGAAAACCACCGGAAGTGGATAGTCATAAGACAGAAATATTCTAGTCATTCCATAAATATTCAAAATTAAAGTGAAAGGAACATGTTACCTGAACAATAGACCGTGTCTGCCTGGTGACGTCATCCGTGGAGCCTTGGATGGAGCGAGGGGCTCGGATACACGTGGGTATCATGCTGTCACAGTTTCACCAACTCACTCTTAATTGTAATTATTGTTTCCATTGCTAATGATTCTAACCAACTGGCTAGTTAGTACACAACCTTGCCTAATCTAATTTCTGGGCACTAAAACGCAATAAAGACAAAGTTTTAATAATAGATGATATGTTTGTTAACAACTGTCGACAAAACACTCGCCCTCATATATTAGTATAATCCGCCCGTATTTTTCTTCATCAACTCTGTGTTTGGAGACGCGTTGACACAATGCGTCAGGCAAACCAGCTTCAGATGAGCTGCCGCGATCCTTAGTAAACAGATATACGGGTGACACGTAGGTATTCCAAACGTGTGTCACGGTTCATGAATGAATGGATACGTGTGTAGTGAAATAAACTCTTCCAGGAATATTTACTCTAGCGATCGGCGCCACGGCCCACGCCTCGCTGGCGAGACTGAACGAATTACAACCAAAGTAAGCTTAACTTAATGTATTCGTTCATATCGTAGCGGTTATTACATTTACCTGGAAATGTGCAATATTGATTGCGTGACGCAGCCAGTCACAGATATTGGGACGAAGCCAACTACAAGCAGCGAATCGAGATCTCCCTAAGAGTGGGCTGAGTAATACGGTAAACCCACCATGGACTAAAAAATCAACGCCAAAACTATAGGTACGATGTCGCGTTCCATTACTATGGCCAGCTAGCTTGCTGCAGTCAGTTTCATTATATAGAGGTCTTACTACCGTTCAGTTGTATGGTACCTATGTAGACCCATGTATGAGAACACAATGAGAAAAGCTCCTATATCTAGAGGGCAGCGCCAATGCCTGGAACTATATAAATATAAGGATTTTTATATATTTCGTGAAAAACAAATAAAAATATCTTAAGTAGAGGTCTCTGTACCATATGAAATGAATGGTACAGAGAGACCACCCTTATAAGCATACCTCGAACAATTCATGCGGATGACGTCAATCCACTCATAGGTGATTTCAAATAGTATTTACAGAAACAAAAAAGTTGGTGTGTGTGTGTGTTTTTAGTTATATGTGTACATTATTTCATTAAATAATTATATAAAATTCTTTTATGATTTTTAAATATTTTTTTACTTTTATTATAAATAATCGTACTTACTTACTATAGCAAATTTCGTAACATTTATTTTATTCACGAAATCATCCCGTCATCATTCTGTATAAATTTCATGGATTTACTCACGGTTATTTTGTTAGTTCGTGCGATATGTCACACGGAAGTTTAAATACAAAATATATTTATTTATATTTATTTAATATATTTATTATTATTTTAAAGAAAGCGACGTTGTATAGACACTGGCGGTCCTCTTGATTTGTTCGTCCATGCAGGCACAGTACTGTGTTTGTAACCCAATTTTAATCCACTCTTGGCCGTTTCACAGAATCTATATAATCTTAATAACGAGATTGTGATCTCATCAATTCGTCTGCCAAGTCCCTGTCTTCGGAAATAATGAACGGAGTATTTGGGCATATAAATCTACAATGAAGTACCTACAAACCTAAAAGATTAAAAATAATTGCTTCATTTTAATGTCCGCTGTGATAAAATTAAGGTTTTAAAGCAACTGTTAAGTATTATGTATTTATGGCACTGAGATGTGAGTAGAAGTAGTAAACAAATTATGAATAGTCCCTTGACTCGACCAGAGCAAACCATTTCTATTTAGCGCGGCTTATAAATGTGATTCATTATTTTCTTCAAACAGTTTCGTTGCAAGATTTATTAAGAACAACATTCTTGCATTGAGCTACACTACATATCTACACTACAGAGAAACACATAGACATTGAAGTGTAGGCGCTATTGAACGATTATATTGAAATGAAATAGTGCCTCTACAGCTAAGAAACTTTAAGACAATGACTAAGAACCGTTCAGTGGGAGGGCTTACTAATAATAATACTTTTGTCTTTATGCATGTAAGGGTCCGAGGTTAAATACGTACAAGCCTTAACCATTCTCGTTTGGAGTATTCTCCAGAACAGGTGACTGACACGTGCTTACTAGTGCATGTATTAACGAAATAAAAAACTGAGGTGCACTTTACTGAATACCAAGAAGAGCGAAGCGTTCAATTAGCCAAACTTATAAATACATATTAACTACGCAGTTCGTAATACGCGCTCATGTTTAGGATACCTATATAGAAGGGTCGGTGTAACTGTTAATGTTGTGTAATATGGGTTGATTGTGTTAGTGTTACGGTGGGGAAGTGGGCCGCTCGGGGGCTGCGCGCGCGCTCCGCAACATCCGACTCGGGTATTTATTTACACGCATGTCAAAAGTTCGACACACCGCGTATAAATAGCCACGCGGAAGGTGCGCCGGAGCAACGAACTTGTGTGACATAATCATAAAACACGGCCATTTAAAGCACAATGTGAAACAAAACATCCGTTAAAAGAGTTGTAGATAACGCGGCTACCGTAAAAGGATTTATGTGGCACTGAGATAGGCGCCAATGCGAGGTTCACGAAATAAACAGTGACTAGCTAGCTAAACCGATTTATAAATACAGAAACAAAACAGAACTGCTTCGTAATTATTCGTATAAATATAAATAAATGTACGTATAATTTGCGGTGCATTTGCGGTGGGTTTATACAATAGGAAACAGTGCTATTGTTGGACAGCTTATATAATTTTAACTATACCTACATGTTTCTTTACATATTTGCGTAATTAGGCATTTTTAAATAATTGTATACATAATTAGCGTAGGTCGGCAAACAAAAATTAACTCAGGGTCATGTTTATTAGCATATAATTTATGTGAAATTTAACTACATTATTTCACATTTAAGTAACGTGTTTATGAATAAGTACAATTTAAAAAAATAAACGTAAAAGTATTTTTTTTACACAAACTGAATATTTATTGTCGTCTCAAAACTGACACTAGTTTAATTTTTCTTTGACGATCCACGCTAACTAGGTACACCACAATAATTTGAAAATGCCCAATTAAGATTGATTGGGCATTTTCAGCAATAAATTCTGCATGTTGTACAAATGACAACACTGTTAACTGACCATCCTGTGTTTATATAGAACCTTATTACAATGCACTTATGGTGCACTGATGGTCAGTTAGCTGTGTTGTCGATAGTACTGGCAAAATGATCAACTCAAAACGAATCGAATAAAATAATCGTGAACAGCGCATTGCTATGATTTGTTGCATGCCACAAATGAATTGTTTTAAGCACATTTAATGGCCCTTGAAAAAATAACTTGCAGTTTTGCCTTAGTTGATACTAATGAGCATTTTTGTTTAGGCCAACTCAACGATTGTTCAGGTACCTACTTAAAACAAATTGGTATAGGTAATTTGCCAGTGCCATTCTATGCCGTCGCACTTAGCCTCAATAAGCGTCTATTATCAAATAGTGGGATACGATATTGGATACGATGGCCAATAAAAGGATTTATTGGCCTTGGTCGCAAGTGTGTCGTGGTCGTGACTACTACGTCGGTGCATCGTACGGCGCAGCGTGGGCGCACGCGAGACAGTGGTAGGTAACTAAACAAGATTTTCAACAGCTACCTACTGCACGGCTATCATGCGGCGGCGCGCGAGCTCTCTGGATTTTTCTCGCACTATCCGTTTCTTTCTTATTAGAACACTTAGAACAAGAGATATAGTGCGATAAAAATCAAGAGTATGTCGCGGCCGTCGCATGATATAGACGCGCTGAGATCAATGTAGCGTGCAGCTATGTAATGGGTCGTTAATAGGCAATACCTCGTCAATTGGAGGTCGTGGGAAGCAATTGAGTGGCGAGTAGGGTCGCCACAGGGCTGTTATTCGCTACGCGCTAAAACGGCTCACCCCGCCGGTCACCCGTCACGAAACTTGACCTCTACCTGCGCTTAGTTACGAACGCATCGCGGTGTCAATATATATATGTGGGTGAGCGTTGAGGTGAGCTTAAAACAAGTTACAGAATAGGGGGGCTGGTCCCGAAGGATGAGTTGGTGACTCAGGAACCTGCCCGCATTAACGCTTAGCGAATAACAGCCCAACATTTGTCTGTAGCTGTGAACCCAGTGAATCTTCAAACCAATGCAGGTTGGCAACATACTTTTAACACCTCTGGAGTTGTAGGCATTTATAGAATATTTTACACCATCAAGGTATAAAAACATCATACGAAATTCCAAGTTGGCTCACCATCCTGTGATAGGTTTTAACACAGTATGGTGATAAGTAAAGGGTGGCTTTCTTTTCTTTTCTTTTATGATTGGTTTTTGAATAACACATATTATCAATTCGCAATCAGAAGGGTTATGCAGCTTTAACATAATAATATCCTATAGCGCTCATGATACGGTGATATGTTACTTATAATAAAAATATTGTAGTTCTACAACTATAGTCGGTTTTAAAAAATATATAAAAATCGTTTTGATGTTGTCAGTCAAGTTAAAATGGCAAACTGACATATGACCCCACACCTGACATATGATACCTGATGGCTACTTTCTAATAATACCATAAACTTTTTTTTAATTCTTTTACACGCAATGCCAGAGGGATTCGCTTTTACACTTAGGCCCTACTGTGTCACCCTTACACTTTTGAACTTAGTTTATAGACGAATGTTGTTAACCAAAGCTGTAGATTACACAACACAATAACAATAATCATACTAGACCAGTAATATACACAACAAAGTAATGAACGACGGATTATTAAGTATACTTAAGTACTTATAACATATCTTCATTCAAATTCAATGAAAAAAAGAATTTTAGCATATGTATTGTCGAGAGAAGGTGCGGCTGTATTATATAACAGGCCGCTGATATCAATCATTATTAAAATGAAACAACACGCACACATGTAGTCATTGTATGGATACGTTTTGATGCCACACCACAAAAACCGTCTTGTTATTCACAAGGCATCACCTCGCGAACCAGTGTAAGTCAGACCTCTGACTACGCGTTGATATTACGAATCCTGGCGTCAAGAGCTATTAGGGGCAACGCTGAGGTGAGGTCAAATAACTTGTGTACAGCCGGTCATAGGTACTGGTCGTTTTCGTTAGAGGGGTGGTTACATTGACTTATACAAATGTGAAGGCACCATAGTGGCAATTTAGAAAACTTATTACACTATTAGAATGTAAATCACTACTATAAAATTAATAAAGGAAATTGATAAAATCGCTTATTTCTTGCAGCCACATTCATCTAATTTTACAAAATAATCAGAGAGTATGAGTTGACTGGAAGGCATACGAGTATTGTACCTACTTAGTAAAACTTTACGTTTTTATTTGTTATCTTTTAATCACCATCGGTGTCAAACACAAGAGTACCTACGACCTGTCTGATGGTAGGTGGACCCCGTAGTCTTTGGACACTTGCAACACTAGGCGCGTCACTTGCGCGTTGTCTCTTATTTTTACCTACTGCTTTAAGGATTCGTTGAGTGGACAGCATGAGACAAGCAGGACCTTGACTCTCAAAACATTGCATCCGGGGAAGCTCGCACTAAAAACATAAAAAAAAAACTACACACCTACAGAAAAAGATCTACTGTAAGGCGTAAAGGTACTTCCTGAATTGGGCAGCTCCAAGTATATATTTTATATTATGTACCATTAGCCATATTATGCTTACGTATGGATGTCGAAAAATAATGAATGCAGTGCATCGTGCGACGGATATCGGGAAGGTAAAACATCGACTTGCGAGGATGCGATTCCTTGAGACTTGAGAGAGAGAGCGACCTGCCATCCTCTCTCTCTAGGTGTCAACACGAAGAATCCTTAAACCATTACAGGTTCGGCAAAGCGTGTAACTTCTGTGGATTAGCAAATATCCATTGTCTTAGGAGCCTGTTTACCACCATCGAGGTATCAACGAAAAGTGTAATAAAGTCAAGTCGATAAGTCTGTGCGATGGAAATTCCCAGTAAGCAAATATCAAAAAAGCATATTATGAGCAGCATATTCGCGAAATATAAAAGAAGTACGTGTACGTATAACGTACCCTTTTTCAAAGAATACCTCTCGAAAAACTTAACTAATATATATGACACCTAGTTATAAAATCAACAAAAACCCTCAAGTTATACAGCAACTGCACATCAGCAGATGATTATGACGAAGCCCAGACACTAGAGATATTAGCAGTCACACCTGGGTTACAAAACAAAGGCGCAGTTATATAAAACTAAGTAACCGTAGCTTTTGTAATAGAAACCCAACAGACCAACTAACGATCTCAGTCGTAACGTAACCCTGTTCTTAATTCGTGCAAGTACCGTTGCATTGCTTTCGAGTAATAATGTATCCGAAACTGATGCAAAAAAACTACGAGTAAATGCGGTTTAGTAATAAATCTCGAGTCGAATACACTCGCGCGGTGACCTACCTCGGTCGTTCATTGTGATTTACATTTTGCCATTATCATTCGTTTAATTTACCGAACATGTGCCTTATGAGAAACATTTCGCAAGTAAACGTCACTATAAATATAATCAACAAACGCGCGATATAATCGTAAACCCGTAAATACACATACAACTAAACTTTTGAGGTTGAAGTATAAATGTTGCCCAGAAATTTGTGAGAAACCGCTTAAAAGTCACACTTGTATGGTCGTATCGCAAATTGTCACACGTATCGTGTCGCAGACGGCGTGACACACGACAGATTTAGCCCGGCGACATCGTAGCGCGCCTCGCGCGGTCCGTAATGCGCGTGGCCGGTGCGCGAGCGCCGCTCTGACTAACAGAGCTTTGTCGAAAGCGCCCCATCTACCAAAGCTCTCCACATTAGAGAGAGACGACGGACGACCTAAAAGCGTGTACTGTGACAAACAAAACAAAAACATTAAGCTAAAATCAAAGGAACGGGGATTTTCGTAACTTATTCATGACTTTTAGAGGCTTTGTCTATGGCAGGCATGTGATATGATATGAACATAATACCAGTTTGATAGAGCATCATCGTTGTTGAAATAATAAGCAATGCGATTAGCCGCGTAGGTACTTATCTTCCGACGAAAGATTTCATATATAGTGTAAGTATATATTGCCTTCTGAAAGTAAGTTCTTTCTTCTTCTTCTTTTTACGAGTACATTTAAAATTGTACACATATATGTGTATATCTCTATATGATAAGTTTATAACGAAGTAAAATGTTCACGAGTCTTTATTTGGTTCTATTTTTTTACACCATGCCTGCTAGCACCCTCAACCTGTTACTACATTTATAAACAAAATAGAAAAGGGAGAAGAGCAAGGTACTGTCACACAAAGGGTTCAATTGCACGCTTGCAATAAATATACAGTTACTTAAGTATCCCAATTGCAACGTTTCTAAAAAAAATATTTACAAATTGTCAATTTTAATGGCGGTAAAAACAGGAATCGTCCATAATTTCCCGCAGCCTGATTAACAATATAACTATTGTGTCAAGAAGCGCTGTGCGCTAAAAGAGTAAAATGTTGGACGAACGAGACTCTAATGCTGCATTTTCATTAAGTATGACTTTCTTATTAATCTATACCCCATATGGCCCCTATTACCCTAAAGGGAAACCCGCTAGTAAACTAGTTTTACTTATGCAATAATGAGTTTTTTTTTGCGTTTCATATTGGTTTTCTTTGAAATCGCATGACGATTAACGCACGATTGTTCTTATCTTATAATAGGGAATAAGATGCATACCATTCAATTAGTATTAACTGTTACAGAAAGGTACGGTACGGACCCCTAAACTCCGGATCTTTTGTTACTATGCGGACGCGAAGCCTAACGTCCGGGAAACCGGCACTTGACCTACCGACGTATTTAGACCTTTTGTTTAGGGAATAAAGGGGAGCGTGGCTGATAATCTCACCCCAAAAAAAAACCTATGAACACAATTTTGTCGTTATGGCTCTCGTTCTAGGTGCGTGACAGCGGGATCAGTGTCATATTGCTTTATGCATTTTATTTTTCATTTAGTGTTGTAGGTATATTACTATACCTCATTAAAGATAGCATTAGAATTTTAACGGACTTTGTTTACGTGACTACTTTTATCTAGGATATCAAAGGGAACTATTGTATTAGTTTTACTTATTTCGATCATTAAGTGCTTTTCGAACATAGCAATGCTGTTTCTTGTCTTTAAATTAGTTAATTACATTTATAGCATACATAATAAGATACATTACATATATGTTGGTTCCAAAGTAAGAGGCACTGATAGGGCATCGCATTAGCTTCCTTGAAATCGCATGATTTTTCTACACTATACAAGTACAGCGGAGCCTAGCGGCTGTGTTTGTACTATACGTTGTTTTATATTAAAATTCAATTTAAACTAGGTACCCTGAAAATCAAAGATCGAAAAGAACGTGTGTATGGCGGTGAATGCCAAACGGTCAGTCTGTTTCTTCTTCGACTCTAGACATATCCGTATCGGCGTCCAAGTCAATCGATCCGTTACAATGTTACATCCTAACTCCGTGTGTCGTGTTTCCGTAGAAGCTAATAAGAGTACGTAAAAGAGATAAAAGATCATATTTTCGCCAGCCATTCTTTTATCAGGCAACGTATGTAACTAAAGTAGTATTTTTTTGGTGCATCCCGATTCCCGATACCCGTATGGCCAGTCCGGGGCACAGGTGAGACAGGAAGCACCGCCGGCTATTTCGGTGCGGCGCGTGCGCTGCGTTGCGCCGCTGCCTGAAGCCGCCCCACATCAATGAACGGATCGCCACTGCTTGTTTTTCCGCCCTGTCATACAGCGAAAGTAACGAAGACATCTTGATGCTTGATAAATCATTTCTGAAAAAACACTTAATTGGTAGTGTCGAAACGATCATTGGTCAGGCTTCTCTTTCTACGTTTGCAAAATGCCTTTATGATATTTTATGATCAAAATGATATATGAGTATAATCACCCTCTAACATCGTTTTACCCTTTTCCCATTTTGGCCATAGGGACGTTATATGCACTATTTTTCGTGACCGCCATGTGATCCTAGGGCGGAAAATAAACTTTTTTTCTTACGAGTTCTTCCTTTTTTGCGGACAATAAACATTAATTGCGACATTAATTCATAAATTAACACGTTCCCTGTCCGAGTACCTCCAATGATGGGTCTTGCACCTGGTTTTTAGGAGTCCATACTTCCAGCATTCATTCACAGCTCCGAACTGGAAGCACACTTGCTCGTGAGACATTGTCAGATGATTTTGTATGGGACAGTGAACGTGTTAAGCCGGGTGCAAATGCAAAACGTGACAAGATGTCAATTTCCCGAACAGGCCAAAATTGATGCTGGTCATCAAAGATGGCCATTTTGTGTCCACTAAGGTAATTTTCGACATCACCGATTATTCATCCAAATTAAATTTATAAAGATCAAAACCTTCCATCAAAACTAGTGTTGCAAATATAAATAGGTTGCTCTTATTTCATTTTTACGGCTGTTTTAGTATTATTAATGGGCAACTTTTTATAATAAATCCAGATTTTATAGTCGTCGTCGGTTCCTTGCGATTGAAGCTCACAGCAATCGCGCACATGTAACGTTTTATGACTTTTTACTTTTGCGACCTCATTTCTAACCGTTGGGTTGTCTTGAAATGTGTACTTTATTTTCCGCGTAGCAGCGTCGCTTTATAATTAAACAATTGAATAAGTTACGATGTCGAAGAACTGAACAATTTACGACTTTCTTGTTTATTTGATGCCGCTAGTTGCATTGCATAATGTACATGTAATTGGGATGTTGTAGGTTGCTGACCTAATATCAAATTAGGCTAACATGTATAAAGTTTAATGACTGCATTAATATTATAATGTTTACATTTTACGTACTTAATTAATTTAATGTTGCATTATCTATATTTTAACTGATTTTCTGATTGATTTACGTTTTGTTCACAAATAGGTATCCAATTCCAAGCTGATGTGAAAAAGAACAAAGGTTTGGAGTGTGATCGTGGGTATAAAATCTAACTTTTCAAAGCCCTCGAGCAAGAATTAAATAAAAGCAGGTGCCGATGTAACGTAACTTTTTTAGGAATATATAAAAGTTATTCTTTTATTTTCAACTCTTTGAATTAGAAAGTCATTGAACTTAATTATCACAAAGAACTATATTTCAAACGGTGGATACAGTCTATATTTTATGGTAGGCATAGCAACTTAACTAAAATACTTTAAAATAAAAAAAGCTGTACGAAGTAATAAAAAATGTGTTCATACTCGTATTTTATCCCTACATTCACGACAAGGCTAAGGGAATATAGGTACTAATAATCTGTGAATATAGCCATTAAAGTTGGTGGGGTGTCGGAAGAACAATGTATGTGGAACTGTCCGGGGAGGATCCCGCCGACGACGCACAAACACTCGTCGGCAGAACTAATGTTTGTCCGGACGAAACTTACAACGCATCCTGTTTTGCTTATTTTGTTTGCTTATGTACTTTTGGTTGGATTTACTCGGCTAAGCAACTGCATTTAGTATTCTGATTTCTTCATAAGTTATATCTATGTAATTCGTCAATACATTGAGATTCTTTCAATAGAATTAGTACCTACACTAAATTAAATGAACTATCAAATAAGTTTTATAAATATGTAGGTACTTTATATGAGCACGAAGGAAGTATAGCGAAATATAGCGTCTTTAACTTCCATTAGGTACTACTATTTAATAAAAGTTTTTGTTGGTTTGAAACAATTTTGTTGTATAGGTACAGACAAAAGCTATTGCTGGTTTAAATTTACGCCTGTATGAAACTTATAGGCTGTTCGTACCGACGTGGTTAACATATTTCATTATTCCAGCAAAAATGCATAAGAATAAGAATAAGAAAGATTTATTGCATAACTGTGTAAATATTGGTGGTTACAATTTTAAGTCTAATAGATTCAACAGTTACCCCATCGGGCGTGCAATATACTTAGCTTAAAAACCAGAGCGACATAATCTGGACAACTACACTACTTTCTACATTAACAATATACAAAATAGCAGTGCGCGAGTACCTAACTTGTAGCATGTCCGAAACATTAAACTACTCAATCAAAAATGTTATCATGGGCGTAGAGTAGACTGCAAGAGTATATCGGGAGCTGCTCCTTTCCAAAATGAAGATGGCTCTTAAATAGACGAGGCAGTCAGAGGACTAGCGCCCGGTGCACGGTGAGTCACCGGCTGACTCAGCCCTGCAACTGATTTAACTGTCTGTCGCACGGCCATACTCAGGTGTTTATACCTATTATACGTTTATAAGCCACTGTAATATTATGATTGACCGATTTAGAGTTTAACAGTAACTTTACAGTCTACTGCAACAAAGGCGCATTGATTGTATCAGTGCAACCTTACACCGCGTATGAATGAATAGGTATAACTTCTAATAAAGGATTCTTAAAAACACTCTTCACCCTGCCTAGTCACTGGCCACGTAACGCTGCTAGGGAAATTATAAATTTAAATTAAAGGAAAAATTTAAAAATTTAATGCTCCGAGCCGGATTCGAACCGGTGACCACACCGGTTAAAATCCGGCTCGGAGCATTAAATTTTTAAATTTTTCCTTTAATTTAAATTTATAATTATAATTTTGACCTTAGCCTAAAAGAGCCGACTACGAATCTTATACATATCGACGAGCGAGCGCCCTCTGATCCTCGAAAAACGTCAAGAAAAATAATTTCGTGAAGAAGAAACGACAAATGAACACATAAAATTACAGTAATTAAAATGAAGATAGAAAAACAAGAAAAGTATTTTAAAGAAGACTAATTTTGAATACTTTAATACACATTTTGAAGAAAGAAGATCTAAAATTAAGAAATCTGAATTAAATTAAGAAGAAAAAAGAAAACTAATAAAGAAAAGGGTTGTCCAGGGTTTCCCGGCTCGCAATTCAAGAGTTGTGTGGAACCTACCTGTGCAACCCGAACTGAGCCAACTTGGACTGGGAAGGAAAATAGAGGCTGAAAAATAATTTAACGCCAGGTATACGATTTAGACCAGCATTTCATTATATATATAAACCGCTGTTTCAATCTGTTGCCTCGAGACAATTGTTTTTTTTATATTTTCTCCCCAGTTTAAGTTGGCCCAGTTCGGGATGCACGGCAGTTCCACAACACTTCGGGAGCTCAAATACCGCTAACCTCCGGTCCTGCCGGTTCGCCGGTCCGGTTGCCTGTTGGACACTGTAAGTTGCAACTACGCGTCATAATTTCTCTGAATATATCCCGGCTCACCAGGGTTATACGGCTAAGTATATCATGTATATATGTAAAGGAGAAATAATGAATACTACTTTGTATCAAATGAAAAATTAGGAAATCCAACACAAAAATACCTGACATCAAATACTTAGTCGTGAATCTCATCATCATATGCATATATTATTATGATACTCGACGTTAAATGTGCTCACTATCTTGGACAACAAGGTGCTAATGTGCCGATGTCATCTACTTTACTTATTGAAAAGCAACACGCTTTCCTACAAATCAATATAAATCGTAATTAATATATTTTTCACTTCTCATGCTCAAAAAGTGCGTCATATTAGGCTTAGTAAGCGGGGCTAAAGTAGTACATTTAACCCCTAGTGAAAATATGTACATATACATACTTATTTATGATTAATAAAACATTTTAATTTGACCGATCAAAACAGTTCACCGTATTACATCCACCGATCACAACTCTTGAAAAAAACATTTGTAATTGCTATAACCAGAATACAGTTAGATAATAAAATCGACCAATCAGGAAACAGAATTCATTTAACATTAGGTGTTTTTTATTCCCTGATTCACAATCACTCATTGAACAATCTTTTCGCCGTGGTATAATTAATTGATTTTGGACGGATAATCTGTTTTTACTTTTTTCTCGCAGTCGTAATGAAAAGTAGACTGTATAACTGGTTTAAAAACCGTATTACCCCTCGAACTATTTCCCCTCACTTCGTTTGGGAAAATAACCATCTAGTGGTAATATGGCTTATTTTAGACAATTGTCATACATCTACTAATTATGAATTTAAAATTCATAAAATAGAAAACACAAAAAAGATCAATACTTTCCGAGTATTTTCGTTAAGTTTATCTGTTGCTAGTGAAAAAACAATTTATTTTCACTTACTTTTTACCCGACTGTCGAAGGAGAGGAGGATTATTTTAAAAAGCAAAAACAGACCATTTTATTATGCGATAGTATTTTCTTAGTCACCATATCAAGTATTAAGATTTGGACATCATAATAATTTAAGACGACACATTTGACAGTGTTAGTACTGTTGCCATATTATAAAAAAAAGACCGGCCGATTGCGAGTCGGACTCGATCACCGTGCTGCCCTCCTAACGTAAAGTGCAATAACTTTCAATCGAAATGTTATTCAAATGTGTGCATAAATGTAATATAATAAAGTTAATATTTAATTCATATTTCGAATGAAGTTATTGCACTTATCACAAGCACGGCAGCGTGGGTTCCGTACTTAATTACAATTTGATTCCCTTGAGTGTCCAAATACTTACACGTTTTTGCGGCATAAACGGCCGTATCTTTTTGTTTATGTTAATTTAGAAGTTTATTTATTCACAGCTGCAAGGGACTGTAGGCCTGAGCGTTTGGTTTTAATTCAACCTCGATACCTCCACGCGTTTTCAAGATAACGAGCCTTGACAGACAGACAGACAGACAGACGGACAACAAAGTAATCCTATAAGGGAACCCTAAACAGGCTTATCTTTCCCTGGCCAGACTAATACGTATACCAAATCAATGTTTTCTCCAATCACGCATTGACATGCACTTGCTTCAATGATCTAAATGAGACTTAATAAAACTGTCAACGGCAGCTAAGCAGGGCCGCAGTTCTAAGTACCTACCGTCAATATTGTCGCTCCAGCGCGGACCCCTCGTTACTTCATTTCGCTACGAACGGGATTTAAACCCGTCCTCTGGAATCTGTCCATTGCTCTTATCCATCTAAGCTACCGTGGGTCCGCTCGTGGCGACGAACGAATCTTTCAATCCCTTCACTCACGGCTTTACTGTTCTAATCACTCACACCTTCTTGAGGCTCGTAGCGACATCTACCGCGAAGGTATTACAACTTCTGAAACGGCACCCAAATCAACATTTTTTTAAATTTTCCTCTGATAAAAATACAAAATTCGACTCAACGCGAGTCGTAAACTGAACAGATGAACGCAAATGTAGGAAAAAACAAAGTAATTGTTTATGGTGTTTCCGTGCGCCTTTCATTTTAAAGTTAGTCGCTTCGCTCACTCATGTATAAAAAACCGGCCGAGTGCGATTCGACTCGCGCACGAAGGGTTCCGTACCATTATCTATAAAAACGGCAAAGAATCACGTTTGTTGTATGGGATATTTATTTTATTCTGTGTTTTAGTGTAATTTGTTGTTATAGCGGCAACAGAAATACTTACATCATCTGTGAAAATTTTACTGTAACTATCACGGTTCCTGAGATAGAGCCTGGTAACAGACGGACAGACAGACAAACAGACACAGACAGACGGATGGACAGCGGAGTCTTAGCAATAGGGACCCGTTTTACCATTTAGTACAGAACCCTGAAATCTACACTCGTCGAAAATCACCTACTTTCCGCACTTGTAACATAAATAAAAGATGTACACTTGCACATATTTGCACACATTGCACGGAACACGGGAATAAGTCCTGTGTTCCGTAATTTGAATAAATAATTCATTATTAAAAAACACCCATTTACACTTACTTGTCAATTTACTTTGCTGGTACGTTGCTGGTACTTAATTAAAATGTTGTTAGAAAATTTACGTCGGAATTTTAGTTAATTAATTGAATTAAGGTCATAGTTAAGTACTGACCTACGTTAATTTACCCTACTTTAAAAAATCGGCCAAGTGCGTATCGGGCCACGCGCAGTTTTCACGTTCCCAGGAGCAGCCATTTAGCCGGCAGAGGGGGGGACACATGACTCGAACAAAAATTTGGGCAATATCTCAGAAACGAATCACTAAATTTAAAAATCGTTTTAAGAAACCCATAATATTTTTGAACAAGCTAACCAACGATACCCCACACTATGGGATTATCGAGAAAAAAATACATCCCCACTTTAGGTGTAGGGGAGGTACCCCAAAAAAAATATTTCAAGATTTTATTCTTCTGTTTTGTCGGCGTGATTGATTTATATACCCATGCCGAATTACAGTTTTCTAGTAGTAATGGTTACTGAGCTAAGCTGAAGATGGACGGACAGACGGACGGCCAGAAGGACATGGCGAAACTATAGGTAAGGGTTCGGTTAGGTTATGTACGGTTGCGACGGTTATGACGTTTAATCACAGATTAGGTAAGTCCTCATTCCAGTTTAGTTGACTCAGACCTAAGAAAAACAAACTCATTGGGCATTCGCGTAACTTTTCTATAAAACCAAATAAACTGTAATTTTATAGATATGGCCTAATGCACATTGAAAAAGTTACTCATTACCATGCCGGTTGCCTTATTATAGACCGCCATCCCTGGTCGATCACTACACTGCCGCTAACGGTCTTAGGTATGCATTACTTACATATTTAGATAAAGGGTCTATTGTAAATGTCAACTGCTTGGTGCACTATACTAAGCCCATCGGTATAGGTACGTTAGTATTCTTCGCGCGTGTCATTAACGGTTCATTACATTTTGAGGCAGTTTAATTGGCTTACCGTTGCCAATCGTGCTGTGAATGTGAACCAAAATGTCATGTTGTGAAGAGGAAAATACGTGTTGATATGATTTGTCAGGATACTTATTTATTTAATCTTTATTTCACCAAAGAAGAACTTAATGCAATAAAGCATTTTCTACCAGTCAACCTTAAGGCAAAGCAGATAAATTGCAACTTTGTTCAGACGGAAATTTATAAGATAACATATCAGATATCAGTAACTAGCATATAGTAGTTAAGACAATAGCGCGTAGTTTCAGTGTCCGAAAGGCAACTGGATGGCGCCCCTGCCCAAGTTGGCTCTGTTCGGGTTGCACAGGGCGGTTCCACAACACTTCGGGAGCTCAAATACCTACCGCGAGCCATCCGGTTGCCTCTTGGACCCTACAACTACGCGTCATTGCTCAGGATATAAATAAAAACATATTCATTAAAAAAAACTTACGAATGCTCTTTAGTGTAGATAAATAAATAGATAGATACAAAAAAAACATCTAAGACTCAGGAATAAATGTTCGTAGTTTTCACACAAATTAAGTATTAACTTACGGGGATTTGCCCCCGGGACCGCCAGCTTTGTAGACAGGGTCACTTCCAACTAGGCTAACGTGGTCGTCGACAGATATTATTTAAAGTAGTCTGGCACAAGAATTTAAGCCCTCTGTTTTAAGGCAAGGCAATAAAAAAGTAAAGAAGATGGTAAAGAGAGAACGAACATTTAAAAGTGCAAGAGCAGCAAGAGCATTTATATTCGTTGTCAAATAAAACTGCAGTCTATTTCAGTCTGCGCTGTGAGAGGGCAAAAGGATTTCTGGGCTCTCATTCAGGTATTTTTGTTTCTTCTGTGCTCCATTCACAAAAATCTTGGATATAACTAATTACAATATTAGCGATAACAGCGACGCACCTGTGTGTGGGTTAATTTCAATTCTCCGCTTATCATAAATTTACGTGCTTTAATTTAATAAAGTACGCACTTTCGTACAAAATGCGCTGCTTCCCGCCTCACCCGTTTAGGCCCTTAATTGTTTCCAACACATCGTATTAATTTGATTTATAGCTTTGTGATTGCTGCAGCTCGATTATACAGTCTTTGTTGGTTCTAAATTGGATGAAATGAAAAATAAATGAACCATTGTAAGGATCAGGGAAAACGGAACGCTTTGTTAGTAAGTACCGTGATACAATGATTGGGAAGATGGATCAAAAATAGGCCAGCAGATTGCCATCAGGCTGATTATAACAACAGCCTCATTGCGAAAAAGTTTAACATTGCAGAGATAAATAAAAATGGTAACGACAGGCAACGAATACTTATTTTATATAGTTACCTATCTTATGTTTTTCGAGTATAAGTACAATTTAGATATTAACACTGAAGAGAACAGTTTGCAAAACATCCAAATGAGTACTTCATTCACAGTTTCTACTGCCATGTTGTCGAATAATGACTTGATAGCTATTATCCACCTCCTCAGCAGACTGATAATAAATTGTTATAGGAATGTAACTAAGGCCTAGGGTCTCATTAGCAAGTCTAAGTCACTTAAAGTACCCAGCGTGGGTAGATCCCCAAGGCGGACTGGTGACCTGGTAAAGGTCGCGGGAGTCCCCTGGATGCGGATGGCGCAGGATCGGCCATTGTGGCACTCTTTGGGGGAGGCCTCTATGTCCAGCAGTGGACGTCTTTCTTTTAACAGGTTTCAAAGTTTGCCAAATATATGCAACTGTGTTCCAAATTACAATGGTATAAATTCCATTGAAGAGCATGCCTAGGCCGTTGATATGAAACTGTTGCGATTGATGGGACCGTTTGTGATCGAGAGACATTAACTTAAGAACAAGCCAAATGCTGGCGATTAATGCAAATTGTTAATTTACCAGTCACATGGCACACGGACGCATCGCGTTACAACACGGTCCAGTAACTCGGGCGCGTCAATTAACTAGTCGCGCATCGAATTGTCGCGCGTTCATTTAGATTTATTCCAACTGCTAACGAAATTATTGTTAATAGAGAGTGTGCTGCGTTGATGATTTAGGGGCGACGAAAACAAACACGACACGTATGCGATGCTCATACTGGGTGTCTAGTTATGGTTCAATGATTAGTTGTGTATGAAAATCATGAAAGAAAGACAATAAATTATTAGTGAAAAAGCGTAAGTACTTACATAAAAGTGCAACAAAATTTTACTTAATCCATATATTACTACGAAATTGGAAATCGTCCACCCGGAAACCAATACCCTAGTTTTAAGTTTGTTATGTAATGCCCTCACGAAAAGTGCTGCCAACGCTTTGCGTATAGACACGTATAGATAATGTGCAGATTACACCCAAATACTACGCATTAAACTGTTTTGTGCCCAAATCATACAACCCGCACGCTTGAGATATTAAATGAAACAGATTAAATTAATTAGTGAAATCAATATAGGACAATCTTCCACAAATCAACTACCCCGAAGGCTTGTGTTATGGATATATATCGTTATCGGAATGTGGGCTTTCTGAAAATAGGGTAAATTAACGTGTTCTTTAACGTTAACATGATTTTTATTAATAAACTAATATAATAAGCAATATTAAAATTTCGAGCAATGTAAGTACAGCAAAGTAAATTGACAAGTAAGTAAGTGTAAATGACAGCTCTACGTACATTGTTTATTACGTTATGAAGATATATGTAGGTACATAGAAAGTTAAGATTAAGGGAATTTCATTATGCAGTTAATTTACATTAATTATGATTTGCTAACACACGCAACCAATTGCCATTATCAGTTTCAATAAATGCCCGCTTGCCGGTATTATACTGTATTCTTGCTCATCACTTAAATAGCTGGCCTTACCGGGATTCAAACCCAAGACCGGAATATGATGACTTAAATTTTACGTTAGAATTCAAAATATTGTACCCATCAAAGCCGGTACTAGTGTCCCCGGGACTAAATCTACCGAAATTATTTGCCCTTACAAATCCAAGTGCTCTTCATGTTTTGTCGAGAAACGTGACTTTTCTCATAGACAAGTCAGATATTGTATGGTCATGATGGGAAACATTGAAGGACCTACGTAGTTTACAGCTTGCGTGGATACCTTACGAAAGATCCGAAAAAAGACAAGTAGGTCCGGTCCCGTTTTGGGGTAGCTGCGGAGTTTCGCCGCTTTATTATATCCGTTGTACGTACAATGGGAAACCATAACATTATTTCCATGCGCGCGTTTGTTTGCGTTAATGCAGTAATAACAAAGTCTCTGTTCCCCCTGTTATAAAGGACGTGGCATTATTTCGGTAACGTCGTGTCGCATCAGAAGACTTTATATCAATGTAATTCAGTGGAAGAATATCATGGTAGAAAATTTAGCTTGATATTTTCTAGCAAAATGTGCTCAAGCTAGGGAATGCGAGATGCCCTGTGATTCAGGGAAAAAACTAACAATTGAAAAAGAACTAAGCTGGTAACTACGGCCTGAGCGAACGGCTCAAAGAAGCACGCGTCCAGTGCCTTCTTGATCATGTCGCTGGCGATGGTCTCATCGTTGCCATAGTCGTGGAACTGCACCGTGACGTCACTTCCCGTGGAGCTGACGACGGTCGCGCGGTACCAGTTGCCATCGGACGCTTGGCGAATCTCGACCACAAAGCCTGACTCGTGAGATTTCTACATTAACAAGTTCACCCGTTTTTCACTGAAAACTTATGAAACTGCAGGTTTCCAGTGGTTTCACAATAATTTAACATAATTTAATTAAAATTAATTAAATTCTAATCAAATTATAATAGGTTTTAATTGTTCAGTCAGAAGAAACTTCTATAATGCTGTGTTTTATATGGAAAGTATCGCGAAATTCGTACGAGACTCAAAAAAAAATGGACGACATCTATAGCGCACTATGGCTCGAATGTAGATTCTGTTACTTATTTTGGTATAAACTTACTGCCAAAACATTAAAAGAAAATCCTAAGACCAAACATACAAGTATCGGGGCTAGCGGTCTCGCAAGGAATGAGTCGATCTACGTTGGTACGTCGCATGTCGCACGACAGCACGTCTAGCACACGACGGCCGCGACATACTCTCGATTTTTATCGCACTATACCTCTTCTTCTAAGTGTTCTAATAAGAGAGAGACGGATAGTGAGAGAAAAATCGAGAGAGCTCGCGCACCGTCGCGTGCTAGCCGTGCTGGTCGACTGGGTGCCGATTCGAGACGTAGGTTACGCTTCCCAATTCGATTTTGATTTGATTTCGATATGTTCCTCGCGCTCCTAAGATACTATAGCTCTGCGAAATGCACTTAGAAACGAGTATGTACAAGAAATACTTTGATATTAAAACGGGAATACGAAAGGCTATGAAGAGACATTTTAAGACATAATCTAATATGGTATTTACGCGACTCGCTCATTAAAAAAGGTCATCAGTCGGTCAGGGATAACAATGGTCGAAACTCACATCTGTGCCTTGGAAATGGAATACTAACTATATTGGCTTAGAGATTAACAATTTAAATACTATTCAGACCATGCATTCAAGAAACTCCACCCTAGACGAATGCTAAAAAGTGACCGAAACTGTGACTTGAATACATCTATTTGATAATAATACATAGTAACGTATTATTATTTAGTAGATAAATCCCCGAGTGTGGGGTGTACTCCGTGTAACAGTAACCACAAAGCACGTCGCACACACGGGTGAATCCTTTTATTTTCAAGCCGTTAACTTAAAACGTCATGTCAATTTTAATTAAACTCTGATTTAAAATCAATTCAGTTATATTAAGTGAAATTACGCGTCAAGATGATGCTGTCACTGGCAGACAATTTCGTCGCCTTCCCTCCTCTTGTTGCTTTCTACTAAATATGTTATTATTTTAGGACCTTAACAATACAATACAATACAAATACTCTTTATTGCACACCTCACACAAACAAAGCAGTTAAAAAGAAAAACAATACAATAACATGTAGGTAGAGGTAGACAACAGGCGGTCTTATCGCTGAAGAGCGATCTCTTCCAGACAACCTTTGGGTATCGGAGAAAGAGATAAAACTAGATTATGTAGTAGGTGGTGCAGAGATTACAATAAGCCAAAAATCAAAATAATTATATTAATGCACGTACATAAATAGCTCTATATATAAACATACATACACAATCATACATATATACAAATAACACAAATAAAAATATAAAAAACAAACAGTCAGCCAATAATAATAATAGTAGGACAGTCAGGGTTAGGGGAAAGACAAATAATGTTCTTTAAGAAGAGATTTGAAGTTGCCGATAGATTTAGCTTGTCTTATATGAAGAGGGAGAGAGTTCCACAGTCGAATAGCCTTAAAGGTGAACGAACTACTGTAAAATTTGGAAGATGACAAAGGCACAGTTAATAGCAAATTGTTAGAAGATCTAACAGAATTCAAATAACTAAAACGCTCTTTAAGATAACGGGGAGTTGCAGGGTTAAAAAGGACACTAAACAGAAGCGAAATAATGTGAGAGTTACGGCGATAACGGATAGGGAGCCACTTGAGTTTGGAACGGAAACTAGAAACGTGGTCATATTTGCGTAACCCAAATATGAACCGAATGCAGACATTTTGGAGACGTTCAAGCTTATTAAGCTGCTCCTCAGAAAGGTCGAGATAGGATACATCAGCGTAATCAAGAATAGGAAGAAGTAAAGTTTGTGCAAGCGCAATTTTAGTTGCAGTAGGCAGAAAATTACGAAGCCGCCTGAGAGACCCCACTGCAGCAAATACCTTCCTGCTCACTTCACTCACTTGAGGCACCCAAGACAAAGAGCGATCCATAATGATCCCAAGATTTTTCACTTGCATCGAGTAATCAATCTGAATCCCATCAAAAAGTATTGGAGGGAGATTTACAAAATCAACCCTAGAAATCAGATTGTTGCTGCCAATAACAATGACTTGGGTCTTCGTTGGGTTCACACTCAGACCATATCGTTGACTCCATTTCAGAATGCGTACCAAGTCATCATTAGTTCTTTCTATGGCAGAAGGGAGATCACCAAGCACGGACTGTGTATAAATCTGAAGATCATCGGCATAAAGGTGATAATGAGAGGATATATTGTGTGTGATGGAATTGATGAAGATAGAAAATAAGAGAGGAGATAGCACACCGCCCTGCGGAACGCCCGCCAGAGTACTACACCAAGAAGTACAAGAAGAATCCACCTTTATTCTTTGCCGACGACCATTTAAATAACTACGAAACCAGTCAATTACTGCAGGAGATAAGTTAAGAGAGCGTAAAATAGCGAGCATAATGTCAAAATCAACAGTGTTGAAAGCATTGCTGAAATCCAACAGAGTTAAAACTGTAAGCTTTCTGTCGTTCATCCCCAATCGGATGTCATCAGTGATCTTTATAAGGGCTGTACTAGTACTATGCCCTGAACGGAAACCCGATTGAAATTGGTTTAAAATATCATTTCTGTTTAAGAAGGAAGCTTAACTTTTGTATTATCATATTTTGGATTCTCTTACATTTGACGTTTGAATTACTGATACAATATCGTACACACTAAAACATGTATTGAGATATTGACAAAAGATTTATATAGAATTGCCGTTACCTCTGCTATCTCGCACTTACCTTCATCAATTTTACTTGCGCTATAAAATATTAATCCTACGATCTGTTTACATCCCCTAATCTGACGTTACAAAGTACACCTGATACACCGGCAACAATAAATTTCAATCCACATCCAATCCGCTTATTACTCGTCTATAGTATTACTATTACTGTTACCACACTGCTAGCGAAGCCTGGGAAGGGTGCATGGTTGATGCAAAGACACAATTCGACGACCACTATTAGGGGAGGCTGCTAACTATATAAATGTTATTTCTTTCCCTCGTCGAGATGATTAAACTACAGTAATGTATAGTTTAGTTTAGTTTATTAAATTTCATTACATAAATTTCACACAAGTACAGTAATCTTATATTACTTTTCATATAGCGATCGTTTTCAAAATTACGCAATTTACTATTTCATTATTCACAATGGAAAACATGTCAATTTTAAGAGTAAATAAATAATACTGCAGAATAACGATACAGCCATACCTAGATACAGGTATATTCATTGCAATAACCTTAATAAATAAAAATAAAAATAAAAACATGTAAAAAAAAACATTAATAAAATACAATTAGTAACTGCAGTACCAGTGGTATGTACCTATTAATAACCTTAAAAGATTTAATAAAGTCAACCCTTAATACCTACTAATACCAAATAAATAAATAATCAAAACTAATATGTTAAATAATAAAAATAGCAAATTCACAATTAAATTATAACCAATTTCTTCATTTCTATGAATTCTTTTACGGAGTAGAATGACTTCTTCAACAAGTGGTTTTAAGTTTGCGTTTAAATGTTTCGTCGCAGCACTCGGTCTTCATATCATCGGGCAGGTGCTCATAATACGTTGGTCCAAAGATACGCGGATTTCTTTCGTGCAGTACTGTGCGACGCGGCACCGTCCAAACCCTTTCCCGTGCTGCGGAGGCGCTTGCCCATAACTTCTAGATGTCTCCGCGTGAATATAATGATCTCATAGAGGTAGTGGGAGTAATGTGTCATAATCCTGTCTTCCACAAACAACTCTTTGCACGACTGTCGTTGATTCAAGCCAAGCATAGCACGCATGACTCTGCCAGCGTCAGTCGAGTTTCCCCACAGAATAACGCCGTATGTCATGAGCGAATGGAAGTGGGCAAAGTATGCTTGCCTCAGCGCATCACAGGAAATCAACGGTTTCAGTTTGCGTATAAGGCAAACACCGCACCGACCATCTTTTTTAAAATATTTAAATCTTGTTTTATTTACATAATATGCTATTCTTTACAATACCCAACTGTATTAGCAGTTTCCTGGATCCTATCATAAAAGTATCAATATCCAAAAATCACGATTTTTGCGATATCTCGCTCCGTTAACGTTGTTTTTTTTCATGGGTTTTTACGAGTCCGATTTAAACATGGTAACGTTATATTTTTTACTGTTATTAGCAGTTTATATGTAAAATTAAATAAAGATCATGACAGGATTAACTGTACAACCTCTTACGTACTATTTTAGGAAATATGACGGAGTTTACCAACCTGTATTCTTTGAAATGAAATGAAATGAAATATATTATTAATAACAATTGTTTGTCCGCGACTGTATATGACGCTGACTGTACATGCGCACAAAACTCATAGGAATACGTAGGGACATATCATTTCAATAGACCGTTCGTTTGTACCCAATATATAAGGTTAAAATACAAGTGTAATCTAAGACGGCAGTCAAACACTTTAATGCGGCCTATACGCTGCGTGGTCGCCATCATTAGTAAACGAGCCGTGCTCACTCATCAAACCGCAAATTTCATATCATCAACAGCAGACTAAATGCCACAAATTAACCCTTGCGCCGTATAATGTACGCAAATATCTTATTTCGGTATACTTTGGTTTACTTAACGAAGTGTGTTTAGGACCGTTTGCTGTGTGACAGGCGTCAAACTGGTGCGGGTTTGATTCCTCATACATATTCAGATTCCGCCCGGGGACAGCATTGTGTATTAATGAAACCCTCGGTGCAGGTAGGCGAGCGCCCTTGGTTTGTGGACTGGCACAATGACTGCCTAATAACTAACAACCATTTTAATTTAGGTGTAATATGTAAAAACAAAACAACTGTTCTTCTTCTGCTAAGGGACAATCTAGAGTTCATGATATACAACAATACAATACAAATACTCTTTATTGCACACCTCACACAAACAAAGCAGTTAAAAAGAAAAACAATACAATAACATGTAGGTAGAGGTAGACAACAGGCGGTCTTATCGCTGAAGAGCGATCTCTTCCAGACAACCTTTGGGTATCGGAGAAAGAGATAAAACTAGATTATGTAGTAGGTGGTGCAGAGATTACAATAATATATATATTGAATACAAATTAATATATAGCGGCATAGGCCCTCTTGCTTTTTTTTCATATGGCTGCTTTTTTGTCATTTATCTCTCTGAGTAAAACATATGACAATTTGGAACGCAATGCTTCAAAAACACAGCACGTGTTAATAAAATAATACACACAAAAATATCGAGTATCAGGGCAAAATGAGCGTACAACGAGAGCCTCAACGTAGCATTAGTCTCGCATTACACGGATAACGTCGGGCCGTATATTCCTCGACACTTTTCCGCTAGGCGAGCGGGAAGGAGGAAATTGCAGGAAAAGTCGCGCGCGGTGAGTCAGATAATTCGCATCATATTATTGCGGCCGAGTCGGAACGGGACCGTTGGCAGCCACGATCAATTAACCATCTGTGATAACAACCGACCGAGCGTTTTGATACTTGTACAGTGTTGATGTTATTGGCATTTTTAGGGATGGTGTCATCAAATAAGATATAAATAACGTTGAATTTTCTTGAAAAAGGATTAATAATAAAGTCATATATATGGAGAAAAAAGTAACGCAAGACATAATCACAATATAAGTTTCCAAAGTTTTAAGAGGGGGTATACTCTGTCCCTTTTCCGCAAAACGCACCTTCATAGTTTCATGAAGTGATTGTCATTTACTATGACGTCTGACGCTCGAGTACTGTGACGTCTCAAGAGTTTTCTCTCTCTATCAAGCAATATTAATTGCATCTTCGAATTTTTTACCATATTTGAATAGGGTTTTCATCAGTGGGCATATTTTTTGCCTTATTTCTTTTGGAGTAATAATAAAATTAAAGTTCATATTCCTATTGGCTAATATAAAATATAAGGAGGTAATGCCTAAGATACCGAGTTCTGCTGTTTGAAAACATGGATGAAACAATTTTTCCTGGAAATGAGACTTTGCTGGATACGTTATTCGCCACCGCAAACACCTGTTTTGTAAAATGACTGAAGCGAGCTTTTAACAAGATTAAACTTGGTACGCTACAGGCTACGGCGTAATATTCTTCGTAGTTCCACGATGAAAGAGGCTGAAGCCCACAATGGCGCAGTGAGGCACATGGCCGGATAGCGCTAGGGGTGTCTAGTTTTCTGGACAATATCTCGCATGAATATGTACAAAACCTAATGTACATTTGGTGGTATAGATATCACAATAAATCGCATACTTGCATAAAGCTAGAATAAAGATTTTTTTTAAACGGAAATATTTTTTATTTGGATGCAGTGTGCGCGTCAAAAACAGCATTCGTTTCCGCTGCGGGTGTGGAGCTAGGCAAAGATACAGCCGCTCAGACCGGGGCGCCGCCTCATCACCTGAGGGTGCGCTTAGATTAAAATTTTCATTTTCTTAGAAAAAAACAACCTCCCTTTTCATGACCCCCGTCTCCCTTGCCGACAGTCGAACAGATTTGCATGCATTCCTTCCTCAAAAATGCTGTAACTAAGGCTTAATTCGGATGGCTGCCAAAAACATTATACTTACGGGAGAAGATTTTGTTTAAAAACCGTTAACAACGATTGATTCGTATCGAACAATTTTAATTGTAACAGTCGCAACAGTACACAGTATATTATTGCAAGTTGATCTTAAAGGTATCTGTTAATTTTGATAACACTGCACCGCTCAGGCCACTTCCGCGGAGTTGGTGTGGCATCGGTAAGCTGTCAGTGTAAATTGTCAGTCAGTCAGTGTACATTATTCACTGCGCGCATAATTTCAATGAGTGTTTTCTAATTCTTGCGGGATGTGGCGAAGCGGGGCAGAACGAATTCAGTCCTGCGTGCGTATTGCGTACCTACTGCGTGTCTGCGCAAATGTATAGTAACTAATAAGGAAATTTGGGCGACATCAGTAAGCTCTCGGAAAAGCAAACAATGCCACATACCGATTCCGCCCCGCCCCGCCGAATGAGGAAGTGACGTTAATCCGATCCATTAAAAAGCAATAATCATTACCTCGACGGTGGTCTTCCCGGAAGCTTGCCACTTCATGAGATGTTCACCCTTCAGAGACCAGCCAGGGGCGTAGCTGATAAGCCCCCCGGCCGCGGCCCCCGCGTTGCTAACTGCGTCGCTCGCTGCCTCCGTTTTCGACTTCTTGGGGCTCGTCTGAAGCCGGAAAAAACTGCGCCCGTGAATCTTGCAACTTTTTGAAGGGGAGAAGAAAAATGAGCTCTTCTTAGGCGATTTTTCTTGCTCCTCCGTCGCTCTTGACGTCGACGCGATTGTCTCAGTAGCATTGTGTTGACCGAGTTGTTCGTTAGTCTCGCTACCGCTGGGCTTTGGGCCCGAGTGCTCATCCGCCACAAACAATAGCGTTCTCTGGACAAATGGTGTGGCTTTGTTGTAAAACTCGCACGGCTCGGGAACTTTAAAACTAGCCGGTATTGTTGTTCGTTGCGATTTTGAGAATCGTCGCTCCATGTATTTTCTAGCCATATCATTTCATATCAATCTTTAATTCAGTCTTCCTACATAAGTGACTATGTGTATATACTATCAAAATATTTCAATAGCAAGTTTATTTGAATACTACGTAAATATTTCGCTATTACTTAACATAAACAGTAAAAATCTTCATAACATAGGAACGGCCCAGCAAATAAGTGAAAAGAAGAAAAATAAACCAAGCAGAATAAATCTATAGGGGTCCCTGGAATTGGTAAAATGGGTGGATATTCGTAAACTATACACCATCTTTCCCCACCTGGCAGACAAAGCGCCAAATTTAGCAAAAAAATCACTAGAAGTGGCTTCTCTATGAAATAATGTCTCGTCAGGTGTCGAATATTTTATTTAAAGAAGGAAATGTTACTCAAGTTGATCTGAATTGGCAGAATTTTTAAGAATGTAGGCTGTAGAATGTGTGGCTTATAAGTGAGTGTTGGCTTAAAAGCATACACTGGACCTCGATTGCCAAGACTGAAAAAGAGGTTTCGCAGGCTTTTCTATCCCCTTCCAGATCTTTTATACGACCTCAACCGCTTCCTGCAACGGTTTGCAATTTCCACGCGGAGGCTCTGCCGGGCCTTATCGATCTGTGCGTACACATTGCCGCCCCGCTTATACCTACAAAACAGCTTTCCGTGCAGCCAACTAATAGCTTAACGCAAAGGCATAAGATCTATTTTCGTCTGACGATTTGGATACAATGTAGGTACAAAATGTCTTAACACAAGGACGTAGGGTTGAAATCTGCGACAGCGCTGAAGTATCTGCCGCCCGCAAAATCATCCACCTATTCAATAACTACTCGCGTATTTTGACTTGATATTGGTTCAACAAGTAATCGATCAGATAAATTCTAGTTTTTTTTTATGCTACTGTGTTTATTTACAATAGTGCATAAAAGTGGCCCAAAGGTAAAGGTAGGTGTTTTAACGATGACGTCGTAAGTGATTCAGTTTTAAGTCAGTGATTTATTAACATACAACTATGTCATTCCTCTCATTTATTCCACACGGTAAATATTTTCACTCGTTAACGCGTTGAGACATTTGTCTTCCGTTTACATAATGTAAGTACCTACTCTGTATTTTCACATCGATTGAACATTCATAAATTTTAACCGTATATTTTCACGCTCAGAATTCGTATACGCTGTGATTAATTTGTAATTAAACTTTCCCGGATATTCCAACAAAGGAAACTCAATAATAACAGCAGCGAAAGTAAAACATGTTGCAACACCCCTGTTCGCCGCACGCACAGCGCTCCACGCGAACAGCTTACTGCGGTTCAAAGCGACTCGCCTGCTGATTCTGCCAAACTTTTGTCTGTTTAATGTTCATTGAATTAATTATGTTATTTTGGTTGTAAAATGCTATCTAGAATATTTAGAATATTTAAAAAATGCCGGTTCGTGCGAGTCGAACTTGAGATTAAAGTCGACTGTAAGATTAAAATAAAAACTTCCAAGTGTGAGCAAAATGAAGAAAAAAAAACGTGAAGAAAAAATGCGGTGGGCGTCACTTGGTTACACGAGAGCCGGACTGAGAATGTCGTTACTAATTGACTTAATATACAAATCAGGTCTATGCGAAGCATAAAAACGTCTACAAAATGCACTCGCAAGTTTCAGCCATGTGAATGAAATTCAGTAAGAAAAAATACGAAATCTAATTATCATTATCTAGAACGCCTGCATCTCCGCCGGCGAGATGCATTAAATTAATCCTCTTAAAACTCCGCACTAATCTAAAAACCTATTAGACGTACGAGGAAAGTCCATGCACTTATTTGGCTTCCTACATATAGACTAACATTGAAACCGTTATTTACTTACAGAATAATCGGTGTGATGTTATGTACTATCATACCATCAATATGTAAAGGTCACGTAAGTGTAGGATAAGATAATATCTCGCATATTTCCCACGCGTGAAATATAAATTATGCTTCTTACAAAACTCATAAGCTCTTAAAACTTGAGCAGAGAGGTTATCAATGTTATCATAGAAAAATACAGCGTACCAAGCTTCTCAAATGCTTGGCAAAGCTATATCTTCACTTAGATCTGAATATCGGTACATTGCGCCAGACTCACAACATATCCAAGTATAAATCGAGCGATATGAAATTATACAGCAGAATACACTATACCGTTCGGCTGAATCGTGACTCCGATTATCTGTATCGGAGCACGCGGTCAATCGCCTGCGAGCCGTAAGCCGGACCCTCGTGACCCTGCACTATTGTCCCCGCCGTCAATACGAATAAGGCTTGGATCGGAATCGAATTGGGAAAAATATTCTTACATAAAATAGGCATTTCACAGTTACACGATTAGGAAGAGCGCAGTTGTAGGATTGTGCAAATGAAATAAGAATACTTGGACATATCGTGTTCATTCCTGCTAGCTCAGAAAAACTAAATGGTAAATAGGTACACTAAAATTATAAAGCCTGGCTTCCAACTTTGTGACTTTCAAAGGTGGTGCGTAGAGCGTAATCTCTGAAATTACTCATCTAAATTGATGATCAGTATACACATTGAGGGTGATGAAATGAGATATACGAAAAAAAAAAAAAAACCTCCATGGAGGCCCTAGCCATTGTTATTAACCCCAAGGAGAATACAACAATGTCATGAAGGAGGTGACACGCTCACACCACACACGCACACGAGCTCTTTCGTAAATACGTGAAAGGAAGTAAATATTAGCAGCAGGACAACGGCTGTATCATTTCATTGTTAATTGCTTGTTTCATTTCATTGTAAGATAAATATTTTCCATAGTAAAATAGTATTCGAGGAAGTTTGTTTCAATGTCTTTTCTTACTTACATATATTAATTGGAGGAAAAGTATGTGAGGTTGTAGCTTTGTAAGTTTCTATGTAGAGGGCAATCTTTGGAACTACTCTAGCAATTTCAATTTTTTTCCACCAGTATTTGGAATAAACCTTCAGGATGGATATTGAAGGACGGACTGTACAGGAAATAGGTAGGTACAACTAAATAACATAATGTACGAAGCTATCACGAAGTTTGTAACCAAAAAGGTATTTTAAACGGTACGGTGAGTAGCACATTTTTTCTTAGATTAGAAAATTCCTTCTACACGACTGCATTCAAGTCGGAAGCTATAGTATTTTATGCACCTGTTGTATAAGAAGGGTCTTAAGACGCGAGTGTCGTGGGTTGCGATTTGCGATGCGAGCCTTGTCGAGCATCGCAATTAAAGACGCCACGAGCGTTTTTAGACCAATTATACACCATTGCGTACAATACTTTTTCTACGACAAATTTTAAATAAATTGCATTATTTAGACTTTTCAGGCAGCAAGTTTTCTATTTGTTATTTTACTACTCACGCAATTTCTTCAGAAGTTCAGTTATGAATTCCTTTGACCATTTTAAAAGGAATGTACACTTTTGTCTTACAGTTTATCATCTTTCGTCTTTTCATTTTGAACTGTATTTTGGTGGGAAATCAGAAATATGATACTTCTTGTTTATGGTTTGTTTTGTTTTTAATTTGTTTGCATTTGTAATCCAAACCAAACCGAATCCGGACCCGAACCGAATCCGAACTGTTTATCATTATGAATAATGAAACATATATACATAATATATAAAACATGTAAATTAACACACAATAGATAATGATTTATTATTATTTTAGTAAATATTTTATAATATACAAATGTTAAATCATAAATTAAAAATAAACATTTCGAAAAATTTGCTTATGAAGTTGGTACCCACACAACTGCAATATAGCTAGATAATTTGACATGGTGGTAAACAGTGCTTTTATGAAAAACGCATGCACCATAAAAGTACGCTAAACAGTGCGTTTATGGGCCATGGAGCATAGAGTTTTTCGACGACTTATTATCGGTGTCATTGTATTTGAGCTAAAATAGTAGTAATAGTATAGAAATGACAGATAACGGTACAGAAGTAGAAAAATATATTTAAAATTGGAAAACGCTTTGCCATGACTTCCGAGCGATCTAGTTCAACGAACTAAATAAATAACACTACGTTTGGAGGATGTCACCGAACAAAATGAATAGGAATAATGGAGCAACTACATACTACGCCCGTTCAGAAATAGACGCGCGCACCCCATGCTCCGACTCGCGCGAACTTGACAATCTACTGGGATATTTTTAACACTAATTTATCGAAAATATTTAGAAAATAGGAGATCCAAGATCTTTTGTGACAGTTCTAACACAAACGTTCACACGCAGAATTTGGAGGAGGATGCTAAGGGGTTTCCCGACGAGGTAAAATGCAATGGCGAGTGGCGACGGCGTTGATTCTGTACGTGTGGAGTGGACGATATTTACACTACGGCGCAGGGTACGCTACCCATGTATCGAACAAATTTCGTGGGTTGAAGGATGTGTAAGTATATCGTGCGGCACAGTGAACTCCCCGCCTTTAACCTTAATCTTCGTCGGTAAAATTATATATTACGCGTGAACAGAATATTCATATTGCCTACATTTATTTTATGATATACGTTCGTGTATGGCAGATTTTAACACTGACGCGCCATAATTACACGTCTTGCAAGGGCGCGAGGCCCGATATGCGAGCCGATAGCCGCCTCACACATTACGGTCATAGATAAAGTTTTGCGCTTTATACGCCCTTGCCTCGTACTTGATAATCATATAATTGGCCGGCAACGGCCAGTGGCGGCTGTGGGCGCATTTGCATTTTAATCACGCATTGATTTGAAATAATGGCCCAGCATGCGTACGCAGGCGTTCACACTACACGTGCGTTAACAGCTCGTCTACAAAGTCCCGTGTTAAACTCTTTAGTAAATTAACTCGTTAATATCGACATTGCTGTAGGTGTGTTTAGCTAGATGATATAATCTATAGAAATTTATACTTAGATAATATTATAAAAAGGAAAAGTCTGTGAGGTTGTATGTTTGTAAGATTGTGAGTTTGAATGTAAGTAGATGGTAACCCAGGAACATCTAATCTGATTTAAATAAAAATCTTTCACCTGTGTATAGAATGGACATTTTGGATGGACTTTCTTCTATCACGCGGTTTTACTGAGTTCTATGCAAATCGCTAGCGGAGCGGTGTTCGTGAGCGGGTCTTGTAATAAACACGATTATCCTACTCACCTAGTGCTAGAATCATTACTCATGGCAGTAGGTGTCGCCACTACAGCATTAACTTATGACAGTGCTGTAATTCTCGCCCCGGCCTTTCCCCAGGGTTATGTGAAACTTAATTCGGTTCTTGAGGCGACGTCTTAATTAAGTTCCCAGCCCGCGTGGGGTGTACCTATACTAATAAATATTAGGGAAGAAGTTGTAAGTAACGTGTACGATGTGAATATAAATTACAGTCAGAGACATGCTCAACTTCGGGACTTGGGGAAGGATCCTTCCAGGTATGTGCTTAGCACGCATGACTAGCAAAAGGGAAAATTGCTTAATTGATAATTTGATGTAGTAAAAACCTTTAAAAATTTGCTATTAAAAATCAATGGCAGGTTTTACATTGAACTTTCATAAGTGATTATTATCGTTATAATTCGAACGTTAACATTGACAAAGGATGTGGTCTCCTAGTAAGTATGGAATATACCTGTAACAGCAGATCCCGCTCTTCCAAAAATGTGGCAAACAAAATTAACGATATTCTTAAACTACTGAGACCAACTTAAAATGATGGGTGAATATTATTACACTTAAAATAATTATTACCCTAGGTTGGTTTTATTATATATCAATTCAATCAAAATAATTGAAAGAGATTGCCGAACATTGTATTTGGGCGTCCTAGTTAATACCTACCTAATACAGAGGGCCTACCGCGAAATGAAAACGAACTTCGTTCGTGTATCTCTGTCATTTTCGCTCGAACTAGCAAGTGCGACAGAGACGACGAAGTTCGTTTTCGTTTCCCGGTAGGCCCTCAGGATTGTATGTAAAAGATGTATTAAGTACAAACGAAAACACTGTTAACCGATGGTCAGTTAGCTGTGTTGTCGATAGAACAACAACAGTCAACGTCAAAAGTATGTGATCAAAATCAATAATATTTCAAAACATGTTCTAGAATGACGGCTCAGTTATTGGAGCATATTTCCAAAAAATCAAGCTGAAGTAACTTAGGAACTTATTTCAACCCTTGACGGACACGAGAGGTGTAATAGTCGCTTCGCGTGTTTGTCTGACGAATATAACCGAGATTAACTGAACATCTGACTTGTATTCCGATGTGATCTTGCGAGGTCATGCAGTCCCAAAAACCCATATTTTATAGATAATCAGTTTAATTTGACACACTCATTAATTACTTTTACTGTTTGAATAGCATGCCACTTAGTTTTCAAGATTCGAATTGGAATGCTATTTCATCAGTTTCTTTTGCTGTTGACTGTGAATAATTGACATGGATAGAAATGTTCATGTAAGTATAGTCGGCGTCAAAGAGATGTTTACATTTTTCGTCTTATTACAATGGAATAAGGTAACAAAGTGTAAACATAATATCTTTCACGTCGACTATACCTACTACCTACACATTGGATTATTGAAAAGGATTATTGCTTGTGACGTTTGAATCATCGAGTAAATGTTTGGACTTCACTAAGTTTGAACCGTAAGGACAATATAAAAAAGATAAATACAATAAAAAACGCTGGTACAAAGTAGTATACGCATAATGTAGTCACTCATCGTCGCTACATTGACTACTCTTTTTTATATCGCTTTATCATATCGAATGTACTTAAGAGCGACAAATATAGTTTGATAGTCATACGTGATCCATTATGATACATGCCCCAGCCACCTAATCCCGTAGAACTGATAAGCCTATTAGCGTTCCACACGCGCCTGGGCAAAGGTCATTGGAGCGGTATCAGATCAATTCTAATTCACACTCAACTACAGTCGTATTGTATTCAATTCATTTCAATATTCACTGAACCTTGTGTTAAACCATTATCGAAGTAAATACTTAGAAACGATCGATCTAATGAGCGGTCAACGGTTTTCAGGGTTCTGTATTCTAAAAGCCAAAAACGATTCTCTTTCGTTTCGTCAAGTTCGTCAGCGAAAAAATTTATGAGTATATCTAAATTGAAAGATTCGTAGCAAGCTTTTGGTTAAAGTTAATACTAACGCAAATAAGAATAAACCGAGAGTTAATTCTTAATTATTACATACATATATACATAGATTCACGCCTTCATTATTGCTTTCAACGAAATTAATGGAACTAGTGAAAAGTGTGTATAATTTCTTAATAAGTCCATTTGCTTATTATGTTGGATGCCTCATTTCTGCTCCCCACACAGGACTTCCTAAAACTACTCAAATTATTAATAACACGTTGAAAAGTCTCACGAAGTTTTAGCATGGTTATAAACATTTTTTATATACCTGCCATCTTCATAGTTGGGATGAGGGGAAGTTACTGGTGTCTTTCGTCATATTCTTTCAGCTCATGCTCGACTAACAGCGAAAAAAGCCACTACCATTTATAGGTATTATTTAACAGTTTTGCTATCTATCATACATTATCTAATATAAATAGTCTTATATATATATCGTCATCAAATGGCAGATCACGGTATGTATTTCTAATACCGGATCTGGCACTACTAATTACCTAATTATGCTTTGTTAAAACAAAAGAAGGAAAATTTCTGTTCAATTATTATTATAATTATTATACAATCTGTTCCCGACGATTTCCGTTAAAGGCGAGGCGACATAGTTAAGGGTTAAGGTGGTTCGATTTCCATACAAAACGTTATTTGACATTGATAAAGTTTTGTATGGAAAACGGCGTGATTTTTTAAGAAACCTATGTAAGTAACTTTCACAAATTGGCTTTCCATTTGCGCGAAATTCCCCCTTTCCTTGAACAAACTTGTATAAACTAGAATCATTTGAGAAAAATGGTTTTCCCAAAGTATGACGTCACAAACTAATATCTCAAATTATTCTAGTTTCTACAAGTTTATTCAAGAAGAAGGGGAATTTCGCGCTAATGGAAAGCCAATTTATGACAGTTAGTTACATTTAAGTTTCTTAAAAAATCAGGCCGTTAGCCTGCGAATGTCAAATAACGTTTTGTATGGAAATTGAACCACCTTAAGGTCAGCTAAAGTTAACTTCTCCAACTGTCACAGCTATCAAAATAGTCAATAATAGATTTTTGTTCATAAAATGATGTCACCATGTTAAGTATTTTTTTTGTATATTTAGTTTATAGCTATTGTATTATTTTTTCAAATAGCATGCTGGTGTTGTCGTGAACAAGTTAATTCGCATTTCCATATTTGTTATGTAGACAAAATATAAACAGGCTAAGGAGGCCTACGTATGTTCAAGTATTTTCAAAAGTAACATTTTAGAACGAGCGAGCGAAGCGAACGTGGTCCTCTGTTTCAGCTTGGCCTAAAATTATTTCGTATCCTCTTCAGGATGCATTTCTCTACCAATTCTAGTGACGTCTAGTCTTGTTCTAGATTCAGGTTGTTGGAAAAAAAACAAAACCGAACACGATGAACCATATAAGGTACCTACTCAATTAACTTAAAAGCATTCTAAATGCAATGAAGAGGGGACCAGAATTATCTATCAATTGTAGAGCTTTTTGGCACGCTCGTGCATACGTATCGACTGTAGCGCCATGAAAACTTAATTAATCCCCATTATTTTTTACTCGGCCGATAATAATATACGTGTACATTATTTATCTATAGCTATAATAGCATTCAGTTGTCAAAACTGTGTGCGGGCATTGCGTGTACGTATTGAGGATTAAAGCGAACAGACGTAGCGGCGGGCGGAAGCAAGGGACGCGGGGTGGGGGAGGGACCTAATCACCTCTGGCAAGCTCCTGATGGAAGCGCCTTTACTGGCAAGGGATATACTTATGTTTTATAATGAAATTATAATGGGAAACCCTTGCCTTTTAGGGCAATCAAATAAAGTAAGAAAAACAAAGTAAAGGCGCAACTATATCTCACGAAGATACGAGTCCATGAGCTCTAGTATTCGAGTCCAGGTGAAATCGTTTAATTTGGAATAAGAACGAATAAAAAGCAAACGGAAGAGAAAAGTTGTGTGGGTTGTGTGGTCCTAACCTAACCTAACCTAAACATAGTCAGGCGCTGCATGAGTGTGTGCATTTTACTACACTACAAATACCCCGTCTTGGTGACAATTGCATAGGTATTTAAATTGTAAGGTTCGATATTTCTGTTGATAACGACATTATTACTCAATTATAACTATGGCACTAAAAGTGGCACTGGAACATAAGTTTCATGTGCTCTACCTACCCCTTTCAGTAGTTAAGGCGTGAATGGCCAAATCCTATACTGTAATATTTGATATAAATAGCTTCTAATCAAATTGTATATATTTGTCTGATAGCTACATGAACTTGAGAAGCTCAACAATAATGATCGTATCCTAACAAAGATTTCCATACAATTGATATGAGATTTCATTACGTAACTCATATCGGTATGCAGAAATACTCCATATTCATAATCGTTACTTAAATATGTATGAAAATTAATCATTATTAGTACCAGTGACAGAAAGACAGCTGTCTGACATTGTAGTCTTGAGGTTTTTCTTGAGGGTTTACAAATACAAGAGGTCCACCTTCTGGCTACATCGCCAGATCAACAGGGCCATTTTACGGAAAGTTGTCAACTCTCTTTTCTAATTTTGATAAAATCAGGTATTTTTCTACTGAGATTCGAACCTAATAGGAAAAAAAAATGCATTTTCATGACGATAGGTACCTACCAAATTATCGTATCTTCATCTACCTGCATTAATCAACACAACTTGCAAAGTTTAAAATCTATACAACTAATTAGTGGGTGAAAAAATACTTTCAAGCTTTGTGCAGGTACTTGCAAACTTAGATACAGGTGAAATATTAGACTTGTAAAAAACATACATCTACCTAATTGCGTGTGAGTCCCGAAACGTCTGAACTTTATAAGCCACGAGGATAATGAACAAGCGTAGTTGAACAATATGATGTCACAGTTATGTAGGTTTATTATTGCTGTGCACAAAGCGTTCTTCAATCTCAAACTTTCACATATGCGTGACAGAGTGACGGAGATGACATATGCAATCGAAATAATTATTACGTCATCAGCACTTCGAATAAGATCGAGCCTAAAATTCTCTCTCGCTTGCTCTCACACGTCCTTATGCCAAAATAATAACGAAATCCCAAACCCAAACCTAAATACTGCTCTAAGAACTCACTGACTGTATACGACCATCTTAGGTATTCTCGTCGAGACAACTTGGCAGGGACACCGAACTTCAGGTTTCCCGCCTAAACATAAACTTGGCATAAATTTCTGAAAAATGTTGTTAAAATCTTGAACTTTCACATCGGCCGGAAACTATGGACTGATTCCGTTTTCCAAGACTTGTAATTAGGTATCTCAAAGTATATAAGTAAAAGAGGTATCTTCAAAAACAAATAAAATTAAAGCCGAGTAAACAAGTACTCAAGACTATTTATTGACGGATATAAACTGCAAGCTAGCAGTCTAACTTGGTCACTGCAGGCCTATTGTCTCTCTTATGATTTTTCTCGATACCCACCGGCACCTACTAATTGGCTATCAACAAAAATAAATAACAATACATGCAAGCCATTGAAATCTTTCGATAGAACACCAACTGCCGAAAAAACAACTTCACAAAAATAACTATATCAACAAGTCCCACCAGCTTTACAAAGCACAATAAAGTAAACAACCGCAGTGTTCGACTTGGCAACGGGTTCACAAACAGATCGCGTACAGAGTTCCCGCCTAAAGGTTCGGAGGCTTTCAGGCGTTCGTCCTGTGAAGCGAGCGGCACGCGACTGGGGCGGATCGATCCGCCCCGGCGGCACAGCCACGCTCCCGCGGGGATGCAGATGCACGCGCGAGAACACTCCGTGCTAGATATGGCTTATGTTCTACACAACGCTATATTTTGATTGTCCTAGGGGCTTGCCGAAGAGAACAAACAATTAACCGAATATCAGCTATTCCCATGGCTTCATGGCAATATTGAAATACTATCATGCCGCCTATCATACACCTGTTATCGCAGTTGAATCCTCAGTAGCCCGATTCCGCTAACAAACTATTTGTCGTATCAACTACGTTAAAGGACATACATAAAATAAATCGATGTAAATTAACCTGAAACTCCGTATCATATTTATCACAACAACAACAGTTTTAAAAATGCTATTATTGCAACTATCCATGTTAATAAAGTTATGTTATCACTAATTTTAAACGAAATATCTTGTGGTCGCTCCTCATTCCTGCCACTTCGTGTCACCTCAACTCTATATCCGCGTGCAAACACAAATTGAATAACTCACAGAAGATCCACGTATTCGGATCTGAAGAACGACGGACCATCTATTCGTAGCGAGTGTCCCTCAATGGAGTGGGTTGCTCAAAGTGTGGCGAGAACCAAGTATTTGCATCAATTCTTTTTTGCGGTAGGTACTCGTATTTAAAAACCGGTAGTTATCATCTGTAATACGCGAACGATTGTTTGAATTTTATGTAGGTAATACATTGAGGAATTAACAAGGAAATACATTGTATGTAGGTACATAAGATAGGATTTGTAATTCTACAGGTTGTGGCCTAGCAAAAATATGATAATGCTTTTTCTGTTGCAAAAGTGTACAAAAAGTTTTACGAATCATTGGCATTTAAACATCAGCGAATCTTTAATGGCATGCCGATTGTGGACCATTATTCAATATACCTACTCGTAATTTCAACAGAGCGTAGAATTTCATATAAATTGTGGTTGAATTTATCTAGATCCCCCGCCGGCAGGGAAGGACGACAGGGGCGATAATTAGTGCGATCGCTATTCTAAGAGAGAAGCCCGGCCCTTCCTCCGGCGACGGCTAAAAATGGCCCAATCAGTCAAACGAGCGGCGGGAATCACACGTCGGATGTTGTTAGCGATGAACACAGGCTGAGGCGTATGAAACTAACATGACAGAAAAAAACCCGAGATCAATGAGCATGGAAACGCTATTCATTGCCTCTCTAGTGGCACACTTGCTTAAATTGAACAGATGCGAAATAAAGCCATGAAAAATACACAAGACCTTTGATACCAAAACCTTTATATTCGCAGAAATCCTGCAGACGAAAACTGTTCAATACCTATTTACCTATAGCTGCGTATGATATCGTACATATTACGAGTATATATAAAATCTGGGCACCATAAACATCAGTGGCACCCAAGTAGGTATTCACTTTTTACCAAGATTGAACATAAAAAACTAGCGACTTTGCTACGACATCATGCAATCCCGTGGCGCAAAATTGAAACAATCCTTTAGGGGCTTCTGAAGCACCCTCGTGGGTTCGCCTACACCACGAGGACTCATAATGAATGACTTTAATGTGCTTTACTTTTTCAGTGTCAGGCTGCACGTCACTATCTTGTGGCAATATAATTTACTCACAAATTCGGATCGAGAAAACAGCAACCAATTGGTTAAGAAATAATCCCGTGAATTACGGAAGCACATATATAAAGCATAACTTAAATAAGACATGAAGAGTCTACTATTACAGTAATAAAAGAAGTAGTGCCGTTCATAGAAATTCGATCGTTTTATTATTATAGAGTTATATAACATTTTAATCCGTTTCGGGCTGTCTAGAGAGCCCCGCCCCAGACACAAATTTGTAATCTGGTATCGCTTGCATAAATACGAGGGTACACAAAATTATAATCCCCGATTACTAGGTACATCATCAGACATCATCTCCATTATTCCATTAATGTTACATTTGATATTGTGGTTTTGCCTAAGTGTTTGTGATCCAATAACACGTTACAGGTAAAGTAATTATTTTCAAAAAACAGTCTAATGACGATACTTGTAACGCACCTTCATCTTAGCGCTATCCTTCTTCCTGTGTTTCCAGAAAATCTATCCCTAGATTGAATCCGTTACAGTCTTCATCGGATACGGATATCATGTTATATTCTGAGGCAGGTCTTACGTATGTAATAGTAATAAGTATAATAAGGACTAATGATATTCCATAGAAGAGGCCAATGAACAGACGTAAGTATTTTGTTGCATTTTAGAGTAATTATTCCTTAGATAGCTACTGAGATAACAATAGCCTCTTTATATTTAAAAAAGCAAACTAAAATTATAATGTCACCCCATTATAGGCGTAAAACAACGATCTGTCGCCCGGGCCAGCAATAATAACTCAGGCCGAAAGAAAATAATTTATGACTCGTAATCCTAACAACCGGAATATATCCCCGGCAGGATACGGATATTTTATAATAGTCCTTTATGTGAGCTGTTAAGTTTTTTAAGTAAACTACTTTATTTAATTTAGTGAGATTAATTGCCGGATTGATTTGAAAACACGCAACTTGTATATATGTATTGCAATATTGTACACAAATATTGACAAATAAAACAAGTAATAAAGGCGAGCTCCTTTAGAGAATCTCTTCTAGGTAACCGCTAAGCAAATGAGTTTTAAGAAAAATGAGCTTTTTCTGTGCCAGAAACGAAATCGGATTCGAAACTCTTACACGTCTAATGTGTTGAGCGCTTGTGTTAAATAGAAAAGTCGACTTATACTTGGATCTTACACAGTCATGTAGATTGATGTCGGTCTGCACACCCTGGCGTTGAACCGCTAGCTAATCCGGAGATATCCGTCGTTGGCGACCGAAAGATGATCCTATACATTGGTTATTTTGTTATTGAAAAGTTCGAGTAGGTACTAAGCAGGATAATTTTCAGTTATGACAGTGTTTTTGTAGGTTCGCATATTATTTCTAAAAACCGGACAAGTGCGAATCGGACTCGCCCACCGAGGTTTCCGTACTTAATTGCAAATGTATAGTTTACAGATTTTTCCCGGTACTTATTTATTTAAACTTTATTGCACAGATAAAAAGTACAAATGGCGGACTTAATGCCTTAAGGCACTTAATTGCCTTAGAGTACTTGTAGTAAGTATAAGATATAACTGCCAAATTTCATAGTTCTAGGTCAACGGAAAGTACCCTATAGATTTAGATTCCCTTGAGTGTCGAAATATACGTTTCTTGCGGTATAAACGGCCGTATCTTTTTTAATGTTAACTTAGAAGTAAAAAAAAATTTTATAGCTTCAAAGGACTTGAGTATATGGTTTTAGTTTTAACACGACACATTCATCCCATTTTTGCCTTTTGAGGTACAGAACAATAAAAATTACAGAAAGGCCATAATTTCTTTCGTCTTAATCTACAGAACCTACAGGTTTACAGCCTGAACCTACAGGTCATGAAAACCTAGGGGTTTTCATGACTGTTATTCTGATTTTGAAAGAAAGAGATATGAAACTGGAATCCCTAGAACAAGCTGGGCGCGCCATATTTTTTCAGTAAAAATAAATTCCGTGCGTGAAGGTAAATACCGATCAAGGTCTCAAACACGCATTATTATATTAACAAGCCAGCTTAACGAACAACTACTCGTAAGTAAACCTGCCGGCCCAAACGCAATAACGGATAAAAATATACACTCACGGCCAAATAATAAGGGTCGGTAAAATACTGTCATATATATTTCCTAAAATAGCTCTTTTTAATCCTGTCGTGATCTTAATTTAATTTTAACATCTAATCTGCAAAATAACAGTAAAAAAAAATACGTTACCAGGTTTAAATCGGAGTCGTAAAATCCCATAAAAATACGGAACCCTAAAAACAACGTTAACAGAGCGAGACATCCCAAAAATCCTATTTATGGATAGGATATTTATATTTTTATGATAGGATCCCGAAAATTGCTAATACAGTTGGGTATTATAAAGAATGGTGTCCCAGTGCGCAAAAGTTTTTTGCGGAAACCGCGAAACGTTTGGTTGACGTAACTGGTGACCGAAGATCTGGCGGCTTTCTCGCGCAACGCATCAGCATTGCAATTCAGCGAGGAAATAGTTAATGTTGGTTATCATCTTCTATATACTTTAGAAAATAAAATGATTTTGTTAAAAATGGTATATTATGTAAATAAAACTAGTGTTAAATATAAAAAAAAAACATTAATTTAATTTAGAGTGTCCCGAAATTTTAAATCGCGATTGTATTATACAGTTTGAATTCTGTTAGTCCATTGGATTTCAGTGCTGTGATCCGAAGACTGTATTTTTGTAAACTTGCAGCTAAAACCTAACTCTCAAGCGGGCACCTGAAGGGTGGCATTTAATAATGCATCAGTTTACTTTGCGTATTTGCGGAGAGTCGAGGGGCGGAGGTTACGCCGACTCATGCTTTATTAAACTAAGAAGAGATATCGACCAGTCACTCTCCCAAGCTCGTATATTATTTCTTCGATTTATCCTAAAATGACCCTTCCTCTGTGCAACAGACACTTCCAATTTAAATACAACGCAACACTGGGTGATGGGCTTGGTAAAATAACCAGTCGATATATTCCCTGATCCGGCACGAGCTCATGGATATTTACGGGGCTCGCGACTGATATATGAGCTCGCACTTCCGTTCTTACAGTTTGCTTACGGCAAATAGCGAGAGTTTTTTACCAAAAGAACCGTATCGGTCATATTTCAATCGCTACTGCATAATTTGTACTGATGCCAGTTTTTCTGAGTAATGGCCCACCAGCCACCAAGTACTCCTATAATAAGATTTGTGGGTGGAGAAAGACACAAATGCGAACGAACTCACACCGTAATAATGGGACCAATCTGGAAGAAAGTCTCTTTAGAACCCAAAATTTGGCCGGCATCCGACTCATGCATCGCGTAGACAAATAAACAATAGGTATAGATTTGTTGCGTAATTTGATATTTATTAGACGGTTGAAAACCATTTTATACGCCCGCTAATCGATGCTTATTTGCTTAGAAACAGAAGCCATTTGTTTACATATATTAAATATATACGCTCAAAACAAAATGGGGCCACTATAATTTTTCTATTTTAGAGTCCGCAGTAAACTCGGCCGAATTTCACCTTCCCATACAAACGTAGTTACGCTCTCATTTTAAAAGTAATATGTTGGATTATGACGAAACATTGCATATACTCGTACAATGACATGTGGTATATCTATGTCTGTAATTAGTTTATATTATTCCTGTTTATAAAACAAACGAAATACAGCAAAAACAAGTTTTGTATGAAAAACTTAAATTTGCTTTTTTTTAACTATGGTATCTGAAGCTACATAAACTAATTACAGACATAGATATACCTCATGTCATTGTACATGCAAAGTTTTGTTACAATCCAACGGGTAGTTTGAAAATGAGAGCGTAACTACGTTTGTATGGAGAATCGAGCTTACTGCGGACTCTTAATGTGGTTCGCTTTCCATACAAAACGTCTTTTGACATTCGCAGGCTAACGGCGTGATATTTTAAGCGCAGATTGCCAAGTCACAAAATTTTATTTAGCAAGCAAATAAAGATTAATAATAATTCCTGGGACTTGGCTCTACGAAATATCTCACAACTATTTACGGTGGAAGAGTTTCGAGACTTGGCCTCTTTTTACATGGAATGTTTTTATGGGATCTCACTTCTTTTTGTAGGTTAATGAAATATATCGTGTTTATACAATGTGTGTTACTGAAAATTCAGGTTTCTAGTTTTATCCACACCGAAGTTATAGGGGGGTCGAAAAAAAATGTAATTTCATATTGAAAACCTGAATTATACAACAGTGGCTACTTTTGTTTGTGAACAAGCCTTAGAAGGAAAACGATCATAAATGAAGAGACGATAAGTATTAGTTGTTTCTCGTTACAATTTTTTGGACAGAATTAATAATGGTTTACACAATTTGGTCAGTCTTCACCACAAGTGACGTTGTACGTCATTTCACAATCACACACAGCATGTACTGAAAATTAAAGAGTGATTTATATGTAAGTAATAATCTATATTGAATTGAAATGATGATTACTACCTATAATAAAAAAAATACGCTTCTTTGGTCTGCCTGTAGTTGTATCTCCTAATAGATTCCAAATACCTACAAACTGACTGCACACGTAGCAAAGCGTAGTGAACGCGAGGGGTTACTATGCGGGTCTCGCGCGCAGGTCTGTGGGGTAATTAGGTTACGGTCCCCACGCACCGCCCGCGGGCTCTCTTTGATTTCGCTTCAAAGCCACTCTTCGCAAATGGTCCGGCGGCGGCTATGCCAGTGAGTCGTTTGACGACACCCGGTTATGTACCGCATGCTCAAAGGCTAATTGATGACTAGCTGCCAGCGCGGCTTCGCTCGCATATTGCAAAGAAAGCAGACAAATTGGCGTACGAACTAGAACACTTCTGAAAAGGAGAAACTTAGACGATATTGATATTAGGCACCATGGAACAAGCTTACTAGCTGTCTCGAATGCCTTTAATTTTAATAGCGTAACTGGCATGCTAATATATCAAAAATATCCATATACTAATATTATAAATGCGAAAGTGTGTCTGTCTGTCTGTCTGTTACCTGTTCACGCTTAAACCGCTGAACCGATATGAGACGAAATTTGGTATGGAGATAGTTTGAATCCCGGAGAAGGACATAGGATAGTTTTTATCCCGGAAATCATCCCCCAAGAACGGGGGGTGAAAGTTTGTTTGGAGCTACGATATAAACGAGTTCCACGCGGACGGAGTCGCGGGCAGAAGCTAGTTAACAAATAAATACTACTACGAACGTCAAGAGAGTTATTTCATTAATCACAAGAAAAAGGAAACAAAATAAAGTTCATAAAAAAATAGACTGCCGTCACCCCTTTTTGAAAATGAAGTGCTAAAACATTTGGAGGGGTAAACGGAGGATGCGTGCCGCTCACCCGGTTACTCTGAGGGTCCTCCAGGCTGGAGTGTTTTCCTTGCAGACTTAAAGCGAAGGTAACGCGATGTTCCAGATAAAAGACGTGTAATGAATGTACTTTCAACCTACAATCTACCTACATACATGTTAAGTATATTCCACATTAATTAATTAAACGTTGTAACAAAAACCGTACGGATTATTCTCTTTGGGTATGCCGCTTCAACTTTCGCGATTCTCACACATTATTTTTACTAACTTTAAGGCGCCGTAGGTTCCGCGAAGTTTAAGCGAACAGAGTTTTTGAAACAATATAATGCGTCTGTTTATAATAACATGGTTTCAAAAAATACGAATAGTAATCTTGAGGCTTTTCTGCAGCAAGATCAGTGATTCGAAACATGATTAAGTAATTTTCGCTCGATGGAAAAAAATCACGAACATAGGTCTAAAATACACTTTAAACGGCCAAAAAATTTAAATAAAAAAACATGATTTTCGCGCTTCCGAGCACGCACTTCCATCTCGCTCACGCTTATGCTCAGTGAGAGGGAGAGAAGACCATGAACCTACGGCGCCTTAATCGCGTAGGTATAATTACTTATTTGCCTATTTGAGTTTTACCGACGCGACGCTTCGGATGTCATAAAATCCTAGATCTCATTCCTGGACGAACATGCACAGAAAAAAAAACATACTTGATGCGAGGTATGTATTCGTGAACCAAGAATTTAATTAGGAAGATAGTAAATTATTTTTGGAATGATACGAAATTATCTTGAGACAAGATTTTTTTCCTGTTGGTTCGAGAGAACCATCTTAATTCAGATAAAGATTAATGGTCTTCCTAATTTATTTCTTGATTCAAGTATTTTTTTTACGTGTGTGGCGTCGAGTAGAACGATAAACTGTATGGAAACGCACAAGTGTGTATATGAACGCTTTTATATACATGCCACGTTGCCAGGGCACACGGGTAAAATAAAGGCTTCTGTTTCTTGTGTCGCATGAGCAGGTCTATAGAGAAGTTTTTACAATATTAGCACGCGAATAGGATTTCAGACTAGTGACTGTAAATTAAAGTTTTAAGTGTCAAAAATAATTAATTTACGTTATAGTATTACTAAGTAAGCGACTGACTGCGAGCGAAGCTATTTCTAGTCGTTCACTACATTACTATGTACTAAGTCGCATGGATAGAATTTTAATATCTGAAATGGATTAATCACAACCCACTTTTTGTAAGCTCGTTCTGGATTTTATTATTAATCATTAATCAATATTCGTCGTTAGCTTAGTTAATTTTTCGCTTACTCACATTCATACCGCTCAAGTTATTAAAACAGTATGTTCATCTTCAATCCTAAAAAAAATATTATCGATCGTTTTATAATTCCCCTTAAAATAATTAATAATACTATATTTTCTTGAATAAGGATAAAAATGTAGTCAAATGGAGAAAAAAGCGATGCAATAGGTCAAATAATGACAAAGTTATACCTAAGTGTCCAAAGTTTTAAAAGGGGATATATTTTGTCCCTTTTCCGCATAACGCAACTTCATGTAAACGATTGTGTGTTGTGTGTGTGACGTCACTAACTGCGAGCGTGTTCTCTGTCTGGCAAGCAATATTAAAACGGTTGTACTTATTTTCGTAATTCTTAGAGATACCTATATGAGTGGGATATTCGTCACTACCCATATTTTTTTGCCTTGTTTGTTTTAGAGTAATAATAATTGTCGACTTTACACCCGTATTAAGACTGACTTAACTTACCTTTTTTGTTAAGTATAATTTTTTAATATATTAAGTATATGAATTTATTGTTAGGGCTGTAGACTTTTCTTTTTTACCATGCCATGCGAACCATTTTTTGGAGAGGAATAAATAATGTTTGTATGGGAGCAACTACAATAGGGAATATGCATGTGATTCAGAAATGGCCAAAAAAAATCATGAGTAATCTTTATTGCTTAATAAATATACTCACATGATTATTTTTACAAATGATCATGTTTCTATTAACAAACTTAATTATTTAAAAGTAGTATTTTTCAAATTCCCTCTCAAATTTTCAAAACGCAACGCTATTGGCCGAGCGAATCGTGACGTCACCGTGCACTCGGTGCCTACTGTTAACAGGTCGTTTGTATGATTATTGAAAGTTATTCGCATTGTTTTGCCGCTGTTTATGATAAACAATCAGTGTTTTTTGGGAATTATAAACTGAAAGCAGTGACCCCTTGTGAAAAAGACTCGCCACAATGACTGGAAGCGGTTTTGTCAAGGCAAAGTCGGATAATCTGCCTGAAATTGATGTGTTCATGATGACTAAGTACGTACCTCGTAGGTGTCTTTCTTAAATAAGTGGAATAAAAAACTAGTACATATGTTCATTATATATCTAATCAAAGATATGTTGGTATTAGGAATGTTACAATGGTGAGAACATCTTTATAAACATAACAAATTATGTTGTTTTCGTCAAGGCTTATAAATAAAACAAATTTGTGTAGGACACTCAGTAGAAAGGATTAAATTCTTTCAACTTCGATCAACAGTGCAAACATAGAAACTTAACTAAAACGTTTCGTGATCAAAATTAACACTCGTAGTCAGCTGTTGATCAATAAAAATCATAATATTTTGTAACATTAATAACTAAAAAAATGGGAATCAGAATAGTTTAATGAATAAGTAAATATATACATTTTTAGGTAAGGTTATTGTTTATATTGTTCGGGAGTCCTAATAAAAAAGCTTTTAGGTACAAACATATTTAATAATCACTTCGAAATGCAGTTCATAACAATATAAACTACTCAAACACGATACATTATATCTCCTCATCGCCTTACACCCCTATTTCCTTATATTTTGCATCTTTGGGTACCTATATGAAAATATATCATGTCAGGTGCAGTTTTAGTGTTATTTTCACAAATAGGGGCAATACAATATTTGTAATAAGCTTTTGTGTGCTCTTCCGTTACAATAAGTTGATCTTACAAGCTTTAATAACTCACTTTTACTAAAACTGTGAATCAACTTCGTTGTTTATTTATTCTAAGTGCACGGTGACGTCACGAAATGAGCGCGCCAAAATGGCGGCGTTTTAATCATCCGAAAATGATAGTAGTTTTAATTATTATTTTTTAGCTCATTCAATAATATTGTGAAAGTGTTATATTTTTTCCGGTTATATAATTACTTATAGAATAGTTGAAAAAAATATAAAAAAATGCATGAATATACCCTATTAAAGAACATAAATAAGTATCCAAAAATTTGAGAAAGATTGACCTCGCTGGCGGCAGACGACGCTTCATACCTACTAATTGACATAAAAGTATGACGTCACAATCCAATATTTGTACTAATCGTTGTATGGAAAACCAAGTAAATTGCTGTTTCGGTCGCGAAATACTGCGTTTAGGTCCATAGTTGTAGTAAGTAAGTAAAATTTTTATTCCATAAAAGCGTAAATATTCTATTGGTAGCTTTTTACTCTTGAACAATAAAAAAACGCATATTTATTCAAAACTTTCAAGATCCATATCTTTTTATCATTTTAATTAGGTGTATGTTTTAATTTATACTTTATAAGAATTATTTGATGATTTACTATACATTTAGCAACTCTACGTTAATTAAATTTAAACATGAGTCTACCTACACCCCTATTGCTTTTCATAACCTCATGCCGATGCCGATAGGTTTCAGGCAGCTTGAGAACTTCTAGCAGTGAAGTTGATCAGTCACTTGAAGAAGGCAGAAGGTCAAACTTAGTTTCTCCTTGGGGCTGGAGTATGGCAGTCTCTTTCGTGTATGTGTGTGTGTCGATCTCATGCTTACACCAATTTGGCAGCTAATACTGACCACTAGCCTGATTAGGTTATTAGAACCCCGAGATCCATCAGACCCCGTATCATGGTCGGCCTTATCACGCGATAAGTGACAAGATAGAGCGTCCGTCTCGTTCTATTGAAAGGTGTCAGCCAGTGACGGACGCTCTATCTTGTCACTTATCGTATGATAAGGCCGACCATGCTACGGGGTCAGGAGGAAGACATACGTAACCTATAAGATAAAAATGTACGAACTTTGCAACTTTGCAACTTTGCAACCTTCTATACTTTCTAAGTCTTTGGCGTGCCCGCAGTCGGTGCCTGGGTGTCTCCTGTTAGAGCTAGCTCGTTAGCGTTAAATACATAATCCAACGTACCCCGAAATATACCACTATTGCAAATACTGATTACAGTATCCGGTTATTCATCCACTTCCTTGATTAGGAAGAATACCCGCGTGGTTTAGAAGAACTGTTTGAGATAATTGAGAGATAGATAATTGATTCCATCAACACAATTGATAAATTAAGGATAGATTCAATATGAGTATTTATATAGGGGAAAGATTAGGCTCGTTAGGTACGCGTGAAAGCAAACGTTCGTGTTAATAATATTTTATTTTAAGTAAATAAATACGTTCAGTTCGATAGAACTCTCGCTAAGGACGGGTATCACGGTAAGGTACGGCAATAACATTCCGCCCGCGTCGCGCTTGTAATCAGGCCCACGACTTGCATCGACTAGCGATTGCACATTAAATTACAAATAAGAACACGACCGCATCCTGACGCCTATCTACTTACTGGATGGTGACATTTGCACGCAGTACTTAAGTCTATTTGCTTTCATGAGGCTTAAAAGTTTTCAAACAACATTTTCAGGGTACAAAATAGTTACCTACTGCCTACTAGCCAAGCTGTACATCGTCTTCATTCTTTTACCAAAAAAAAAAATTGTTTTGGGAGTTTTCTGGCAAAGTTTCTTGTAAGTTGCTTGTTTCTGCTGGATTCGACTTATACGAGTACGTCAAAATCGTACCTGTCTTAATCGTACATACATGAATGTAAGCAATAATCTTGGAATAAACTATTTCATTACCGGGTAGAGTTGACATTTCATGCCAATAATTTCGACATTAGGTACCTTTACCTTACCGGGTATTAGTAACAAAGGAAAATCATTATATTTTAAGCATTTATGTTTTTGTCTTACAAATTAATTAGACAATTGAAAAAAAAATGCTGCAATTTCTAGTAGCAGGTTTTTTGAACAGCTATAACTGGATCCTAAGCCAAACCTTTCGGAGGAAGTCTGGGTTATATGCTATTTATACCAACTAAAAACTCCACGATAGCAACCATCTGCGCTAAGTAATTCGGAGGACCCTGGGATCTCAGGTTGAGCGCACTAAAGCCCTCGCGCTTCACCCCTGCGGCCTGCGGAATCGTTCTGGGCATCCTCATCGCCTTCAAGACTCAAGATTTTTATTTGCAAGAACACAAGTGATACCTTAAAGTTATATTTAAATTACATGCAAGGTGCTTAAAATGTATACAAATAATAGGATTAATTACAAGTTAAAATGTCAATATGCTTCATTACTTACCTACATTACATTACAAAACATTCACAATTAATAATTGAATCCACTTAAAATAAAATAAATATATAAACAGTAGGATTAATTACAGGTTAAAATGTTAATATGTTTCATTATATCACAATAAATTCACAATTAATAACTGCATCCACTTAAAATAAAATATATAAACCAGAAATATAGTCCAGTTAGTTATCTAAATATTCATTGATGGAGAGAAGCCATTAATAGCGCTCCACCAGTTTTTGTGGATGGCACTCTTTCACATCATTTGGCAGTTTATTAAATATGGGAATAGCCATACAAAATGCGTTGTTCTTGAAGACACTCAGTTTAGCTCAGTTGTCTGAGGTGCTGTGGCCTCGCTACGAAAACCACTGGCGAGTGGCGACGACCCCGTTGACCCCTTTAAGTCGCCTTTTACGATAGGCGGAGAAGACCGTTAGACCTATTCTTGCCCGAGTCTGATCCTACTATTCAGGAAAGAGTCATTGTTACCAATGCAAAAAAGAGTGGTTTTTATAAGTTTGACGAGTTTGTGTGTCTATGTGTCTGTATATCTGTGGCATCGTAGGTCTTAAACGAACGGACCGATTTTAATGCAGTTTTTTTTTCAAAAGCTGACGTGATCGAGATGGTTCTTAGCAACGTTTCAACAAAATCGGTCCAGCCGGTGTTGAGATATTCAACTTTGAATTAAAAATGGACTGGGTTTTTCAACTTTTCTAAGTTGTTTATTATCCTCATATTAGAAGGTGTGAAAAGCCGGAACTAGATATTGGTCACTAGGTAGCATTTTTTTCCGTCTTGGGCGTTAACACTTGAATCCACTACGCTCAGGTTCTATTGTAAAAGCTTTCGTTTCACTCCGGATCGTATATACCGCCATCGGCTTAAAAATAAAAATGTTGCTCTCTTGGTGAACAATCTCCTATTGATAAAGTTTTATGTAGTACTACTGTACTATTACTAGTACTCTGTGAGCTGAAAAACCATCAGAATTTAACAGCAGACATCATTAAGTACACACAGCATATTATATTACGAGTACATTCGCATACTGTACAATTTTATTGGAAATCTCTGTAATAATTACACAGATACGTTCATTTACATGAATACTAAAGTGAACCCTATTCAGATCACAACACTACCAGCCTTTATTTTCACTAAATGTGCCCATTTGACAATTAACTGCACGATTGCTTCTGAATAATGACTTAGTGTTAAGTGATATATCGATGTACGCTTATGGCATACGCTTATCCCTTACACCCCTTTCCATGCTACAGTACACATATACAATTGAAGTAAACCGCCATCTACCGGTGAATAGATGAACGTCTAAGCGACGTACATCTACCGTTTCATCTGAAAGGAAGATGTTATCGTTCTGCCGCTCGACCATAGATGGCGCTTGTAAGGTAAACTGAACTAATTTTTAACTGGTGGCCGTGGCTGTCTTTTTTCAGATGTCCTTCATATAGGGTTAGAAAATGTAATGTTCATTATAATAATTTATAATTATCGTTTCAGATTTTATGGTTCCTTACGAACACCGTAACAGAGTAAAAATATGGGTCAGGCCGTAGATTTTGGAACATTTTGTGTAAAATTTTGTCCAGCGCATTTTTTTTGCCCTGAATATCTACACTTCTATCTATACTATTCAAACTCGTCCATTATATTCCCCAAAAAAAGGTTAATTGCGGTCACCAAAGACATTTCAATAAAGTGATAAATTACCGAAGTTATTGGTAACGTTTACACGAAAAATGGTGGATTTTGCATCAAAATCGCTTGTCCTTCGTGGTAGGTACTAGGTACACTTTGGGCATTTGTAAAAAAATCAAAAAATATATATATAATAATCTGTTTCATTTGACGCAATAACATAATAGTCTGCTGTTCGCATTTTTAATATCATTATGTATTTCCTACGACAAACAATAACATATTCTATATTGAAGAAAAAAACTACTTTTTCATCCCATTTTGTGGAGTTACATTTGGTAGGATTTGTTGCCACAAAACTCTACTCATGCCGAGTAGTGGCAACACCAAAGTAACTTTGTCTATGGTCAATAACGGGCTAGCGGCCATATTTTCGTCAGTTTGTTGTCATCTGTGCTTCGAACTGGAAGGGTGCACTTTTTTCGCGTCACTGTTTTTTAAGATTTCAAGGTGTTTATATTTAAAATCTGTAATTGTTATTGTGCCTCATACTTACTTACTCATTAAATTTGAACCGTAATACTATGATGATACCATTTGTTTTCCAATATGAATGTTGTTGTGGCACGTGCTTATTCGGTAGCTAGCGGCTATGCGATAATAGAGACAATGGCCTTTGTTTGAAAGATTAGGGCTCGAAGCGAAAAATTCACCTGAGAAGAGCCGTACTATACACGCACTTGTGAAAATTGGAACACGTGTTTTAGAAACCCTCCTAGCCTAACAGTATTATATATGAATAACTACTGCTTATCTTTAACAATATTACTACAAGCATAGATAATCAAATTGATAAGCTCGCTTTTTTTTAAGTCGGTTAAATAATATTGTTGATGTATAAACTCCTTAATAATTTTACGTTACTTTTTCGCGCCACTTTACGCCACCAGCGGCTAAAAGTAGCGAGAAAAATGTACGCTACCTCTACGCCATTTGTTCCAAAATTTACGGCCTGACCCATATATTTAAACATGTTGGGTACTCAGACAATTGCAGTAAAAAAACGCTTGCTATGAAGTGTCGAACTCGCAAAAAGAAAAGTAAACGGGCAACAGAGCGGGCGTCGCGGAATGGTGCCATGAAAAATGAGGCTCTCGAACGGAAGCTAAATCATTGGCAAAAAGAGAAACACTGCAATTTCACGACTCGCCTTTGGAACAGTGTTGGCCGTTTTAATTTGTGTAAATACATTACTCACCTTAATTTGTTCCACAGCTTTCTTAGCGAGGCCCGGGTCCAGGATCTTGATGTTGAGGTCGGCCGCGCATCGCTTGGCTGTCTCGGTGAAAGACGCGGCGTTCACGTAGTGCACCGGAGTCTCCTCGCTGGTCTCGACGGGTGAGTTAGGGGACAGGATGCCACTGTCGCTGTCACTGACGTTCACCGATTTGCGAGCCAGTACCCGTCCGCCTTCACCTGACGGCGACCTCATCGGTATTCGGGACTTTTCGCCAGTTGGAGATTTTACGGGAATACGTGACTTGAGGTGATCTTCGGGTTTAAACCCAGTGCCCGGATCGAATATCACATAGTTGTCCTTATCGCATCGAATTCTATTGTTTACGGTCACCGTATATTTCTTGTTTGGACTCAGATTTAGAAACGGATCCTCGCTATCGACCGGGCTTTCGGGTATTATAGATTGTATTTTAGGAGTTATTTTCGGAACCGATTTCCCGTCTATAGTTCGTCTCACTACTGTGTCGTTTGTAAACTTCAAACGAACGTATTCGTTGGATATGGTTCTCCGTACCGGGGACGACAGCAGCGGAGACGGTTTATCCTGTAGATTGCCTTTACTTTGAAAGAAGTTTATTTTTGGCTTCTCCATGGCTCTCGCCGGCGAAAACGGCAGTTTTAATTTAGAAACTACTTTCTTTTTTGGACTAAGGGAACTTATTTCTACTTTTGGGGTTTGTATACTTTTATAAATCGGTAAAACACTAGATTTAGTATCAGATTTCAACGTTTCCTTGGGCAATTTTGAGTTATTTTTAATTACATCTAATGGCTTGAGTCTTTTAATTGGTGGAGTCCCGAGTATTTTCTCTCGATTTTTCTTATCGCCATGCGATTCAACAGGAATCGCCTGGCATGTTTCTTTAGCTGGCAACGATTCTTGAACCTTAATAAAAGTTTTACTCCGATCAGTCGTGAATGGTTCATTTTGAGCAATTGTGAATAAGTCATTTTCGTTAGGGTTGGCAAGTATATTGTCTATAACTATGTCTATGTCAGAAGATTCAGAGTTGCTCTTGGATGAGCGACTTTCGTTGATTATGCAGGATATTCTTTGCTCAACGTGCAGGAGCTGGTCGGAGGCGTCGCTGCCGGCGACGCTGCGCGCTGACGCGCTGCCGGAGTCCGACGGGGTCTCCGCCTCGGGGATGGGCTCCGCGGGGCGCGCGGCGCCCCTGCGCGTGCTCTCCGGACACGACGCCCTCCTCTTCACGGTACCCGTGTCTACCGAACACGAATCCCAGTCCAAGCTCGGAATTGAACACTGGGCACCACTCTTTTTAGGATGTCTAGGGCTAGTCATTATTGTCAAATCACATTATTATAAATTCTCCCTACACAAATTATAGTCAAAGGTTATGAAACATCGTCCGATGAAAATAACAATGGCTTGCGGGTGGTTTACTAGAACAGAGGTACCTACTGGAAATGTAGACCCAACTACGTTAGCTACCGGTGGAATCAAACACGAGCATGTATTGTAGCCAGGCTCGATTGTTATCTAATTACAAACTCGCCACTCGGCCGCCGCGCGCCGCTGGGACCGACGATACATTTAGTTACTTCCACTAATGGAACCGTTATTTACTCGCACTGGGTGATGCCGCGCGATAAACCCACGTTAACTACTTTAATGGCACATTTTCACATTTAAAGATCCCGTTGTGACCCAACAACTATCCATTGTTTTTGTAACATAATTATAATTAACTGCGAAGTCATGAACATTAGTGTACTTGGACCGAACTTAAAAAGGTAGGTAGGTAATCAATGTGTATTATGAAAATTATTGTATCTAATATTTATGGATCCCTATTATTTGGATAGAATTTAAAAGAATAGTACCTATAGTATACCTATATGTTTATTTACTTGAATGCTTTTTTTAATCTCTTGTTACAGGGTGCTTTATCGTATTCCACCGTAATTACGACATGCAACTAGGTATTATAATAATTCGAAGGAAGCGCATGCAAATAACTCAAATAAACTTTAAAATAAATTTCCATTACAATATTTTTCAGTTAAAAATGTCCGTATTGTTTATTATTTTCTATGAATTCCTATTAGATATTTTCTGTGAATAATTATTAATCATTATCTAATAAATAAATAATTATTTAAATTCCTCCTAAAATCACATCCGATCTCTGCCATAGTCCGAAATTGAAGCATATAAACAACTAGCTTCCGCCCGCGACTTCGTCCGCGTGGACCCGGGATAAAAACTATCCTATATTTTAATCCAGGCTATAAACTATCTTCGTGCAAAATTTCATTCAAATCGGTTCAGCCGTTTATGCGTGATTGAGTAACAAACATCCAAACATCCAAACATCTAAACTTTCGCATTTATAATAGGTATTAGTAGGATTAGGTAAATGTTCCTGAGAAGCGTTCGTCTAATGAATGCACATGCACTGTAATGTTATCTACAATAAAATATAGCCCATGTCTATCCAAAAAGCCTATTCTAGACAACTGATTTTTACAAGTTTTTATTTAGTTTCACCTGTATCTCATCAAATCTTGCAAGTTAAATTTGTCCCACTTCCCGGTGACCGATTGAGCAAAAATGTTGGGCTTAAGTATAATTTGGATGACAATTCAATATTATGGTACCATCGAGCTGATCTGATGATGGAGACTGAAGGTGGCCCAAAAATTAAAATGTTGACAGATACCTTTTGAATTTGCGGTTGTGGTTCTGGAGATTGTCCCCTACATGCTAACTTACAACCTCACAAATTTTTCCTCTTTATAATATAAGTATACTAACGACCCGCCCGGGTACTATATTATACCTACATATAAACCTTCATCTTGAATCATTCTATCTATTAAAAAAACCGCATCAAAATCCATTGCGTAAGTAGTTTTAAAGATCTAAGCATACATAGGAACAGACAGCGGGAAGCGACTTTGTTTTATACCTACTATGTAGTGATACCTAGATGCCACAAGCCTAGCAGAACAATAACCGATGTTTACCATATTTTATGCCTACTATATCCATTAAAAATTCCAAATCGAATGAAAAGTATTCAATCAACTCCGCCACGCGGCTCCAATGCGTGTTATCTTAAATAGATTTCGCATTTTCAATCCAATTAAACTGTTGTCGGCGAATATTTTAATGTGTAAATTCAATACGAGCGCACGTAACGTAACGTCGCGCGTGGTGTCTTTGCTCCGCCGTTCACGTATTTCACTCCGACCGACCCAGACCGGGGACGGAAGGCAGTTTTTACGTCGGCGGCGACGTGATACCGACGAACCACATACACGCATGCACTATTCAATCTCATTTTTAACCGACTTTAAAAGAGTTTCTCAATTTGGATGTATTTTATCTTAATTTTTTTAGTATTTTGAATGTGTGTTTCCTCAGAATTGCTTTTTCGTATTTTTATGGCTTATTGTATTAACAACAACGAGGTTTACCAAAATAGCATCACGTATTCACTTCAAAACTTACATTTTTCAAGATATATGGAAAAATCTGTTTTTTTACGTAACTTTTGTGAAAATTACTTAAAAATGATATTGGTACTGATGTCATTGATTGCGCGCAATGGTAATCTATCTACGTGTTTACCTGACACGTTCGGCTTGGCAGGCATGAAAGCGAACGTCAGCATTAAATGTCTACCTTATATATATCCAGCCAGTCGTCCACCGAGGCTTCGATGTAAATACGGGGTAAGTATACTTGAAATGAAGATACATAAAAGTTATTTTATTCAGTCATATACGCCTGAACACAAGCTTTATTTAGTCAAGTTTACTTTAAAAACAAAATTTTTACCGACTTCAATTTAGTACTCCGCCAAGCCACGAGAACATTTCCACATTGCTTTTCCAATTCACCACATGAACTGATTTCCGATAGCAAATGCGTTAATTATTAGAGAAAAAAAACCCTATCGCTGTAAGTGACCCGGTAATATTTGAGGACTTCCGTCGATTCCACAAGGATCACCTTTGGCACTTCATTAGTTGCTATTTCAACGGAATCTTATCAGAATCTGTGACGTACTTTTGTACTTTTAAGTACATAATTGAGGAATTCCATAAGTCATCTGTGGTCTTCATCATCAATTCCACTCCACCAAATTTATGATTTCTGGGTGTAAATACACGAGTTATAATAGAAAATGCCAAAATCACTACACGCGTGCCTAATATAATTGAGGAGTTCCCTCAATTTCTCATGGATCCCATCATCCAATTGAATTTTTGAAGAAAATGGGACCCACCTGGAAGCAAATAAGTACTTACTTACAAACAAAAAAAAATACGAATCGGCTCATCAATAACGGAGTTCTGAGGTAACAAACATTGAAAAAAATAGATTAAAAAAAAAACAACCAAATTGAGAACCCCTCCTTTTTTTTGAAGTCGGTTAAAAAGGCCGGGAGATCCCGGGGAATTATTCCCAAGTGCCACCTCCGTAACCTAATTACCCAATAAGTAAAGGCCGTAAATATTCCTAACCAATGGGGGATGCGAATGCTGACACACAATAAATTTACAATTATACCGACTAGATAATGAAAATTATGCTTTCACAGTAAAGGTGAAAAAATATAAGGGTGAATTTTCGCCAGAGATGTGCAATGTGTTCTCATCAGGGATGTTGCAGACATTCGCATCCGCATCCGCAACCGCGGATTCCGCATAAGTTACAACTTCAGCATCCGCATCCGCAACCGCGGATTCCGCATAAGTTACAACTTCAGCATCCGCATCCGCAACCGCGGATTCCGCATAAGTTACAACTTCAGCATCCGCATCCGCAACCGCGGATTCCGCATAAGTTACAACTTCAGCATCCGCATCCGCAACCGCGGATTCCGCATAAGTTACAACTTCAGCATCCGCATCCGCAACCGCGGATTCCGCATAAGTTACAACTTCAGCATCCGCATCCGCAACCGCGGATTCCGCATAAGTTACAACTTCAGCATCCGCATCCGCAACCGCGGATTCCGCATAAGTTACAACTTCAGCATCCGCATCCGCAACCGCGGATTCCGCATAAGTTACAACTTCAGCATCCGCATCCGCAACCGCGGATTCCGCATAAGTTACAACTTCAGCATCCGCATCCGCAACCGCGGATTCCGCATAAGTTACAACTTCAGCATCCGCATCCGCAACCGCGGATTCCGCATAAGTTACAACTTCAGCATCCGCATCCGCAACCGCGGATTCCGCATAAGTTACAACTTCAGCATCCGCATCCGCAACCGCGGATTCCGCATAAGTTACAACTTCAGCATCCGCATCCGCAACCGCGGATTCCGCATAAGTTACAACTTCAGCATCCGCATCCGCAACCGCGGATTCCGCATAAGTTACAACTTCAGCATCCGCATCCGCAACCGCGGATTCCGCATAAGTTACAACTTCAGCATCCGCATCCGCAACCGCGGATTCCGCATAAGTTACAACTTCAGCATCCGCATCCGCAACCGCGGATTCCGCATAAGTTACAACTTCAGCATCCGCATCCGCATCTGCAAAAATCGATGCGGAGTTTTTGCGGATACGGATGTAGTGCAATTCACGACAAGAAAGAACGCTTACCGCGCGCGTTTTAGATATTTTCACCATTAGAAAAACAAACTTCATTTCCAGTGATCGGAATTAGGTGAGCCAAAATACCTATTATTCGCAACAGGACATAATGTAGAGTGGATACAACCGGGTAGAAAAATATTTTTTTTCTTTAATACCGGGTAATCGATATTTGTCCGGGTACTATAAGTAGTCGTAATGTTAAACATACATATTTTTACTTATAGTACGGGATTGTTTATGTTAGTTTGTAGTAAAAAGGGAAGGAAAAAGTATGAAATGGTTATAACTTTTAGATTAACATTAAACATCCCGTTCTATAAGTAAAAACATATATGTTGAATATTACGACTGGTACCCGGAAAAATAACGAATACCCGGTATTTAAGAGAAAATTCTGTTTTCCTACCCGGTTGCAACCACTTTATATTATGTCCTCTTGCGAAGAATACGTATTTTGGCTCACCTAATTCCGATCACTGTTCATTTCGTTTCTGTGACCAAGAGCGACGCGCCTTTTAATTTGTTCGCTATTGCTGTAACTTACCTATGTATAGTCTCAACGTGTTTGATGATTGCGTGATATCATAAATATCATATGCGTTATAAAAGGAAGTTCTGGTGTAAATTTCAAGCTTCTAGTCCCAGTAGTTTCAACTGTGCGTTGATGAATCAGTCAGGAAGTCCTCTTTTATGTATAGATTAACAAACCGTAGTTAGGATTCCGATTAAAAAATTCGATAAGGCTACTCGTATTCACAAAAGCTGACCAAATAAGACACGGGGTGACATTAGATGGTAGAATCTGTTTCGAAATAAACAAAGAGCTGAAATCCCTTTTAGGTGATATTTTAGTCCCCGGCCAACCGTTTAACTTCCGAGTTCACCCCGGCGCCGCTCTATGCATAGATGTTCATTTTACAAAGTTACGAGTAAATGATATAAACATATTTCAGCTATATTATTGCGTGAACAAGGCAATTGTGCTCTGCCTCGTCGTGGCAGCAACTTCTATGATGTAGCTTAACTAACTACCTTTGTAATTTGCCGTTGGTTTTTAACCATCTTCCACGAGGATTTATTGAAATTTTAGAGTAGTATATTTACTTACTTTAATTTACCTATATACATTCAATTGTTGTTGTTATAATTATGAATACCAACAGTGTAAAAAATGCTAGTTGATATGTTTAGTTACGAAGTCATACCATTTTTATTCTAACATTAGTAACAGTAGCCAGACAGAAAATAAACAACAGTTCGCCTTTCCAAACCAGGTTACACGACAACCGGATTACTTATAACTCTAGCATGTTGAAACAAAATAATTTATATCAGTAAATACCCTATTCCTAAAGAAGTAGAAACATAAACTTAAGGCACGTCTAGCTGTGCACCCCGATCCGTCCGTCTTGAATGATTTACAAGCGCAACGCAGCGAATATAGCGTTCGCAAAAGTTAACCACCCAAATGGGGGTTACTACATTTTCCAAACAAGGGAAAACATTCCGCCTCCGTCCCTCTCTATATATAGAAGAAGGACGGAATAATGGGTTTGAAGGAATCAGAATATAAGACGTGTACCTCCCCTACGATATCCGACTAAATGGGTCAGGAAGGCGAAGTTTACGTCGCAATTTAGCATTAGGGAAACCGAAACGCAATAAAATTCGCGCTATAGAACCGGAATTAGGAAATTATACGGAAGTTCGGCGGGTCTGCCCCTGGACTTTTTAAACGATATTGACTCCATACACTGCACTATTTTTTTTAACGATATTGACTCCATACACTGCACTATATTTTAAATTTTCCTTCAGAGGACTGCAATTTATCCGGAGGAAGTTATCAAGAGCGCTTGCATATGTCTATTGTCTCTTTTGTGTACAGTCCAGTGATTGAACCTAGTCTCACCTGCACGTCTATCATGGGACGGCCGTGACATACTCTCGATTTTTCTCGCACGTAGCGCGACGACAGCCCGATGGTGATGCAGCTCGCTTGTTCAGGGCTGTTAGTATTATGTTTCTATTCCATTGACGAGTTTTTGACACGGAAAGAAATTCCTCGCAGCTATTAATTGTAAGCTAGTACATTTAAAATTAAATTTATCTATTATAAAGTTGACATACAGTTGTATATTCTTGTAATTTTTCTCTGTTTTCATTGTATGTTTTCAAAATTTTATTACCTCTACACTGCATGTCATCTATATGACAAAACATGTGAAACTAAATTAATTTTACTATCCACCTATGTATACAATGTTTTTTAAGCAAATAAATGATTTATGACGATCACCCGTTACGAAAGTAAACCTCTACCTACCCTTAGTTACTACGTATCGCGATGTCACAGTCGTTTTATATAAATACTAGACTACAAGTACTCGTCATGGATTCATTGCTATTCGTGATACTTATGAGCAACTTGGTTATATAGCTAAATAATTTCATTTTTTTTGAATGATCGGTACCTATGTTCAGTCTGCATCAAAAACACTTAGTTATACGCAAACGAAGACGTCAACAGTCTTTATTAAAAGGGAATAAGAACTTTTGACGTCTTCGATTGCGTATTTTCTTTTGAAGCTGACTGTAGGACTACTCATCACCCAGTTTACCAATCATCTTTGCATTTTCGGTATATTTGCATAAACTACCATTTGCCCGCAACTTCCTGCGCGTGAAGTACCGTACGAACTTTCATCCTCAAATTTCGTCCCTTTCATGTTAAATTTCGGATAAAAAATATCTTTAATGCCAAATCCCGTCTAAATCCGTTTATTTGCGGGATTAAACTTCACATTTATTAATATTAGTAGAATGAGACGCCAGCGGTTCAAGTTGACGGATACAGCAAACATCGCGAATGGGCACTGTCACCACTTCGTGATTTATATTCTAATCCAGCGAATGAACGAATATCAGCTAAACAAACTATCCGATGCCCTTTTCGTGGGCAATAAGAGGAACTAATAAAACACGATGCAGAAAACACACAATGAGGGCGCGTTTACACACACATTGTAGCGTGGCATTAACACTAAAATATTGGTCGAAAAGAAATATTATTCCGGCTGCTTAGTACCTCAACCTCCTATCAGCACCAACACTATTTTTAAATATCAACTTTATTACACACCTAGTTAAGTTTCTTTTACAATCTTGCTATGGAGCGTTAGATGAGTTTGGAAAGGCAAAAGGACAATATGCATTGGAAGGGTGCCTCCCCTGGCAACTGGGGAATGCATTCCTGCACTTGCAGTTCTCGACTACATGTAGGCACACGCGCACACCGACACGTTGCATTTTCTTTATTAACAGCTGTGTTATGATTATATCTGCTGAACACCGTCAAATTTAATTAAGTACGGGACTACTACACAACAACTTGAATAACCTGATTTCTTGCCTTTAACCTTTGTACGTTTCAAAATGGTCCTGCGCTGAAAGATTTAAATATGTGATTAGGTATTAAATAAATTTTTCATGATTAATATTTTACCAATATGTACTTACGTATGGTAAAGCTTCATTATACCCTATAATTATAGGGCATAATGAATGAAATAAGGAACTTTAGGACTTTCATAGATGGTTGTGTTTGTCGACTTCTTGAAGAGGAGATTCACAATTTCACAATTTTTATAATAATTATAACCTCAGCGTGCTTTTGAAAATTAGCTTCACAGTTTTAAGTTTATGATGGGAAATATATGAGGTACCATTTGCACTCGTATCATCTCCGGATCGCATGAGAAAGATGGAAATTGATTGGTAGGTATATAGTTTAACCCATAGATTTAACCTTAGGCAGGTCTGAGAAAGTTAGAATACATTCGACAAATCCTACAATCCAACATTGCACACATTAAATCACCTAAACTTCTCAGTACTCTACAAACACACACACATTACACTGTACACACACTTACATAATTGCATTCAATGCACTTGTGTAGGGGAATTTTCGATTAAATATTTAGATTAGATTTTTCGTGATCCATTTATCATGGTTTAATTGTGCAGGGGCTGACGCCTTTTACTCAGACGCGACTAGCGGTCACCGTCTTGTGATCCTTTGATATGGTAATGTAATAAGAAAACAGAGTTTCTGATATCACGCCCTTCTGTTTGGAGCGTTATTTAAAATCATTGGCTCGGATGCTGCTGTGGGACAGACATTTGTATGCAAATAATCGCAAGTTCGTTTCCGTGATGCGATCTACTTTTTACCCGACGAACTGCTATAGAAGGGAGGGTATTGTTTCTTTAGTATATTGTATTGTTCGTATGTATGCATTGTCTTTATAAAATACTTCTAACCAGGTACCAGTGGCGGAGCGCCCATACAAGCCGATTCCCATCGGCTTGCCTCAAAATATTTTTAGGCAAGCCTAAAGTTATACCAAAACTCTTTCATATTGTTTTGTTCCGGGTTGTACATCGATTTTTTTTACGCGCCGCCTGTGATAGGTACATATTTTATTCTTAAATTGATCATGAACGACGTAAATTCCATTGATATCGAAATTAAAATCTGATGCACATTGGGCAGCACCAGGTTAAATTAATATTGTTTATTATTTATGTATTTTCTTTCAATTGAGACTAAACGGACAATATGGAATTTGTCATTGTATTTGTAAGCAAGCAAGCGGTAAATGATACTTAGACTTTGATTGATAAGTAGCGCCTCGGTGCGAGAGCTTGCAGAGCGCACCCAGATATATTACAATACAAGCTTTTATTTTTGTCATGTGATTGTACTAAGTGTACCATCCTATTATATTTTTGACATGTGATTGTACCAAGTGTACCATTCTATTATATTTTTGACATGTGATTGTACCAAGTGTACTATCCTATTATATTTTTGACATGTGATTGTACCGAGTGTACCATACTATTATATTTTTGACATGTGATTGTACCAAGTGTACCTTCCTATTATATTTTTGAGCCGTACTCTCGGCTATTTTTTCCCTTTCCCGCAAGGCCGTGACAGTTGAACTTACGACACGTGATATATAGTGACGTTCGCTATGCGACCAAACCCAATTTACGCTGCGCAGCCCCATAATTATTTTTTCCCGGTCTGGGGTGCACGCGGTAAGTCCCATTGCCGAGGGATCACTATTGTTCGTGTACATTCGGTACTGCGATAGGGTTTATGTCGTGGTCGAAGCTCATGAACAATATTGAAACTGAAAGTAAGTAGGTTTAAGTATCAAAAAGTCGATTTAATGAAGTTTAAATTGAAAGTTGTGAATGCATTTTCTAATTGATATGAAAATAGGTTATTGAATTTTGTATGTAAATAGTTGTTGTGACATATGTAAGTAGGGCAGAGTATGCTGTATACCTATTATACTAAAAATAGCGATAGGCTGTATAACGAGCCCTCGCGCCTGTCTCGCGCCAGCAATCCCTTCGATATGAACCTCTTTCCTATTTATATGCAGATTCCATGACCGACCATAAGTTATCCGCTCACGCTACCGGATCATACCCTTAATGACGCCCGGATAAACGGATAAAGTACTCGAATGGGGTGCATTTTTACCGTTGTAGAACTCTGTCGCGCCAAATGAAGGTTGTAATCAGCGGTGCGGAATTAATTGTATCAGGGCGACATGTTGTTTTAATTTATTAATATATGGTTGACAGGATTAGCGAGATTAATCACGTTAGTGACTTGATCCGCAATACCTCTATCCGCAATATCTTATCGACCCCTCGGAACGATTTTCAGTTACATAAGGGCGTAATGTTCACTTAAGTGTACCGTTTGTTTTATTCCAAAGATATTTTATTGGATTTCCTGGAAAAAAGATACGGCCGTTTATGCCGCAATAAACGTATATTTCGACACTCTCAAGAGATTCAAAAGTTATTACTAGTTATAAGGGTACTTTCCGTTGACCTAGAACTATGAAATTTGGCAAGTAATATCGTCTTATACTAAAAGTACAGGGACAAATCTGAAAACTGTATACATTTGTAATTAAGTACGGAACCCTCGGTGGGCGAGTTCGACTCGCCCTTGTCAGGTATTATTCGATGTTATTGGGTTTCCACTTATATCGTCCATAAAAAAAGTATGAAAAAACATCACACAGCGGAATAAAACAATAGGGGTCACAATTATTCTTTATCGGAATCAGCAGGCAACTCTACTTTGGAGAAACAAAAACTATTTTTTTTCCAAATTCGCATTCGTGGCGAGACAAACGATCACACAGAATTGGAATTTGTTAAAAAGTACCGATATAAGTGTGGCATAAAAGGTTCATAACGATATTCTATGTAGCAGTTATATGTATAAAAAGCCATTGCCATTAATAATAATACCTAACTAATTTACGCATTCAATATCTAGAAAGGGGACTGTAAATTCTGTGTGGAAAATTGTGGTTAAAATTGCCTGTAAAGTAAGCAAATTTTGATTAAATTAAGCTATATTACGAGGGGAGACGCGTTCGAGCGAAAGTAATAAAAGTAGGTTTTGTGCGGGAGATCGCCAATTCCGCAAACAAAATTAACTAGGTACTTACAAAGCGCTAAAACGCGTGTTTTTTATAAACCTTAGGTTTATTAAGTTCACCTGTAACGAATCATAATCACGAAGTGGAAGGGGGACAATCTCTTGCCCGCGTAGGTACTTCCTATAAAAAAATCACATCGATATTCGCCTATTCTACAAATCGTCATACGATTAAATATATCACAAGAAGTGAATATCAGTACAAATCTATTTCACAAATATATTGATTTTCACACCTATATTGAGGCGACGCTGTAACGTTGGCAGTTACTTCAGATATTATGCATAAAACTCGTCAAATCACCGTTAGCTATAATGTGTTTTGTTACTCTCTATAACAAACACAAATATTAAACACAGAAACGAACGCAAGATAGTACTCAAAATACTATGCCATCAGTGGACCGGAAAACTAATAACTAATAAGTTACAACGCTGGAACCTAATAAAATGATTGGTTGCAAAGTTAGCAGTTATGTTACGCTGCCATGCCGGCGTAGTTTTAGCATGTGCCCAATTTCCTTTATTCCATCCAGTCCTACCAGTAGTTCGATAGTCAAACTGTTTGGTTTTTTTCCAAATGTTATACTGGCGGATCGAACTATTTGGAAAGGTGGATTTTATTCCAAATAGAATTACTATGAATAAAATGGTACAGTCAGAATAGGTACTTCAAATGTATTCGTATCTTGAGGGGAAATTGTCCTTTTTGTTATGACTTGTCAATCCTCTGTGTAGGATCACTTAAAACAAATTATGAAGTATACTTACATACTTCACTAATTTTTTTTTGTTATTTGTCACAGGTACTCCTATGTCTTCAGATGCCCGAAGGGCAAACAGACCAGAAATAGGAGCCCAAACTGTCGGAATACAGGAGACCATAATATTAATAGGAGATTCTGGTTATGAAAATGGAAAAAAGTCAGTTCTCTTATTAACGTATGGTCTCCTGGTATTTCTACGGTTTTGACGGAGCCCCGTGCTTCCGTATCCTTAACTATCGTAAACAGGCGTAAGTATCTATAGTAGAAAAACAAATAAGAAAATAATTCCTGCATGTGTGACACCAAAGGGAGTTAGAATGAATCTTCAAGGGAAACATGGTGTCAGGCTGTCAGATGAATATGAAAGAGGCCTAGAATAATCGAATTTAAACTTTCATGACACATGTTTGAAATAGAAGGTACTTATAAATCCACTACTAATTTATAAGTAGTATATAAGCCAAGAATAGATTAATAACGGAAACATTGGTAATTAACCTCTGGTATTTTACCTTCAAAATTTGACAAAATGTGTCACAATCTTAACAAGTGTGCATATAATTGATACCTAATCTGATCAATTGTTTTATTATGTAGTTATAGTAAGTAACCTCGAAGCCTCACATGCTCCGGGGAAATACTTACTAGCTAAATACTTACCTCTTTTCAGTGGAAAATAGACTCGTTATTATGAAAATGTGTTGAAAGCGGATCATCAATCGCAGCCATAGGTATTTGACCAACGTCGTGCGCCGCGGCGTCTGGCCGTCACTCCTAACTAATGACCCTTCCACGCCTGAAGCATATTACGACTGGAGTGCATTCGATATAATTACAACTCAGTGTTCGGTCCAACTTTGATCGTGATTCATGGCATTTGTCGAAGATAGGCTATTTGAGAAGAGGCTATTAGGTATCAATTCGTGAATCAAAATGTGACACGTCTCCGGCATGGATGCTAGGAGATATTCTCACTTTCATGTATACGTCTATCAAAATAGATAATAGAGACAGAAAACAAAAGCGATATTGTAGAGGTGATCCTTTGATCCGATTAGAACAATCTATTTGCGGCTTAAAACTAATTTGAACCTAGAAAAACCGTCCCTTAAACCACTTACTGTTATTTTTAGAACACGGTTATTCTTCTTGCCTATGAATTTGATCTTATATTATTTCCAACGCGGGCAAGCTTTATCAGTGTCTGAGTTTATGGTGTTTGGCATAATTTTCTCTTTTCTGTACTTATTTTTAACAACGCCGTTAATCAAGAGGAGGTCAAACTCTATGTTAATTTATGAGCGTCGGTCAGCGGTCATCCGGGATCACGGTAATACCTGTTGAGTTACCGACGGCTTAGCTGACCTGTCCCGTGCCAAAGTCCAGTAAAGTTTGGCTCCGGTTGGCTGGTTCATTATTAACTTAAAAAACAAGATAAAACATGATATGGGGCAAGCCTTACATTTACACGAAGATAGAGTATACAATTTTGGCGTTTAAAAATCAGGGTATATACCTAAATACATTCATTAGGGGTAAGACGTATGTGACCTTTGTTATCATGTGAAACTTTGGATAATAATAATGTAATGTGACGTGTGTACGTTTCTGCCTGTGCATACGTAGAGGTGCGGATCTGACCCAGATCCCTCGGGGATTCCTTGAGCGGGCTGGCTTCGTGCGTAGACCCAATTAAAGGTGCAGTATAATTAAAACCGGATATATTTACGATAGTTAAGACAACCTGGCGCCAGGGGTGCGCGTTGATTTACGATCGGCCTTGGTTTTAACCCCATTTTAATGTAAACTTTACTACAGGATTATGTCTGACCGACTTTTGATCATTTATGTACGAGAACGCATGAGGTTATTCAATTTCATATGGGTATACGGAAAATTGTCACAACCAAATTACATTTAACCAATGATATGAATAGCGGGCTACTGAACTCCGCTTGGTATATTTCATCTGAAGTCGCTGTTACAAATGGAAATAAAAAACAAAAGCCCTACCCACATCTTCAATCTAATACTGTGAAACAATGAAATACTGTATTATCAGGTCATTCACGTTTTATTGCCAAAATCCTCGTGACAAGGTTATATCACTGTTCCAAACCTCCGACCCCTCATCGATTGTGCTTATAAAGTGCATATAACATTAGTATTTTAAATATATTTCTTCGCCATATAATACTGCAGCGAACATGTGCACGCGGTCCCAAATGATTCCTCCGTCCATTCGTTCGAGTTCATCTCCACATAGACCCAGACAAAGGTAAACACTTCCAATCGGCGGGCCCAAAGTATCGATTTACCATCAGGAAAACCTTAACGTTAATTTTTAACGACACTGGCGCAGCCCTCTAATTCCTGGCGATTAAGTATATCGTACTCGATAGTTGACAAGAAAATGCAGCACGCATCATCTATCTGCTTTTCATCACAGCATGTCTGTACTTTCTTTACTGATATTATAACGAGGTAATGTTTGTGAGATTGTTGGCTTTGAAAGTTTGTATGTAAAGGGTTTTCACAATTGTATGTATTATTTTTCGACGTCCGGTTAGCCCTAGTCTGTAGTGACGCTGCCTACGATCCTGAAGGTGCTGGTGGCTGGTCGGGTTAGAATAACACCACCCCCTTTCTTCCTGTGGGTGTCGTAAGAGGCGAACGAAAAGAATGGGGCTGAATTGTATTGTGAGCGATGGGCTAGCAACCTATCACCGCGATATCACATTTTGTCGTTCTTTTATACCCACATCTATGCTAAAAGTGGCACTGGAACACAAGTTTCATGTGCTCGGTCTAGTGCCTACCCCTTTTAGGGATAAGGGCGTGAATGTTCGCTGTGTGTGCCTGTGTTTCTAACTGTGCGTTGTATGTATATATTTATTAAATATACCGTCGTCTAGTACCTACCCATAACACAAGCCTTATTGAGCTTACTATAGGACTAGAACGATTTGTGTAAGATTGTCCCCTAATGTTTACTTAACTTAATAAATATGTTTATTACTGCAGAGCTCATAGACTGCGCTAGAATATGGTCTATTGGAGACTGAGTTATCAAAATTTTAATAAGAATTTGGTTTGTCTTAAGATTATGTAGTTACGTGTACCTACTTATACCTCCCATGGGAACAGTACTGCGAATTGGTTTAACGTTATACGCTTTTCTACAGTAAATATACCTACATAACGAAAGAGAAGATACCGACACAAAAAGCTATCCGACCTACTCGTTCTCTTACGATAACAAATCTTTTGAGAATACAAAAGCTTTGTCGCCGTCGAAATACCGTGAATCTTATTGTTATGCACAGGGAACGGACATATTCGTATATTCTTAAGAGTTACGATATTTTGCTTTTTATTTCATGTTTTTGTATTTCTAACATGCTCATCTACTATTTCAGTGTCATCTAAAAACAATATTACGGTTCTAAATACACTGATTTGCCATACGATAAAAAAATACCTACAATATTCGAATACCAAAAACGTATATCGCGTTGTGAGGTATCTAGATATTTTTTATGAACATCGGTTTAAGGGGATAGCTGCGTAGTACATGTAAAGATATGTTTACACTTTTGTACCTCGTTCCCTTGTGCGAAAAATGTACATATATTTAACGTTGACTGTACTTGTATACCCAAGTATGAGTGCAGGGCGTTGGAGAATCCTGCGATTACGTCCAGGCATGTCGCCGGAGCGGCAGTCCCTTAATAAATAACACCAAAGGGTTCTGCGAGCATAATGTCTCTTGCTCACGCGACATAGACCCTGCTGCACGAATCCAACTCCTATCTTTCGAAACAAGATATTTTACATAACAGTAACATAAAACTGTAGCCAAGAGTGAAATAGTAGTCCACAATTTACTGCAAAGGATGACTCATTCTCGCAATAACCGCGGGTAATTTAAACAATTAAGTTTTTGTAGGTGCTTGTCAAACGTATTCACAGAAAAACATTTTTCTTAAGTACCTAATGGCATTCATCACATCAGTAACAATGGCCTAAGGCGTGACTAAGCTTTTCTGAGAATTGTACATGTTCCAGAGGCTCTAGTATAAGTTTTACCGAAACAAAACTTTACGATCGCGTTTGCGTTTTACCCTCAATTTGTATGGGATTTGACAGCTAAATGCCAACGCGGTCGTAACGTTTTGTTTCGGTAAAACTTATACTAGAGCCTCTGTTCTTGTCCAGCAAGTGATCAGATGAGGAAGCTGTAGATCAATAATAACTTAGATATTCATAGAATAGCTGCTGATTTATTTATTCCATCGTGTTGGGAACGTTCTAGATCTTAATTAGGTATAATATATAAATATAAACTATGCACAGTCGAGTTTTCCAATATCTAAACAGACAACCTTTCAAAAATATCTATACAGAGACTTTATTGTTACTGACATAAGACACATGTGTATATATTTGAAAGGTTGTCTGTATAGATATTGGAGAACTCGACTGTACATATGTATATGCTAGATGAAGCTGCTGCTGCCTTAAAGCATGAGTTTTTTTTATTTTATTAAAAAAGATGTTGCACTGAAAAACTTTTATCCGCGAACCTTTATTCACGACTCATGCATGACCCTTTTTTCAGAGCAATCATGCTGATAACGCTCCTACTGTTAATTGCGTATAAATTGTACGGTATCAGATGACGAGGGAGCACCCGACAGTCGGACCGAGACGGATGCGACTAGTTTGTATGCCATTCGGGTGGCTGTGCAATTTCGACTCGCGCGGACCGACCAGACAGACGGTCTGCCTCCAGTTACCTACGGATACTTCGTTTTTATTGCCCTGTCTTCCTTCTACTACACGAGTAAGGAAATGTAAATCGGAATACCTACTTGAATATCTGTTTAGAGTTATTGATGATGTACAAATCTGTACCTGACATGATGCATTCAAATTTCTCATGAAAGGATCTCCTACCCGGCATTTATATTAAAGCACACGCTTAACAAAAGAAACGTTTCATTTATTTTAAGTGTCACTTGAAAATAAAAACATATATAGCGATTAGGTCATATATAAAAAGAGCAACAGTCACAGCTGAGCCGGCGCGAGGGAGCAATAAAGTGTGCGGACAATTTGTTTAATCAAAAACAAAATGTAGGCCTCCCCGGCGCCCGCCCCCGGCCCCGGCGCGCGCAACACGACACTTTTTGTTCTGTCATTTCGACGAGTGAATGAGATTTCTTCAGGAGAGAATGCCAGATGAACTAAAAGAGCATTGCGGTAAACACCCCAATATTGCCTGCAATTGGCTATATGGTTTTATTATTTTGTCTATAAATATGTTGCGCTGTTGGTTTTCCACGTATCAATAAATAAATAAAATAAATAAATAAATAAACACGCCCCGACCTTTTAGTGGACTAACATACCTATTTTGACCGATGTATGAGTAGGTAAGTAGACATTATAGATAATTAATGATGCTAGGAAATGTTTCTCTACAACTCAAAAATTGGTTATGGCCGTTTCAGACGAAGAGAAATATACTATTTCTGGTGTTTTTTCATGGCATAAAATGTACCGTAAGTAAGTACAAAGTAATATTCCATTGATTTGGCCTAAATCCAAAATTGTGTGCTAGTTATGTCGACGAGTGCCTGTAATTTCGCATATGTTCTGAAATGAGGGAGCACAAAATACCGACACAATACTAATTCCAATTTAATATGTATTTGAAATAAGGGTCCAAAATAAAGAAAAATGATTAAATAATTATTCAGAAATGATTGGGTTATGAGTCTTATGAGTTTATGAGTTCAATAATTGAAATATATGTTTAATGCACTAGACTATTGCCATTGAAACACGCATATGCATATACTGCTCTTCAAAAACGATGGCGGTAGTTAATGTATTAATAATAGTATGTCCATACCCAACAAGACAAGAGCAAAATCAGGATTTGGTATTACCATGTAATGCGATAGATGTGTGTCTCTGTGTCTTCATATGACAACTTGTGGTAAAAAGTAAAAAGATCTGAAAACCCGATTTTAAAACAAAACTATCACAGATTGGACAAGACATGTAATGTTCAAACTCCCCCTAATAGTCCAGTCTATCACCTCCTTAAGTTCCGACATCGGTATCCCGAACGGCCTGTATATTCCATTAAATCATCTAAGTAGGTACAAACTTTAGTTTCGCGGAAAATTGCGTTCGACCCATGACTTCGCTTTTAAAAACACCCCCCAAGAATAATTTGCTTATATGTTTACGCTTCGCCATTGTGTAAGTAACCCGAATTTAATAACGTCGCCCATTTTTCAGTGGGTAATTGACTCTCGAGACGATATATTAAATATACTAAAATATTTTTTCAAACTACAACCTACTTGCCTATGAATTGGTTCTCTATGTACCTCTAAACAACTATAACTTTAATTTATAGGAGTGGAAAATACCATTCCAAAAGGTATTTCAACCAACATCCAGAAATCGAAAACGGAATCATAATTAAGTTGTGGTGCCATTGAAAAACCATTTATTTTGTGTTAATGGAGTAATGTCCAAAAAGATTCGGATGAAATTCTAGGAAGCCGAGATTCTCATTACGGCGGTAAATATGTGTTCAATGAAAACTTCACCGTCCATTTCATCATCCTGCTTTTTCCCGGGTACCTACCCTAATAGAGGCCGAGAGTGGACCCCCCACTTTGGCGCCTATAATCCCAAGATTTGGAGGTACTAGTTTTACGAAAGCGAGTGCCATCAGACCATCATTGTTGTGATTAGACAGGTTTCCTCCACAGAAAAGCTTCTGTTAAATCATCATCATCATCATATCAGCCGAAAGACGTCCACTGCTGGGCATAGGCCTCCCCCAAAGAGTGCCAAAGTGACCGGTCCTGCGCCACCCGCATCCAGCTGACTCCCGCGACCTTTACCAGGTCATCAGTTCACCTTATGGGGCTTGGTTAATGTTTATTTCTATACTATTGTCTATTATACAGTACCACAAGATAATGGAAGAGGTTCAAGAAAATTTCAAATGACTGGGACGTGGCGTGAGAGTGTCGTCCTATCCAGAAGCCATCCCCAACCCCTTTAGATAGCCCTGTGCTAAGCAAGTGCCGCGCTGGATCACTGATAGATATTTATTTATAAGTGCATTTTTTTGTTGCATCTATATTCTTTGCAAAGAGACGAGACCGAGAGCTACATACAAATACCGTAACAGTTAACCTAAAGGATATTCTCAGTACTTACTTTAAACTCGAGCGTAAAATGTGCATACTGAGGATTTGTCGCAAGAGAATCTTTTACGCTGACTGTAATATTTTTTTTAATAATACTTTTATAAAACGTGTCATAAAACACTTCACTGGTTCAACATGTATGCCATGCGTAAATATATCAAAATAAATTCGAATTAAGTATTTCTGTCTTAAGATAATTAAAAGCTTTTAGTTTTCTTGCTATAGCTACATAATATATTATCCCTAGAAAATTGCCAGCCTTATTCTAGACATGTGCAATACGAGTACACACTGTCGCTCCCCGGCGCACAAATATTGTCGTTGTATTGTTATTCTACAGGCAGCGGCTCGGTCACGTCTGCATCCAATAATTCTACACTGACTCATCTCATGCTTGCTACAATTTTCGCCTGAGAATATCGAATGGGTATAATTTTGTACGAGAGCGAAATTTACCTAATCAAGAATTTCGTACCCTCCCGCAAATTATGCGGCAAGCCTGGAATTTTTGCAAGACGCATACGAAAGATGTCTGCATAAACGATAATACAGGGATATGCTTACAGACCCTATTCACTCCTAGACTGTAAGTTTGTCATATTGAATCACAGCAACATTGAATGACTCACTAAGTTCGCCGCGCCACTTGCACTGAGCGCGGGCGCACGCGGTGGAAATAGGTAGTAAGTCCCATACTAATCTCAATTCTCGCCCATCCACGCCCCGCCTCGCCTCGCCGGTGGAAAATCACCTTTAGAAGGTCAAATGTGTAATTTTAAATTACTCTATTACGGTTGGCTACTTACAGTTAATAAAATACAATCAACTTTAAACTACTTACCAAATTTACTTTTATTTTCTCATTAGAAACGGTTTTTTAAAAACATATCTCGAAGCGCGACTAAATGTAGGCGACATAACTAAAACGTATCCACACTTGGGTCTATTTTCTTCGAAATATCTATTCGCCAAAAATCCTAACTCTAAAAATCTATCCATAATAACGTAATCATCTTTACTTATATGATAACGAGGAACAGTGTGAGATTGTAGCTTTGTAAGTATTTTTGTACGTAGGTGGTAATCTCCGCAACCCCTAACCGATGTAAACAATTCCTTCACCTGTGTATAAAATATACTTGGATGGATTTATCCCGGTGTTTACCAAGGCTTGCCGGCGTTCTATGCAATAGTTGTAAATAATGTTATTTTGAAACAGACCTACTGTGTTACTAAAACAGGTGAAAAAAATGCGAAACACATAATACCTACAACAGTTATTAGTATCAGTGCACATTTTCTGTATTTACTAATTGGTGTAGGTACCTTTGATTTCGTTAAAAATATCGATTTATATGTATTTCTATTTCAATGTCAATAAAACTTAAAATTATACCACCAATACTGTTCATATGTTGTATACATAAGTATATAAATGTTTAGAACTATTTCATCAACCACAGTGAAGTATAGCGATCAGTTCAGCCAGCAAACACCGTACATAAACAAACATAACAAACGTGTTTTCCTCCAAACCCTTTACAGTTGGCCTAACCCCTAAAACGCAACCGCAAAAGCCTATCAATGCCGTAGAAAGAAAACGAGGAAACTCCTTAAAGAAAATATGATGCCCATAACTATCCACACGGACGATGTTTCAAAGCCTCCAAAATGAAGGTAGCGGTCAAGTTTAGAACAAAACATTTATTTAGCTTACGTGAACTTTACAAAACTATTGAAAGTAGCGCGCACTGCAAGTTCCTTCATACAGCTTCAGTGTCACTCACACACACAAACTTTTGGGTCCAGCGAAGGTGAGTTGGTCGTATGACTGCCGACGCAAGCGGTCGGGGGCGACTCGGGCCGGCCGGGTGGAGACGGGTCGGGCGCGCGCGGCGCACTGCCGCGCGTCGAGCCTGTGCCTGCACAGCCTCCGCCCGCCCTCCGCCCGCCACAGATGCGCAATTGCATTTCACACGCGTTTCCCTGCTACGAGACTACGGCTCGCGCGACGCCTTAACTTACGCTTACTTGGCTAAATTTAGGGCAAACTTCTATTGATACATTGCGGCGGCGGCGGTTCAGTCTTATATAACTTTAGCATCGATGTATATCTGTAAAAATAGATATGTATAGATAAAATATGAATTTTCTGTAAGTAATGTACATGTAATAACTGTTCTACTATTCAATTATGTAGTCGACATTGTGAGTATAGTACATTCGTAGATTTAAGAAGAATTACTTATACAGTTCTCTTAAATACAAAGCGTAAACATAGACGGCAATAAGTCGGTGCTTATGTCCAGTCAGTATCATTAACATATACATGTTAATGATACTGACTGGACATAAGCACCGACTTAGTATACACATTCTAGAAGGTTCCAATGCTCAAGAGGTAATGCCGAAAAAAAATGTTTATTTGTAAATGGTTTGTTGAGAACAATTTCCGTCCGACATATGCCCCATCGCAAGATTCTAATTATATATTACTATCAAATAGACTCTAGCTACGACTGGAAAAACAGTATTTCCGGATTTTCACTCGGGACACCAACCAAACTCTTGTCATCTAAGTACCTACTGATTTTCTAGATATTTACAAAAAGTACTTACAACAAATACTGACGTACAACAAACAGTACGAGCCCTTGCGCATAACAGCGAGATCTACGATGCTTTCACCCCCGATAGAAGCGTGCGCGTGCATGCTCTCGAGCAGAATGTAGGCCGAGTACAGTTCACGTCAAATATATGTGTATACACTTTTTGCCTTGTTACAAATATATGTGTATACATTTTTCGCCTTGTTACAAATATATGTGTATACATTGTTCGCTTTGTTACAAATATATGTGTATACATTGTTCGCTTTGTTACAAAAATATACGTGTATACATTGTTCGCATTGTTACAAATATATGTGTATACATTGTTCGCCTTGTAACAAAGCAGTAAGTTGCTAAAGTGTCCACATATGTGCTAGTGGACTCTACAAGTACTAGAATGTTCCTAAACAACACACGAATATGCCGAGAAATTATTCAGCAACTCGTAGTTACCATAATATTCGAAATTGACTAGAATTGACTAGTTTACAAATGTCACTTTGGTGGCGTTACCTTCACTTTCACTGTTGTTGTTTTCACTGTCAGTAAATACAACGTAACCAACGGTTCAGCATCTCAGCTTCATTATTTTCTAAACGTCCATCACCCTCTCTCAATAGTGGACGCGGATTATTGGACCGTACATTGCATTAATAGGGGGTGCACCTAATAAACTAAACCACCCACCACGCTCTCATTGCAAAATACTATTGATGAAACCACAAAAGAGTAGGTAAATGAAAAAGACCAATACACAACACACCAGTACGTCTAGCACAACTTGCTGACAAGTCGCTTTGCGCGCGACTGAGGGTCTCCTTTCTCACTCGCACCGTGCAAATTAGAAAGAGGAGGGCAGATCTTTCTCGACTCGCGTCGCGGCGCGGCGTCAGTTGTGCTAGCCCCGCAGCTTAAACAAGCATACGGCCTGCCTGATGGCAAGCCACCGTAGGCTGTGGACGCGTATCGCGTTCTATACTCTTTAAACTCTTTATTGATTTGATGGTTCGTTGTAAGGCATTTTTATTGCCACACTCCTCTCCCACTACTCGCATTGGTATACTCTAACATAATCTGGATACCAAACCGATACATCGGATATTGATGAAAATGGCAAATTAGTAGGAGACGAGGTTGAGAAATGACCGATAACTTTCGAAGTTGGCTACGCGACGCCTCTACGTTAAGTGGCACATGCCTGTTACATTCGGAGCAGTTTCACTTATCGTTCAACAATGTTAATATAGGTATATTAATTTGTTTAATACGTTGTTCATAATGGTCAAAGGTTTGCAATAACTACTAAAATATAAAATAAATAATTAACGAAAATATAAGATAAATATAAACCGAGAAGATACTCCTACCAACCAAACCTCGGTACAAACGACAACACTGTTAACTGACCATCCTGTGTTTCTTTAGAACCTTATTACAATGCACTTAAGGTGCACCGATGGTCAGTTAGCATGTTGTCGATAGTACTCAGCACGAATTATGCTCTCGCAAGCTTGTTTCACAAAAGCTTTCATGTAAATATTATATGAAACTAAAATTCCCATAAAATATAAAACAATATGGCGGCGAGACAGGCATAAAACAAAATAAGCTGTATCTAAAGCAAAACCCGCGGTCCGGTCACGTAGCCCGCCATAACTCGCCCTGACAACTTAAAGCGGAAGGAAATGGCTTTTTGATCTCGCTGCTCAAGTTTTGAAATCAATAGATACGACTTTTGCCTCAACAGCCTTTTCCTAGTTTTAATACTATTTAAGAAATCCTAGGTATCAACTCAACATTGTTGGTAATCTTTCCATTAACTTGCAATGTCTACTGAACGTAACTAACAATGTAATATGTTTGTTCGGATGGAATCTGGCAACTAAATTTTGAAGCATATATATATCTTCAACCGATTGAGATGAAATTTTGGGTAAGGGTATAGTTTGGATGACCATTCAATATTATGGTACCATCGAGCTTATCTGATGACAGAGACAGAAGGTGCCCATGGGAATTCAGAACTTAACCGACGTAACCCCGTTGAGTTTGGGCTCGTTAGAATCGTCTTAAAGAGTATACAGAAAAGTACAGTCGGCAATAAAAGCTTGCACCAAAATTGACAGAAACATATTCTAACTTGGATAAAAGAATATATTTTATACTAACGTTCATCATCAAAGAGTTTCCATCGTATTTTTTTTAGTTTTAGGGGTAGCTAATCCTCCCAACTAAGCTAACTATCCATAGTCAACGATTTTGTAGAGCTACGCTCGTAGCCGAATTGCGAAAAACAGTATATAGAGGGAAACCTCACGAGAAGAGAGCCCATCTAGCGGGTTCCTGGCACTGAAATTGCCAAATATGGTTGAATAGGCGTATTATGGTTTTCATATACCGATCATGCTCTAACTTGATCTTTTTGTTTTAGCATTTTGTCTAACTACATATATTCTGCGCTATTCCCTGCCATAAAATGATGTTCCCAATTAAATTGGTACAAGAAATGGTTGAGCGTTCGTTTTTACGCATAGTGGCTTGCCTAAATTACAACCTGAATGCAGTCCACTTTACTCAACACCACAACATAGGTTAGTGTAACCGTGTTCGGTTACGAATAGGGTCCATAATTGAATAGCGGTCACGCCACGTGGTATTCAGTAGTCCGCCCCAAACATGCCAGTGTGAGCGCACCCCAGATGACTTGCATTCGCTTTGAGTGTGCAGTAGTGCACATTTTAATGGGCTTGTTTTTCTCGATGTGCAAATATTTATTGCTCGCTTTGCGTAGGGAATATCGAATGAATTTAGGTATCGTGATAAATTAAGAATAGCAACCGACCATTCGTCAGATAGAAACCATTACATACAGTGTGTGCTGCTGGTTTGCTGCCTTGACTTTACAGCGCGTTACGGCGTTCTAAGCGAAGTATGGCGATGTTCAAATGTTTAAGTGAAAAACTATTCAATATTCAATAAGAATGGGAAATAATTGAAATTGCCTTCATACGTTTTCACAATAGACTTGGTAGCGTACCTCGCAGTGAGGCTCCGGAAGCGTGATCAGAAGTCGCGCCACTTGTAATTCTATAGATAGGGTATACTCGGATGCAATAAGCTCCTTGCCATACTTCCCTTAGGTTTTAACCACTAATATTTAGCAGCCGTCATTTGTTATTATTTGACTAAACTGTATCGTGATACAGCTAATAAATAAGTAGGTATGATTGCGATCACGGTTCACATGGGCATTTATACCTTTAAGAAATACGAATTTATTAGAACAGTGTTAGCTCTAAGCACCTAATTTAAAAACACCCACCTTTTAAAATAATGACCAAGCAAAAATGTTTTGCAACAGGATTTGAATCCGCCACCTGACGCCACAAGCAGTCGCGTTTTTTAATAAAATCCTGTTTCTGGTATGAGAAAAAAAATCTGTAAAATAACCAAAAATCTGTAATCTGTAAATCTGTCATCTGATCTGGTAAAATTAGGTACCTATGTATTTTTACAACAAAAAAACATATTACATTTTCGCATACATTTTGTTTGTAATTTCGCGAGGTCAGCAAGCTATTAATACAATTTCATGTATTTTACTTAGCAAATAAGTAGTTGACATTTCGGCACTCGTTACTTATATTTAACTCACGTCTGAAGTCAAAGATACAAAAAGTATCTAGGATTTTCCATACCCAGGCAAGGTATAAAGACGGCGGGCATCGGCGGCGTGTGGCGGTCATAAATTGGTTGGGTTTGATGAAGGCGCGCCTAGCACCGCGTGCACCGCGGTGCAGCGGCGCACTGCTTACAGGGTGCTCCCTAAGAGTGGTATATAAGGTATCATTTTCTCTATAGCTTCTCTTCTTGTATAGCGAAGTATCCCACAGGGTGGCTTTAGCTTTCTTAAATTTCCTTTTCCGAAAGTCCCGGGATTTCCCGAGAAATGTGAGCCTCACTTAGCCCCGGGACTGACCTTGTAATTCCCTTTACTTTCGGGACTATCGGGATTTCATTATTAGTCATCATCATTATCATCATATCAGCTGAAAGACGTCCATTACTGGATACAGGTCTCCCCCAAAGAGTGCCAAAGTGACCAATCCTGCGCCACCCGCTTCCAGCGGACTCCCGCGATCTTTATCAGGTAATCAGTCCACCTTGTCAGAGGTCTACCCACGCTGCGTCTTCCTGTGCGTGGTCGCCACTTGAGAACCTTTCCGCCCCAACGGCCATCGGTTCTACGTGCAATGTGCCCCACCTGCCACTTAAGTTTGGCGATTCGGAGGACTATATCGGTTACCTTGGTTCTGGCGCTGATAGCCTCATTTCTGTCTTCACCGGGTGCCTTGTTCTTCTTGAGCTGTTTAAGAGCCATTACAATATCGTACAGGCTGATGTCCGGGATCCTGGGTATAGTGACGGGCTAGTCTAGCTCAAGGGAGGTCACCGCCAGACTAACATCGTACGGGTCCGCGAGTGGATGGTGGATGTGTATAGTTGTTCGTAAAAGCGCTCTATCTCAACTAAAAGCTCAGTTTTAGAAGAAGCGATTTTACCATCTTCAGTTTTCAACTTGGCGAGCTGGCTCTGCCCTATGGAAAGATCTCTTGATAATTTTGTAGAGCCCTTATTACGTTGGATGACCTTTTAATACGATTTATATTGAATTGGCGCAGATCGCTAATAAGGGACTTGAAGATATGTGTATTGAGCTGTCGATATAAAGTCGCATCGTCTGACTACTGTAGGATGATTTCACTCCTTTCCTTCCTGAGCTTCTGAGTTGAGCTAGAGAGCCTTTTAGTTCTGTTGGTCCCTTGCGCCTTGAAAAACTTTACGCCTTGATGCTGTCCGAGCCGTCGTTGAATTCGTCCACATCGCCGCCTAGGCAATCGAACGATACGGTTTTGGAGTTCCAACTGAAAGCTCTATGGGCTTTTTGATTTGAAGTGATGCTGGACGGAGCGTAGATTTCATCAATCGAGAGCGCTCTTGCTTGACACATACATTTTATCTGCCTTTTTACCAGATGGATATCGTTCCTGGTTTTAACCGTATTGATTACAGGGACATCATTGAATATATGCGTCCTCGTCAACATGATGTAGTCAATCTCGTTTTTAGTTGCACCGTCGGGACTCATCCAGATCCACTTTCAGTGCTTGTGTTTATTGAAGAAGGAAATCATCATGTAGTAGTGTAGTTCCTCCTTCTTCAAGCAGCCAGCCAGTAGTTGGCCCCGGTGCTTCCAAATTGCCCCACTCTAAGCTCTTCACCATCTTTCTTGCCTAGTTGCGCGTTGCAATTCCCAATGACATGGCCTTCGATATATCTTCATACATAGTCTCCATCAGCGTAAGCTGTATGACCTTCAACGAGTACCCGTTGGATACTCTGAGTATAAGGTACGTCACCCTAGTCGACACACTTTCGATATTCGCCACGTTGTTCACGAGGAACTTGTGGACGACGAACCCAACTTCTCCCTGGGACTGTTGGTCGCCCTCCCGAAAATAGAGCAAGTTGCCGGATTTAAGGGTTATCGTTTCCTACCCCTCTCTTCGGACTTCACATAACTCTACGACATCCCAATGCAACTAGCTCAATACTTTCTCCAGATCCACCATCCTTTCGTTGGTGATCTATCTATCATGACTAGGGTACCGTGGGTTGCCGGAACCTTTGGGCCGTGGGTTTTTTTGTACCTGTCATTGGGAGGTAAATGTCATAATCCCCACGCTTTGCATGCGAGTTGATAACTAACCTTGTCTAGTGAAAGAGCAAACCTAGTCTCCTTTTCGAGCTCATTTCGTCATCTCACTGACGTCGTTTAGGGATTTTATCAAATCATTAGACTAAGTCTCAAATTGAGTTTGAGACATTGAGACAAACCTCGAAACTGCCGCATTATTCTTACTTAAAAACCTAAAACTTCGCTGATTATATTAATTGAATCATTATAGGTTTTAGAATACGTTCTTCATAAAAAACTTCAAGAGACCCGAAAGCCCCGGGACTGACGCAGCCCCGATCCCGAAATTTTCGGGACTTCAATAAGTATTGGGACTGTAAACCCCAGGGAAAAGTCATCAATGTACTCAAACGCAGCAGTGCATACATTTATGTAAAAAAAGGACTATTTCATTTGCAATGAATAAAAACAGCATTCTAAAACGAAAAGAATCACAACGCATTTTTTTTTGATTATCATTATTAAACGAAATCAATTACTTATTTGTAATAAAAAGTGCAGCAAATAAAACAACAATGTGTAGGACCTGGCCCAGGATTATTAAAATCGTGAGTTATATAACAGTTATAAGCGATGCAGTGGATTAAAAGACTGGCAATTCAATCATATATATATATATCAAAAATTATATGCAGTTTTTAATTTGTTCATCATTTTTCCAAAACAAGACGTACAATCTGCATTTAACACGAAAAAATTAAGCCACCTGCTTGAAGATTTTCTAATTCAAAATATTTTTCTCGTGTCAATTTGGGTAAGCGCGTCGCTCGGTATTAAAACAGCCTGTAAGTATCACCACATTGCCATCTACTTTTGGGATTACTATTGTAAGAAGGGGATCGTTCATTTCCGTTAGAGGCAGTGCTTTCGAAAATGTGAGGGTAATTTAATATCTACTAATAGTGTAAGTATTGCTTTTTTCGCAACAAGGTTTTTAAGATTAGTTTAATTGCAATATTTTTGAAAACCGGCCATGTGAGAGTCGGACTCGCGCACTTCATTATGGTGATTGTCTACTCTAGTGTATCTACTCGTAACATGAGCTGTTTACCGATGCTGAATGTTTACCTGGGCGTCTGTATGGAGACACATTCAAACTCTATTTTTAGGCGACATATTTATGAATTCACTACTTTTTAATTCTTCCTTTAAGTACTTGAAACCTTGATACATGCAAAATGTCATGATTCTAGGTCAACGCGATCTTCTGCAGAGATTTATCATCCAAAACCTTTTGATAGAGCAGTTGCGGTTGGCTAAAATTATAAATTAGACTGGCTTGTTGGATAGGAAATATCACAAGGTACAACCAGTCTCGTCCACATATTGATTGGCTGACTTGACTAACTGCAGTACTAGTACACTGAAGTACTCTAACACTAAAGCAGTCCCGGTGGCAATAACTCCAACTAATATGTTCATGTTGTATGTTGTCGTGGTACCTATTTCCCCTGTTAAGTTAAGAACATAATATTCTCATAAAAAAATACGACATCGCAAAAAGTATTCTTCATAATGATAAAACTGAAATCGAAAAGTTTCTCTATTTCATCTTTATCGCATATCTCTAAACGCAATAAAAAGCACGACATTAAAAGTTTGAGGACCGCCGTGTGAATAATCGCATCGAACTAGGTACGGATTTGATGAAAATATTGGGGGAGGGTGAGTGTCGTGACGTCACCGGGCAAGTTCTTAAGGATACCTATTACTCATTGACACGTGGGACGTGAAAGATAAGAATGAATCAAGATTAATTTGTTTAATATAATAAATGTCTAACATATTCATTTATTTAATTGACTCTCTGTATATTTAAGGTGGTTCGACGACCATACAATATTTATTATTATGTAACAAACTTTCATAAATTGGCTTTCCATTTGCGCGAAATTCCCCGTTTCCTAGAATAAACTTGTATAAACTAGAATAATTTGAGAATAATCGTTTTCCCAAAGTATCACGTGGCAAACTAATTTCTCAAATTTTGGAGGATCTAAAAAAATTGAAAGCCAATTTATGAAAGTGTCTTATTACATATTAAGTTTCATATTAAGTCAAAAGACGTTTTGTATGATAGTCGAACCACCTTAACGGGGATATTTATAAACTTGGGAATAAAAGTTAAGGTAAATTAATTTTGAATGAAGCAGTAACCGGCTAACGAAATGTATAAATTTCATATTAAAGGAAGAACAATATTTAACGCCTCCCTAAGGCGTTGTAAGAGGAAACAGATTGGAAGATTTGGTGACCGAGGCGGTTCCGATAGCTCAGTTGGTTAGTAGCGACGGGCCATGTATGCCTGTGCCTGTGACCGCCGTCTCGATACCGGCTCAGAGCATTTAATTTTGAAATTTTAAAATAAGTTTCTTAAGAACAAGAGTCGTGTCAAATACTAGTGTCGTTTTCTATACTTACTTTAGATTAAATAGTCTACTTAGTTCTTTTGTATTCACTAGTAAATAATACTTTCAGTTCTTCGACTCTAGCGAATGAAGTTCCATTGAAAACGTTTCTGAACTAAACCTGCTCCGAATGGAATGGAACGGTCCGTTCAAGAGACCATAAATAAATACGAATTAATTCTTTCTCAATTAACTTTACCTTCACTTCGTCCAGCGCAAACTAACTAGGCGGAGCACAATCAATACAACTAATTATCGTAAGTTTCTGTTGAATGGCACTTACAGTCGAATTCTATAATATCTATACAGAAAACCTTTTAAAAATATCTATACCTACGCAGCCTTTATTTTTACTAGCACAAGATGGATGTGTAGACATTTTTGAAGGGTTGTCTGTTAAGCTATTGAAGAATTCAACTATACAAGTAGGTTTATGTAGATTTTTAACTCTTCAGTAATCAACAACTTTGTTTGAATTTCGTCAAGTCTAACATCTTTGCCATTTATTAGACAGTATGTTTGCCAGCCACTGTTTTCTATTTTCTCTAGAGTTGCAAACGTCCATGGGCTATGTTGTCAGCCTACACGCAGGCAGGCCGTATGCTTGTATGACACAGTCGTGGTGGTTTAAGGAAGCTATTTCTTTGATTCGGCTGTAAGTTGCATTGGTGCAAATTTAGGGCTGACAAAATATAGCCATATAAAAAAAACACTGTTTTATAAATAAACTAACTGCCAGTGTTACTAGAATGTTAAATAGTGTAACTATAATATTAACATATTTCATGGTTTTGCACTTCGCAGATTTTGGTAGCACGCATAGCTCGTTACGAAGCGGCAATACGCCGCCTGATTTAGTACCTACGGCGCGACGGCCAGATTAACCTCTACACTCCTCAACGAGGATGGTAAACATTTTAATTATGCAATGGATACTCGTCATGACGTATGGAGCTGAGAGGTGGAATCTGACGGTGAAGCTAGCGCATCTACAACATGTCACTCCTAAGAAAAAAGCTATGGTAAGGTCGGGATCTCGCTGATGGACAAAATCCGGAACGAGATTATCCAGCAGAAGATCAAAGTGACTGACATAGTTCAGAAGTTTAGCAAACAAAAGTGGCAGTAGGCTGATCACATTTGTCGCAGTATGGCTTTAGAAGAGTTACCAGCTACTCTTGACTGGATGGCGAAAACAGGGGATCGGATCTTGTGGCGTACCTTGGGGCCCGCCTACTTCCAGCAGAGGACTGCAATAGGTTGATGTATAATGTAATGTATGTAACGACTACGAAGCTGACGGACCTGGGTTCGAATCCCGGTAAGGGCAAATATTTGTGTGATGAACATGAATATTTGTTGCCGAGTCTTGGATGTTTTCTATGTATTTAAGTATTTATATCTATTCAATATATCGTCGTCTAGTTCCCATAACATAAGCCTTATTGAGCTTACCATGGCGCTAGTTCGATTTATGTAAGATTGTCCTCTAATATTTATTTATTTATTTACCCGTCACAGTCAGCCGCAGAGAAACGTAAATTTTTAATTCCAAGGGATCACGTTTTTATATCTTATTATCCCTTATTCTCATACTGTCAAGAGCGCGATTAGTAGTACGTGTTTCAATTTCCTTGGCGAAACATCTCTACACTATCACCAATTCTCTGGATTTACATATAAAACGCTTAGGCGATTAGTTCTTAGCTTAGCGTAGGCCCTAGAGTGAATGTGGAGGATAGGAAGAGGTATACCACGAAAATAAAGAAAAATATATTGAATACCTCCAAGTGTCGAGATAAGGAACGATATTTAAAGATATGTATGGAAGAAAAACACGCCGACCCAAGTAAATGGGATAAGGGCAAGCGAATTCGAAGCGAATGATTTGGAATGTAAACATGGTACCCGCTCAGCGACCATCGACAACAACCCTAACGACGCAATTGCGCGCGTGAGCCCAATCGGTTAAACTCAGTCAAATAGAAATAGAAATAGATATTCAAAGACGGAATGTTTGTAGTGCGAAATTAATTACGTTATATATTTTAATCCGGAGACACTGTTATCGCATGAACATATTTAAATGCGCTTCTTCTTTGATTGGAGTATTTCAACGGTTAATTACGACATATGGTCACTAAATGAGTAACAGTCGTGTTGGTTGTATGTGCTATCCGATCTCATATGTACATATGACCTATTCGACGAATAATGTACAAATTACTTCCGAATATACGCAGGTGAGGTACCGGTAGACAAATGACGCACGCAGTCCAACCGCCAATTGATGGACTGATGTTGACGTTTATTGCTTTTCTAGCTGATGAGATGCATTATTAATTTATCCGCATCGAGGATATTATAGAGGATATTATAATGCTAAGAAGCCAATGTTGCCGAGCGGCGCGAAGCGAATGTCTTTCCATCTGAAGGTTGTGGGTTCGAACTCCAGTTAGCGCCACTGGGTTCATCAAAAAACGAATGCACGAAATACCATTAGATATTTATCGGTGGCTTTTTCGTGAAGGAAAACATCGTGAATCGGTCTAATCCCAATACATAGTCTAGTACCTATCCCCTCTGGGTTGGAAGGTCAAATTACAGTCGCTTTCGTAAAAATAGTGCCTACGCCAAATCTTGGGATTAGGTGCCAAAGCGGTGTCCGGCCCCTTTATTACTAGGTCTACATTACTACTATTTATTATTAGGTCACAACGGGGATAATATTGTCGATGTTTACTTTAAATAAAACTTGTGATAAAATATTTACGATGTAGGTAAATATGATTCAAGTCTCAGTTAATACAAAATACCCCAACTTTAAAACGGAATATAAATGTATCCTGTGACGATTTATACTGACTAGCTATTCCGTTTTCCCGTTCAACTAGTCCGTTTGGCTTCTAACGCCCTCTAGTTCGACTAAATGCCATCATATAAATAAGTATTTTTTATTGCCGGTTCCGCTACTTGATACTAGATGGCAGATTCATTACTTGTCTGATTGTTTCTATAACCTTTATATTTTTATACACTAGACGATAACGAACGACTATAATAGATGTAAGTAGGCACAATTAAATTGGCAGTGCCTACCCGGCCTGGGGCATATAAACATATTCATGGAACGGTGCACATGGGCTGGACTAACAAATTAAAAACAGCGCTAACATATTAAGCTCCATGGTCCGGTACATAGACATGTTGAAACAAAACTTGGGTACCATAGGAGACCGAGCAAGAGAGATTGCATGCAATAAGGACCATTCAAATATTTTTTATTCGTCTTAGCTTGAAGTACTGAAAGCCAGATATGTTAATGAGTTTCGTTTTGCGTACAGCACCTCTAGCACACGACGGCCGCGACATACTCTCGATTTTTATCGCACTATACCTCTTCTTCTAAGTGTTCTAATAAGAGAGAGACGGATAGTGCGATAAAAATCGAGAGCTCGCGCGCCGTCGTGTGCTAGCCGTGCTGGTTGAGCGTACGTAATGTTGTAAGAACCCTACTAAGAAAAGTATATGTACCTGCAGTAGGTAATAAAAATCTATTGGGCCAATTTCGGCAGAGAACACAAAAAAAACATATTTGTATCTGTAGAGAATACAATCTAACGAATTACTACTTTTCTTAATTCATAAGGTAATAAGGTGTTTCATTTCTTTCATCTTTCACGCGACAGAGCAAGACAAAACAATATCCGCAGTGAAGGCTCTCGGGGCCCTTAAACCTGCGCGGCTACAGCCGCTTTATCTTTCGGAAAATTTGAATTTGGAAAGGGGCCATGAAACCTTGTGTAACCAGCGTTATCGCGTCAAGGGGTTACCTACTGACCACTTAAACTCGCCTACAGTACGTTCCATCAAATTAGGTAGGGCTAGGTTAACGCATATATTAACTTACCTATATTAATCACTTAATATGATCCGTACTAACAGTGACTGTCTTAGTACCAATTCTACCAAATAGGAATACAAATGATTCCAAGATTGGTTCATATAATTTTGAAGTTTACCCTCAAATGTGTCCTTGTTCCTGTTTGGTCAAATCTGGCGTTAAAGACAACACAGTCTTCGAAATAGAAACCTAAGATTTTTTCATAGAACATCAGTTCCAGCAAGTCATTAAACTCATTGCGTAGGAGGTACTGAATGGCTGAAAATCTCTAAGCGTTTGATTAGCGTAAGTTATTTTGGGAGACTGTATTCGTCGATCTACGGTGGGATTCTTTAGGCTTTAATACAAATTATATCTTCTATAAAATCTATCTAAACCTGAAATACACTAAGTAGTCTCAAAAGGAAGCAATTTCAAATCTATTTTTCATTTTTATATAGGCTATGTTTATTGAGGCGTTTCTTCACGCCAGAGGACTTTCCGAAGCGCAGTTCTGAAGTAACAAACATTTTAAAAAAAACAACCGAATTGAGAAACTCCTCCTTTTTTTGAAGTCGGTTAAAAAGACCATATATAAGTAATTATCGAACTTGCTTACAAAATTTCACGAGAATCGGCTAAGAAATACGACTTGTAGAGAATAGCCGAACATCAGGACAGACATATAAAAGCATTTTTGCGCAACCTGAAACGGCGATTCGCTTGTTCAATTAGAAAACACGAATAAATACATGTAGTATTCAATAATATACGATTGAACACACGCCTATCACCATTATTTTTAGTAAACTGGGTTGCTACCTATAATTTTTACAGGAAGTTAGAACGAGCGCTGGGAGATTCGTTACACGAGAGTTTTCTAGTAAAAGCTATTCCGCTAAAATTTATCTTTATTAGGGGATTGTGTTACAAAGTTGTTGTATAGGTACGTCACGCTCTGAAAACCTGGCAAAGGTACAAAGGTTTAGGCGCGAGCACGCGAGGGCATAGAGCGGAAAATTCGATTTTCTGGCCCTCCGATGGGTAGACCTTTTCAACCGGCCACACAATATAACGCGGTATATTTCATTTTGACACGTCGCGCTGCATTATGCGTCATGTTTTTTCTGCGTTTAGGATTTATGTCTGTCGCTTAACACAGTTAATGGAAAATGGAACCTAGCACGTGACTGCCCTAGCTACGCGGGCCCAACCCTTGCCGAAACAGGTCGCTCATCTAATTCACTTAGCCAATTTCCGGCCAATACAGATACCCAAATCGAAATATATAGTCGCCCTATCTGATAAAAAATCGAATTACCTCTTTGTCTGGGGACCTGATTTCTATTTTCATACGTCCTAACCTAATACGTATTTGGGATACCTGACTCTAAATAGCCCATTCAGGGCCAATCACGGGGCAGAGTGCGTCGGGCGCTTTTCGCTACATACGGACATTAAGCTGCAACAGGCTACGGCGTAGCGATATGAGCGTAGCGTGGTGGTGAATGGGCTAACCCCAGCAACCTATAATTTGTGTAAGAAATATGGTCAATATGGAGAAATATTCAATACTAGCTTCTGCCCGCGACTCCGTCCACGTTGAACTCTTTAATATCGTAGCTCCATACAAACTTTCACCCCCATTTCATCCCCTTAGGGGCTGATTTCCGGGATAAAAACTATCTTATGTCCTTCCCCGGGACTCAAACTATCTATATACCAAATTGCATCCAAATCGGTTCAACGGTTTACGCTTAAACTTCCCTCATTCAAACTTTGCACTCCTATTTAACCTACTTAGGGGTGGGTTTTTCCAAAACCCTAAAGCTACTTTTCTTGTATTGTAATAAGGAGTCCATACACAAAGTTTCAAGTCTCTCACTTCAAATTTTACTCCATCCCCGTACAAACTTTCAATTCCCTTTTTACCCACTTGAGGTTGGAATTTTCAAAAATCTCTCTTTTTAGTGGGTTGCCTGGCGTTGATTTAAGTCAACCAGGGCTTTTACGTTATCTACACTAATAATAAATCTCTGAATTAAAAAACCGGCCAAGAGCGTGTCGGGCCACGCTCAGTGTAGGGTTCCGTAGTTTTTCGTCCGTCACAGTAAGTGTCCCCACTTAAGCGTTAAAAAAATGGGCTATTTGTTACATTGAGTTGACATATTAAGTACAAAACCCTAAAACCCGACATACAGCGACATCTATCGGCAAATTAAGTAAACTATTGCGCGCGAGCTTAAAGTATGGAAGATGATTTTTATGGGATAATTCTTTATTGCGTGAACCGATTTTCACCGTTTTTTTACTTTATTTAAAAGCACGTCGTTTCATTGTAATTTTGTAGAAATTACAGGTACAATATACACCTGCTTATACGGTTAAATTACAAACTTAGTTCAGAAATTCTTTTGTAATTTTTTTCAAAACTATTCAACCTATCAAGTTCAAAATAATAAGCCTTAACTATCCAATATTAATAATTTTGATCCGGTGTGTGTGATAGACCATCACAATAAAACGCATACCTACTAAAGGATAAAGCATAAAAAAATAATCGATTCTAATATGGGAACTTATATGCGCTAAATTCGTTTTAAGATGTAAGCCAATATAGAGACAGAAATTGACCAACATGTAGGAAAATACTATTATCAATTAATCATAATATGCCTTTGTATACACTTCACTTTCCAATAAATGAAAAAAAAAACAGAGTAACTATGACAAAGGGGCTCGGGGTCGCGTCATGGTTGTAGAACTCAAGTGGTTAGGTATAGTTTGGAAAATATAATTTGGCCGTTTGATATCTAATTAAAAAAAGATCTTCTATTCCGCGTAAAGACTTACCGGTCAATGGGTAGGCACTTGAAAGTATTATCTATTATTAATTCCTAAACACATCTTTACCTGAGAGTCGGAATGAGTCTATTTCAGTCATCACGTGCTTTTGCTTTGTTTATCACTACCTACCTAGTATAAAACAAAGTCGCTTTCCGCTGTCTGTCCCTATGTATGCTTAGATCTTTAAAACCACGCAACGGATTTTGATGCGGTTTTTTTAAATAGATATTCAAGAGGAAGGTTTATATGAATAATAATAATAATAATATATTACCCGTGCGAAGCCGGGGCGGGTCGCTAGTTTAATATTAAACAGTGTTAAAAATATGTAGGGAAGAAGCTCAATATAATAAATAATAAATAAATAAAAACGTTTATTTCCTGGCTGGAGCCTGTGTTACAGAAGTCAGTGTCCTCTCCCAGTTTGTGAGTATCGTGGATAACATTTTTGGTTTCTTAGATATTTATGTATTCTTATTTGACTATATTTATATAACTACGGAAGTTTGTGTGTGTGTGTGTGTGTGTGTGTGTGTGTATGTGTGTGTGTGTGTGTGTGTGTGTGTGTGTGTGTGTGTGTGTGTGTGTGTGTGTTGGTGTGTGTGTGTGAGTATAATTGCATAATATTATTTATTTAGTACTAACAATTGCTTCAGTCTGCTCATAGTCCAGTGACATCAGCCAAGTTTTGAGCTTTTTCTTACATTCATGAGTAGAAAGGGGATAAACATATATAGTTCTATTAATTTTATTGTACAAGTATCTTGACATGAAATGTTGTTGCCTTCTGGCAGAAGCCAGTCTGCATTTGAGTGGTAAGCATACATTTGACACAACACGCTTATCTGCAAACTTATCTTATAGTAGGGGGTGAGCTTGTGCTGCTTGATTACTAACAAGAATATGTATAGTTGTCGGACAGAGAGTAATTCACAGCTTTTATATAACAGTTTCGTAGAAAACCTTTATGGTCTGAACGTCATTACTTTAAGCAAGGATCGTTGTGCCCTCTCTAATTTCAGCATGTGTGTTTTACCAGTTCCACCCCATACAACACAACAGTAGCTAAGGACCGACTGTGCGAGTGCAACATATACCGCTTTTAACAGATCTATATTAGCTACTGTTCTGAGTTTCCTAAATATCCAAACTAATTTGTCTAATCCGTGTTGTAGTTAGGTCTATATGAGGTTGCCAATTCAACCTGCTATCCAGAATAACACCTAAATACTTAATACAGTTTGATTTAACAATAGTAGTGCACGCACAGTCAGTTCCTGCCTGCAAATTACACGAGTGAACCTTAAGGCTCCACATTCGAAATTTTCGTGAAAATGAGTTGTTTTGTAACCGTTTTATACATTATAACGTAACATTTTTGCCGTCGGAAAAAATATATCATAATCTGCAAGATATGCGACGGGTCATAGTTTTCGTAGAAATCCATTTTAACAATAAAAATTAGAGAAAAAGAAATCTAAAGTCACCCCTATTTTTTCACTTGTAACCATTTTACTGCTCCATTTTTTATCAGAATAATATGAAATTTTATAACTTTCTTCATACAATAATGAACAAGAGCATCATTTTCTTAATTTTCTTAAAAATTTATCTCGTTTTCTGAAATATTCCGCCAAAGTTCCTACGCCTCCCCGTTTTCGTCCATACGGTCAGTGCGGGACGAGACACGTTGCATGACGGACCTGTGTCAATTTGCGCTGCGCCGAAATTTTTAAATATTTGTCGAAATTGTGGACTATATTTGTTGCATAGAGTGGACAATCCATTTTGTGATTCGTATAGTAGGTAACTAATAAATATTTGCGTATAGTTTAGTTTTTAGTGACAGATAATTTTGTTGCATAGAGTGGACAATCTATTTCGTGGTTTGTAAAGTAGTAGGTACTATAGACAAGACAGCTGACTGACCATCCGTGCACTTTATGTGCATTGTAATAAGGTTCTTGTATAAATACAGGATGGTCAGTTAACTGTGTTGGCATTTGTACCTAATTAACATTTACGTAGGTATAGTTTAGATTTTGTTTTTAGTTCAAGATGGGAAATAATAATAATAACAATAATACATACATACATACACGCCTTTATCCCTAAAAGGGGTAGGCAGAGCACATGAAACCTGTGTCCAGTGCCACTGTTAGCATAAATGTGGGTATAAAAGATCGACAAAATGTGATATAGCAGTGACAGGTTGCTAGCCCATCGCCCACAACACACTTCAACCCCGTTCCCTTAGTCGACTCTTACAACCCCCACGGGAAGAAAGGGGGTGGTGCTATTCTAACCCGACACCACACGGGTAATAATAATAATAATATCGTGAGTATATATGGAGTCGCAAGAGCTGTTGCTCGAGGGTTGATGTGGACACCTAAGTGGCGAGTTGGCTATATGTTTAAAGTCCAGTGCCACCTCTCTTCCCCCCAGCTTTCTGACCGGTGTTGCCCTTAGGCCATTTTTTAATGTCGCTATTAATAGGGGCCCATCTAGCAGTTGGCGAGTCACCGTCTGCCAGAGATAAAAAGTGAGACAGTTTTATTAGGCAGGCGTCCGATGTTTCACCCAATAGCCCAGCCACTAGTCCATCATTTTCACCCAATAACCCGTTTCATTTAGATTCCATCAACCATCAATAGGCCCTATACTCCTCAGCGGGTGCTGTCCCTGTGTGCGTCCCATGACACGGGCAGGGACAGCATCCGCTCGGTGTACTCCTTGCATTTTATTAAATTGTCAAAAGGGCCTCTACGTGTTGGCTCAGGTGGTACTTTGTAGGTACCTAGCTCCACGCACGCCTCCCAAAGGTCCGGGACGTCATTGTCCCGTGAGCGGGAAAGACATACATAATAATATAATATTATTAATATAATACTAATAAATTCTTTCTTTCAGGCCAGTTTGCCCATAGATTGTTAGTAACATACAAACTTACGATACTAGAGTTAGTACGTCTTAGCTTAGGTCTCACAAATTTTTTAATAATTATTTTGGGTCTTTGGGGTTAAATAAGCGCAGGAGGAAAATACGTAATATCAAGAAATTTTACAAGAGAAGAGGAAAAAGAATACACAAGTAAATACCTATTCTATCAAAGTATCAAATATCTAAACAGTATCAAAATTGGGAAATCGCTAAAACCAGACATTTTATTAGTAAATATATTTACAATATCTATTGCCTACTAACAATATTGTTTTATCTGCTCGTATTAATGACTGTCAAGTGTTAATAGAATAAGTTCTAATAAAAATAGTGGGCTTGGCAAATATTGTAAGTACCTACCTATGGGTTGCATGCCAACTCCAAGTTCGATACAGAGTTATTATTTAATATGAAACAAAGTATGGTTAACGTACAACTAATCTATAAGTATATATTTACCCGAGGCCGATTTCTGTAGTCAGTATAATATAGTTAGTAGCAGCCAAGTTAGTCAAATATATCGGAACGTACATTCATCGAAATAGTCTTTGTTACTATAAGTAGGAGTAAGGAATGTGTTACGATATATTTGGCTACTTTGGATGCTACTAACTATCTGATGCTGACTGTACACGCCATCATCATCAAATCAAGGAAGTAGAACGTAATAAATATACCGAAAATTAGTTTAAAACTTAACAACCTTACACTTACACAAAAGGTAACAGACAGACAGACACACTTTCGCATTTACATATAATATTAGTATGGAGTATGGATATGGAAGTATGGATAGTATGGATTATATGTCTTTCCCGCTCACGGGACAATGATGTCCGTGCGTGGAGCTCTGAGCCAACACGTAGAGGCCCTTTTGACAATTTAATGAAATGCAAGGAGTACACCAAGCGGATGCTGTCTCTGCCCGTGTCATGGGACGCACACAGAAACAGCACCCGCTGGGGTGTAAGAGTCTATTGCTAGTTGATGGAATCTAAATAAAACGGGTTATTGGGTGAAAATGATGGACTAGTAGCTGGGCTATTGGATGAAACATCGGACGCCTGCCCAATAAAACTGTTTCACATTTTATCTCTGGCAGACGGTGACTCGCTAACTGCTAGATGGGCCTCTATTAATAGCGACATTAAAAAATGGCCTAAGGGCAACAGTAGGTATGGATTATTATTATTACCTTTATATTTTTTCGCACTATCCGTCTCTCTCTTATTAGAATATTTAGTAACAGAGGTATAGTGCGAGAAAAATCGAAAGTATGTTGCGGCCGTCTAGTGCTAGGCGTGCTGAGGGCCTACCGCGAAACGAAACCGAACTTCGTTCGTGTATCTCCCTCTCTGTCGCGCTTGCTAGTTCGAGCGACAATGAGTTATTCGAACGAATTTCGTTTTCACTAGCACGGCTAGCACGAGACGGCCGCGACATACTCTCGATTTTTCTCACACTATACCTCTCTTTCCTAATGTTCTTATAAGAGAGAGACCGATAGTGCAAGAAAAATCGAGTGTATGTCGCGGCCGTCGCGTGCTAGCCGTGCTGACGGAACTACACTAATCGTAAGTAAATAGTATTATAATAGTAGGGACATAATTTTTGAACTTAATCAATTATGTAATTTATGTATGACAAATATCACGTTTCAATTAAGCATGACGAATGTCACCCACCCACGTCCACCCTTGCATTGGTAACGATGCGCGATGACGCGTCTGTAACTTAATCTATGTAACGTTTAATCAACGACGGCGGGTTGTGCGACTTGCGCGGGGAGAGGGTCGAGGCTCCGCCCATACGCTCAAGGACTTTAGCGGGTATACAAGTCTTAAGATTTGTATTGTCCTGATTAACATTACCTAAGCAGAACTTTAGGTATGTGGTCTTGGAAAGGTTTAGAGTAAGAACATTTTTTTCTAACCATTTATTTATCTTATGCATTCCCGTCTCAGCATTATGGTAAACCTCGTCCCAAGTATCTCCATGAAATATAAAAGCTGTGTCATCAGCATAAGTGAAAATCTTTCCATTAATAAGTGACAGTTGACACAAGTATTTATGTAAATCAAGAAGAGACTCGGTCCCAGTACACTGCCCTGAGGAACTCCAAAAACAACCGGGGCATCCCTACTAATGTTATTTCCAATTTTAACTTGCTGAGTTCGGTTGGTAAGAAAATCCTTTAAAATCATGTGAGCGTTTCCTCTTATACCGATACATTTTAACTTGTTTACTAGTGCAGGAATCGAGACAGTGTCAAATGCTATGGCAAGATCAAGAAACACGCCCAGACTTTTCTTTCCAGAGTCAAGCAGAGTTATAACGTGATCCACCAAAGCACTGACAGCATGTTCCGTGCTCTTACCTGGCCTAAAACCGAATTGGCAATCTGACAAGATGTGATTGTGATCTAAATATTTGACAAGACGGTTGTTAAGTACTCTTTCAAGTACCTTTGAGAGTGACGACAAGACTGAAATTGGCCTGTAATTGCCGACATTGTCTTGATTCCCGCCCTTGTGAACAGGTGTGATTAAGGATCTTTTAAACGCGTTAGGGAAAACTCTTAAAGGAGGCACACTTACAGATTTTGCAAGTTTTAACAGTTTGACGGGTATAAGATCCCAGCCGGTGGCACAGTCATTTTTTAAACTATTTATTAACGACTCAATCTCTGCATTATCAGGCGGTATTAAGACCATCGAGTGTTGGATACTTGACATGTCAAATTTATAATTAGATGCGTAACTACTTTTCCTAGTTTCACTCCTAATTGCTTCTGCCAGTTGCTTACCAATATTTGAGAAATAATTATTGACGGTTTCAATATCATGTGACGCAGTATCTACCGAGGTTATTAGTTCTTCAGATGAGCTCATGGGTGTGTTATAGCATACTATTGATTTAATGGCAGTCCATGTTTCTTTATTTGATTTTGCGGCCTGCAACAAAGACTTTTCATAGTCACCTTTAAGTTTTCTCAGAAGTGCATTACAGTAATTACGGTAGCGCTTAGACGTGATAAGTAGTATGTGATTCATAATTTCCTTTTGACACTTTCTATGAAGGCGGTCTCTGTGGCGTATGCAACGTAGCTAACGGCTAGGTGTTAACCAGGGTTTGAGCGTTCTCTTTCTATTAGGGACAGGGCAAGACTTTGAGCTTAATTGTATGGCTGTAGACAGCTTGTGAACGAACAGTGACATGCAATAATTAACATCTGCTCTGCTAGTTATAAAAGAAAAATCGACCTTCTGAAGGTATTCAATGGCGGTTGAGTAATTAATTCTATTAAAGAATTTAACACCCGGGATTTTTACACGGCTCAAAGGGAGGCTTAGAATGACTAATGCGTGATCCGTTTTAGTTGAATCGATAACAAACACAGTAGCTATAAATAGTAAACAAGTAGATATAAACTTGAATGCTGCAGCCTATGTCCTACCTGTTGGGCATTTACTAAATTTTTATCCTCTTATTCATAAAACTTAGAATTCCTTTGATAATTAAAATGTTTTGTCCCTTTCTTACGGTTTTAAATATCAGTGACAGATAAAGACGAATTTTAACGGCATTTTAGCTAAAATAGGTTTGTTCAACGTTTTACTTGTGAGAGGTTAAAATAGTACTGCATGTTTCCTATGTCCAAGAAAAGAAATGCGTTGATTCCCACTAAATTATCATTCAAACGAAGTCGCAGGTATAGCTAGTATATACATATACTGCGTGGAACGGAACGATGGACTTTCCCGCAAGAGGGGGATTATTGAGCGCTCGTACGTCACATTTTCCAGATAAACAATTTTTTTTGACGCGATTTTTTTTTTACATTGTATGGAGCTCGTCGCTCCAGTCGGCCAACGCTCCATACAAAGGTAAAAAAAAAATCGCGTCAAAAAAAATAGTTTATCTGGAAAATGTGACGTACTAGCGCTCAATAATCCCCCTCTTGCGGGAAAGTCCATCGTTCCGTTCCACGCTGTATATATGTAGATTAGCGAATTTGCATAGCGTTTTTTGCCTTCATGGAGAACATTTAATACGTTATCCATTACGCGCTGGGCCACTCTCAATATCTCCCGCATAATTGCAAAGGGCCCGCCAAGTTTGCCGGCAGATGTCGGGGCAATGTGGGTCGCGGACTGATAAATGGTCGCGAACCCGGGGGAATATTGTATCTGTGAAATTACGTCCCACTGTTCCTTTACAATACCCGCATCATTCGAAATGCTCGCCTCAAATTTGAACTTTATTTTTATACGCTAAAGTCGCGTTTAGAGTGACGTTATTGTGTTGGTTTTCGCGATTGAGAAAGTAGCAGGACAAAATAGCTCCCACGCAGCAAGATAACGTCTCGAGTAACGCCTGCCCTACGATTTATAAGCAATCTCAACTATGAGATACTTGTGACTCAATGCTTACTCCTGAGTGGGGTTGATAGCACATTTCTACAGCAATCAAAGTCTCCAAGTACTTTTTCAATTTTGATGTTTTTTTTTCCATATAATCCTATTAGAAATAAAATTATAAGTAAGTAGTCTGCACTGAATTCGCTTGATAATTTATATATGTATGTAAGTGTTAATGTTATACCTTTTGTTAGCGGCGACGACGTGGCAGGCCGAGACGGAGATGGCGGGACGACCTGGACGCATTTTGTAGCGATTGGCCACAGATTGCTCAAATCCAGGACGAATATGTTTATTTAAATAAATTAAAAAGCTCAAATACAATAGGATAGTTTCCTCATGTTAAAACTCATTAAGTAATGTTGCTAAATTGATAGTAAACCATCAAATCATTGTAATGAAGTATAAATAAAATCATTAAAAGATATGAACCTTGAAAGTTTAGAAAAAATATGGATTTTTTTATTGTCCAAGAGTAAATTTAAAGCTACCAATAGAATCCTTACGCCTTCATAGAAACAAAATTGTACGACAACTATGTACCTAAACGCAGTATTTCTCGAGCGAAACAGTAATTCACTTGATTTTCCTAACAACGATTAGTACAAATAGACAGTGGTGACGTCATACTTGTGTGTCAATTAGTATGAAGCGTTTCATCTGCCGCCAGCGATGCCCGTCTTTGCCTCCATTTTTTGACTATGTATGTACTTTAATTGTAGTTGATCCCAAACAAACGTAGGAATCATGCCTATTCTGTTTACTTAGCCTGCTGATGAAAGTATCGAAGCGGGCAAAGAGCGCCAAATGATCTAAGCAATCTGTTATTGTGTAGTACTTAATACCGAATTGTGTACATTATTTCGACCTCTTCGTACGCTAAGCTACTGGTGCTGACTGTACATTGTACATGTCCGTATTGTCTATGGCAGCGAGTACGGGGTTAACATAACGAGCGCATGCAGCCCTTGACCTGGGCACGGGTACGCGGGAGCAGCGCACCGCGCCGGCTAAGCGCTGAGCCCTGTACCGCATTAATAAAGGTAAGTGCGCCCGTGACGGCTAATGTGTCGTTATGGCTCGTCCTGAAAAACTTATTCTATTCCCCTGAAACATATACCCCCAAACGAAAATCGTCTCTAACACTCACGCTACACGAGCTATTTTACATTATGCGGTACCTACGAAATCGCGTTTACGGGCCACCATGCCTGTAGTTTTAGCACTTACCCGCGTCGAACACACCTAATAAAGCCTTATTATCAACGCCTTAGAGTTTACATTCTACCGTTTAACTTGAAATTTCGATCGGAATACACAATACTCGTATACGTGTTCTACGGTGAGTCTGGGACTGAAAATGCTTGGCTCGGGTGAAAGTGCTAAAACGGTAATCGGGAAACGACCAAGTTCAAATTGAATACGATTTAATTAATTATTCCAAGGAATATTGAACATTAATCTTTAATTTTAATAAAATAATATAACGGCGTACGTTAATAATGTTATTTCAAAAATGCACGATTTAAGAAATAATCATTTTCTGACTACCGCCATTTGTAAATAAGTAGGATTTGGTACCTAAGGTGATATATACGTCGCACGATCCTAAGAAGAATGTTCGCTACAAGGGGGAATTCCTGGGGAAACCTCCGGCACATCCACGCGAGGCGGTTTATAAACTGGATACTGGTCTGCCAGTTTGCGCTCCAGTAAGATTGGTTGAACCGTTTCAAACAAATCTGGGGTGTGAGTAAGTGCTATCGAGCCACTGGGATTTTTATCACAGGTTAACTTAAAACTAGCCTAGCTGAGAAGAGAAACTCAGCTAGGCCCCACTGGAGTCGGACTGACTCTACCCGGTGTGTCTGTGGACCTTGTGTCTGGGGCATCGTGATCTCGCGGTGTAGGTACGTCCCCGCCGGCGGTAAGGGTCAAGTTCCATTCGAGGCCAATGACTCACTTATGAGTCACCCTCTACGAACGAGTTCCGCTTCGAAGAGAAAAAGGGCTGCTACGCGTTTCGGCGTAGCATACGTAGTGATGCGTGGCCTCGAACTGCTTTTAATTTTGTCTGTTTTACGTTTTTGGAGGGAAATGGATCATTAAATTCTGCGTAGTCATTTGATAGTCATAAGACTTTACAAAGGTCAATTTGCTGTTGCAGATTTTGTTTTGTAAAAACGTCTAGATTTGGGTATTTAGTTTAAATTTGGTAAAAACCAATTACCATTTGAAAAATACATTATGAAATATATTACGTTTTATATTTTAAAGGCTCATCACTGCATACAGGTTGAAATACTCGACTGAATCCGCTTAGTTAAAATGGTTTATACTTTTTAAAATATTTATTACCTAGTGTGAAATAAAGAAAGTCTTACATATTGTAGCCGCCTGCAAAAGCGATGTTATCGATATTGAATAGATTACTATCTATACTACTACTATATGCAATTATATCGCTACTGAACGTACTTAGGTACTAATACGCATCTGACGCTCGTTGGAAAAGCGATAAAAGCAATAATACACACACTAAGACGCAGCGCTGCAAGTTGCTTTGTGAAGTGGCTCAAAATTACGAAACCCACCGTCCGGGCAAACCGGACTTGAGTTGTAACTACTGTATAGACGCTGTAAACTACAGTGAAACTTGGTTAAGTGGGACCTGGCTAACTTAGAAACCTCCAATAGCTGGGACTCATGCTGAGGTCCCGACACTATACCACTGAATTACCGCTGTTAGTGAAACAAAACCAACCAACCCTCTATATGTGGGATTAGTGCTTTCGATTGTATCGTCATAGTTACCTATCTCTATAATTGAGAGAGTGACTGTATTTCATCTCATTTACTGAGATTTTAAGGAATACTTTTGCTAAATTGTTTTCTATAACTGAGATAACTTCAATTTATTACCTCTCTAACTTAGCTTTATTTCCGTTTTGTTTACTTATTCTTAGTCCATTTTTTTTGATAATTGATAAGATTACAACTCGTGTACCTACAATGTTTATTTTTATTTGGAATTGGCACCTCTATAACTGAAATGACCTCTTATCTCACCTCTATTAATGAAACCCTCTGTAAATGAGACTGATTTTATTTATACCTGGATATCTGAGACACTGGGTAAGTGGAACACCTCTATAAACCAGACTTTCCCTTGAAGTCCCAGTTATTCACGTTTCGCTGTATTTCAAATTAACTTGCACTAAAACTGTGTTCATAAAAGTAAGTTACCTGTATGGTCTCATCGTAGGAGTAGTTGCGGGCCGCGGGCGCAGCAGCAGCACTCATCTCACCTGCGCGCGTGCGTCTGCGCCCACATCTGGAACAATGTGATGTTCAATCAGCCAGGTTGCATTAAAAAAAAATGTTTTCGGTGTTTTAAAATTGTATGCAGGTAAAGACAGGAACATTAGATTAAATCAGTAAGAATACAAAAATATAAAATTGAATAGCGGTATCTTTGTAAGCAATGTAGACTATATGTGTGTGTGTGTGTGAAAGGTAACATGAAATGAAAATAAAAAAAATGCTTATAGACAAAATGACTCTGCAGAAGTATCATGGTCAAGTCTATAAATATATATATTTTCAGTCCTATTCCCCAGAGTTCGAAACCGTATAGTGTACCTGTTTTTAGACGTGACTGGTAAAGACAATACGGAAAAAGACTTTATTACAACCCGGTCAATATCAACCAACGAATGTTTCCCTAAATACAAAGGAGTATTATTACCCGTTAGAATAGAAGTAGGTAGAGATCTTAATCTTAACCAAAAGGTTCGACCAACACAAAACAAAACACCAAAAAATATTTCCATCCTGGTACTCGCGGAGTGATCGATTCTGTTTTCCTCCCGAAAATCCTTTGATTCCGCAAATCCTTAAAGAAGTAGGTCCAAATTATTTAACAGAAGCACGCCAGATGTTGGCGGGGAGTTGCTGAAACTTGTCCGGGTCGCTCATGAATAATTATAAGCGGGGATAGCGGTGATAACTCACTTGGCCGCTGCCGGCCGCGCGGTGTCGCAGCGCGGTGTCGAGACACTGGAGGACGCGACTCCGGGAGATCACAGGGATCAGAATCTTGCAATTAGCCGTACCTGCAGCTGAAGCATTTCCAACCCGATAACTGCCAAGGTTCAAAACATTTATCTGCTAACCTAATAGACTTTTTAAATAATAAATAAAGTAATCACAATCCCAAAGTATTGATATTCGTTTTCACTTTTACATTGTGTAACAGGTACATCATATTTTCATAAAAATCTGCTGAGGTGTGAGTTTATTCACGAAATTGATTGAACAAAACGAATGATACTATCATTACTTCATTACCTAGGGGTACGAGGTTCATACCTAGAAGTTGATATATTTGTGTCCTTTTTCGTTTGGTTTGTTTTTCTATTTCCTTGTTATTGTGTTGACATTTGTTGACATTTCCTTAATATTATATCTTAATTTTTCTCTGCTTTTTAGACGATTGTGATAAAAATTCTTATTTTTTTGACATGTATGCAAATCTGTAATGTAATTTTGTATCATGAAATAAATAATCTAATCTAATAATTGTGTGACCGAACGCTTTTTCATATCATATCTCGATATTGGGGTAAAAATAATTTTTGGTAAAAATAACAATACACACACATTTTAATCAGCCATATATATATTTCCTGTATTATAATATTGTGTCTACTAGTATTGTGCATTTTGTGGCCAAGGAGATATTTCGGTTGACGATTATGACTATGCAGTGCACAAAAGTCGCTATCAGCTCTACTCTTGCATCTCAGTACCTCCTAGTCTGCTTTTCAGGAAACGACACTTTTTATGGCTTAATTAGCTACATCTCAGGGCACGGGTCCCGCGGAAACGAGCGGTGGCGTGAGGAAGCATGCATACTTTATTATTCAACGAGAAATTGGGTTAACAAACGGCTTTATGACTTATAAAATTGTGTCTGCCGCTCACTTACAAAATAAGAAATCAAGAGATAGATACGAAGAGTTTTTTTATTTCGGATAAGAACGCAGAACTTAACCCTGGTCATACTTTTTACAACAGCTTCGCGTTTTTGCGTTTTTAATTGATGTGATATTCATAATTATTCATTTAAATGCGTTGCAATATATATAGGTACAATCTTGTGTTTTGTTTTTTATTTTTTATTGTGGCAACCGTCATAAGACATTTCTACCAGCATCACGCAATATTGTGTTAAAACACTGAAAAACAGCTTTATTTTGACGATTGCACTTGTGTTTATTTTTTACTAGCACTAGGAAGAATGTATGTTATAAAATAATTCTATGGTAATATTCTGCTTTTGATACGAGTGGTTAAATCCCAATCACTATTATACGAGGGTCATGCCAAAGGAAGTATACTCGATGGTCATTTGATTGATACTGGCAAGTTATACACCATTGTAAAGGCTGGTTATTTGCTTTTTCTTTGTGCAGTGGACCCACGATGTACCTGGCCGTAATTTATCGATATCGATAACATCTTAGTACTACATCCCTATCGACCGTATCGTCTTCGTTATGTTGGTATGACTTCCTGCCGCGTTAGACGTTTATTTTTAATGGGTAGTTATGACGAGTGACTAAATTAAAGTTTTAAGTGTCAAAAATAATTAATTTATGTTATAGTATTACTAAGTGAGCGACTGACTTTGAGTGACGAGAAATCAACAGAACAGCCACTTACAAACATTAATTTGAGTTACTCAAAATACAAAATGAGAAGCTTCATAATATTTGAGCGACCTAATATTTGTTTGAGTGTCAAAGTTACGTCTTGCATTTTTTTCAATATTTGGCAAATGTTTTTTTTACACTTCATGTGTTTCAAATACAAAAACTACTTTGAAAAATACTACAATGAGCAGAGACTTCTAACCTATCCGCGAGCTATTTCTAGTCGCTCACTTATGGCCGGTTCCAATAATCAATCCACCGATAGTTTTCCTTACCGGCAGTTACATTTTGACTGATTCTGACCCGTAGAAAATGTGTCAGAATGTAACTGTTGGTAAGGAAAACTATCGGTGGATTGATTATTGGAACCGGCCATTAGTAATGTAAGTAGTAGTCGCACGGCACTCAAATTCATACCGCTCAAGTTATTAAAACAGTATGCCCATCATCAGTCGTTAAGTTTTATTTTATTCGATTAATTCCCCCCCATTTTTAATTAATTGTATTTTGGTATGGCAAAATAGCTAAATCATGAATGAGTTATCATGTCAAAATCAAATGACAATGTCACTGTCATCCAAAACTTAGTTCGAAGTCCCGTCTCTTAGAACGTAGTGATTATACTCGTATTCTCTTTGCTTTTAGTCACGACTTTTGGTGAGTGCGTGTTCACGTGCAACTGTTTTAATTGGTTTGCTGAATTTAAAAGAGGACGGGAGAGCTTTGAAGATGAGGCGAAGACAGGACGGCCGGCCGCCAACCGCAGTCACTCATGAAAATGTGCAAGCTGTGGAAAAAAATATTCGTGCGAACCGACGAATTACATATGTCTAGCTCGAGCGTGAACAGGGCATTGGATCAGCAGCATTGCAAACTATCATTCATGATCAACTGTTCCTCCATAAGCGTTGTTCAAGATGGGTGCCGCACAAACTCACCGATTTGCAGACCGTCGCGTGGTTTTAAGTTTTTGTAATGATGTTAAAGAAATATGCAAGTTAAACTGATATTATTATTCTATAAATAATAACGATAATGTATGTGTCACGGTGACTTAAGTGACATGAAAAAATAACAATCATAAGGTGGCTATAGCAACCTGTATATAGACAACAAATGGGAGATATATAATCTCTTCACACCCTCTGAACATTTAAGAACTGAAATTCTTTTTATTCCAATCTGTCTACTCAATTCTTTCAATCTTGGACCATAAAGTGGTTTAGTAAGCATGTCTGCTAGTTAATTAGACGATGCAACTTGTTTAACTAGTAGTTCAGCATTGGTTACACACTCGCGAACAAAGAGGTTTTTAATCTTAATATGCTTCGTCCTTTTGTGATATTCATATCTTGGATTCTGTGATAACATTATAGCCGATTCGTTGTCTAAGTAGAACTCGGGTTTTTCTACGTCAACTAAACCTTTTAATAGGGTGTTTAGCCACAATATTTCTTGTGCAGCTTCGCTAGAAGCAATTATTTCTGCTTCTGTGAATGAAATTGAGATAGTCGTCTGCCTTTGACTTCTCCAGCTAATAGCAGCTCCTGAAAGCAGGCACTATTCCCGATGTTGATCGTCCAGTTGGTGGATCTCCAGCGAAGTCGGAGTCAGAAAACAACATAATAGTCTTCCGGGTTCCCCTTTTATTGTGACGATAAACCAGGACTTAGTCTGTGGTTCCTTTTAAATAACGGAAGAACCGTTTGACTAGTATGACTTCATTCGCTGTGGGTGTCTCCAGGTTTCTTAACGCTTTGCTAACAGCGTATGCTATATCGGGTCTTGTTCCCACTGCCAGGTATGTAAGGGCTCCGACAGCTTGTATGTAAGGAAAAGCTGGGGTGTTTTCTACGCTCGCTTCTGTATCGTTGATACATTCTTTGATTGTGGGCGTCGGCGTTGGTTTGCTGTTCAGCATACCGAACTTTCCAAGGACCTTTTTCGTGTAATTTTGTTGACTGAGTGTTTTTCTCTATTATCCGTTTTTATTTCCATGCCTAGGAAATAGGAGGCAGGTTTGAAAGTTATCTTGAACCTTGTTTTAAGTTCCTCAATAAACTCGTCAGCTGAATGTACGTAAGTCACGGTATTTGACTTAAGTGACATGAAAAAATAACAATCATAAGGTGGCTATAGCAACCTGTCTATAGACAACAAATGGGAGATATATAGTCTCTTCACACGTGGATTGGTGCAAATTTATGATAAATAAATTTGACGTTGGCGAGAAAAAAAAACGTTTATGATATACTTCCTGACAGGTGACGAAACATGGCTATATAACTACGATCCTGAAACAAAGCGACAGTCCAACAAAATGTCGCCGAGCACAAAGTACACAGAAACAAATGGTTAGCTCATTTTTCTGCAAGACGGGGCATATTGCTACGATGATGATGATGATGAATGATGATGATTTCGTCCTGAACAATTTCGGCCACAGCAACTGCGTATTCTGGCTTTGGTATTTTTTTTTTATTAGAGTGTTGTTCTCTACTCTCTGGTGCGCTCTCAGGTGGCTCACGTACCCTATCTTTCTCGCAAAAGTGCGAGTGCACTTGGTGCAAGTTAACACTCGACTGACGTAGTTGTAACCGATTGCTGCTGATGGACGTGCCTTGAGCTCTTGAGCTTGACTCCTGTTGAAATAAGTCCACTGCAATAGCTCATTACTACGAGAGTGCTAGACTCTAGAAATCAAGACAGTTGATTCAGAATGGATTGTTGATTCAGAAGTTTGACAGTTCGTGCCCCAAGAGTATTGTCAGCTTGGTGTGACAAGCGGCCGAAGTCAGGCACGACAACGCTGCCCCGCACATTTCTACTACACTTGACTATTTCAGTTCAAAAAACGTTACTATTCTGCGCCACCCGCCATATTCCCCTGATTTAGCAGTTTTAGCACCCTGTGATTTTTACCTTTTTCACAAAAATTAACGAAAAATTAAAAGGAAAGCGATTTGAGAACCACGAGGATGCCCTGGCTGCGTATAATTATGAAATTTCTGAGGTTTCTAAAGAGTGGTCATTAGTATTTTATTATTGTACTTATATTTTATAAAGTGTATACGTGTTCACGGTGAATAACTACTTCGAAAAAATAGAACTGTAATAAATATAATAAACTGTAACTTTTGAGTGTCTAATGTCTTTTGGCATGACGTCTATGATGTCTATAGTACGAGTACTAAGCTATGTATGCGATATGAATTATGTAATGTGTTCCAAATAAAGTGTATTAAACATGTGTTCCTTAATGTATACTTCAGTATTTGTAATATTGACTTACTTTGACACAATACGAACCTACATGTAGTTTAGTAGCTACCTCCCTCCTTACCCATTGTATAGTAGACGAGAGCCGCCACGGTACCTACTTGTAAGTAAAACAACTTGTATAGGTAGATACTCGATTTTGACGGTTTAGGTAAAACTATTGCGTTTGCTTGAAGGAAGTACTGAAGTCCATCAAAGCACCGCCGATCACATCTGGCTACAAACTTGTGATAATCTAAATTGCACAAACGAGTGACTTGCATCCAATCTCTTTCGTCTACTTGCTTTCCTATTTTAAGTAAAACATGTAGTCTCATCTCAATGTCAACAAAGAGACCTTTGCTCCATACATAAAAAATAGTTAAATAGGTTTCCTTCCAAAAGTTTCAAGTGAACATTTCATAACCCACGTTCAAATTGGACACACGGGATAAGACTGTATCACGACGGATCAAAGCCCTGATGCAAAAAACCGTCGGGCGGATCGATCGTGAGCTTGGCATTCCCATCACGGAGCGGAGGCCTACTGCGCCGTCGCCCTGGCAACCAATGCGCCGCCTATTTCAGCGGATTATCCTACCGCCAAAAAATGTTTTATGCTATTTGTAACTTGGCTACAGCAAAATTAACGGTTTGACTGGATGCACTCGTTTATTTTTAAACCGCTTAGGGCACAAATACGCGAATCGTCTACTCAAATATTAAAATAACTATTATTAATAATTTTCAAAACTAATCCGGCAAAAACTCTACTTAATTATTTTTTTCATTCATTTATTTATTATTTAACAAACAGAAACAAGTGCATATTAATACTTATTTATAAACTAAGAACACATGGACACTAAGCATGCACTTATTTACTAACTAGCACTTTAGTGATACTGTTCAATTATTTTACGACGAAATTATTTCAAAATCAGGTAACATGGTACGTGGCCGATAAGCAGGCGACCTTATAATCTCTCTCCGATATGCAGAGGTCTCCTGTGTGTGCCGACGGAACGGAGCGAATAGGTATAGGTACGAAAGTATTACATTACAGCGGCTGGATTCATAGTTTTGCTTATGGCATGGCAATAGAGTCGGGTGAAATTACTTTTGTGTGGGGTTTAGACAAGCCCAAACGGGCGAATATGCATTATTGGTTGATTTTTCACGATGAAAACGTTATGTACCTACTTATCGTTCTTTTAATTCCTACCAGCTATGTAGATATAAGTATTTATTTCTCCATACACAAATGTTCAGGTAAAGCAAAATTTGCAAATAGCTTCCGGTTGCTATTCTTCTAAACATCCAGACTTTCACATTTATAGGTAATATTCGTAAGATTGGTTCGGGTTGCACCACGGTCTGTTGTTTTGTCTAGCAAGCAACTTGGTTGCCAAAGAATTAGATTAAAGAGGTTTCATTCCACGTTGCAGGAGTTCGGCGCGCAGTCAGTTTATCTGGCTGTGGTATGCAGATATGTGATTCACAACCTGTTTTACCTCACCTCACCGCTCAGCCCTAATATATCCTTACACCGAGGCCCGCGACAATTGTGAGATTAACGGAGCTCAGGCTTAATACTGGTTGCCTGAGGTGAGTATTCGGTAGACTGTAAATACCAGCCTTATCAACTGAACGACTCAGCTGAACGAGTAGGTATACGTTTGATATGTCGTATGAACTTTTTGAAGTATAAATATTTGGGAATGGAGATTGCGGGATACTAGGGGGTTGGTGTACAAATAAAGTTACAATTTTGAGTATTTTTTTGGTATTCAGTCATTTGCTTACAGGTTAGGTACCTACCTATTAAAGTTTGTCAGTTGTGTCTACTGACACGAGCGTGCGTATTGAATCTTTTGTGATTTGCATCGTATAAATTAGAATGATAGTAGTCACGGTACGTAAGCTCCTCAATTAGTGCCTGATTAGATAACGATTCGTAACGATTATGTGTCCGTGATTGCATCTCTTACACAAACCGTGAATGATGTTTGCAAAGCTATGTGGTCAGAGGTGAGCTAGGAAAGCACAGAATATTGTGTCAGGTCATCTTACAGGTTGTAACAGAAATGGAGTGTGAACCGATCAATGCCATGTTAAAGAGGTTTCATTCCACGTTGCAGGAGTTCGGCGCGCAGTCAGTTTATCTGGCTGTGGTATGCAGATATGTGATTCACAACCTGTTTTACCTCACCTCACCGCACAGCCCTAATATATCCTTACACCGAGGCCCGCGACAATTGTGAGATTAACGGAGCTCAGGCTTAATACTGGTTGCCTGAGGTGAGTATTCGGTAGACTGTAAATACCAGCCTTATCAACTGAACGACTCAGCTGAACGAGTAGGTATACGTTTGATATGTCGTATGAACTTTTTGAAGTATAGGTAAATATTTGGGAATGGAGATTGCGGGATACTAGGGGGTTGGTGTACAAATAAAGTTACAATTTTGAGTATTTTTTTGGTATTCAGTCATTTGCTTACAGGTTAGGTACCTACCTATTAAAGTTTGTCAGTTGTGTCTACTGACACGAGCGTGCGTATTGAATCTTTTGTGATTTGCATCGTATAAATTAGAATGATAGTAGTCACGGTACGTAAGCTCCTCAATTAGTGCCTGATTAGATAACGATTCGTAACGATTATGTGTCCGTGATTGCATCTCTTACACAAACCGTGAATGATGTTCGCAAAGCTATGTGGTCAGAGGTGAGCTAGGAAAGCACAGAATATTGTGTCAGGTCATCTTACAGGTTGTAACAGAAATGGAGTGTGAACCGATCAATGCCATGTTCGGCAGCGTATTCCAATTCCAAAATTGCATTTGTTATTTTTTTGTTTATTTTTGTTTACATTGAAATTTCTGTTTATGTTTCAATTAAAGTTTTTGTTTTTGTTTACATTGCTTGTGTATTACAACAAAATCGTGAAAGCCGTCACCTGCGTATCAAGAAACATACACTAAACATTTGCTTTCATAACACAGCTATGCGCCCTTAACCCTCGCGGGGGAATGTTGTCATTGTCATACACAAGCAGTGACAATCAACAAAAAAGACTGTAATGTAAACAAAAACAAAAATATCAATGTAAAAATAACCAAAAAATTAAAAAAAACATAAGCAAACGAATATTTGGAATCGCAATGCGTTACCGAGTATGCCCTTGATCTGTTCACACCCCATTTTTGGTACACTATGTATGATGGTACTTCAAATTAAATAGTCCGCAACCGATCCCTAAGAAGTATATACCTACTCATCATCATCGTCATCATATCAGCCGACTGTCAAGGGGGCGTGGTCGACTCGAATTAAGGCATCCCCTTAATCCTAATTAATTTAGAATCCATCCTCAATAATCAGCTAAGCTAGCCGTCCTGGACCCAAGGAACCCTTTCCATCGGATACGGTGGTTTAGGGATTCGCAAAATTACTAGTGTCGCGTTACTGGCTTTTTTGTCGTCATGCCACATCTCGCCTAGTCTCATAGATAAGATCCTATCGACCCACTATGAGACATCAGGCTTGGAGGGCGTAAAGAGTGCCTGGTGGGGTCCCAGCATATTTGCTGAGTAGACTGGTATGGCCCAAAAGTGCGCGTAGGTGTAAGGCGATGATTCTGGTGCCAAAGCATCGGACCGCGGCGTTTCGAGGTAGCTTCAGATTCGCGGTGTCTAAGTGTTGGAATGATCTCCCCTTACCTATCCAAGGAGTGTCTAGCAGGTATACCTTTAGGCGCCAGCTTAAGGGCTATTTGTTGACACTCCAAAAATCCCAACCCTAACCCATCCAGCACTTTATTAAATTTTTCTTCTATTGTTTTTTTTTAACCGTTTCGCGTTTTTCACATTGTGTCTCTCAGCCTGTTGTGCTTGTGTTACATATTTAACAAATTTATTATATTAATTATTTATTTATTATGTGTATACGTTTGTATCGGCAGTATGTTGTGTTGCGTTCCGTGGGTCACGTACGGTGCTGTCTGAAAATCAGCGCAGTAGATGTCTGTCTGATACCTCGGCATAATGCTGAGACAGCGACCGATTCACTGCCGCGAAGACATTTTGTGTCAATTGTATTGTATTTCTACTCCCTTTGTCTCTGTGTGTCTTTTGTGTTGTGAATAAATGTCTTCTTTCTTTCTTTCTTTCTTTGGTTGATTGCTTGCCCCGGCCGAAATTTCCCTGACCATCGAAACTCACAAAGGTGTTAAGACGACTCAATGTGCCAATTGACCGCTGACTCCCTAACCTATCCAGTGCACCACCGCAGAACGAACCAGACTATTGGCGGTAAACACAAGAGAGGCTGGTTACTGGCTCCACGCACAACCTTCTGCAAGCACTGGGACATTCTTAAAATCAAATACTCTCTGTTTTTCAGTTTGCCTACGTCTTGGGGTCGAAGCGGGTGGAAGCGAAGTGGATCGGCTTGGGCATCACTGACGCGTGGGCCGCTTCTCAAAGCATGCTGATTAATGACATCATTTTTTAGAGCCGTCTGGCATTCTAAGAAACGATGGCAAGAGACCGGACGGGATGTCATTGGTGTGGGATGCAACCTTTGTTGACACACTAGCCCCGTCGCATCTCCACCGTGCCTCTATGAGGGCAGCAGTTGCAGCAGAAGCGGCCGAAGCTGCCACCTTAGGCAAATATCTCGTCGGTCTCGGAGCCGAATACAATTTCTTTTGGCGTCGAGACCTCCGGTGGTCCGTGGGCCCCTGGAGCCCTAAGCCTCTTCAAAGAGATGTCGAAGAGGTTTAAAGATGCCACCGGTGACCGAAGGGCTGACAGTTACCTCGCACAAAGAATTAGCTTAGCTATTCAGCGAAGTAATGCTGCCAGCATCTTCGGCACAATGCCCGCAGGGGCCATTATTAGATTCAGCTTAGTTCTATTCTATTTAATTTTTAATTTAGTTTTAAATAATTACTTTAGTTAATACTTGTTATTTGTTTTCTTATCGTTTGTATTATAAATAAATTTTAAAGTTGTTACTATATTGGAATAATTTATAAATATTTTTTCTCGTTTTTTAGATTTGTGATATTATTAGGTCGATGAGATAATTTCAGAGGCCGCATACAATTTTACTCAATCATGAATTACATTTTTAATTTAGTAGCACACAAACTGGCTTGCTTTATAAACATCTTAAATACCATATATGGCAATCGTTTCAAAAAGTGATCGTGGCGTGTTTTTTCGCCGTCACCCGACTGTGGCAGCGGTGGTTATAAATAGCCAGCCTGCCAGGAAGCACACCTCCGCTTAGCGCGAGTGTCTACGTTCACCTCAAGCGCCTATGAAATTCACAAACTGCCTCGACTCAATTCACTGTTCCTCTTAGATGCTGGACCTCGGACGATGCAACTTCTCACACCAACTCAGCATACATTACTTGGAATACATTCGTTAGGTATGGTATCTGTTGGTGTCTCATTCCAAGTATGCCACAGTTGGAATTAAATCGAATTCTTACACAATGGTACTTTAGTTATTTTATTTTTTTATTTTATAATCAGGATGTAGGTACGTATAGTTCCCGAACTAAAAGTTTGTTACGCAGTTTGGTAATATGAAATCCTATAATGGAACTCTATAGCATGGATTCGCGTGTGTCGGTACATTTTGACGGGCATCACCGGTTTCCGGCCATCGCAGCAGATTTTAATGAAAAATTGGGCATGTATCAATTATTGGCAACACGTCTCGGGAGTTCCAGTATTTCTCTCACCTCCGACTGCGTATAGTTGATACGAATCTCGGGGTCAAGTTATGCTAGACTAGAGTCGACTGGTGAGGTGACTCCTCTCTAAGCCTCACGGAGGTTTTCTTGACGGGCGCGAATTTGCCTCGAACAAATATGTTCTAGTCCAATAGTGACACAGTTTCGGAGTTTATAAAATTGTACGAAATTATATTTTGGTCTCCAAAATCATACCTTGACGCTGTATCTCTGTTAGACACAACATAGAAGCGATTACCTAGGTATATAGGTATAAAAAGTATTTAACCGATTTTATGTTTTCAGCCCTTTTGAACGCCAGTGACATCATAAGTAGAACAAGGATATTAGGCTTGCAGTGATGTTTATAGGATTATCACTCTTGTTGTAAAGAACATTATATGAAGCGTGAATGACAATCGTCTTCTAAGTATTATATTATTACGTACTTATTGTTTCTAAGTTTAAGTTCCTGAAACCTGACTGCACAGAGACCTGGAGAGGCACAGAGATGCTACCTATGCCTATTTAATTTAGTAAGTAAATTGGAATTTACGCAGTTATTGTGAAGGCCAGCTGGTCTATCATGGGACGGCCGCGACATACTCTCGATTTTTCTCGCACTATACCTCTTGTTCTAAGTGTTCCAATAAGAGAGAGACGGAGTGCGAGAAAAATCGAGAGAGCTCGCGCGCCGTTGCGTGATAGCCGTGCATGGGAAAATGACAGTTCAGTTGTCCTAACGCTCGTTCAAAAAGTTTGTTTAAATACCCCTCTGGTATTCGGTGTACTTACAGGATTTAGATATTATGAATCTATTAGATACATACGAGTAGGTACCAGTTTTAACATAACTAATAGGTAGGTACAAAAAACCCATATCATAGTTGACTTCTAATCTGTATCCATCCATGTATATCCGTAAGTAAGTAGGTAATAAGTTTACCAAGTTTGTTTACCAGTCTGTAACCACATCAAATATTTTTTGGTGTTGATCACTCCTCTTTTTGGGAGCCAAAACTCTCTATTAAGCATAGGTAGGTTAGGCACTGTCAGGGGAATTAATATAGGTACATAAATAAGTTTATTGTCAACATATAAAGGCGTGTACGATATTTTTGTCCTTATTTATGTACCTACATTTTATAGATACTTACCTAAGTATTAGTATCTAGTCTTTTCTTTTAGGTAAATACCCATCCTGGCTACCTCTTATCGTTATCACCTACATAACCTATAACATGCATAAGCTGACAACAGTATAAAGCTTTTAGCAAAAATACGTCCTAAACATGTAGGTAATATCTAATATCTATTAGGAAGTGTAAAACTTTACCCCAGTTGTCATCGCTTGAGGGAGCTCCACATGTTTGACTTCGTTGACACTTTCGAAGCACTTTAAACATACAATGTCATAAGAGTTATTTTTCATCCTAACTTAAGTTGGATGGACGTTGACATTAATTAAGTTACACGACTCAAGACGCAACAAATCCTTGCCAGTATGAATTTGAAACAAACTTAATCACAGTGAGTATACCAATCAAAGCCAAAAACTAAAGTTTGTGTGCTCTGTAACTTATAAATAGTAATGTTTATATTGACAGCTGGTTTACGTAACGTACGAAACACCGCCCTACGGCCAGAGAACACGGGAAACTGAATAGACTGAAAATATGTAAGCATGAATGACGACTCGCGCTCGCTGCGGATGAAATATTTTTAAACTGAAAACAGCGCCACTTAGCGTCGAGTAGTAAAACGAACACATTGGTTAAGATGGAATTTAGAGCCATCTATATATTGTTGATCAACGTTGCTACGATTTCTACAGCAACTAAGATTAATGTTGCCATAAGAAAATGAGTTCATAACAGATTTATCCGATTTTAAACAGATAGTATATTATAAACACATACACATTAAGGTTTACTTAACCCAATTCCTAACTTTCTGTTTTGTATGTTTTACTATTTGTAAAATAATAATGATTACATATTATTATTATGGCAATACTTGAGCTAGACTGTCAATTGTCAATGTCACTGTCAATAATGTCAAATCCTGGTGTCATACCATTCATTTGTTTTAAATTTGTCAAAAAGTGAAAAATAAACTTGAAAATCAAACATGAAAAAGTAATAAAAAAAGGCGTAAATCAAATAATTGCTACCACGGGTTGCTACAAAGTGGTGTTTTGGATTTTTACTTTTATAATTTTACAGTAGAATGGTGAAAGTGTGGCAGCTGGGTTTGATGAGTTATGACACAGCCCTGAAGATTCAAAGAGCCATCGTACGCAAACAACTTGACTGTATGAAGAACGGCATAACCTCTGATTGGGATACTCTTCTTCTATTGGAGCACAGGCCTGTTTACACCGTGGGTTAGTGGATAATATTCTATAATGATCCCTTCCATTCCTTCCATTTTATAAACTGCCAGTAATAGTATTACATTGGTAAAAAACGACACTAACACATAAAGCTTAATATGTGCAGGTACCCTGGGTCTGGAACCTTATTTGCAAAACACCATACAATCATCCTAATATATAATGTCCCTATGTAGCTATCTCTTTCTAAATTCATCAAAACAATATTAGTAGAAATATGCCTTAACTACTTATATTAACTGTTTTAACACCTTCAGAACCCGCAATGTGACTGCTCTGGTCATTGGTGGTTTTCTCTGAACGGTTTTTCACATTATCAGCTACAAGCAAAGTGTTACTAAACCTTTGGCACTGACAGTGAAAACTATAATTGTAGGTATCAGAGACGAGTCATCAAAAGAGGAGATACAGAGGCTGAATGCCTTGGGGGCTGCATTTAGAAAAACAAATAGAGGTGGTCTGATCACATTCCATGGCCCCGGCCAACTGGTGGCCTACCCCATCATCAACTTGAAACACTTCAACCCAAGTGTCAAGTGGTATGTGAAAAATTTGGAGGAGACTGTCATAAATTTGTGTGCGGAATTGGGTAAGTTCTGGCATAATATTAGATATTGTTAATTATAGTTAAGTTTAATTGGTTATGTTAAAACATTTGCTTGATATTTTTGAGTTGTACGTAATTTTTATTTCAATAAGTAAAGCAATATCTTCATCATCATCATCATATCAGCATCCACCGCTGGACATAGGCTAATATAATCGTATACAATTAAACAGCTAACATTTGCAAGTTTCTAGTTTCTAAATGGGGTCACAAAACAGCTTTAACTATTCACATTTCTGCGAAAATAAAATCTCCATTTTAATTGTGCCATTGCTAAAATTATGTATGCATATGAGTATGCCCTGAAGTGTGTTACATAGATATGTAATAGTTTTTATCAGTCTTGTGTCCTTAGGGGGCAATCAAAATTAAACACATGTTTTCTAATATGTGGTAAATGATGTTGGTCACACATATTGTAATCATTAGTTATATAAGTATTCATAAGTACCCCTTGTAAGTGGCTGTCTGTTTAACTAAAAAAAAAAAAAAAACTACAATGCTCTTGCCTTTGTTCAACTGCTCATGCTGTGTAAAAGCTCTGCCCTCTCTAGTGTCTTCATCAACTGCTCATTATTGTTCATGTTCATGGTTTTTGTTGCAAATGTTAAGATTTTAATTTATCATAGACATGCTACTTATAGTTCTTCAGGTAAGTTAATGAGTCTTTAATGAAACTTGAAGAACGATTACACAATTTTATTAGATACTAACTTCCGCCCGCGACTTCGTCCGCGTGGACCCGGGATAAAAACTATCCTATATTTTAATCCAGGCTATAGGCTTATATTAGGCAGGTTATAGGCAGGCTTTCAATCCTATTCTTGTTAATTACAATATGGTTTACATTAAATTCAATGGCATATATGATTATTAATAAATCAAGGGAATAAAAATTGCACTGTTTCAAAACTTGTCATCCTCTGGTGTTCATTCTTGACAGTTTGGTGGCATTTACATGATAATGCATCTACTGTAAATAACTATTTTAAGGATTTGAAAACTATAAAATCTTTTAGTTCTAAAGCATACTGAGTATATGGATTTATCTTAAAATTTGATTTTAGTACGTATGTTTTTATTTCATAGCTATTTGAAAAGGAGCCTTCAGACCATGATTCATTAATTAACAGTTTTAATGTGTTGTATGAGCGAGTGTAGTGTTTTATGTGCGGATTGAAGATCTCAGCTTAGCCTATAAAGTTAATATGCCAGCGAATATGAATTATTTATTCTTTGTGTAATTTAATGGGACCCAGAGACATGTCTGGTGTCTAAAACCACGAACAACAAGCCTTGAATTGCTTTGATTGAAATTAGTTTAGTTCATTAAACATTTGTAAGCATGTTAGCATATAAGGATAGCTAGGTATACCACATATAGCCTGCAAATATTATGATTTTTTATAAATGTTCTGTGCAATTTTGTAGTTTTAGGATGGTGACCTATGAGATAAATAATAAGAGTCAATGTCAATCACAAGTATATTTCAAGGCTTCAATGTATTACACGGATAACACTTTTACAGTAGGTACTAGATCTGAACGCGGTTACAATGGGACTGGCGTTCCGTGGCCCGTTGCCTCGTGCATTCATTCCTGCTTAGTCAGCTCATACTTAGGTACGCTTGCACTTGAATATGAGCTGACGTTGCCAAACTGTCCCTACAATATTTCCCCCCTTTTACAAAAAATAAAAAAAATGAATTACAACAATTATGGTTAGTGTGTTCCCAGCCTTATAATAAGGTACAACTTACTCAGCACATTCGACTTACAGCTAACCAGCGTATTGTGTATCATGCAGGTGCGCGTTTGCTGACATAGCGTGGCGCGTACCTACCGGATACCTGCTACATTGTACCTAATGATATAATGAACAACGAAAACATTGTGTCTATATTTTGACATTCTTACGTTTAAGATTGGAAATGTTTAACAGGGTAAACTCTATGTATTGTTACATTGAACACTTATGTACATTTACTGAATACACATATTTTATCTTACGTGTTGTATTATTACATTTCTCCTTCCACCTTGAAATGACATGTATTCTTAATTGTTACACTTCACTAATAAATGACAGGTTGTTGTTTAGCCTGGGTCTGGACTTGCTCCCGATGTACTACCACCGCTGTTGGTTGGGCTCTGGTTACAGCCTTCTGTACCCAGTTCCTTACACACTGTCTGCATCTGGCTTGTATGAAATACAGGAGAAACAGCACTAAAATTATGGATATCACTGCCAGTATTATTCCCAAATAATTTAACTTGGCGTCCACTTGGCCCGTGACGCTGTGGACCTCAGCAATAGCAATATTGTTATGTGATTGGTCCTCTTTGCTTTGTCCGTAACCCATGATGCGATTAAATTTTACACTGGTTGATAGTTAGACAACAGATATTATTATAAATTACATTTTTGGTTAACAACGCTCTTTATACATTGTTAATTGATGATACATCCAAATATTACTAAGGTTAAGATACCACAACCTGCTAGTTTTTTGCGATGCTATAGCTATGCTACTGCATCACTATAATGGATAAGAAATAATGTTTTGACTTTAGCGACCTTGTAGCTAAATGGTACCTATCCCTAACTGTAATATGTATCCTTAAACCTAACTGGGGTTTTAATCACCCTGCCGCTCCTAGTGGTACTCGGAATGGGTGGCTGCGCGCTAGCCTCGCTTTCGCTTCGCGAAGTAGTGGGCGCAGGCGTAACAGTGTCACCTACTAAAGAACTCGAACGCGTGCTTGTGTCATCATCAGTGTTCCACGTGTAAGCCGGTTTTAATCTGTCTATCGATATACTAGCTTGTCTGCCTGGAAACTGAATTAAAAATAACTTATCGTTTCGCTTCAGGACCTTAAAAGGACCGGTATATGGTGGTTGTAACGATTTTCGAACTGTATCGTCCCTTACAAAAACATACTCGCACGACTGTAAATCTTTGTGTACAAACAAGGTGCGGTTACTGCGAGAGCCTTCGGACTTCGGTTTATAATTACCTATACTTTCGCGAATTCTACCAACTAAGTTACATGGGTCACTAGGCTCCGTAGCCTGAGTACTGAAGAAATCTCCCGGTAGGCGTAAGGTGCGTCCGAACATCATCTCCGCGGCGCTTATACCGTTATCGCTACGGCCGGCGGCGCGCAGGCCAAGCATCACTGTGGATAATTCGTCTTCCCACGAGCTATTATTTATTCTAGCCATTAGCGCTGCCTTTAAGCTGCGATGGAAACGTTCCACCTTCCCGTTCGCCTGGGGATGGAAAGCTGTGGTTCTAATCCTATTTATACCTAATAGTTTCATTAATTCACTAAACAAATTACTTTCGAATTGACGTCCTTGGTCAGTCGTGAGTTTTGTCGGGCAACCATAACGCGCGATCCAGCCATCAAATATAGTTTTGGCCACTATCTCGGCGGTCATTTCCTCTATAGGAAAAGCTTCTGGCCAACTAGTACGTCTGTCTATTATTGTCACTAAGTACCGGTTCCCACGTGGAGATGTCGGTAATGGACCGACCAAATCCACATGTATGTGTGTTAGACGATCGACCTCTTCGAACGATTCTAACCTAGAAATTGTGTGCCTATTGACCTTCGACTTTTGACACGGAATACACGATCTTGTCCAACTATTTATATCCTTGTTCATGCTAGGCCAGAAAAATTTCTTACAAATTATTTTACGAGTAGTGCGCGTGCCTGGATGACTTAAACTATGCACACACTCAAACGCTATACGTCTGAACTTTTGTGGTAAATACGGTCTTGCCTCCTTCGTTGAAATTTCACAATAAACCGATTTGTTACATGTAGGTATCGCGATGAGTTTTATATTTACACTACTATTTATGTCAGATTGCGTCATGTTTTTTAAGTAATCATCTTTTGCTTGTTCATCAGCGAGTTCTCCGTAGTCGAGCGTTGTGGGACAAAATATTGTTTCTATACGCGACAGCGTGTCCGCGACTACGTTATCCTTCCCACTTATGTGTCTTATTTCGGTCGTGAACTCGCTTATGAACAATAACTGTCTTGTACGCCGTGGCGTCTCATTACTACTTCTACCTATGTTTTCAAATGCGTGGCATAAGGGCTTATGATCCGTATAAACTGTCAGCGGTCTGCCTTCGAATGATTTGCGAAAATGTTTTATGGATATGTAAATAGCTAAGAGTTCGAGGTCATATGCGGAGTATACTTTCTGGGTTTTAGTAATTTTTTTCGAAAAGAACCCTAACGGCTCCCATATGCCATTAACTAATTGTTGTAGTACAGAACCTATTGAGCTAGTCGATGCATCCGTCATCAAGGCTAAGTTCGCATCCGACCGGGGGTGTGATAGTGTAACGGCTTTTTTTAGGCCTTCCTTACACTGTACAAACGCCTCCTCGGTTGCGCTAGTCCACGCGATAGGGGTTTTATCTCGTTTCTTTGTATGTACTAAATATTGGTCTAGCTGTGATTGCATTTCTGCCGCTGCCGGAATATGCGCGCGGTAGAAGTTGAGCATACCTAAAAATCTGCGTAACTGCTCGATGGTCTGTGGTTTAGGGTAGTCTGTTATGGCCCGAACCTTTTCCTCTAAAGGTCTAATTCCCGCCGTGCTGACTTCGTACCCTAGAAATTCTAGGTTTGGCTGACCAAAACTACACTTGGCTAAATTGATCGTTATTCCAAACTTATCGAATCGTTGCAACACCTGCCTAAGATGATCCCTATGCTGCGCCTCGTTATCGCTTGCAATAAGGACATCATCTAGGTAACTAAATAAAAAATCTAAGCCTTCCAGAACCGAAGTGTTCATGAACCGCTGAAAGGTTTGAGCTGCACAACGGAGTCCAAATGACATCACAGGGAATTCCCATAAGCCGAAGGGCGTGATTATGGCTGTCTTCTGGATATCTTCTTTTGCTACAGGAATGCAATGATATGCTCTATTTATGTCTAGTTTGGAAAATATATTTTTACCGCTCAGTATAATTGTGAAATCCTGTAACCTCGGTATCGGGTACCTATCAGGTTTAGTCTGTGCGTTTAGTGCACGATAATCACCACAAGGGCGAATTTCGCCGTTTTTCTTGGCTACCACTGTTAAAGGGCTGGCCCATTGACTTTTACTAGGTCTACAAATGCCCAATTCGTGCATGCGGCGAAATTCCTCCTTGACCTTCTTATATCTGTCTGGTGGTAATGGTCTTGCCTTCGCAAATGTTGGTGGACCCGTCGTTTCGATGTGGTGCACGACATTATGCGAAGGTGTCTCTTTATAAGTTGGTGGTTTCGTAACGCTAGGAAATTGCAACAGTAAACTATAATACGGGTGATTACTATCGACCGTGTTGATGGTTGGCTGACTGCTACTCACGACTGGTGCGACTACATTTAGATCTGTCACAAGGTCATGCAATTTTTGCTCGCTCAAATTTACTAGCAGCCTATGGTAGCTTAAAAAATCGGCCCCAAGTATGGGCTGCTTCACATCGGCTACTACAAATTGCCAACGGAATGGCCTTCTTAGCTTAAAATCTAGAACCATTAACTTTTCACCATAAGTTTTTATTTCCGAGCCATTTGCTGCAAAAAGTTTAAGATTGGAGCACTCACCTACACGTAGTTTTTTATTTGCCGGTAATAACGAGATGTCTGCGCCGGTGTCGACCAAAAAACGTAGTCCGCTATTTAGGTCAGTTATGCGTAAGCGACGGCCGGGGTTGATAACACAGATTTCCGCCGTACTCTGTGCTATCCCCGCTAGTTTCCCTGCTTCTTTTCCCACGCGCAGGGTTGAACGCATTTGGCAGCCGTTGTTCCAAACCGGTAGTGGTAGAAACAAAGCCAATTCGGGTTCCTTGCAGCTCTGCTGTGGTGCCGTGAACTGCTCCTGGGCCTGGATGCTGATCGTCCTCCTCGGCGTCCTCGTCCGTAATCTCGACTTCGTGGCCTTGACCTTTCAAAATCCGCCATGCGTACACTTAACTTTGCGATCTCTGCTATTATTAGAGCCGTGTCGCTTGTCCCTGGGCTGCTTGGCAAAGGTCTATGCGTCGTATACTGTGGTGCTGCTACTTCCACGACATGAGGGCTCCTGGTAGCTTCCGCGACGTCGTCTGCTATACTAGCCAACGTGTCTAAATCGGTCTCCCTGGACGCGACCAATACAGCGCGTACCGTCGGTGGCAAGTGGTTTTGCCACATAATACGTAGTGTGGTGTCCGGAAAGCTGTCTTTGGCCGTGTTGCGCATTTTCATTAGCAAATGCGACGGCTTTTGGTCTCCGAGGTCCATTTCTCCCAGCACTTTCTCTACCTGCCGGTTCTTTGAGTCTTCCAGCGTAGTCAGTAATTTATTCTTCAGCGCTTGGTATTTGTTCGTGGCCGGCGGATTCGTGAGAAAGTCTGTCAAGCGGAGGATCACTTCCTTGGGTAATTTTGATACGACCAAGTCGAATTTGGCGTCATCTCCGATACGCTGCGGTGTTAGTACAGCTTCTGTTCGGATGAACCATACGCGAGGTTGATCGACCCAAAAATCCGGTATTCTACTCGATACTGAGATGGACATGACTTCTGAGGATTGGGTTTCTGGTACAACAATCCTGTCTACTTGTACCTTAGCTGTTTGGTGAGCCCCGCTGGTAGTCGCGTTCAGACCGTCATTAGTCATTATCACTCCAAATTTAACTACCGTCCGATTAATTTAATTTAACCGTCTGAATGTTCACACCTTTAAATGTTCACTTGAATTTAATGTTCTCTTGTTCTAAATGTTCACTCACGTCGGCGGGTCACCAATTTAGGATGGTGACCTATGAGATAAATAATAAGAGTCAATGTCAATCACAAGTATATTTCAAGGCTTCAATGTATTACACGGATAACACTTTTACAGTAGGTACTAGATCTGAACGCGGTTACAATGGGACTGGCGTTCCGTGGCCCGTTGCCTCGTGCATTCATTCCTGCTTAGTCAGCTCATACTTAGGTACGCTTGCACTTGAATATGAGCTGACGTTGCCAAACTGTCCCTACATAGTAAAATAAGCCTTGCATTTCTATCATTGATAAACTATTTTCTGTACGTATATACTTACCGAATATTATATTATAATATACTGCTTACTGAATTGTCTACTTGTTAACGGTATGATCAGTTGAGCAATAAAATGGCACACACAATTGAGTATAACAATGTTAATTTGTGTATAATTTCTCAAAACCATTACTAGGTTCACCACACTTTGTAGCACATCATGTGTTGCTGCCACATTTGTAACTGTGCGTTTAATTTCAGGGTTGAAGGGCAAACGGTCGCCGTACACGGGAGTGTGGATCGAGGACAACAAGGTGGCGGCGATCGGCGTGCACGCCTCGCGGTACGTCACGTCGCACGGCATCGCCGTCAACTGCGACAACGACCTCTCCTGGTTCGACCACATCGACCCCTGCGGCATCAACGACAAGGGCGTCACCTCCTTATCCAAAGAAACAGGCCTACACTGCACGATAGACAGAATTACCCCTCTATTCATACAGAATTTTAAGAAGGTTTTTGACTGCAAAACCGAAGATCTAGAAGTTGACGCCCAGGAAGAAATATTGAATAGTATTTACAGTAAGCTATTAGTGTCGGAATCTTAGGCGCTCGCAAATTAGTTATTCGGTTAAACATGCATGTGGTGACAAGGGACGGTTGCAGGTACTCGTACTATTTAAATTTATTAGTAATCATCTTAGCTATTTGTGGAATGTTTTATGTTTGAGGTCTCTACCGCTCAGCAATCCCCCATTCTTGTTATTTATCACCGTATTACACACGTAGCTATGATATATTGCATAAAAAAATTGATTGTTAACAGCAGGTAATCTTATACATATTTTGTTTTACCGCACCTGTGACCCGTGCTCGCCGTAGTGCCATAATTAGTAAAACAAAGTGGTAACTTATTTATGATGAAAACTTGTTAAATAAAAAAGAAAAATATTATTTTAGAAATTTATTTCATTTGTTAAATAATGAAAAAATAAATAAGTCAATTCAATTTAACCTAAATAAATAAGATGAAGTCTCAAGTTGGGTTAGGAGAAACAACTAGTCAACGTTTTTTAAAAGTCTTGTACACAGTAGTACTACAATTACAGGCTCGCTGTCAATAACGTCCTAGGTTATTTCTTCGAAACCCAACTGAAAGTTCGTTGATAGTAAACCGCGGACGACGGCGTATGTACATACGACATGTTAGCTAACAGACACGGCCCTGCCGGCGCCGGCGCCGGCGCAGGCGCAGGCGCAGGCGCGGGCGCGGCGACTCCGGCCAGGCCTGTCTCCACGATGAGATCGTATGGAATCTCGACGACACCCATACTCCTCCTGAATTTCCTAAACTACTTCGTCTAATTAAAACTATACGATAAATAAATGCCTAGTAAACAATTATACTAAAAATGTAAAGTTTACAATCTAATAAGAAATATTTCAATTCAGAATAATCCCTTTGAATTAGAGAAAAAGTAGATACATATTTTATATAAATACTTGCATTATTCTCAGGGATTATTCCAAATATATAATTTAAAACTTTGTTTCCGCCTTAATATTCAAAATTGTACAATCACTGGTCAATTGTTTATAAAAGTATCAAATACTTATACTTACTAATAAATGCGTTGCTAACATCACTAATTATATGTATAGGCATATCTCTAAAATCTAAACATAGCATTAACTTGCTGCCTCTATAATTTATCGGTGTAAACACCCATATAGGTACGTCATTGTATAACTACTCATTAAACTACTTATTATTTAATAAATGCTTATAAATGCAATAAGTTACCGCTAAGGTAAATGCAAAAGACGCGGTGGTTAAGTACAGAATACTGCGAATTACAACGTTGCTCATCGAGGTGGACGAAGTTACGACCTGATTACGGTTATTTTAATCTATATAATTTATGTGGCTTTTGTCAGTCATTCATTTGTATCACATGTGCCTCGATGAAGCAATGGGATATCGGTCGGGCGCGCGCCTACGAGAGGTGCTTGGGCGGCGCCAGCCACTTGCGCATGTAGTAGCAGAAGATTGTGGCGATGTACAGCAGCACCAGCAGCGCACACGCCACGCCGAGCAGCAGCACCGACCCTTTGCTCGGGCAAGGCTCCACTATCGTCACGGTTTTCTCTGCAAACAAACACCGCTGTTAGCTGATTGATTCAACACCAAGGGCTTGTCCATATATATTAAGTCATCTTTTTTCGACGATTTTCGACCCATCATCATCCTTTTAATTCCTTGAATGGTCCCTCCCCGCCTAATAAATAAGTACCGTCATCCAATGGTCAGACCTACTTTGAAATGAAGACATATGGACAACACCGATTGAAAGCGAGCCAACGTTTTTCAGTTTGGGCTTATTAACAGAGTCTTTATGGCAACGTCAGCGGGAATCCACAAAAGAAAGCATTAGGTATTCCAGAAACGTGCGTCTCTTTTACGAACGATTTTTACATACCACCGAAAGTGGTCTCCGACGCAGTGCCGCCGGGCTTGTCGGAGCGAAGGAAGTCTGTGCTCTGTCTTTCGTCTCCGAAATCAAGAACGAGGATTTCCTGGGAAATGTTCATATCTTCTTCCTGGCTATGGGCCTCGCCGGTTTCGTTAAGTGGCAACGAACGTTTCTTCCTGCCCCATGACTCCAAAGATTCTCTGCCCCATTCACACACCGCCTGTGAGGAAAGAATATACAGTTTTATATTATGAGATGTTGGTAAAGTCGATAGGAACTACTAGAACATGAAAAAAACTCACTGGCTCGCAAGGTCCAAGGCAGTATTTAACATTGCACTGGAAGATAACTCCATAAGACTCTGTGAATCTGAAAGCTTCATACACGGACTGAAGAGCGTTGCCATCGGGAGTGAACGCCGGGAAGATACCAGGGTCAACGGGGCACCTAAAAATAACCACATGTTTAATTTTATATCGAAGTTATACTAGAAATATCGAGGAACAAAATCATTCCATCTACGTACCCTTCATCGTCAATAATCTGGAAAGTGCTCTTCGAGTCCTTCGCCATCGCCACACAGCTGCGGGCGAAGATGCCATACGGAGCTGAAAAACACGAATAATATAATAAAGGAATAATTTTGAACAAATACAACTTATACTTATGGAGATGCGTGTCTCACTGTCTTCGGGGATCTCGATACGGAAGGTGAGGCGGTCGCCGATGCGTACGGTCTCCACCTCGCGCTGGCGCGCGTCCAGGATGCGGATACGCGGCGGCGGGGCCTCGGGCGCCGCCGTGATCGAAATCATCTCCGGGTCCCTATAAACGAAAACCGTTTTAAAACACCCCCAAAATTCAACACGATCACTCAATCACCATTACATTCCGATAAAAATCATAAAAATGCCATCGCGTAGGGATAAAACGCATACCAATAATATTCAACTAAATTCACTGGAACATGTTTACATTACAAAGTAGCCAACTCATTATAGTAAGTAGTGGCAATGTGGGCCGGCTCGGGCGCAGTTAAGGTACCTCATTGACAGTAATCACGATCTTTATCGTGCTTCGGGTAACCTCATTAAAATACATACAAAGTCTGGTGAAATTACGCTTACATTGCCGCACACGTCCTCGCACCATTTCTTGGTCGTGTAAACCTAATTGTTATACGTTTACAATACAGCGGCTCACTTGAATTTTAAAATACGGTTCGCATGGGAAGTTATTTGTGTACGAGTACCTACGAGACTGAATTTATATACATTACCTACATTCTGATATCGCGATAAATTTATATTGCCTACAGTACAAAATAGTTGTGATTAGGTATTTTCAGATTTTACGATATTTTTATGTCTGAGTATGTAAAACCTTCAGTAGGTTAGAAAATATTGAGAGTGGGGGTCGAAAGGATGTCCTACAGTTAAAGGATCGTAATACTAACCTGATGGGCACCATTCCAAATGTGATATTCTTCGAGCTCATGTCGTACGTGCACTTTACTTTGTAGATTTTATCCGCTTTAGTCATTACCACGCTGTGGTGCTGTAGGACGACAGTGTTGGAGTATACTCCAGTCTACAATCAAAAACCATTGTTAAACAACCAGATAAACAGACCACCTAATCAGCCTGTTTGTTTCCTTTATTAAATAAATAAAACTAGTGTTGCCTTTCATTACAAAAGAAAGGCAACACTGATATTTAACAAACCCGTGCTTTTAGCAGATTGACGCTCATTTATTTACCTTACTCGAAAAGTAACTACGACTCTCCGCTTGTCATGTTCCGTCGCCTACGGATAGCTTCGTGCTACTTTCGATACAAAATGCTCTGCATTAACGACCAAGGAACACGGAGAGCACTGAATTTGTTGCGTTCATTTGTCTGACGCGCGTCTTTAAATATCACCAGTCAGTCCGTGGTAGATAAGACTAGCTAAACACGCTTGTTTCCCGTTCGTCCGACCGGTCGATCGGTCAATCGGTCCAATGGGATTTCTTTAACACCCTTTCCCAGAGGAACAAAAGTCTCACTGGACCGATTGATCGGGCGAATTAACGGGAAACACCCCTAAACACGACGAGTGGCGTACTCGAACTCGAAGAGAGGTCTATATGCTCAGCAAAGGTTGCTTACGGAATGAAAACGATGACTGCATAAAATCACGCTTAGTGTGATGGGAGTACTCACGACGCTCTGAGTGTTGCAGTCCTGGCCGGCCATGGTAAGGTCGAGGCGGAACAGGTCGCTGTTGACCACGTCGATGTTGCACGTCTCGGAGCGGCCCAACGCGTAGATGCGCCCGTTGAACGGCTTGTTCGTCCTGACCTGAACCGCGATCCGTGTGTCCTTGCACAGCACCGAAACTGAGGAAATATCGAGACTTACCCCCTTATTCATAAAACTTAAAATAACTCTTCTAAATAAAATGTGCTTTGTCCCTCTCTTAGGAACGCAAATGTCAAAGTGACAGATAAGGACAAACGAATTTTAACGCCATTTTAGTTAAAATAGGCTTGTAGGAAGTTTATGAATACGGCCGTTAATCATTAAACAATCCAATAAAGGAGGATTCGCTTAAAAACGTGTTTATTTTTCAACACATTTTGCATCAGTTCACTTAAAAATATATATTAAATAATGTACGAAACATCATTCATTGAAATTAAGTACAAAGTTGATAAAAAAATAACATGTTCCTTTTTTTATCGGAGAGTCGTCTTAAACCAACCGTATGTAAGTGAATCCTTCACTCTTCCGAACTGAATCATAGAAAACGCGTTTTACGTTAACACACCAATCTTTTCCCCTCACTGCCTCGGAAAGCAGTCTTACAAATACTAAAAACAGAATAAAATAAATATTTAAGAACTTTAAAAAAATTGCTTGTTACCTTCAGGCGTTGTGTCTCAAAATGTATGGGAAAACTAAAATCCGACTAGCACTTGACTAACATTCTACTTGATATTACTTAACGTTATTATTACTGTAAAAAATATATATTATAATGAAATAAAGTTGTTTTGCATGTTGCACTTTCCTCGCTACAGTGACGTGAAGAGTTTTGTGTTACACACGGGTGCAAATGTGTCTTACTTCTCGTGTGTTGAAACACATGCGGTTAAAATACAACTTTGCACCCTTGTATAACAAATAACTATTGCATGGTCAGTCCGCATGTGAGGCGCGTGGATTATGGTTTATTATTATTTACCCTTAACTAACCCCAATTCAGAAATATTGCTCAATTAAACAGCTGGTAGCATAGTTACCATCGTAGCAAGTGCCAGTCTTGTCGCAGTTGGCGTCGTTTCTGGTCAAGTTGCTGGAAGGGTTATTGTCCTGCTGATGCTCGATTGTTACCGGCAGCTCGCCATTCGTGTTGCTGGGTGGCTCTAAAACAAATAGAAAAGAAAATGTTATAGGGTCTGGCTCTACATTCCGGCTAATGAGCGTTCTACAATAAAAATTACTCTCTAATAAAGCCGAACAAATGTATAAAGCGCACGTACTCGACCATTCGAACCTTTGATTAGGCTTGCTGTAAGTGCACGCCTCGTGTATCATCATAATCGAACAAGATTGCAACACCGACACAGTAAGAGTATCCTAATCAGCAAGCTAACTCCAGACACGGATCATAATCAGCTGTATTTCTACATAGTCCGTGTTCATAGCAGGAACATCATTCCAATATTTGAAATGCTGCGGTCCCAGAAGGCATTAAGCAAACGGCACGTAGGCCCATTTAGAGTACTCATAATGAAAGTTGTACTGTTAATGATACGTGTACTGTGACCGCAGCTCCGGAGCGCGGCGGTAACATGCCGGCTGCAATTACCTCGCACTGCGAACCTCACAGCGAAGGGTTATTCTAGATTTTCACACGCAATTGGAAACTACTTGGTCGCATCGACACTCGTCTGCTAGTCGTAATCCCCAGAGCGAATGCTCGTTGTTAAAACCTCATGAGTTACAACATAATATTATGTCGTTATGTGGGAAAAGTAGGTACTGTTTTGTCAACGCAATTAGCAAGCAGATGAGTCCATTACGACGGTGCATGTTTTGTCAATGCATACTTATGAACATGTACATGAAGAAACAATGCCTGCATTTTCACACGCTTTGATATATCTGAGAACAAGTTTATGAATAGCTACAATAAAGTAACTTAATGCGTCAATGTTTGTCACGTAAGTGAAGCTTTACTTAATTGAATATTTCAGTTTAATATTGAAAGTTAATAGAAGATAATCGATCCAGAAGACGATTTCTTTGGCAAACCGATATAATTATTTGATATAATAATAAAATGCTGTGCTGTGTGCTGTTCGTATTTACATTGGTAGGTGGTCATTTTATCATTCCAAAGGACGTAGGTGTACCTAGTCTTTATTTATAAAATTTCACACCGCCACGACTAAATCAAATAGACGTTGTATATGTCTTAGCTAAGTAAACGTATTCTACGTTTATATAGGAAGTTATTTGACTATCAATCTTTGCTATATAAAGGTATATAATATAAAGGTCGTTCTCGACAAATTTTTAAACAGAAATTGTTATATCGTTTTATTTAAACACATAACTAGCGTGCCAACGACATGAAGTCAAAAAAAAGACCAATAAAACTACAAACTCGCATAGAGCACTTGTCACCGTGCACGGTGACCTCGCACCTCGCCGCATAAGTCATAACCATAGCGCGTCGACGATTTTAAAGTTTTAAGTTAACGTAACCAAAGAACGTTAAAAAGTGTAATATTGAGAGCGATCGACCGCGCTAGCTAGTGCTCTCTATTTCCACTTCCAAAACTAGTATACCCTCTGGCTGCCCGGGTCTTCGTATATGTGGACATTATGCAGTTTTATTAAAATCCGTTCGGTACATGAAAGGGTCTATTCTCACTAATTCTATTATCTGTAGGTGCTATGAACTCGTTGAAACATTCATGTAGTAGGTACATACTGGGAAGAAAAATGACTAGTTCCGTTCATAGAATAAATAACAGAAGTAATGGGAATAGAGCCATGAAAGTGCCATAAACATGCTCTTAAGTTTTCGCGTTTGTGAAATATATTACTAACACAATTTGTTTTTGTGATACAAAATTTGTTTTGTGTGACCAAACATTTGTTGTTTTTACACACTTAGTTCTCAATATTCGTAAGTCATCAAAAGCCATCTAGATATGTAGATATCTAGATGGCTTTTGATGACTTACAAATATTGAGAACATATTACAAAATGAAACTTATACGAACACGAACACAAGTTTAGTTCAGTTTTTGTTGTATTGAGACGTCGATCAGAGCCCTTATAGAGCTGGTAGTTTTTGTGTGTGTTAAACTGTATTCCTTACGGATTTCACACTTGGAACAAATGGGAAGTGCTCTCAGGTTTTTGTAGTTTCGTATCGTTACAACGACACCTATTCTTTCTCACGTCACTAGCTGTCTTAATCGTGAAAACCAAAAAGGCAAAAAAACTTGATTTCTACGCTCACAGATTTCTAACTAGTCCTTTATAGCTGTAGGTACCTAATAAACATTTTTTGTGCCAGTTTAAACTCTGCTGACATGAACTACTTACTTCGTTTTTGGGGAACAAAATGAGAAGTTTCTCTGAGGAGTGCAATGGAGCGCGCAGCCGCATTAGTAATGCTTTAATAGTTCATATTTTCCTCGTCAAGTGTTAAGTTCTTCTAGTAGAAATATGCTCCAATCGGTATATGTATGGGATGCGATATAGATTATAGAGACTAAGGAATCTGACTAATCCAGCTATGTGATCTGCGGCTACATACATTATAATATTACTGTGTTGGACGTAATGGGAAACAAACTTTCAAAACAAGAACGCACGAGGATTTACCAATCGTTGGATTTTGCTTAACACATAATGTACTTTAAAATAACGACTTCAATTTAATACATCGCCAATAGCGACACTTTATTACATGATCTGCTTTCCGAGAGCGAGTGCATTGGTGACTAGGTATAGAACGTTGACAAATTTATATATTTAGTTGCTACTTAACCAAAAACTCATAAGTAGGTATAAATAAATAATATAAATAATAAAAAATGTATGGAACAGCTGGTTTTTTTTCGCGATTTGTATACAACTTAATAAGGGGACAATCTTACACAAATCGACCTAGTCCCATAAAAAGCTCAGGTAAGCTCCATGTGGTCTTCGTCATAATATCTCAAATAAATAATTTTAAAAACATTCGGTATTCAGCCTATTCGGCTACGTTTTTTACTTACTACTTATTCGGTATTAGACCGTACTATTTTGCGAACCATTCGACCGAATACCAAATAGGTAAGTACCTAGTGGTGTACCAAATCATTAAAAAAAAAATTGATAACTTGCCACACTGCTTGTTGTTTGTACCTTCCAAAGATTACGATAAACTTTTTACTGCACATACCTCTCTACACTCATGGCTCTAACGGTAGGTACAAAATTATGAAGATGGGGGAATTCGTAAACAAAAGCAACGATAAATGTAATCTTTAACCGACTTCAAAAAAAGGAGGAGGATCTCAATTCGGCTGTATTTTTTATTAAATTATATAATTATCAATTATCATCCATTAAATAAACACGGATATTATATCTTCACCACGGTGTAGATATAATATCCGTGTGCGTTTTAGCATCACTGTCCACGACACTTCATTTGATACTGAGACCAAATTTCACGGATCGCAATATGAACCCTGGTGCTAATAATTTACTTTAAAAACAAAGTTTTAACCGACTTCAATTTAGAACTCCGCCAAGCCACGAGAACATTTCCACATTTCTTTTCCAATTTACCTCATGAACTGATTTCCAAGAGCAAATGCGTCGATTATCAGAGAAGAAAACCGAATCGCTGTATGTGGGCCGATAATATTTGAGGACTTCCGCCGATTCCACAAGGATCACCTTTGGCACTTCATTAGTTGCTATTTCAACGGAATCATCAGAATCTGTGACGTACTTTTGTACTTTTAATTTCATACTTGAGGAATTCCATAAGAAATCAATTCCACTCCACACCAAATTACGATTTCCGGGTGTAAATACACAAGTTATAATAGAAAATACCAAAATCACTACACGCGTGCCTAATATAAAATAAATAAACGGCTCATAAATGACGGAGTTCTGAGGTAACAAACATTGAAAAAAAAAACATGATTAAAAAAATATACAAACGAATTGAGAACCTACTTCTTTTTTTTAAAGTCTGTTAAAAACGCTTCGTGACGTAGCGCAGTACTTAGTAAGACCTTTTCGAAGCCGACTGTTCGCACGGAGCGGTCAGCGGAGTTCGTCGGAGGCGAAGACCCGCGGCGGCACCGGGCTGCCCATTCGCAACGCCTCAATGACTTACAGAACGATCAAGAATTTCTCACGCTAACTTATTTAATTACCTAACACTAATAGAGCTGGCACTTTTATCTTTGTATACTACCTATATTATAATTCTGATTGAGGTAGGTAGGCACTAATCAGCAGCTTCTTGTAGGTACTCACACAGCTGCCATACCATGTTAAACAGCATGTTTCCCTGATTTGATTCCATAATTACCTACCCAAGAGTTGAGTTAATGAATAGGTCGGGCGGATATTCCATTTAATTTACTGGTAAGACCTGTGTAAAAAGCCGTCAAGTATCACGGTCGGAAGTTTCTGTAAGGCGATAGCGGTCCTATTCGGCATTAAAAGGGATTCTCTAGGCAATGTTACCTATACCGTGACACCGTTACGCCCGCGCGTTACCTTGTGATCAAAGTATAAATAGTATTGATATAATGACATAGGTACTCCTACCTATAATGTATGTAATGAAGGATTCAACGAAAAGAGAAGCTTGATCATCACTTTCATTATGAAGATGCAAAGCTGATTGCCGTGACATGGACTTACCTTCCCAACAAATGGCGACGATGACGTATAATACTTATTGCTCACAATTAGCTCTCGCTACTATACCACCTATGTTCGAAGTCTAGTTGCATTGCAATGACCGCACAGAGACAGCGGCCAATGACCTATAACTAAGTGATGGCAAAGCAAGGCCGGCCAAGGCCGTTATACTATCACGATTAGCGCCGCATATATCTGTTAATACTTTATTTGTATAACTTAACGATGCATGAATTGAATTACATATCGTTACTTTTATTTTAGCACCCGATAAGGTGTGTAACGTGGTTTTTAGATTTTAAGACTAAAAAATACAAACACAAATACTTTCATGTTTAGTCACTTTCTGCTATTAGACTTAAGAGTAGGAACCTCAATTTATGGTCCTCCCTGGAGTCTCGTAAACTACACCTCCATGTAAACTCGCTTAGTTATATCTCACTAAGGAAAGCTATGCCATTCTCTTCGGGAATGCCTTTTTGCGAGAAATGTCGATAAATATCTACCTACATTTAAAAAGTTTTGTTCCTTTCTGTTAATGATGTTGTTTATTTTGACTTGATTCTGTCGTTTAATGAAGTATTTTTGAGTTGGCTAAGGTAAATGAGAAAATTAATTAATTATTACTTATAATTTGGCTTCTATGGGAAAAAGATAAAAAAACATGTTTTGAATTCTGTTAAATATCAAAGTACCTATTGTCCTGCTGTAAGTATACTTTGACAAGACAAAGAATAATTCGAAAATTAAATATTTTCGTTTTGTAATGAGAGTAATGCTAATGACCGTATAAGTAGCCTTTGAATAATCTCATTATTTTGCAATGCGGGTGCAAAACTGCAAACTTAAACCTCAAAAGTTTATCTCTTGGAATAAAGTGTCTTCCGTCATGGTGGTCGAATTGATACAGACAGCGTTCCACAACTTCCACTTACGTGTCATGATTCAATTATAATAAATTTAGGGCTATTTCTGTTAGCTTTTTTAGTCTATTAGACCAAGACGAAACCGACCTCACGGGCGATGCAAAAAATCCTATTAAATTGAGTATGACCACCGTTAGAGGCGACCGTCACGGGCGCGGGCGCCGGCGCCGGCGACGGCGACGCCGATAAGTTACATCCGCACTGGCTTTGTCGCTTTTTGCATCCAATATCCGAATGCAACGTCGAAAGCGTGATACTGCACATTCCGACCCAAACTCGACTGATGGAATTATACAGATCATACCAATACGATATCACTGCACCTACTGATTGAATTTAAATAGACTGCGGCCATGCTCCACATGCAGAAGCCTTTTTGTGTCTTGTCAGTTCATTATCATTTATCTTAATGACATTGCAATTTAAAGAATAGCTCCGAATTATAAAAGCCTACGGGTAGATTTGCTATTGAGTGTAATTGCATGTCGCATTCCTTACAGTTACACTTGACTTAAGTATGCAAATGTCTAAAATAAGTATTACGTTCCCGTTCTGTATGGTATTTAGCCCTGTATGAGATTATTTTTCTTGCAGCAAGTCATTTGCAAATTAACCATTAACTCATGTCCTGACAGTTTCATTCATCGACGTTTGATAACCGCGTACGCGTAGGCTTAATTATGACTTCCATTCTAAAGGAGGAAAAGTTACAAGAAATTGAATTTGTGTGTACGTAACGGTTGATATCAAAGCGGGAGAATTTCTGAATAGTTCATTACATTGTGTGTTTTGCGTTATAATGAAGCAGGTTGGAAGCAGAAGATGGCAATCTAATGCCATAACTGCGGTTCTCGTAATGGAGTAGCTTGCTGTGCGCTCGGCGCTCAGCCTAACGTGCTATTTGCAAGCATTAACCGTAGATGTTGTTACTGCTGTTGAATCTGTCTCCGCAATATTGAGAAATTGCGGAGCTTATATTGTTTTGCATAAACACGGCCCATTAGTGACTGGGAAGTCGTAACATTCGCGGAGCCTAACAAAAGCTCGAAACGCGCACTGCTGAAGACTAGCATCGCCGTACATTGCGCTGTTTTTTTTTGTTTTTTTTTTTGTATGCGTGTACATATGTAAAGTCAATTAAACTTGTTCTTGTTATTAGGATGAAGAAGCTACGGGGAAGCTACGGCGGTCATGGGTCAGAATCCCGGGTCGTACCAGTGAGTTTTTCGGAACTTAGGTACGGAATATCATATCGTGCATACATCTGCGAAGAAATTCAAAGGCATACAGCGCGAGACTACTGCCCGTTCCCTCTCATCCATGAGAGGACGCCTGTGCCCAGCAGTGGGACGCCTGTGCCCAGCAGTGGGACGTATACTGGCGTAGGCAGGTTGATATATAATTAATTCCAAAAAAATAATCTTATCTGAAAATACACATACATTCGCTTTGCTAAATATGTATTATGCTTTCGGTTGGGAACTTCCTGATTCATTAAAACGTATTTTACGAAGCTCATGAAACTAACTTGAGCACGCTAACGAGTCGTCTCGATAATAACCTAGACATTATATTTTTGCATTAATTTTTATTTACTTCCCTTGCATATACCACCTGGCCCCTATTTCACCAACTTGACAATTGTCACCTGACAATGACAATTCTCCGTGCATTGCTGGATCCAATAGTAACCTAGCGACCACCTTAACTTCTAGTACAAGCATTGTCGGTTTCAGGTAACAATTGTCAATTTGGTGAAAAAGGGGCCTGTCAGTCCGTTTGTAGCCCTAACGTCATTTGTAAACCTGCGTTGCATTTGTTTCTACGTTTGTTAATTAATAGATAATTTACGATTCAAGGGAAGTAAAAGGGTCCTCAACACAGTCACATTCGCTTTGCGCCGTTGAAGCTTCCAATTTGAAGTCGCAAGGCAAAAATAAATGTTATACTCTCACCCTACGGGAAAAGCCATTACAGTTTATTTTTCTAAAAAACCAAACGGAGCTCATTTAACTGAAATTGGTTTATTAAGTTTTATGACTTACGTCCGAACCAAATAACAGACTTCTTCTCTCTAACTCATCCTACGTACTAAATCTTAACTGCCTATTGTAATTTTAGTGCATGGTAGTTTTACAGCAACCTAGGCACATAGCTTAACTTCATCGACTTAAACCCGTGCAAATCGATCGTATCGTTAGATATTGCACAGACGAGAGTAAGCCGAAGCCCGGCTCGCGATTCTCGCGAATAACCGCGGTATCTGCGATCGGCGCACTGCCATTGACCCAGGCCCTGGCATCGCGGCGTGAGAATATCCAAGTGTCCAGTTTGACAAAAACTACTCAACAATACCGGCAGACGGCCATTTAACGTTACACGGATTATTTATTCGATAAGGTCATGTAGGGCGAGAGCTAGAATTTATGTTTGGGTTAGAGTGTGCCTCTTTCCCCATCTAAACTTTTAAGAAAATTATTGTTGAAGTAATCACCTTTTAAATCCAATCGTCAAGCTCTATCGTACTGTGCGAGTAAAAGGCGAGCTGTTATTTGGATTGTGCAATACAAGAGAGAACTTTGCCACTATTTATTTGGACAGTTAAGGGACACTTGCCAACCAGGTTGGTTGCCTAGCTCAGCTAACTGCACGGCCTAAATCGTCGAGGCTGTCTAGCTCACACAATTCCGTTTCAATATTTAATCTGTTCATTATAGGAGCGTAAAAACTGCGATGTATTGTAAGCATTTCTCACGACTCGATAGTACGCCCGAGACTTTATTCATGTTCGCACCAGAAGAACCTCTAACAATTAACTTCCGTTGAGAATACCGTGCGCTAATGGCATAATAATTATCAAGATTTATATCGTATATTGTTTTAACTAGCTAATAATTGGCTTTTAACTTATCCTCACTAAATATTATGAATTATGATTATGACTTTAAGTGATTTTTATTTAGTATTTGACTCTAGTGCATTCTTGTTGAATACCCACTAGGCCCAAGTACTAAAAAGTAATCTTGTGTATTATTAACCTGCATAAATCAAAACACAAACATGTTTTTGTAGGTCTCATCATCAATTTGATGGCCGAGAGCTGCCTCCATCAATCATAACGCCTTTATTAGGTACGGCTGTACGTAGCTACCTACTTATTACTTAATCATAAATATTACTTATTGTTTACAGCTGTATGCATTAATAGTTAATACACATGGGTGTTTACAGTGACTATATTGTTAAGCATCTCTTTGCCACTAAGTGGCTTGCGTAGAAAAGTCAACTTATTGATAAAGCCTTTTGTAAAGCACATTAGGGTGGATTGCAAAAAAAAACATATATTTTATAATGGGTAAAGTTTCTTTGCACAATGGGAAATATATATATGGTGATAAAGTAGCTATTTGTTGGTCCTTACTCATAGCTGACTCGCCTTCTTGGTTCTTGGTACCTACAGTTAAAAAAGGAAACCACATTAATGAACCTTCAAAATAAGAGGTGTGTAAACGTTATAAGCTCAGAGCTGTGCATTATGCTTTAAACATAGTATTGTACACGTATACTCTGGTAGGTTCAATGTGCAAACATCTGAATGATTTTGTTATTGGCAAGTGTGGCATTTTACCTTTATAGGAATCATGCTTACCTGAGCATAAAATAAAATCATATGGGTAAGTTTATTCAGAATGATTGGTTGAATGATTGAAACTAGCGTAGAACGTCATCATAACAAGTAACGAACCATTTTTAAGGGCTATCTAAATGCCTCTCGAATTTGCGTCAGCGAATCTTAACGTAGACCTAGCGTGTTATTTTACTCAGCTAACAAACAAAACGTAGGCGATTTTTTTCTAATATTATAAATGCGAAAGTGTTTGTTTGTTTGCTTGTCCTTCTTTCACGTCGCAACGGAGCGTCGTATTAATGTGTTTTTTGTATGGAGATAGTTTAGAGGCTGGAGAATGACATAGGCTACTTTTTCCAGCGGGAAAACATCTAATTCCCACGGGAGAATTCAATATGTTACATTTTCTTATAACCACGCGGGCGAAGCCGCGGGCATCAGCTAGTTTATTTATATATTTAATCAACCGCATTTTATTTTATAGTTCCTTAGCGGCGGAGGGTCGCCGCTAACGCTTCTTCTTCAAGTAGGTAACTGTATCGCTCTTGACGCAGATTGCACGCGCGACAAAAACTCCACGACTGTGCGTGTTATGTGGGTTCTGTGCACCACCACACGAGACTCGCGCATTCCGCTCACAAGTAATGCCTTCACGACTACTCGACACACTTTTATTTGCCTCTAAGTAAGCGTTAGTATTCATTCTTTCACTCAGTTCAAAGTCTTTAGTTGACCAGTTCTCAAAACTATCCATTCCCAAACCCAGTGCAAGGAATGCAAGTAATAGCGTCCCACCAGCGTAGTACGAGTATTATGTACTTACGTGATACTCTCTCCGACTCTACTCGCATCTGTTTCTCACGATCTTTTATGTCATGTTTCATATGAAAGATCATGGGTATCGGTAGCCATATACTCGTGAAGTTAACTGCTTAATAGGAGTAGCTCAATCACGAGTCTACACTGCGAGTAAGAACTATATCGTGACATAAATTACTTTCGCACCTCACGGTGTCCGGGATCGGCGTGTGAAAAATACTAATGGTATCCTCATTGGCAATTTAGTAGGCATCTATTATATTATTCAGTCGTTAAAGGAAGTGTGTGATATGTTTATCTGGGGGCACGGTAGTGCCCTCGCCAAGTCGAGCAAAACAGCGGCACGGCCGTACCAATCACTCAACTTTACTGCATTTATGGATTTTTGCATACCTAAAACTATGTAGTAACTATTGTGTGATTGCCAAGTCACAAAATTTTATTTAGCTAGCAAATAAAGAATAATAAGAATGCCTGAGACTTGGTACTACCAAATATCTCACAACTTTCTGCGGTGGAAGAGTTTCGAGACTTGGCCTCTTTTTTACATGGAATGTTTTTTATGGGATGTCGATTATGCGGACAGCACAATACTTCTTGCACACGTTCACTAGAATTTTAAATGATAATGACGAGAAACCCTTAGACATTTTTACATTTTGAGTGCAGTTAGAAGTCTTGAGGTGAATGTAGGTACTTAAGCTATGGCGCGTAATGTGTGATCTCAGAACTAGTCGCAGGGAAGTAAATTGTGGTCAAGTAACGAGAGACGTCATTAGCAAGGTGGAGACAACGACGCAGGCGTCACACGCACACTATTACTGGTACTGAGTTAGCATTAGCAAGCAATAGGTAGACACTCGTCAGTATAATCAAGGCCTTCACACATCGACCGCGGGTCGAGCGCGGCGCGGCGCGGGTCGGGCGCGGTTGAAGCGGTACCGCAGGCGGGCGGCGTGTAGAGTAAAGGTACTGTTAAGCCTGCTCTATACAGTGGGCCATCACGACATCGTCCAGGACGCAACTATGCGTTAGACGGAGAAGGACATCGCCGCGCCATAAGCCATCTGGCACCATTGCCCTCTCCACTAGCAACGCTTGTCGTGGACGAAATGACATTTGTGATACTTTTTGTTGAAAAAGCTTTGTGCATACGATAAAGATGTTAACTGTTATTTCTGCCACTATCCGACATAAGAACCAAATGGTTTATAAAAAATATACCTAGTTGCAAGGATAAAAAACGGCAACTTAGAATAAACAAATCACTAATTCATGATTTTTTATTTTATTTTATTTAATATAATGATCAAGTAACGAGAGACGTCATTAGCAAGGTGGACACAACCTTTTTTTATAATTGCTATTTTTATATTTTATTTTATATATGTATATTTTCTACTTATTTTTATATACCGAAGTATGGCTGCAAAGTTCCTTACTCAAACGTCGCATGTGAGATACAATTTGTAAAGGCCAGTTCAAACGTTCAGTACGAATGTCTGATTTAGATGCCCATCACTGACTTTTGTGGTGCCCTAAATGCAGTGGCACCATATCGACATTCAATCATCAAAAGAAGCACGAAACTGACACGAAAAAAGGCCATATTAATTAACTTGCTAAACTTACTTTCGCAGAAGTTTTCGAAGTATTTCCCAATAGGCTCGCCATCGTCAATCAGGGGTCGCTCCGCGTTGAGGTAGGCTGAGGGGCCGTCGGGCAGCGTATGGTGGTCGAGGTGGTATAGCCGGCAGTTGTAGGCCGCGGAGTGCGGCGCCCCTAGGTACAGGAAGGAGCGACACAGGAACTCCGACTCGATGTCGCACGCCAGCCGGCAGGCGGCCTCAGACGTCACCTACACGAACAGGAACGGACATAATATATTAACCACGTGCATATATACTGAAAACATTTCTTTACTACAACAGTGTTTAAACGCTAGCTTCAAAAGCTTAAAATGCTGCTTTAAGTTTTAAAAAAAGGGACGCCCTACAAATCATAGCTTTCATCAAACTCTTCGTTTACAATTTAGTACAACAGAAACTTACAGACATGGTAACGATAATGTTCTGTGTTAGTTAGTAAGCTTTGATTCCCCAACGAAGTTTATTATTCATCGCAATAAATGTTTTAGCACTAGGAGTATAATCAGCTATCTGAAACACGATCGTGGCTGGATCGCCGAGTACATCTCGAGCATTACACTCGAATTGCAAGTGAAAGAATCGCCCATAGCAATTTTGCTAAAAGTTTAAACTGTTTCTTGGCCATGCAAAAACTCAGCTCGCGGCCGGGTCGTGATTGAAAATGGGGATTGTATAGTTAGAATGGTATCGTGGTATTGTTACCTGCAATTCCTTGTCAGTGTAATAGTGCAGGCCGGCATACTGCGCCACCTTGTCTTCGGCCACGCCCACTCGCGGCGCGGTGAACACCCGCTGTCCCTTGCATGCCTGCGACGCCTTCAGGCACAGGTTCTGCACGAACACGCCACACATACACAACATGCAATCATACAAATTGCGTACAATAAGAATACTTAGAGAAACATACCATTCTTATTTACACAGCGATGCGTTACGTTCTTGCATATACTTTTGCTGCTCTGTTTCAAACAGTTTATCAATGTTATACGACCGTTTCATACAAGGTGTAACAAAAATGGGGTATGAACCGATCAAGGGCTTAATAAATATCGTGTTCTGATAAGAAAAAAAAGAAAAAAAATCTGACGCGTTTTTTTTTTTATATTTCTATGGAGCTTATCGCCCCAGTCGGCCAACGCTCCATAGTAAAGTAAAAAAAAAATCGCATCAAAAAATTTTTTTTTCTGTTTTTTCTTATCAGAACGGTACCTGTTAAGCCCTTGATCGGTTCATACATTTTTGTTACACCTTGTATATGACGACATATGTATTTTTTTAATGAGATAATTATTTATTTTATTTACCTATTTATTTATTTTATTTATTTATATCAGGCAACAAGGCCCATATTACCTTAAAGACTAACATACATATCAATATAAACTTATTAATAACTACAAAACACACAATTACTGCGACGTATTGCGCCATTTCGTGGTGTCAGGTAACCCGACCGCGAAAACGTCGGAACGACTCCCTTCGGCCAAAATTCTTCCTTAGTGAAGGTCGACAGATGGTACGTTGGAAGTCTGACCACAAAGGAATTAAAATTCACGTCTTGGCGAGACTAACCTCACGACCCTCAGGATGAATCCGGTCTTCACGGCTTCAATTATGTAAGGTACATAATCTTCTCAGAGATTTACGCTACGCTATGTTTTTGGTTAATGTTGTGTCGGTCGGGTAAGATTCTATAGATGCGTAGTTACTAATACTTTCATACAACAATTACAACATAAGTTATTGTACGTACCTCGAAGTAGTCCGTGCCAGGAGTGTCGACCAACTGAACAAAGTGCTGCGCAGTACGGCGGTCGGAGTCGCTCAGGGCGCAGCGCATGCTTCCGTATTCGTACTCTGCCGATCGGCATGGGAACCGTTTCTGATACAACAATTAACAAATAACACTAAAATTATATTGTGTAGGGCAGTTACAAACATACCCGTAATCCTTCCGCAATGAGAAAATGGGTTGATAGCTCTAACATTACAGAAATGAACTCCTGCCCACATCAAATCCTACTCTGAACGCAGATACGGAAAAGGAACTTGGCGTGGGAAGCAAATTACTACGATGCCGATTCTGACTTACTCCGGTGCCCCGTTATTAAGATATTACCCTTGATAATGGCGATGACGACGAAAAGCGTTAATTCCGTGAAAAATCTTATGACATTAAACATGAAAACCATCTCACGATTCAAATTTAAAGAATGAAGAATATCTTATATAAAAAAGGTTACTTTCTATCAACAAAACGGCTCTCAGCTCAATCGTATCCGCAAAATAGCTCGAAGCAATCGCGATCCAGAACCCCCATAACTCGGATACGTTATATATTGAGTGTACTTTGTCTATATCTTGAACCGCAACTAGGGCGAAACCATAAAATATAAATTGAATAGATAAGCGTTAAAATTGCATTGCAGAGCTATGTAGACGCTGGTGGCGCCGGCAAAGGAAGTAAAATGGACTCTAAAGATGAGGTGGTACAGTAAATGATATAGTACCTCGTTGAGACAAGCCGCGAGGCAGGCTTCCTTGGTGGAGGTGTAGATGATAGTGTTGTCGAGACCCCGCAGTGACTTGCCCGGCACTCGCTCGAAGGCCCAGGGCCGCAGGCACACGCTTTCCGTGCGGACTTGCAGCTTCACCATGTAGTACGTGTTCACCGAACGCTGACAGAAACACGCCATTAATACGTGGAATGAGAAAATTTGCAACAAAAACACGTTGTTTAAGCAACAGTGATATTGGATAGTCCGTAGGCCCACTCCCAATACACCTACGTGATAAAAATGCATGGCAGCAGGTCGAGAAAGTTATGCCAAGCAAGAAAAAAAAAATTCCGATCAAAATTTGTATGGGTGGATATATTTCCGTCAACAGTTGCCAACATCGACGCCGTCTGCCAAGTACTTCCGGCCATTATTTCAGGACTGACAGACTTAGGATTTACTCTCTCTACGATTAAAGGGTTGAATGCTACCGCATGTCTCGTAGTGTTGGTACATGACGTAAATTTACCCATACAATTTTTTACCGGAAGTGAAGGATTTTCAAACTTTCAGACATTTTTTTTTCTTGCATAGCACAACTTTGTCGATCTGCTGCCATGCATTTTATCATGTTGTCATGAGACGTAGGTGTATTAGGAGTGCGCTTACGGATCAGGACCACCGCTATTACTTATATAAAAAAAGCACCCGTCCTCTACTCGTTGCAAATGAAATCAGCTAAGTTGAAAGTATTAAATAAGTAAGTGTAACTCAAGCTAATAATCGCATGCTCATGTTACATCTGCCGACGGTAAATCACGTTCACTTTATTTTCACTGAACGCAATACAGAGAATCGCGCTGTCAGCCGACGGGGAGCGGAGTATTACCGCATTTTATTTATGCTCGGGTCTGTTCATTAGGCCTGAAAACGATTAAACTGTCTCACGTATCGCTTGAACAGTTACAATGTTCTCCAGCTTAGATTATTCTACCCTGGCTGGCTGACCGATTTAATCTGAATTGTTAATCCGATCGCAGCATCGCCAGCTAATTGGCAGCGCGGGGAATGCCGGCTGCTATCTAGCTGGAGATTTATTTGACTATTACCTGGCCCTGTTTCAGACCGCATATCCCAGTAGATAGAGCACATTGTACGTGTATAACTGCGTAAAACTAATAATAATAATAAGAATTCGATCAATTGTAAGCAATCTATCACTAAGCCTCTCGCCGGTGAGCTGAAGTACCGAAGCAATTCACAGGATGTAACTATCTGCTGGATTTACAACACGTACCTTGGGACACCACCGATTCATTGCGAGAATTCACAGCAAACGGTCCGACCTTGTTCGAAATCGTCTTGCAAGAAAGTGAGATATATTACGATGAATTGGACAAACTACCTACCTACATCTATTAATATGTATAATTAAACTTACAAAAACTTAAATACACGTTACTACCTATATCAGTAGGTGACATTCAGCGGCACATGTACAGTCGAGGTCAAAGATACGTTTACACTTTTGCACCTTATTACAAGGCAATAAGTGTAAACATATCTTTGAACTCGACTGTACCTAATGTAAAGTTTGCTGTCAGGTTTTAGTTTACCTTATTTAAATGCGATAGCTACTAGCTTGTGCTACGCTATAAATACTCAGCGTACTTCGCCTGTCTAATGGGAGCGGGCCTCGGTACTACCGACAAGTAGGTACATCGGCTATATTTTAACTCGTTGTTCTCCATACCAGTGTCGGCGGAAAGCGTCTCATTTGTAAATTCCTGCTCATTGCCTTACGAAGCAAGTCTGTTGGTTTAGTTCGCTTTTAGTCTAGTAAGTATACTCGGCGGAATAATACTACCAGTCGTATAATATTGAGCCTCTCATGCTCATGTGTTAGCACTAGCTGACGTTGTTTAGGGGTAGCTAAATATTTACGTCATACGTGACATCAATATTGATATACGTAGTCAAATATGACATTCCAAAATGATTCGTATCGATATCGTACAATCTATGCTATTTTTACCGACTGCACCAGAAGGAGGGTTATGCTTTTCGAGTACGAGTATGTATATGGACCAGAAAATTCAATTTCACGGGCTGTAGTCCAAACGGCTTCATGGATTTTGGCATATGAGGTGTCGTCGGATAACTCATCATCGTGGGTCAACGCCTATAATATTTAAAAAAAAAAGTTTTTTTTATTATTCTTTTGATTTTGCTATTAGTACACTACGGCAGAGACCAGTAAGGAAGCAGTCCGGCTGCAATACGAGGCCAGGATGGCTATTACGGTCGAAAATTAAACAAGAAAATAAGATAAAAATATATTTAAGAAACATTAATGGCACCATTCATATTCGGGCATTTTTTATTGATTTCCCCGGGACATTAATATTCGTTTGTAGAATGTCTGAATTTGACTTAGGAGGAAGTGAATGTTCAGCCATTCTTTATAATCTAATTCTTAAATATCGTTATGTTATCAAATACTGGCAGCATTTATTTACATTCATCGCTGCTGAATATTTGTGTTTTCTTTCCTTTGTAGCCATCAGATTGTCTCTTTAACCATTTATATGCTTTAACCATGCTATTAAATTAGTATAGTTCTTTATTTTAACGTTGTCTTTGTTGAGTATATCGCATTATTTGGCGCAGATGGTTGAAACAAGCCAGAATCACATTCTCTAACCAATTATTAGCTTAATTTTCTTCCTTCCACGTAATGACTAATTTGTATTTTTTTAATAATCCTCGGATTTAGGTGGAAGTAAGCTATATTTAGCTAACTCCACCTCGGCTTCTAAGTGAGGAGTGCCGTCTATTTCGGAATCAGACTACCTAGTCTCAACATTTTTTTTAAAGAATTTTAATAAATCACACAAATTAAAGCCTTTTAAATCCCGCCTTAATTTAATTGCTTTTTTTTAATTCGCACAGGCTAGACCATGGGCCATACTGCCTCGTCTTGAGTATTATTTTAATTGCGTTTTTTGTTATAAACACTGCGTTTAATTATTTGCACTGACTTTTTTGCACTGTCTTACCAATCTAATTTTTTATGATAAAATTTAATTATTGTTGTTTTATAAATAATCATACTTTTAATTTAGACTCAGGCGTTTTTTTTAAACAACACTATAAAAGAATTCAGAATTTCAACAATAATCTTAACTTACGTCCACCATTTTACACAACACAATTATGAACTAAACGCAGCATTCAAACTTTTCCGCACTAACCTTGTCGCTACTTTCTGCATCGTGAGTTTCTTGGTTTCTTTATACTGCCAATAGTGCTGACCTTTTTTTCATTTTTTATTATGGGAATAATTTGCAAGAGTACCTACTTAGGCACTGGTCCCACCGCCGGCTAGTAAGCTAGAAAAGTTGGGCGAGTAGCATTACATTGCGGATCAGCGGGCGTAGCACGGTTGCCATTTTATCACTTATCGTTGTGGTAAAGACGTCCATCACGCTCTGACAAGTATGCGAGTGCGAGAGTGACGGATGCCTTATCCACAACGATAAGTGATAAAATGGCAACCGTGCTACGCCCGCTGTAAAGGTCGATTGATCACACTGTGCCTGGTCAGCACGCAATGCACCGTTACTCGCCCAACTTTTCTAGCTTACTAGCCGGCGGTGGGACCAGTGCCTTATAGTTAAAACAATTAGTCGTATGCATATTAAAAAGCATACTTTAAATAAAAATATAATTGAAATAAAATAGCGTTCAAGATGATTAATTATCTTTTTTAATTCATATACTATCTCATTGCCCTCACATCCTTCGTTTTTCTATAGGTCGGTGACGCATGATACCTACGTAATAGGAATTACATACTTACTTAATGGACAAATATTGATTCCAAGTTTAAAATCTCGCATTTTACTAGACTTCTAAAAAGTCTTCGGTATGTTCCACTTACCACTTTTTAGCGATGTTAACACATAGCATTTTTGAGAAAATGTTATTTACCTACTGGCTGAAATAAAATAGGTACCTACGTAGTCACCCGTAGGTGCAATGTCGCCGCGCCTTCATACAACCGTTTCACCAGTAAGATTTAATGTTTACAATGGCCTATTAATTATCGCGCTATATATATGAAAAATGCAATTCAAACTAACCTGAGGAGTGGCCATGGGGTTATTCGCCTGAGTGTCATTCTGCAGCAAACAGCGGGTCTCTTGCACAGGCGTCAGCGGGTTAAGGACGAAACTGAAACAACGCAATAGTGTTGAAAAACTACCAAACATTCATTGCCGCGGACGCGAATTCATGTCATGAGATTTATTCATCGTAATGCCGCGGACACGAAGTCTCTTCGTCATTTGTTTTCACATTTAGAACTAGTAATAGGTAACAGTAACAAAATAACTGTTACTCATAATACGAGTACACTTAACTTTTGGAGGACAATTCTCATTGCTTGCTGGTTCTTGGTTTATTAGAGTTTAAAAAAAACATTTATTTACGCAGTTGCCGCAGACGCACTATGCTCTCAATACAAGACTTGCGCCAAACGACGACTTTGTATAACAAATAACTATTTAATCCAGGTAAGACTAAGTACTTACGTATTTCTTTACCATGAATTAACTAGCATTAGGGGAGATGCAGCTATAATATTTACCATTATTATGTGACCAAAATGTTGAAAAAACATAAAATAATAGCTACTGAAACGTGTTTACTATAGTTCATACTAATTTCAAACAATAATTACGATTTAAAGTAATGTGAAACGGAACGTGTTTTAATCCAGCAATCAGCGTCTGGTGACGTCACTCCTGTCCAAAGTCAATCCATCAATATTTGTATGTTATGGTCCATGAACCTAGAATACTCTGGACTGGCTGTACGTGATGCCACAGTGAGGGACGGAAAGGCTCCTATGCAGCTGGCTGGCTGATGACTTGCCATAAACAACCTACTTAATTTGGACAGGTAATGGTTTATGTGCCACAACTACATACTAAATCAGTCGTGGCAAATAAAAAAAGTGGAACTATGACGAGGACAATGAATGATATTTCCCTTTCTGTCACACATCGATATTTGTATGCTACCAGCTCGCTCGCACGTGGTATTATTATAACCATAGTCTGTCCAGAGTATTCTAGGTTCATGTTATGGTCACATCGGTATTGTCGATGATTTCTCCAACGTCAACGTCAAGGAGAAGCAATTGACCGGTGACTTGGGGTTGCCAGGTTCACTCGGAACCTGTCAAAAGTCAAAACAAAACTTAGGCAACTCTATGACATCTAAGGACGAACCACGGACAAACAATTATGGCGAGTGACACACACATGAGTGACGTCACGGGAACTGTAGATCCGTTTAGGCGCGAAAGTTTAAATTGACAGTTTGTAACAGGAATTTTTGACTCAAAATTAAGTATATTATTTTAATTTTTTTATACTTTCGTAGTCTATTCTACGCGCGATTTATACAAATGAAAGCAAATTTTAAATATTGCGTCTTCCCTATTTGGGTCGACACATTTTGCGAGTAAGTTTAACTGTAATGTATAACTATAAATGGTATTAATATTGTCATATCGTCGTGGTGGTCGATTAGACTCATTAAACCGGTTTTATAAAGATGCGTTAGACCAACTATTAGATCTTATATATTAAATTAGTAACTCAGAACATTTCTTACGGATTTTTACAAAAAGGTTACGTCATTGTTAAATCTTCCAAAGTGCAGTTTCAAACAAGCGATCCATAATAAGGTATTTTTAATGATTGGACGAGACCACCACAAGCAAAGGATTTAACACCCAAAGTAATTGTAATAAATAACATATCTAACTCTAAAACAAACCAATAATTAACCATAATCGCACATTTCTATTTTGTAAAATACACAAATGTATGCGTCGGCTATTTGTATTCAGCATACAAATTGCTTCATTTTAGTTCATCAACCGGTTAAATTTCTAAGGAAAAGAATACATCTGAGTCGCGTCCTAGAATTTAAGGATTGTAATGGTGATAATTTGAAACTATTAACAACTTTACCTCGTTCTACTTTGTGTTATTGCCGTTTTAATATTTGCATGCAAAAACGGCAGTTTTTAAAGGATTACTCTCACATTTGATATTAACGCTCATTTTATAATATAAATAATACATAAATATTACTATTAGAAAGCTTGATCCAATGGACCAATTTTATGACAGAACTGGCTAATGTTTTATTTATTGAGAGCAGTATATCATATTAAATTACGAGGAGATTACTTTCCGTGCTGCTATAGTTCTGGTAAGCAGCGGCAAATAAAGCATCTTTGATAGTAACTTTAAATTCAACATTTTTGCAGTTGCCCATCGGATTATTGGTTTTGAAAGTACCTACTAAGATGCCAGACACACTAATGATTGATACTAGTTGAAGATTATAATAATAAAGTTTTCATTCAGGGGGAGGAAGTCATCAAGCGATCGTCGCTTTACATGTTGAGGATACGATTTCTTACGTGAGTGAGTGAACATGAGATTGTGTGTTGCGGCATTTTTGCTAGGACACGTGGCGCAGGCTGACGAATGCCGGGAATATACCAACGACTGTTGCCCCGGGAAGTGCCGCGGCCGGCGAGTTGCCATTGGGCTGAGCGGACAGAAAAGCGATCGCACAACCCCATCTTTACAAATCAATAAATCTGCATGCGAACAGTTTACACTTTTTTTTTTAAAGTTCCAGTAATTTGATTTACTGATCGTTATCGCAGTTTCATGATCTTAGTGCTAAAGCCATTAATGGCTTATTTACAGCTAGAGTTCGGACTAAGAATTTGCTATGTACATACATACTTACATCACATTAACATAATTTTTCCATTTAAGTAAGTTCAGGTGCCCACTAAAAACGTTACATGTAAAGTGATTGCCAAGATTCCGTAGCTCAAATAGCTTTCAGCGTGAAAAAGATTACTTATATATTTATTATACTTTACATGTAATGTAAAAAAAGGAGTCCATTTACATATACATTTTCAGACCCCTCAAGCATAAACATTTGCGGAAGTCTCATACAAAATTTCATCCCCTTGTTTAAGGGGTTGCGGGGTAAAAATTCCAAGTTTTTGGATTTTTTGCTTGAGTGTGTACTAATACTAGCTTACATACCATACTTACATACAGCTTTCTAGGACTTCAGGAAGTACCCTAAAGCTTTTGATGATCAACGTGAGTGTCTGAGTGAGTGAGTCAGTGATGAAATCGGGATTTTTTAGATATCAATAAAATCTTAAGTATAAGAACTACGTAACCGAAGCTTTATATTTTTCATAAGTTCACTATTGTCTCATATCCCGAGAATGTTGTTTATCTGATATAATCCAAACCCAAGTATGACGGTTCAAAAAAACGAGGAACTGCTTCGAGACAAGGTAGCGCGCTGCGCTTCGCTTGGCTCGTCTTGGCGTGGGCACTGACGTGCCCCCAGATCTATTTATCAACTGGAGGTTACTTATTAAAACGACAAAAAGTAGTAAAAGTTGTTACTAAAACCGATATTTTCTAAATTAACAAATAAAATAATGCCTACCTATTTCCAGGGTTCATTATACTGTGCACATTATTTAGTCTGATTCAAACCAGTCCGAATCCATTTTTTTTTTATTTCGTCTGGTCTGGTATCATTATTTCCCTTTAGGTACTGTAAGTGAAAGGATGTTATCAATTCTGTATTTTACTGTAGGTAAGTAATATATTTTGTACTAAGTAGGTAACTTATTTTCTTGAGTCTTCATCTGTAAAGTTGTTGCAGATGTACTCAACAAGTTTAGTTATTCGATTAATTCTAAAATGGTTTATTTGCAACACTATTTATTATACTTATATCATCCCGTAGACAAGTCCGCGTCTACCTTAGACGTAATTATGTAGTTTAAACACAGGAAATCGCCTCGGGATAGTGGTTACTGGTAACACTGGTACACACAATCTATCTAACCGATCGTCGAAGTTTCATTGGTCGTGCCGTGCTAGATTTTCATTAAGGTTCCACCTAGGAATACGAACACACCTAGGTTACTGCTTTTGTTAATCTTATCACTATCGTCTTGATTCGAAAAAGAAAGACACGAAATGGGATATTTTTGTGGCATGCTGGCGATGTGTCACACACATTTGGTATGTCTAATCGTGCCCCAGCAAGTACTTATATAATTTTGCTATAGCTCCTCGGAACTTTCTCCTTTTTCTTTTGTTTTCTCACATGCATTTGAACGTGTTAGATATATGTTAGCACGCTTTACTATGGCAGATGTTATACCTTTACCTTTTTACCGTAAACAAACTTTTAACACAATTGTGATAAAATATCATTATTAATAGCAACATCGTTGACATACGACGCGATGCAGTCGGCGTAGCAACTGCATGTTTTCTTATGAATTATACGACATTAAATTGGTACGCAGCGCGTTACACTTTGCTGTCGGATAACGGAGCTGTTTACCGTTCGCCTCGACATTTTGTATTTTATTTAGTTTCACAGGACCTACGAATCAGGGCAACTGTATGTTTAAGTCGATTTGTTTATAGGTTCCTAATTGGTAAGTATTTTTGAAATTCTGTTCTTCAAAAGGACAAGAAATGTTCCGTTGTTCATTTGTGGAGACCAATGCAGATCAGTGAATCATATTCGAAACCCTTTAAATACCAAAAACAGTAGGTACTACCATGGAATAAAGAATGGTACTACCATGTACCATGATTAACTAATTAACTACGGCGCTATTTGTTTGATTTCACAACCGAAGTCATAACATAAATCTTACAGGCCATTGCCTGCTCGTGACGACTTTATCCATGCACAGCTGGGGAGTCCCACCCTCTGGTGGAAGACAAAATATTTTGTAAGTGCCTAAAACAACACATTTCTCTAAATGTCTTGTTTTAGGCACTTACAAAATATTTTGTCTTTGTAGTGCTCCATCTATTTGTAGACCTCGTCCGCTGGGAATGGTCGGATCCCCCGAATCTAGTAGATTTTCATTATACGGTTAATGACAAGCCTTCACTTCGCAGTGAAGCTGAAATTCAGAACATGGATAATACAGGTACTTACAGTATGAGGTCCACCGATCGAACTTAATATCTAGTATGTACCTGAGTACTAGGTGATAAGTAACAGACAAACAGACTTATTACCGTGGATGGAGCCGGGAGCAGATTGCAGGCTCGCTGTGATCTCGCTCAGCCCGGGATTACCGCTATACTAAATGGTAGGAATTATAATAAAGTGCAGTGGACGATCAGATGACTAGGTATTGATCCGCACCCGATAAAGCGGCGCCGCGGGCGGCCGCCGCGGCAGCTGCCGTTTCGTTTATTACTCCCGATTTGTTATTAACAGCCGTGAGCTTTGTCAACATCAGTCATCATTAACGATTAGATTAAAGGTTTAGGTATGTTCCCATTTAAATGTTTTGTTTAATTTAATCGCATGTTTAAACTACTTAAACACATAAACCGGCAGTGAACTACAATCAGCGTTGTGCAGGTTTTTGCTGGAATTATTGTAATGTTGCTTTAAGTTGGCAGTGTAATTTGTCAGCTGCCATACGCGGCGCGTATAGACAGAGTGGTGGCATTCCACCAGATAGTCAATTCTCCAAAGTATCTCATCTAACGTTACTCGTTCACCAGTGTAAAATCATCGGTACGCACACATTCAGCTCAAGCTTTGATACTGCCCTCGTCCTCTGCCAGAGCAGTTATGATTACGGTGGTATAGTATGAAACAAACTGAGACGGCGACGTCCACTGCTGTTATAAACATGCCCGTAACACGCTCGCCGCAAAAACTAGCAAGCACGCTTTCATCTAAATTTTTCGCCGAATCGATTATAGTACCTGGAAAACTGAGCTTTACTTAACATCTTTCTGATTTTACCGGAAATGAGAACACCACAGGACACAAAGAAATGTGCCAAAAATTAAAAATACGTTGTACCTACTATCTCCATATCTATTTGATAAAATAACCTTAATAAAACCGTTAGCAGTATTTTTTTGAGATATCGTTACAGATCGCCGTTTTCGGAGTTACATGTCATGAAATTTTGACCTAGAATCTTGAATTTCTATTTGGTTTAAGTATATAAACGGCGGATGATTACGTTAACTTGGAAGACTTTTCACAGCTCTAAGTGACGGGCCGAACAGGAGTACTATTTCAACCCGCGCTCTCAAAAGAACCGGTCAAGTGAGAGTCTTACTCGCGCACCGAGGGTTCCGTACAAACTAGCAATTAACCTTCGTTACCCGACTGCCGAAGGAGAGGAGGGTTATGTTTTTTTAATAATTATTTTCTCGCCTTTATCAAGTAACTTTGACTGAGTTAAGTGTGAAACTGCCAAATATTTAACCCAACACAACAGAATTCAATTTCGAACATCGAACTACCAAGACAACTGGATCCCGATTTTTTTTGACCTGCTGTTGAAATATGGCTGTCCCAACCCCATTAATTTTAGAAAAATCTTAACATCGCGAAGTAGGAATGGGGTCAGCGCCATCTATCGGCCGCATTTGGTACTAACGTGCAAGGGCAATCAGCTTAGTATGTGTAATGTGTATATATATTAAATATATATATATAATAGGGGACAATCTTACACAAATCGACCTAGTCCCAAACTAAGCAAAGCTTGACCTATGGGTACTAGACGACGATAAACATACTTATATAGATAAATAAATACTTAAATACATAGAAATCATCCATGACTCAGGAACAAATATTCGTGCTCATCACACAAATAAATTCCCTTACCAGGATTCGAACCCGGGACCTCTTGCTTCGTAGGCAGGGTCACTACCAACTAGGCTAAAGCGGTCGTCACGTATCGTCGTGTATGTTGGTGTTTTAGCGATTATTGTTTATCACGTTAACCGATCTCGTTTTTTTTCTTATTTGAAAGAGTACTTATAGTCTTATAGGAATTTCAAAACAAAAAATACATATAAAGTTGACTAAATTGCAAACTTAACTATCGGAAATGATTTTTGAAAATAAAACAAAAATCACGCTAGATACAGAAACAGTTATACTTTTCCAGTAATATTTATGTTTATCTTAATCACAACACAAGTAATAATTTCAAATTTTTCGCCTGGTTAACTTCGGAGATAAGGGGGGTATGGTATTTTTATTATATTACAGACTCACAATTAAGTATATGCTTACTTATTTTTTTTTATTGTTGACAAGATATGATCCAATAAAGATAATAATTTATATATTTAAACTTTATTGCACAAAAGAAAACTTATCGTACAAAAGGCGGACTTAATGCCAAATGGCGTTCTCTACCAGTCAAACCTTAAGGCAAAGCGGAAAAGATTGGAATAATATAAATTAAGTACACCTCCACTTAAAATGCCATAATATCCGTTTAATATCTTTATCGTTTTTAAATGTCTCATGTAAACTGTTTATAAAATCAGCGTTAACAATCACTGTTTCACAGAAGATAAAACAATTAAAACATCAATTAGCAGAATCGAACAGTACTTCGGTGTTCACAAACCATCCGAAACATTTGCAACGGTTACGGGTAGCGGTCGTAAAGATATAATCTGTTCCTGACAGCATCAGATTATCAAGAGATTGGGGGTCATGATCCTAAAATTTTTTTTGTATCAATCATACGAGTACAAACGCAGCAGGATCAATACCTTTTTCGCTACAGGACCACCCCGGTCTGAAGCTTGATTTTCACGAACGGGTGGACATCGTTCGCTTTCACTGTTCCCACTGCTGCTTGTTTTGAAACCTGACTGTTGCTTTAATAGGACGAACCCAACAAAGCGGTAGGGAAGCAGCCTGGGAAAAACAGCGCGAACGGCCACGCATGGCTATGCCCGCTATAGCTACTTACTCTATTTTCTCTAGGTCACTTCTTTGGGATATGGCGCAAGTAACAATGATAGATTAGGTCGAGAAAGTTCCACGTCGTTAATTGAATAGGTACTGAATTGATTTTCGATCGATCCCGTTCGAATTGGTTTCGAGGAATCTAACGAGCGTTGTAATACTGTTACACGTTTCGCTTCAGATTAATGCAATTATTTTTTTGCTGGTTTGCGACTGTTGTTCCCCGCGATGCGACTTGCATAGCTATTGAATGCTCACATATCTGACTATTGTTGGATCGCAGTTATATATTTTTCAGAACAAAGGTAAGTGAACAAGTTATTTGATACGATAGTTATACAAAGTATGCCAGTCTGTGGAGTCACATTATGATGAAGAACAATTCTAACTCTAATATTATTATAAACGTGCAAGGCCGATGTTTGTAGCTCTTAATCGCAAAAACTACTAAACGTACTTTGTCGAAACTTTCCGCAATGAAGTTCGGTCATCAGAAAAGGACAAAGGGCTAAAATTTATAATAATATACATTACTTATAGCCTAATATACGTTTTTTTTCGCCAACCCTTTAAGTTAAATATTTTCATTAACTAAATAAGATATTTAAAAAATACATCCATTAAACCGTGCAAATCGAGCCTCTATTTGTATCTCCTACCCTATTTAAGATTTAAAACGGTTTATATACTATTTACAATACTACATAGATGACTATATATTAAGCACCAAAGTAGAAAAAAATACAAATGATGCTGCACTACTAATGATGGAGCAGGTCGCTAGTAATACTATAGTAATGAAAACTGAAGAGAAATGCAATAATCTATTGAAAACGTATGCGATCACTTTTACTGTTATCCAATTTGGAGCGCGGCGAGGTTGGTTTCCGCTTTTACACGGTTTGTTGCCAACGGTTCTTGAGGCACATTGTTATTAGCCAAGAGCGTGTCATTGGAATGCCTGAACCGCGGAGGACGTGCGGCAGTGTGGCACACATTCCGACCTTAGCGACCAACCAATGGCCGCATCTCATTTACCCATATACATATTTTTTTATAATTCGACGTGTTCCTTATCATGCCCGATTCTTATAGTGTGTGTATTTGTTAATCCTACAGGTATATCAATGACTGAGATATTCAATAATCTATTATCTGAGCGTTTCTCAAAAAAAATGCGACTATTATGAATTGTACTTCTAGGAATTTTATGTTAACTATTTCCACTCAGAATCAGGAGCTCTTTCGACCCTGGTAGGACAAAAAACTGTCCCAAAGATATTTTTCCTATTGTGTTACCATTTACCATACACTTTGTATGGTGGTAACACAATAGGAAAGTTCAAAAATGTATGAACATTTTGGGACACTTTTTTTCTCCTAGTGGGATGGAAAGTCATCGTGATTTTGAGTAGAAATAACATAAAAGTTGCAGAAAATCTCCGAAAAAATGTAGTGGCATTTTTTTTGAGAAACGCTCATCTATTAGTATTAATATTATGTTAATTATGTCAAAAAATGATAACAAATAAACCAATTATTAATCTAAAGGCAGAATACAAACTTTTGTAATGGAAGTTGTATGAACTTTACCATTAGCTTTTTTAACTTCAAGCGCTCTGACTTCGCCATCATGACCTGGAAAGGTTTTAGTTACTTTGAAATGCAGATAAGTTGCGGGTCAATCAGCTCATAATAAATAAATATAAAAACTGCAAATATTAAAATGATACTTAGATCATTCCTTTACGTTTAACTTCAGAAAACTAGACCTTAGTAATCATAAGTAAATGATGTAGTACATTCACTATGCGGCCTGACCACAAATGCAGATAATGTGGCGCCAATGCAGGCATTCATACCACAAACTAAAATAATCTATAATAATCTATACAAGTCTCACACACCATATATTCGCCGAGTTCGCGTTTTCGGATACGAGCTGGCTGACGTTACTGATGGGAGTGATGCTCAGTGAATTAGTGAACATTCACGTTCGTCCGATCTGTTATCTGAGACATTTGGGTTAGGGTCGTGTCCGAATCTCTGACACGTCAGTTTTTTTTATATTTTCGTGATCGGCAGTTAAAGAATGACGAATCATGGCTTTGATCAGATGTGATGCGTTTTGTTCGATTAGAGATTAGTCTCACTGGGTCAGAGCAAGAGGTCGACGGTCTGTTGCTAATGGTTCAATTATTTAATTGAATATCACAACCTAAAATCTCTAATACGAATTGAAAGTAACAATTATAAACACCATAATAATGACAGTCGATAAATAACGAACCGTTTAAAATTGCTTACGCTTCTCAACCGATCGCGTCAACAGTTAAAATTAATTATTATTGCTCCAACTTTTTACATTAATACACTCGAGATAACGATTCAGTTTTCTTCTTGAAGCTATATTTATCTTATCTTGGCAACCCGCATAGATATTTATTTTAATAAGTGTTTACTTGCATACTTATTTACGATAGGTGTATATTATCTTGGTAGATGGTATGTACGAGTAAGTATTGGCTATTTTATTATTCCGGGGTTATATCCGAACGTGCATGCGAGCTGAGAATTAGAGCATTTAACTAACGCTAGCGCCATGCTAGCACTTGATTAAATTCCAGACATTATGGTATCATTGCATATAGTGCTGAGTGCGGGGCTAAATAGAGTAATTTACATCTGACACGATTTCACAGTAAAATGGAAATTGTAGGTATACACCAGTGCCTACGCACTCTGCGGTGGTATGCATAATAAGAATACTATCAACCTTCTAAAATATTAAGAAAGGCAACGTCCTCTGCCTCTCTGGTGCCTTCTTCATTGTGGTTCATGATTTGGGCCATCTCTCCTTAGATAAATAAATAAAATTTTGGCTTGATTTTTTATATTCCATACCTTCATTTTTTTATTTGCGATCACTTAGCTGTCCGTCTGTCACATGCAGCTTTTACAGTACACAGCCCGTAAGTAAGTAAGAGCGGATTGCACCCAAACGTCTGTAATCGTAAGCGCGTCCGAATCTATGGAATGTTTGACATGCTTCTATGGAATGACTGCTTCCGGCGCCATATTTAACGTTGATCGGTCTGTTACCGTAAGTCGGTAAAACCCGCTCTAACTAAGTACGAGTACTAACCTGAAAGAAGCAGCGAGGCAGTCAGGCTCCTCGCGACACCAGCCCTGGCACTCGTACAGGGAGAGATTGCGCACCGTGTAGTACGCTGTGCCCGTGAAGTCGACATCTGTGAGCTTCTCGAACGCGATCCGGCCTGTCGACAAACTCCCATTGGTTAACGAATTTATCAACAAGGCTCATCGTATTTCATCGCCAAGTACCTACGCAAAACGACGCACAGTGAGGTGCGGAGAAACGTTGCCATACATAGATGTTTGTTTGCAGTTACTGAATGTTTGTGGATTTTAGAGATTACAGACTGGTCAAAATAAAATAAGAAATTCGCCTGTGTTTTAGTAATAATAATATACTTTCTTACCTAAAATGCTTCAAAACGATCAAGTCCGGATTCTAGTCAAGTATGCTTATTTGAGAATATAATCATACAAATAGTTCGTTTCTACTTGCCGGAAAGTGTAATTAAGACCTCCGCCTAGTCTTGGGTGCGGCTTAAGATAGATCACTATGTTTTAATTAATCACTATTAGGTACTTATTACAGGATGCTATTCTTAACTTGTTTTCAGGTCACCTCACCCGTCAACCCAAGTATACATATCTTGATGCCTATAATATATTGCTATATGTACTATAATAATGGGATAGTAAACAAACATCATCTATCGTTTCGTTCGTCGGAGAGTAAGTAAATCGGACTCGGGCTGAAGAATAGGTACTCAATGAGCACGATAGAAGCCTGCAGGGCGAGCAGCACCAACCGCGCCAACCGCAGCGCTTCACCCCTCATCCTGCCGAGTCACCTCCTGGGAACAACGTTAATAGGTACTCACTGAGCACGAAAGAAGCCTGCAGGGCGAGCAGCACCAACCGGGCCAACCGCAGCGCTTCAACCCTCATCCTGCCGAGTCACCTCCTGGGAACAACGTTAATAGGTACTCACTGAGCACGAAAGAAGCCTGCAGGGCGAGCAGCACCAACCGCGCCAACCGCAGCGCTTCACCCCTCATCCTGTCGAGTCACCTCCTGGGAACAACGTTAATAGGTACTCACTGAGCACGAAAGAAGCCTGCAGGGCGAGCAGCACCAACCGGGCCAACCGCAGCGCTTCAACCCTCATCCTGCCGAGTCACCTCCTGGGAACAACGCTAATAGGTACTCACTGAGCACGAAAGAAGCCTGCAGGGCGAGCAGCACTAACCGCGCCAACCGCAGCGCTTCACCCCTCATCCTGCCGAGTCACCTCCTGGGAACAACGTTAATAGGTACTCACTGAGCACGAAAGAAGCCTGCAGGGCGAGCAGCACCAACCGGGCCAACCGCAGCGCTTCAACCCTCATCCTGCCGAGTCACCTCCTGGGAACAACGTTAATAGGTACTCACTGAGCACGAAAGAAGCCTGCAGGGCGAGCAGCACCAACCGCGCCAACCGCAGCGCTTCAACCCTCATCCTGCCGAGTCACCTCCTGGGAACAACGCTAATAGGTACTCACTGAGCACGAAAGAAGCCTGCAGGGCGAGCAGCACTAACCGCGCCAACCGCAGCGCTTCACCCCTCATCCTGCCGAGTCACCTCCTGGGAACAACGTTAATAGGTACTCACTGAGCACGAAAGAAGCCTGCAGGGCGAGCAGCACCAACCGGGCCAACCGCAGCGCTTCAACCCTCATCCTGCCGAGTCACCTCCTGGGAACAACGTTAATAGGTACTCACTGAGCACGAAAGAAGCCTGCAGGGCGAGCAGCACCAACCGCGCCAACCGCAGCGCTTCACCCCTCATCCTGCCGAGTCACCTCCTGGGAACAACGTTAATAGGTACTCACTGAGCACGAAAGAAGCCTGCAGGGCGAGCAGCACCAACCGGACCAACCGCAGCGCTTCAACCCTCATCCTGCCGAGTCACCTCCTGGGAACAACGCTAATAGGTACTCACTGAGCACAAAAGGAGCCTGCAGGGTGAGCAGCACCAACCGCCCCAACCGCAGCACTTCACCCCTCATCCTGCCGAGTCACCTCCTGGGAACAACGTTAGTAGGTACTCACTGAGCACGAAAGAAGCCTGCAGGGCGAGCAGCACCAACCGCGCCAACCGCAGCGCTTCACCCCTCATCCTGCCGAGTCACCTCCTGGGAACAACGTTAATCATTTAACATTAATCATTTAAATCAAATAACATTTAATACTTAAGTTAAATAGTCCAAAACATATTGAGTTAGGGTGAGTTGCACCAAATAGATTGAAGAGTGAATGTAATAAAATCGAATTATACAATAAAACATAGCAAAAGTATCGTCGGTCGTCTTTAAAAGAATAAGACGAAGAATCAATAAAAAATCTCGGTAGAAAGTCGAGCAAAAAGTTCATACTACGTTCGGCATATTTCTGATCCGAAGCTCACCGTCCCAATTCCTTAACTCGTGTGTACAATGCGGCAGTATTGTTATCATATACAATGAATAAAAGCGAAAGGCCATGTCTGCTGTTCAGAGCAAGTATGTCTCCTATTGGAATAACATTTTAAAATTAATATTTAGGTAAGTAATAATTTTAACATTTATATTTCAATGATCAAAAAACATTTATAAATCTAGTTAGTAATTTTGGTAAGCACCTACGACGACGGCCACGACAGATGCATTAACTTATAAAAATATAAGCGATACAATAGATAAGTATACTTAGTTGATTAGGTTGTAAAGTATCAATTTGTAGAGGAAAATACGAATTCACGTTTTTTTTTCCTGTTCCAGCGCCCCACGCTTTTACAATTAAATATTATAATTAAAAGCACATAGTTTACACTTCAGCCCAGAAATAGAGAACTTGAGCGATACATTTTGTTTTTACGTGCATTTATAAAAGCGTGTTTTTCTAGTGTTTTTTAAACGATTAATTTAAAAATACATCAGTGAATGTGTCAAAGAAATGACAAAGGTGAAGAGCATTGTTTATAGGGCGAGGCGTGCGAGCGAGGCACGCATCACCGCCGCCACATTAGGTTGATGTTGATGCGGCCGCCCATCACCGGCTGAAATTCGCTTCCGGTGATTTGCAACTCGAATGCGGGTCAAGATCACCGCGGTCCTAAGCACGAAAGCTAATAGGAAAGTCAGTGACACGAATTTTCATTTACTTTTTGCATCGCAATATCGCTTTCACTAGTCTTTTTATTAAGCCGAATGAATGATCATTTGTAAACGTGAAAGTAAGGCGATTGTTGTATGTACTATCTATTTAGAAACGAAATGAAACATTCTTATACATAGTTAATGATTTGGAGAGCTTTCCACTATTCTATAACGTTATGCACGATCTAATATGTTCAATAGGCAGGATAAATTGAGTAGTACATTGTGAACCATTGAATACTGTATTTGAGACGTTCTTTATACTGGAGCAATCGATCAGAAATCCTCATTTCACAATACAATAACAAAATATAATAAATAAACTACGCACTTAACGCTAGGCAAATCAATCACAATGCAAAAATACTTTTCCCCTCACTGCCTCGGAAAGCCGTCTTTTATCCATTAAAACTAGTGGACAAAAACGCATTTTATCCACTAGTGGGGAAAGTAGTTTGACCTTGGAGCGTGTTTAAGTAGCTTTTGACAGACTATAACAAAAATGATGTATTTCTGTTGCCGCTATAACAACAAATACTAAAAAACAGAATAAAATAAATATATAAGAACTTTAAAAAAATTGCTTGTTGCAGGCAGATCAGGCGCTGGGTCTCAAAATGTATGGGAAAACTATAATCCGACTCGCACTTGACTAAAATTCTACTTAATATTACACGTCTTTCCCGCTCACGGGACAATGACGTCCCGGACCTTTGGGAGGCGTGCGTGGAGCTAGGTACCTACAAAGTACCAACTGAGCCAACACGTAGAGGCCCTTTTGACAATTTAATAAAATGCAAGGAGTACACCGAGCGGATGCTGTCCCTGCCCGTGTCATGGGACGCACACAGGGACAGCACCCGCTGAGGAGTTTAGGGCCAATAGGCCTGGCCTAGGATGGTTGATGGAATCTAAATGAAACGGGTTATTGGGTGAAAATGATGGACTAGTGGCTGGGCTATTGGGTGAAACATCGGACGCCTGCCTAATAAAACTGTCTCACTTTTTATCTCTGGCAGACGGTGACTCGCCAACTGCTAGATGGGCCCCTATTAATAGCGACATTAAAAAATGGCCTAAGGGCAACACCGATATATTACACGTTATTATTACTGTTAAAAAAGATTTAAAAAATATTATTATTTAAACTAAATAAAGCATGTTGCACTTTCCTCGCTACAGTGAGGTGAATAGTTTTGTGTTACACACGGGTGCAAATGTATTTTACTTCTCGTGTGTTGAAACACTCGCTACGCTCAGGACTATATCATCATATAGCATCCTTTCGCTTGCTCGTGTTTTAATTCCACACTCGCGGGTAAAATACAACTCTATCTAAGTTCATATATTCAATATCTCAGTTCAGGAAATAGATTAAAGACCTTTTTATTAATGGCTTAACTTTCCGTTCTGTTGGATTTAGGAATTTTAGGACCAAGCTCCATACAAAGTTGCCCATGGTCATTTTACTGATCATTTTACAACATGACCTTGAGTTTACAGTGTTGCAACACTGATCTAAGCAGCTTGTCAAGTATTTAACAGCAGAGATCCGTTCACATAAACATACCCTTAGATACAATTTATGATAGCGTTCCTAACGCAAACTTGACATTTTCACGCCTTGTAGGGGCCGATCGGCGTGCCGGAAGCCACTGAAACAGTTAGCTCGCCTCTAACACCAGCCCCGGTTTAGCCGAGATATTCTCCCAGCGTAACCTTACACACCGTATCGATATACATTCGCACTAACACAGATACACCTAATTGCAGTCGGCTATTCTTTCCAGAATGGCACACATATTCCGGGTCAATTGCGTTATTCAGCTCCGCTCTAATGGAAAGTTATTTGTTAAATATACTTGAAAGACTTAGGTTATTGATATCGTTTTATAATTAAATCAATATTTTAGTCATAAGTAATAAGAATATACCTACGTATAACTAGTAGACGATTATTTTCATAGGCACACAATTCAATAGGGAGGGGGATAACATAAAATAATAATAGACCATACTTATAGTTTAGTTGAGTGGCCAGCACAGTTCTAGCTCAGCACGGCTACGGCTATCAAGAGACGGCGCGCGAGCTCTCTCGATTTTTCTCGCACTCTTCGTCTCTGTCTTATTAGAAAACTTAGAAAGAGAGGTATAGTGCGAGAAAAATCGAGAGAGCTCGCGCACCGTCTTGTGATAGCCGTGCAGGATACAGCACATTTGTGGCATCCTATCACTCACACAATAATAAAAAAGAGGGATTCCCTTCTTCCATAGCTAGGTTGGAAGATGGGAATCACTTCTTATTATTGTGTGTTTGTTTACTTCTACAGGTTGTAAAATGGGACTCAAAATAGATAATCAATTATATTCCCACTATCCATCCTGAGGCAGGTTGGAAGATGGCACTATGATTTCCCAAGGTTGGAAGATGGGCATCATTCAACCTATATTATGCAGTAACACAATATTGATTAATTTAAATATCTAGGTAGGTACTATGTATATTGTATAGTATATGCAGAATATCCTTAACTGTGCTTGTTCATGATACTAAAATAAGTGTATTCAGTCAAACAACTAAGTGCAGCGTTCAATTTAACGCATATAAAGAAATCTAAGGTAATAAAACCACCTCATAAAAACGCAACCTACTGCTAAAGCAACAGCAGTAGAATTCTGTAAAAACGTTATGTTACGAAACATACATCAATAAAACAAACTTCCCATTAGCGAGGCCATTTTGAAATCAATTCGAATGCTAGTTATTAATCGCGCTACATCTCGGCACATTAAAGCTGTGTGAACAAACGAGATAAATATTATAATGACAAACGGGACGGGGGAAGCAGTTAAACTCCGAACGGCACCAAAACGGTAACTGCGTATGCCGTATGCAGATCGCAATTAACGTAGAAGAACACGGTGACGTGATTCATATGTCACATAATGATTGTAACAGTTATATCACGATGCGCAAGAGCGTATCGCGGAGGCGCGCAGTGCAATCACCGCTCACAAGATGCGTACACAAATAGCCCAATTTAACGGTTAAACCTACTTTACTTCGTTCTTACCGCTTCGGACGTCGCCGGTAGATCATAACCATAGTTTACTTACGAAAACTTAAAAACATTTCCACGTTGTAACAGTGAACTAGAGCGTCATGTTAACAACGTAATGGCACTTGAATATCGTAATGATATGCCACTGTAATGTAATTTAATTACTTCACACGGCTTTTTGTCGTCTTCGCGTTCTGTGTAAGTATTACGATTTATGATAATGGAATCTTTCAAGTAGGTACGAGTAGGTATGCAAGAAAACCATCGAAAAAATACTGGACTATGCAGTGCATCGGACAATGCTGCATATTTTATTTAATATCCCGAAGAATATCATCGTATCGAATCGAGTAATTAATGTGACCGTATATTATGCATCGGGCAGATTTCATTAAACACACAATAGCTTCACGTTCCCATGCCGCCTCCAAATGGATTAGTAGCTAGTAATTTCAATATGGATGCGCTACTATCTGACCTGTGTAATTATTTACCACGCTGCTTTGTACAATGAAATTACAGTTCATATTTCCTGTTACCTGCGCCTGCCTACACTTACTCACGGTGAGGCTACGTCTTAATGCTATGTGAAAGGGTTATCAAGTCGTATTCTGTCCCACACAATGGAACTGCTAAACAAGAAATAAAATTACTTTGCAATTGCAACGAGGCATGCCCATCCATTATTCTGCCTTATTTGTCAGCGAATAAGTGTCGTTGAAGATGTTGTAGCTGACGTATATGTTTAATAAAATAGAAAGCAGTGCCTGCCTGACCCAAAATCCTGAACTGACAAATCATCTCTGTAATTAGTGACCGTGACTGTCGCTGGCGATCGCGCTCATAGAGGTAGCAAGCCACAACAAGCTTCCAGTATACCACAAATTGCTCATTCATTTATTTAGTCGGCGACCAATTAATTTAATGATGGCTCTCCTGTTTCTACTTATAATTCCACCGGCTAGTTTTACCTGTCTGTTCACACTTTTGTTATACCAAGGAGTCTAGATTGATTTATGAGTACATAAGGAGTAAGTACAGTGTACATCACTGTAGTCGTACATTAATTAGGCTGCTGAATTAGACACAACTAACCAAACTGCTAACGAGGTGCTGAACTATCACAGCCTGGCCATTAAAATGTGTGACGAATGGAAATGGAAAAAAATGCCTGAAAATATTTCAGGTAGGTGGTATAAGGCACGACACAGTGTATTTATTTCGTGGTTAATTTTACACCGATGTATAAATAAATAATTTATACATATTTTATCTCTTCTCTTCATCAATATTTACCTTGTCGACTTTAAAACCCAGTGAGGAGACAGGTGCACTAACAATCGTGTTACCCGTATGGTAATTGTGGTAATTTAATTGAGTGAATCCGTCAAATGGACACACCCCCACCCATCGAGTTTAATAGAAATGACTACCGCTAGGCTCATTTAGTTGGATTCACCGAAATCTTTAAAATTCTGTTATGGAGATCATTGGGATCGTTCCTATAAAATGTCCACGACAGCGCCCCTGCTCGTCTATCGTGAGACGGCCGCGACATAGGCTCGATTTTTCTCGCACTATACCTCTTGTCCTAAGTGTTCTAATAATTGAGAGGCAGAAAGTGCGAGGAAAATCGAGAGAGCTCGCTCGCCGTCGCGTGATAGCCGTGCTGATAAGTAAACAACATAACACCTATCTAAGAACCACCACTCATGAACTAGAAACGCATTACTGAAAACCGAATCGAAATCGGTCAAACAAACAGAAAAAAATATCCTCTCACCTCAGACCAAGAAAAAAGACAAACGGAGCGTTACGAACATTCTAGTGAAGCCAACCGGTTTTCAACCAAGCCCCATAAGTTTAGCACACGCTAAACAAATTAAATCGCACAAAACTCGAAGTAATGATCTTGACAGCATTGCGATACGTGCTGAAGAGTTTTTTGCAATTTTGTTTGTATATGTGTGCGTGAGCGTGTGCTAAACTTGATGTAGCTTGGTTTTGTTTGTATGTGGTTTGGCTTCACTTGACTGTTCGTAACGCTCCGTCTGTCTTTTTTCTTGGTCTGAGCCTCTCACCAGTCTCAGCCTCCGTCGTTGGTAATGTTGGGTTTCATTAAGCATTTAATTAATACAAAGCTAGCAATTGTCATTCCGGTCTAGAATAGCGCTTTGTTGGAAGTAATGACTTGTTGAGTGAAAAATGTTTTTTTTTTTTTTTTAATAGGTACCTACTAATAATGACTGGTGGAGGTTTTTCGAAAATTACCAATGTAAAATACCACTTTTATTTAGGTACTTAACGACTAGGATGAAAGGTGTTATTTTTTAGGGTTCCGTAGTTTCTAATTTAAATATAATCGATTTAAAGTCACAGACACGGAAAAACAAACTTAATTAGAACAAGATGACTGATACCGATTCGATTACTGTATGAGGCGTGTGTGTAAATTTTATATATGAATGATCGTTTTTAGGGTTCCGTAGTCAACAAGGAACCATTATAGTTTCGCCATGTCCACCTGGCCGTCCGTCCGTCCGTCCGCTTTTAAAGAGCTGTGACTGCGACTTTGTAAATCTTACCGGGCATACAATATTCGATTTTGTTTCTATGTAGTCTGTAATATCCGGTCTAAATCTAGGATAGACCATAAAGTAGATATATACTTCAGCCTCTAATATGTAAAAAATATCAAATCAAGCGAGCGTGTTTGATAAAACACTAATTTATATAATTGGTGCTACAATCGGTACAAACAAATGTTTTGTGCCATACCAATGGCGCCGACATCGGCACGATAATTATCGCACCGTTCGTGGCGAGCGCGAGAATGTTGAGTCGCACCGTATGTCACAGTCGCAGCGGCGTACAATGGGCCGAACTTGACCGCGGTAACGGCACCGCGCGGGCGCACGCCGCAAGACAATGCCGAGCGTACCAACACCGGCAGGTTGCTCGTCTGACCCAATTATCTTCACAACTGGGCCATATATCTTTTCGAATGCGTGTGAAATTTTCGCGTCGTACTGCTACATGCTACTTTCACATTACTGACGATTTAATATACGAGTACCTAGATGAGAATTGTAATTTAGTTTCCATGCCGAAAACGACCTTCACGTCTATCATGCGACGGCCACGACATACTGTCGATTTTTCTCGCACTATCTCTTGTTTTAAGTGTTCTAATAAGAAAGAGACCGAAAGTGCGAGAAAAATCGAGAGAGCTCGCGCGCCGTCGCATGATAGCCGTGCTGGTTGATAATCGATAGGCTTAGTATTTCCCGATTGTTTGGAATTAACCATAGAGGCCCATTTTACTATCATTACAAGTTCTGAAATAAGCAGATCATTGTTATGTTTTGTTTAATTGGCAGCCTACGCGACTATGATTGACGAGGAAGTATTTAGTTTAGAATAACTTAAGGTACAAACCCAAACCAGTGATAAAACCGCTTTCCATACAAAAATAAATGCAGCCAGTGTAGCAGTTTTAACAATTTACAATAGAAGTAGTCTAGTACGAAAAAGTAAGGAGAGAAAAAATTACAATTTTGGAAATAATTTAGCTTATCAATTACCTAAATAGTTACCCAGCGATAAAATCCGACAAAATTTCAGACATCGAAAAAATGATAAATTAACTAGTTTCTGGAAAGTCAGAAAAACTATTAATAAATATTTTTGTCTTTATTTTGGTTAATTTACATTTGCTCTATAATATTCAAGATAAATCTTACAAAAAAAGAAAATGCATGCTTTATTTAAGTCTACATAATTACTTCCGGGTGGAAAGTTTGTCAAATTCTTGAATAAATCATTTTAGCATAACATTTTAAAATGGAATCAACAAAAAAAACGCTATTATAAATTAATTTTGCCTGGGAGTATGAAGTAAGTTTGTGCAACACGCGATGATCGTTTTCTAATTTTAACCTGCAGTTTTTCGCACATTTATAAATAGCTAGCCTCTGCCAGCTATCCCAGTCCAGCATTACGACATTGCCCCTGCATTCCTCTCGTGAACTGTATAATTAAATGCATTTATTCGTTTCTTCGGGATGGTGTGGTTATCTAGAAGCCTCGGTCAGAATGCAGGGCTGTTATTCGCTACGCGTTAATGCGGCTCACCCCTCCGGTCACCCGTCACGAAGCTAGACCTCTACCTACGCTTAGTTGCTACGCATCGCGGTGTCAAGATATATTTGTGGGTGAGCGTTGAGGTGAGCTTAAAACAAGTTACAGAATAGGGGGCAGGCCGCGGAGCGCCGGTCGCCGAGAGCCCGCCAGTGGCGCAAGTGCGAGTCTAACGCGTTGTGCATTAACGTTTTTCCATTCATAAATTAAAGTATATAATATATAATAATAACCAATAACCCTTGTTCCAGATTTTAATCCCTATCCATGGGGCACATGAGGGGCTAGGACTAGACTAGTGTTTGTGTGTGTTTTTTATAGACTAAATTGACTACTCGTACACGTACTTACACACAGTCCACCCGAAAGCTCAGCAAGTTAATTAATTAACTAACTTAACTTTATTAAACTCTAGAAGAAAAAATGCCGTACATGGGTAAGTTATTTAAAACAACAATTAAACGAGACGTAAGTTGTCTGCGATTGCCTTCTTTTTCAGTTGGGTGTTGGTCATAAGACGAGAGGTTTGTATATGTTTAGGAACTACACGCATTATACTAGCAGCTTCAACAAAAAAATCATTCCCTTCGGCTGATGTAGAAGAAATTTAATCCGTCTTCTTACACTTAAAAAAATATTGGTAGTAATTTGTTGGTATCTGATATATGTAAGTAAGCACACCGTACAAAAATGCATTTTGATTGTCTTTTGTAACACATCTTTGGAGTATATCAGTTGCCCAGCCTGACGGAAAGAGTGGTAAGCTGAAAAGTTTTATTTATAGATGTGTTTTATAAATTCTTTAAACCGGTGAAGATTCATAGTCATACGCATATGCTCACGAAGGTAATGCAGGACGAATTCGTTAAATTCTTTATCTGTTACGCCATTTGTTTGTAGCTTGTTCCGAGCATTGATGAATGCAACACGACTTCGTTAACAGGCGCGGGGACTGGCGCGCTCTAGTCGTGAACTGAGCGCAGATACGGCGATACAAGCGCCCGAGGAAACCTAGTCTTTGTGGGCCCGGACCGTGCCCACGCAAGAAAGCCGGCCAGCTTTGCATAGCCTCTCTAAATCTTAGGCTTTGATTACTAATGAAAGCGTATATTTAGATCGCGACTCGTAAAGCTGGATATCTCGACTTTAATTACACTTGTCTTGATTGCCTGTAATCTAGGGCCGCAATATCCCCGGATAACCAAGTTTACCAGGTTTACTGTCTCGTCCGATTAGCATACGAGTATTTTGACCTGTACAAAATAAGTAGTAAGTACATAGGTAATTAATGCAGAATGCCTGAACAGCATGCATGAACCGTTTTCAGAGCTTGAAGTTCCACGAACAATAATTAATTAAGCGTTTGTGAGAAATGAATAGCTGTAAAATCTCATTAGAAATGAATAGCAGTAACATCTCATTCGAAATGAATAGCAGTAACATCTCATTCGAAATGAATAGCAGTAACATCTCATTCGAAATGAATAGCAGTAACATCTCATTCGCTGTCCGTTTGTAGTTACACAGTCCCTGCGTTTACTCGTTCATCTCCCATCGAACCAGACTAGTGGTCCTCAGGCGGTAGTTATTCATAAATTTGTGACTTAAACAGGCAATTTCAACCTCCTTTACATACAAAACAGCTAGGGAGGCTCTTAGGCCGCATGTAAGGGGCTGGCGCGCCGCCGGTTGCCGACCCCTGATTTAGACATGTATACCCATTTTTAAACCTTCATAAAACCTACTTTAGTAAATTGCCGGCAAAATTGCTTGTCCTTATCACTTTGACTTCTGTGTGTGAGAGAAAGGGTCAAAAACATTGTAGTAACAAAGATTTGTTTCTTCACTAAATGACATTTTTAAATGTACAAATGAAAAAAAAAATACCGAACATGGATCTAGCCACCTGCATAGCAACAGGAAAATAAATGGTTTGGACACTATGCACTCTAAAACGTTAACAGCCTTCTTAACTCTTGTGAAACTACCGATTATTTGGAATGGCTCAAGTAGAAGAGAGTTTACGAGTATTCCGCTCTCATTACCCTGAGTGCATTTCGCAGTTCAATGTCAATATCGACATTTGCCATTATACGGTATTAGACGTCCAAATGACAGTAAATACTTCATCGGAATCGATAGTTAGTTGCATTAGCTAAATAACTCGCACCCGCGGCAATACAACTGCGAGAGTTGCCGCCTGCTGACTTGCATCGCATGTTCTGTTGTTTTCCATAACAGTAATATCTCGAAACTTTCAAGCATCAAAAAATAATAGTAACCTTACTAAACAACATCAACACTCCAATACAATGAATGCCGATGGATAATAGAGTAGGATACATAGTTATTTATAAAGTTGGTAGGTAGCCACGCACGTAGGTAAACCCGCGACTTATTTCTTTGATTTTCTTTCAGTAATAGCACTTTCAACCGAATGATGTTTTAGAAGTCACCATATAATTGGATCCACATGAGGAATCTTATCGTTTTAACTGAACTTAAGCTATTGATCTATACGATCGGAAAACAAACACGGGTTCCTTATTTAAGTCAATTAAATCCGATGTTACACTAGTAGAAGGTTTACAACAAAAACTAAATAGCATAAAGTAATCCTAATCGCTGTAAAAGGCAAACGGGTGCATTTGTGCGGTGTCATTGATTGTAGGACATGCAATCACGTCGGCAAGTCAAACGCGAGGCAAAAAATGGCACCGGACCGAGTTCAGTCGCGTCCCACGGGCTATTGTTGCCATGTGTACCACCGTGTCAGGTAATAACTCTCTATCGTCTATGCATTAGCTTTGTCGTAGCCTAGGTCACAGTGAACTCAACTCATAGGTACTATCAGCACTAAAGGGTAGCCAAAAGTTTTCACTTACAATTTAACCCTCATTCGTTCTTATATTTGTCCATTTATTTATTGTGTATTAACGTTTAATAAAATAATTTAGGTACTTTCAGTTTTCTAAAACCGGCACCGTAAAATTAGTTAAATTTTATGAAGTTATTATATTCGCAACTCAGTTCACTTCAATAAAAAAATATCAGACATAGAGTACGAATGAATTACCTGTCTCGAAGATAGCTCGCTCTCCGGTTCTTATTTCCTGAAACAATCATGTACAACACATTATTACACGAACTTAGCTCTCGTAAGAGTAGATATCAATGTTATTTGGATAATGTACCGCTAGAAAAAACCAATTTGGCTCACTAAGGTACTAGTAATTGGTGAGAAATTCCACATGACACTGCTTTCTACTGTTCTAGATAGAGTCGTTACCGCAAAATATCCGTGACGTGAACTGCTAATAGTCCAGTCAATGAACTGACAACTTGTATGGAAAAAATGTCAATTTAGGAAATTATTTATAATAGCTTCTTTTTTATGTGTAACGGATATATTATCAATTAAATAGTTACCCAGCGACAAAATCCGACCAAATTTCAGACATCAAAAAAATGATAAATTAACTAGCTTCTAAAAAGTCAGAAAAAATATTAATAAACATGTTTGTCTTTATTTTGGTTCATTTACATTTGCTCTATAATATTCAATATAAATCGTACAAAAAAACACAATGCATGCTTCATTTAAAGCTACATAATTACTTCCGGGTGGAAAGTTTGCCGGATTCTTGAATAAATCATCTTAGAATACAATTTTAAAATGAAATCAACAAAAAAACGCTATTATAAATTAATGTTTTTCAAAACCGTATTTTGCCTGGAGTATAACCATTGTCGGCCCGTCGGCCCGTCGGCCGTGCCGACAGTGGCTAGAACTCTTATATTCTTGTGACGAGCTCAATGTGCTAAAACGTGCTCTACATATTTGAAGTTCTGCATTATTTAGTACAATAATTGTAATTATTCGTTAATAAAATAATTATAAATAAAAATACAAGTTCTTAATTGAATGTAGTATTTTCAATCAATGCATGTAGGTAGGTACAAAAACGGGATTTTAATTAAATAAATTTACACAGTCAACATTTCAAGGCTATTAAAAAAGCGCAGTTCCAACAAACTACACTGATTCCATCAAGTCCTTTTCGTCGCAGATGGAGCAACAGAGACTCGCGAACATTAAACTTTCAATGTGCAACATGGAGCCATTAGGACTCGGTGGTGTGCAACAATAAATAAACCACTAAACATTTAATATAACGTTTAATGGTCGGCTACAACGAATAGGCTTTTCTTTCAGGGAAAATAAAACATTAACGTGATGATGTTTAAGACCAGGCTCGATGAAACATTACGTATATTAATGTCGAAATCTAAGAGCATAGAGCTTCATAGATATAGAATCACACTGATATTTTAAATGTGAAAGTTCGTTGATGTTGTCAGAGAGACATAATAAGGAGAATCTGAAGGAAATTGTATTTATACAATATTAAATAAAAACTTCAATAGCGCGATGCAAAACATCACCCAATTTCCACACATATTCTAGCCTTAGTAGGTCATTCTCCAGTTTTTTGTCGGCGTCTAAACTCCGTCTAACAACGAATTTTATTTGTGTATATATATACGGCCGTATTCATAAACGTTCTATACAAGCCTATTTTAACTAAAATGCCGTTAAAATTCGTTTGTACTTATCTGTCACGTTGGCATTTGTGTTCGTAAGAAAGGGACAAAGCACATTTTATTTAGCAGAGGCATTTTAAGTTTTATGAATAAGGGGGATAGTGTATAACCCGGATTAACATACGAGTACTTATATAATATTTTTTATTCCGGGAATCATCGTCCAAGGGGGCGAAAAAGGGGGCGAAAGTTTGTAAGGAGCTACGATATAAAAGAGTTCCACGCGGACGAAGTCGCGAGCAGAAGTTAGTAGATACATAATTACAAGTTATTATAACTATCATTGCATTTTAGTGAGTCTGCTTAATTACGGGCATACATTTTCCGTTCGACACTAGTACTTTATTCGTACTAGGTATATAGTTACATTACAACGCTCCTTTCTTTGAATTAATTAATGTAACCTGGATGTGACTGAATGACTGCCAACAGATATTCTATTATATTTCTACTTTTATTATACCTAGTTAAAAAATCATAATAAGTAGAACTATTTTATAGGTTACTCGTATTTATCTGCGGAATAATTATGGAAATAGCTGTGCTTATGGAATGTTGACATATTTACCACATCGTAAATGTTAATTTGGCAAGTCGGTCGTATCGCCTGTGTCTTCACTTTATTAGACCGTTAGGCAGTAAATTGTGGTTTTCACACATTAACCGTTCATCTAATACGCACCGCACCATCCGCCTAATTTCCATCGTTTTAAACTATAATAACGGTTAAGTGTGAAGATTAACCCTTTGATGCGCGTTAAATTATATAACGTAAGCAACCACATTTTAGCAAAAGTGGACCCCAGTAAGCTAACAAGCTAAAAAAAAACCGCCCACACATAAACCGTGCTGGTGACTGGGCATAGTATCTCAGCTGAGGCATCTCAGGTACCTACAATAGCGTGGGCAACGTAAATTAACCACGACGGGCTTCAAATGGTCCTTTTCTCGTACAGTGCCTTAGAAAATGGCGTTAGAGCGAGGAACAATATCGCCCGCGGCGCTCGCGCATTGCAGACCAAGGGTGGAGCAAATCGGAAGAACAAAAGGAGTTCGTATTGAAATGGTTCCTATCGCCTCTCGGTTTGGTCGCTTCCCCTTTATCCGGAGCTGATCGCGCTAGACAATGCGGTGGTAGGTACGGGAGGCGCGGGCGCCGGGAGTGGCGCGGGGCGGGGGCGCGCATGACCGCTGAGGGCGCAACGACCTTGCGCGCACATTCCGCCCGCTCTTTTGAAGGCTCCGCGTCCCCTGTCCCGCGCTATCTAACTATGCGCTTGTGGCAGGGGTTACATGATTAACTAAACAAACAGTTTTGCAAACAACATTTCTTTGTAAATACACTACCGTTGCAGCATCCAAGTGTTAGGTATTTGATTTCGCTTTTCAATGCCATTACGTAACATGCTTGAAAGAAACGTTGACTTTTTGAGTTCAATGTTAGCATACACCCACTAACGAAAATCAGACGAAACTGGGACAATAACCTTTGGAAACATGCTGCAAACAGTCTCAGCCAACAAAGACCATGTTTACTATTAGGCAATTTTCTCAGTTTCCTTCCTTCTCGTCAACTCACTCTACATGTTTAGAACTTTGGTTATAAGCTTTTGTTTATAAACGGACTTTTAGAATGTGCCTGCTTGTGAATATAATTATAGTTATGTACATTTTAGGAGAACAACGATATTAGGTTGCTAGATTAGGTAGGTGTTAAGTTAAAACGGCAAACAATTGTGCACCTATTTGGAGACTAACGGCATCTTGCGGGTAACGGAGATTTGACCAAATTATCGGAAACCGCTCGAATTCGGAATCACACCTAAATGCCGCGCCGGCGCATGCCGCCGCGTGGGGAACGACTAAGCTCTCGCATATGTTCGTTGTTCGCCATGCAACCTGACGCTATCCAACTCTCTCTACGAAATCGACTAGTTTATTTGGTCAATTGGTTGGGAACGTACCTCACAAGAATATACCTACTTTCTTCCCAGACCATTAAAACATTGAGGTTTAATCTTCAAATAGGTATATCCTAGGTCATGCATGGGTCCAAATGATTAAGTTTACAGACAGATATTGAAAAAAAAATCGCAACTGTCGCCTTGCACTATAACGAGCAATAGAAAAATGTTTTAATTCTGACTCATAAACACGTGAATGTCTTACAGAACTTTACTTCACCTTTAAGAACTGTTTTGATAAATTTGAGAAAAAGGCAAAGCATAAAGTCTATCGCTTTATTTATATACCACCGGCAAGATCACTGACACCGTGAGTCGTGACCGGTACAATATTAAACAGGCATACCAATTTCTTATTACTGGGTAGGTACAGAATTAACTTTTTGTGCTTCGCTGTGACACTGTCAGTTTTCATTTCAAACGTAGGTATCTACTATAGCTGTTCAATGTTTGCTAGTCATTAAATTTTGTTTTCTATAAAGCTATTGCTTGCTGCCTATAGCAAAAAATAACAACGCCTACTATATACATAAAAAATATTGCGCTTATTTTGTAACTCCTAATTACCTAGTTCAAAAGGTAGATACAATTTCTTTTGGGACTTCCCAATTTCATAATTATTCTAATTACATAAAAACCTATTAAGTACCTAATCCCTGAAATAATATTTTGCAAACTTTAGTTGCATTTGCCAGTAGTGTAATAACAACACAAATAATAACCTAAATGAGAAACTACAGTTTTATAAACGTTTTCTATATACAATGACCATTCTTCAAAATCGGCGTAGCAACGAGCACTAAGGGCGGGATGGACGGCCTGGGACGGACTATTTCCCATTACTCGTAAATCTGCTGAACAACTTTTTCATACGAATTGCAACTCTATAGCTTAAACTGAAATGGTCGCAGCATTACGTCAATTACTAGTTTCGCGAAATTGCTAGCTGCGACGCAGTCCTGTCTGGGCTTTATCCAACACGCACAGGGTAGTAGCAATTGTTTATACCGTCTAACCGCCTCTAAGGGCGAATATACATCAGAGCTTTACGAGGTAGCATGTGGTAGTGGCGTGCATGAAAAAAATCACCATTGGAAAGAGATGCGTGAGCGAGGCCAGCAGTGCTATCTAATAAGCGCGATGTGACTAGTTTTCTTATTGAAAAGTAAATCGTAATTTATGCGCAAGAATGCTCATTTGTTCGTTTCGTTTTATGTGCCTTAACCATACTGAATAACTTAATGAATGTAAGACAAAACTAAATGTAGAAATACCGACCCAGAGCATGTTAAAGTAGCGGTTGTATTAATTTATATGATGTCCGGAAATTTGTATCAATCAATAATTTAAAAATATCTTATGGGATAAAAAACAATTAGTCAAATCTCAAGCCTTTAAAAATCGTCCGGAGCGCTATTGGGAACATAAACTTACAGTTACTAACTTTGTGTTGTGTACAGCGATGTGTATTTTAAATGCACTTTTCTTTTCAGGAAGCTATATTTGTGAAGTATCTATGACGTCACAAATGTGTCACATTTCCGCGTTATCTGACGATGGATGTTTTGATTCCATTTTGTACCGAGTTATCTTTATGTAATCGTGTATTGTAATCATTGAGTGGCTTTGCTTATAGTAGAACTCCCGAACTAACAAAACTGGTAAATGGTTAAATGATTACATACAAAATATAATTGAGATTTCCACAAATCGGTCTGGTAGGCCTCGCCTAAACAAAATTTGCCAAGTCACCGGTGTGACATTGCTGCTTATCACTAAAAGTGATCATGTGATTTGCCATGTTACGGACTGTCGCTAAAACCTAGGCCCCCGGTCGCTGTGTAACAACGTAACAAGGCAAGTTATTCTCTTTTGGGAGATGACTATCCTAGTTCTCAAATGACGCAGCGTAGCGGCGCGCGATACCATCGCCGGTGTATGTTGACGCTCAAACATGGACGTGGCCCGTTAATGTTTCGCAAAAGAACAACGTTATCTTTACAGTTCGTCCTAATCTCTTACAACCCGCGATAAGCATTTTTGTTTTTGGGCATCATAGTTCATTTATAAAAGTGGTATAGTTCACCTTAGCACATAGCGGAGAGAAAAGCAACCGATTTATTTTCTCCTAATTTTACAAGTACCTACGAAAATATTTTTATTAACATTGTCCTAATACTATACTGCGTGGAACGGAACGATGGACTTTCCCGCAAGAGGGGGATTATTGAGCGCTAGTACGTCACATTTTCCTGATAAACAATTTTTTTTGACGCGATTTTTTTTTTACCTTTGTATGGTGCGTTGGTCGACTGGAGCGACGAGCTCCATACAAATGTAAAAAAAAAAACGCGTCAAAAAAAATACTTTATCTGGAAAATGTGACGTACTAGCGCTCAATAATCCCCCTCTTGTGGGAAAGTCCATCGTTCCGTTCCACGCTGTATATATTCTTATATATTTTTTGGTTTTTTACGATCGTTACAAAATTCTTATTTTTTTTACATATATGCATATTTGTAATGTATGTTTTATCATGAAATAAATAATCAAATCTAATTTAGTACAATTTGTAGTAATTACCTTGCTATGCAGTCATCTTTTATGATTGAATCTAGAGGTTGTGAACTGATTGTGAATGATACGTTGCTACGTTAGCTCGGCGCGCTTTAGACATCAACGCGCGCGCATCATAAGGCAGCTTTAGATCAAGCGATTGAAATAGCATTCTAGCATAATCTGTGAACCTACCAATAAATTAGCTGGTTGAACAAATTATTCCAAATCCCTACTAGAACGAATAGTGGCTTTGGGCGTGCCTCACAGGCCTCTCAGCGACGAGCAACAGCTGCACCGGTTAAAGCACAAACCCAACGTAAATAGGATAGAGACTGATGACATTATGTAACGTAAGAATATTTGGAAACCCGCGAGTGATAGGGCAGACTTATTACGAGCATCTACCCGCCAAATTAAACAAAAGTATCATCTGACGAAACATTCAAGCGCCAATTTAGAATCGTTTTATTGGAAAATACATTTTATTCTGTTAATGAATTCACGAAAATTTCAAATGATTGACATTGATTATTGATTTGTAACTATTAGTTAAGTTTTAATGTACATATAGTTAGTGTGATTATTATCATTTAAGTTTGGACGATCTTCATTAAAATATCTAAATTCTTTAGTTATTTAACTCCTATAGTGACACTTATATATAATTTGTACTTTTCTATTTCATTTTAATTGATCATGATCAGTGATTATTTATTTAATTATATAACGATCATAATATAAAGTCGTGTAAATTGACCTAGTGTAATTTATATTGTATTTTAATATTATGAAATAAATAAATCGAATCTAATCTATGTTCATGAGTTACCCACACTTCACAAAATCGCGGAACGACTAAGACCATACCTAAGAAATAGGTATTCTCGTGCTCACACCGTTCACGCACCAAGATTTCTTAGCGGGACTGCGTCATGCAGTTTAATGGCCAAATCGGCACGTGAACGCTACGAAACTCCCAATTTCATCACTAAGACAAAGCCGCTTTCTATCGGTGATTACTTTTTAATAGAATAACTACAGGTAGAAAGTGCAGAGGCTCTAGTATACGTTTTACCGAAACAAAACGTTACGATCGCGTTTGCGTTTCACCCTCAATTTGTATGGGATTTGACAGCTAAACGCAAACGCGGTCGTAACGTTTTGTTCCGGCGAAACTTATACTAGAGCCTCTGTTAAAGCTGCACGTGTCACCGACGTGACTTATTAGGAGGCATTATTCGATGCTGTCGGCGTTTCTATTACCTCATTGATGATGAGGATATAGTAACTGTATGTACTGTGAAATCTGGCAGAATAGGTAATTAGGTTAAACGTACGGGGGTTTAATCGTTTCTTGCACATCAACTAATTAACAATCTTAGGCTACTTTCGCATGTGGCGGTGCGCACTCCGCGCGGTACATCAGCAACCTGTCCTGTCAGTGTCAACTGTCAGTCAAGTCAGTACAAGAATCTGTACTGCAGATTCTTTACTGCACGACTACATTTATTCAAATCAGCGCTTCCTAATTGGCGCGCGTTGCGCTAAAGCGGGGCGCTACGAATGCGCAATATATAATCCGACAGTAAACCGATAAGTAAAAGGGCAGCCAACTGGGTGACATCAGTAAGCTCAGTGAAGTACCGCATACAGATTCCGCCCCGACAAGTGAGAAAGATAACTTGACGCGGCGATATCGACCCGTTAATATGGTCATGTCACGGGTCTTTAAACGTGTATCGAGAGTGTACGAGTAAACACCGTGGGCAAAAATTACAGTTAACAGCCGGGAGATTTTTCGCTTACTGTGTCTCACTAAACTACAACTAAGGTGTCGTAAATGTGTACAGTCAGCCAGCAGCAAAAGTAGCTAGGCGGGTCTAATACTCAAAATGACCTTTACACGACTCTAATGCAAAGGGGTTAACAACTGTCTATATATCTATATATACACTTTGACCGTGTTATTTTGCGTAGCTAGTAGCTACTACCTTCCAATTGAAAGTATATTCATAGATTTAATTGTATAGTAGGTAGTAGCTAAGCTATTAATATTCATATCCTTAAATTAAATAAAAAAATATGAATAACCATGATATCTTATTGCGTAATCGATATCATGCCAGTGAGTTTCCTTACAGCTGTGAACCCCGATCGGCCGATGCGCCCTAAGAGGGGGGGTCGCCGACCGCACCGCACGACGTCCCCACGACTATTATATAATAAAAAATAATAGATGCGGCTTCGGACTCGGTCGGCGCCGGAGATTGCAAGGGCCGGCGTCGTGACGTACTACCAGCGGCTCCCGACTAGAACCACACAATCTAAACGACACTCTATCCCGTAGCCGGTAAGCACGAAATTGCTTGCTACAGATCTATGAGACTTTCTGTTGAACAATGTAAGCTTCGCCTCGATATCAGACAAGCTGGTCAGTATTGTTTATACGTGCTATTATTGCAATAATTAAGCTGTAAACAAAGACCAAATGTGAGTCTTTGAAACCGGAGATTCATATCGCAGAAAATAACTTAAAAACAAAGAAATTAAAGTAACGAATGAGGCAGTTTAATGATGATGACAAGACATCGTAAAAGTATTAATGTAACGACATTTATACAAAACGAACTACGCCAAAATGGGTCGTGAATGGACGCCACAGATGAATAGCCGAAACAAAAGTATAACGGAGCCTGCGCCGCCCACACGTTCCGCGTCATTTGCATCCAAAAATAAAAACGGTTATGATTGTTATGATCTGTTACGTCACAATACTATTAGGTTACGTAACAACATTGAAATTAATCTCCTCATTTCATTCATGGTCGCGTTTGAGATAACATTTGACGAGCCATTTGCGATGTGGTGACTGCTGATTCGATTGGGCTCTGCGATAGGTTTTGTCGGTCATATTACGTATCATTTGTCGAGTCTGTTCTTATTGTACGCTGTAAGTCAGATCATTTATCGGCTTGTCAAGCTTATTTGTGTAAAGATAGGCTTTAAACGGAAAGTAGCTTTCTTGAAATTCTACTAGTGTTGGGTCTGCAAAATTTGCGACTACGCTTTTGAAAAAAAATTAACTTGTGTAATCACTGGTCTTTACACGTTACTTTTCCGGTCTCCACGAAAGGCCGATTTGAGTGCTAACCGCACTCATCAGCCTTTTAGCTAAGTGCCTCAATTTTACCAAACTCTCTCAATATATTTCATACAAATAAGATCAGATGAATAGCTTTTGACATTCATTAATACTTTAGCGTGTGTCATTCTCTTTTTGTCAAAAGGAAGCTTCAAACGGAAATAATACGAGTGTATGTCCGAAACAAATGATCACCGGCCAAATCTCGGCCATGTCACATGGTCTACGTGCGAAACTGGCCGTCAAACAATGTCATGCGAACTCGTTCACTAGCTCGACTGGCTCAATCGGCAGGGTCAGTGGCCGCCACCGCCACGCTCCACCGGCGCCGGTGATGGGCGCGGGAAGAACTGGGTCGCCGGAGACCTAGGGTGGCGCACTCATGCCGGCGACGCCATGCGCCACTAACTCCCCTCCCCCTACTCCGCACCCTCGCCTTACCCTCACTGCATCCACACTTGGAGAATGCCAGTCCACATTGACACTGACATTGACACACTAAAGTTGATCTCGACATCCAACCATCGAGCTGTGCATCGAGACGAACGGTTACGGAACGGTATACGGTCGGTTACAAAATGCGGTCTAGCTACAACTAAGATATACGAGAGCATGTCATGAGGTAAGTTAGCACTACAAATATTCGGTATCCATATTGCGCAGTCACCAGAAAAAGCTATGCGAATGAAATGGTATCCATAATATATGCACACGACTCTGTGTCCAGAGATATCTACTAAGACTCGAACCATGACAATCACATAAGGTAAACGTCCTCGCCCTCGACCTTGCACTAGTGTTTGACACTGGCGCTTTATATCAAAGTGACATGTCTTACAATTTAATAAAGTAAAATTGCCATTGTCCAGTGCAACGTCGAGGACAAACACATTGGATCAAGTCATTGGTCTAAAAACACAAACTAAACTAATAATTTGCTTAACCTCATGGGTGTGACCGTAAAGTCCCCGCAAATGTTAACACATCACAACAATGTGACTCATCTTTTACCAAATTAGTAGCCAAATAGTCATAGAAAGTTGTTATTTTAGCTTGACTCTGTTGTCCAATTCATTTAACAAATTAAAACATAGAACAAACAATGTGGACACATAAATATATTTTACTAACGCAGACTTCTTCAAAAATAATGTCCAATCATATAAGACAGGGACAGGTCGAGCCACATACCAGTAACTAGTAACTAGTACGATCAAAGAAACCGGGAACTGTACAAAGGACGCGCCCACGGTGTGCGATACCTACGCACTTGCGTCCGTCCAACGACCACAGCGGAATGCCGAAAATTTGGTGTAACTGTTCTTTTTAAGTTCGCTTGGGACTGTGAGTTGAGCCGATAGAACTCGACGCTCCTTAACACTAAGTACACGATCTCGTCAGATGATTTCGAGCCTAACAAATAAATGCAACACAGCACCAACTCCGGGGTCGGATTTACCCCTCGCTAATCTCGCTATCAACTTTGATCTGATTCTGCGATGCTTAGAGGTAACTAGGAATGATTTTTCTCATGTGCGACTTTTCTGATGTGTGCGTCTCTACACACCGCGAACTTGTAATGTGGGAAGCGTCTGATTGGAAGATGGTTTCTAATTGGTTGCAGATGCATATCTTGTGCTTACGAACGACTAGTTCTACATGCAATTTAAGTTTATTTCCCGTGCGCAAGAATATGCTATTATATTTTTAATTGTCTACAGAGTCCGTAGACAGTGAGTAAACAATAAATAATTCCAATCTGTAGAATGTGTTCCCAGTTGCATTTTTCCTAAATGAAGATGCTAGATAGATCTATATCTATAGTTTGGCTATAAAATCTTACCATTATCATTATGAATATAGAACGCCAGCCAATGAAACCCTTAGAAATAACACAGCTTAGTACACAGACGTATAAATAAATAATTTGCTCCCGAGTCACGTCTTCTTTCTTTTTCTCGTTTCTTTGCCTCAGCTTATTGTGGTTATGAAGCATATGTTTTGTTTTTTATTTGACATGTATATTGAAATACTGTCGAATGAATTACGCGGTTATTGTGCGCCGTATGGAGCCCCCGCACGTGACTCGCGGCGAATGCAATGATCTCGCCGACCCGCAATCAAGTGTTCGACTGCTGGCACTGCTGCGAATTATGCGCAAGCATTAACCCCGTTTCTATTATTACGAGTCAGTGATTCCTATATTCGTTTATGAGTTACAGAGATAAAAAGAGACTGACTTTTGAAAGGCATTGTGTAGGCGTCTTCGATTATTTTTAATATAACTTAATCGCGAAATAATTTATATTAAAGTAATTTTCTCAAAAATGCTATGTAATGTTGCCATAACATCGCTAAAAAGACTACGGCAAGTGGAACATACCGAAGGCTCATTAGAAGTGTCCAGTAAAATGCGAGATTTTAGAAACTTGGAATCAATATTTGTCCCGTAAGTAAGTATGTAGTAATTCCTAGTAAGTACGTATCATGCGTCACCGACCTATAGAAAAACTAAGGATGTGAGGGCATGAGGTCGTATATGAATTTAAAAAGATAATTAATCATCTTGAACGCTATTTTATTTCAAATATATTCTTATTTAAAGTATACTTTTTAATATGCATACGACTAATTGTTTTAATTATAAGTACACTTGCTAATTATTCCCAGAATAAGTTTAAATGAATAAAAGGTCTGCACTTTTGGCAGTAAGTTTAAAGAAACCAAGGAACTCATGATGCATATTTAAAAAAAGTAGCGACAGGGTTAGTGCGGAAAACTTTGAATGCTGCGTTTAGTTTATAATTGTGCTGTGTAAGAGCTCGTTCCCACTATGTCGTATGTCGGATTCCGATTTTAATCGGGTGTCGGCGCCTCTGTTCGTGTTCACACTAGTCGGCTGTCGGCCGCGACCGCAGCTGGTGCCATTACGACAGTCAAACGAGGCTTCTGTACACGATGGACGTCGACGAAGCTTTTGTTGTGATTTGTGATGTATTATTTGCGAATGAAACGAATAAAGACAACTAAAAATAGAAGTTATTGGGTGCACCCAATTGTGAGGGAAAGATTTACTTGAAATTTTGTACTAATGACAGCACGCCTGATTGAAGCTCTAAAGTTTCATCATCAAAAGTACAGCCATTATTACGAAGCTCCGCAGAATAAAAACACAACAACTCTGCTTGCGCGATGTGATCAGCCCCCTATTATGTAACTTGTTTTAAGCTCACCTCAACGGTCACCCACAAATATATTTTGACACCGCAATGTGAAGTAACTAAGCGCAGGTAGAGGTATAGTTTCGTGACGGGTGAACGGCGGGGTGAGCCGCATTAACGCTTAGCGAATAACAGCCCAGCGCGGCAGCGACGCGCGGGCTACGCAGGGGGTGCGGCGCAGGCGAGGTCGGCCCGACATCCGCCAAATGTGAACAGCGAGACCCCGAGTCCCGACACGATTTTTTCCGGGCGGTCCGGCAGTTTTCGGCTTGCAAAACACCCGAAATTTCCTCAGACCAAGAAAAAAATACAGACGGAGCGTTACGAACAGTTAAGTGAAGCCAAATCACAGCCAAACAAAACCAAGCTACACCAAGTTTAGGACGCGCTCACGCACACATATACAAACAAAATTGCACAAAACTCTTCAGCACGTGTCGCAATGCAGTCAAGATCATCTATTTCGAGTTTTGTGCGATTTAATTTGTTTAGCGTGTACTAAACTTGTGGGGCTTGGTTAAAAACCGGTTGGCTTCACTAGACTGTTCGTAACGCTCCGTCTGTATTTTTTTCTTGGTCTGAGGACATTTCTTGTCAGATGCGACACAAAATCGTTGTCCGACAAGTGTGAGCAGCTTCATATAAAATGTTCTGCCGCTACGACACACGATAAAAAATCGACCCGACAAATCGACATAGTGGGAACGGGGCCTAAAATGGAGGTCTTAAGTTAAGATTATTGTTGATACTTATTCTGAATTCTTTAATAGTGTTGTTTAAAAAGTGTCAAAATTAAAAGTATGAACATTTGTTATAAAACATAACAATTTTTTTTTTTTTTCATTCAAAAATTAAATTGGTAAGACTGTGCAAAAAAAGTTAGTTTAAATAATTAAACGCAGTATTTATAACCAGAAACGTAATGAAATTAAGCCGGGATTTAAAAGGCTATAACTTGTTTCTGTGATTTATTACAATTCTGCAAAACATTTTTGATTGAGAATATAGTCTGATTCCGAAATAGACGGCACTCCGCACTGAAAAGCGGAGGCGGAGTTAGCTAAATATAGCTAACTTCCACCTAAATCCAAGGATAGATATTAAAAATTACGAGTTGTTAATTAAGTGGAAGGAAGAAAATTAAGCTAATAATTGGTCAGAGAATGTGATTGTGGCTTGTTTCAACTATCTGCGCCAAATAATGCAGTCGATATACTCAACGTAGACAACGTTAAAATAAAGAACTATATACATAATAGCATGGTTACAAAGGAAAGGAATCACAAATATTCAGCAGCGATAAAAATACTCGTAAATAAATTCTGCCAGTATTTGATGACAGAACGATATTTAAGAACTAGATCATAAAAAATGTCTGTACATTCAATTCCTCCTAAGAGTCAAATTCAGACATTCAACAAAAGAATATAAATGTCCCCGGAAAAGCAATAAAATCCCTTAATAAATGCCCGAATATGAATGGTACCATTAATGTTTTTCAAATATATTTTTATCTTATTTTCTTGTTTCATATTTGAAAATAGAACTATACTGGCTTCAACCGTAATAGCCATCATGGCCTTGTATTAGGCGGCTAATTCATACTCGGCCAGTACCTATGGCTTCCTTACTGGTCTCAGCCGTAATGTACTTCTCGTATAACTAAACTAAGACAAACATGTAAACTCGTGACCGGTATGTTACTTTTTTTAATGTTATTACATACTCGTGATATCATCAGCTGTTCCTTCCACACTAACTCATTGTACGCATTCGCAAAGCCCAGTTTTGTTAAGTTTCAGTTATTACATGTGAACGCCAGTGGTTATCATTAATTTAATAGGCTGGATAAATAAACACGTGATGAGTATGTTTTACTCAACATCAGACCGGACCAAAATAAATTAATATTAACGTGTTTTCTAGAACTAACAACCAAGTCTACATATTCTCTTTTTAAGTTACATATGTATTTCTATTTTAATAGCGATCATAACGATCCTTTCAATACTTAAAGGATTTACATTGCTATTTTACAAGTCCATACGAGTCCATCATATTATTATCAGCCTCATCGGATTGCATCACACCTATCTGATTGTAAGATTTGAACAGATCCTAAATAACTAACGAACTAGGTGGTGAAGTAGAATGCTGGAAAATAAAACCCAGCCATCTGAGTAGTTCCAGAGAAAATGAGAATCTTTAGACAATCGGTCCTAATAGGCTCCGGTGTCAGGTTACCATCAGATACGCCATATGCTTTTTTGCCACCGTCGTCTTAGTACAAAAAGTCATGTACAAAATATCAGTGCTGGAAGGTACCGGTGATGTCACTGCGCGCGCTCGCTCCCTACTTGCGTCAACAGGGTATTATAACTGTACCCAGTTGTTTAACGAGCTACAGCGATTCTTAAATAAAATGTAAGACATTACGGAATTGTAGGACGACGGGTCGGAACACAGGCGGTGCAGAGAGGGCACTGGGTCGGGGGAAAGTAGTGGGGCCCGAGCGGTGCATGCAGCGCGTAGCCGCGCACCACTCGCGCTGCGCGCCGTAGAAAGGCGGCTGGGATACTTCATACTACCGAAGCGGTTTGGGGTCAAAACAAAGGTATGCCCGGTTGATTCCGTGGCACTAGCACTTCAACTGATTGTTGCTACCCTTTTCCCCCGGTGTGTCCCTTCGGGAAGCGCCGGCGTTCCTGCGTACAGAGTGGAGGAATCTCCAAGAGTATGAGACACAAAAAAATGCTACCTTATATAGACTCACGTCTTTAAAAGCGCATCGGTGAGGATTAAAGCGATTCCTACTCGCAGTTAAACAAATTGAAAAGTACATCACATATTTCAAGAATACTACATTTTTAATACCACGTCGATAGCAAAACAAGCAAGCAAACGGTCTGCTATGTGGCATTAAACAAATAGAAACGTGCAAACCACATTTCATTAGGTTAAAAATATTAACAATGCTTTGTCTTTACATATATGAGACCTGTATGTATGTAAAATGTAATATGGACCAATTTTCGAAATTTAATAGCGTACGTCAAAAAGGAAAAAATAATTTTTGGCCATCCAGAACAGCTTTAATGTCGAAAAGTATATTTGATAATCGACTAGTGTTGATCTGACCAAGCCTGAATAGAGTTATTCGTAGTCCATACACACTTGATGTTTGACCTCAGGTTAAGTTTTTTTTCAGCTTAGTCAAATACGGCGTTCTTCTTCTTGACGGTGTACGACCATCTCATTAGTGTTGGTGCTCTACCCCGGGGTCGCCCACTATCCATTTATGCATCCATAATCCCGGAGCACTCCGCCCGTTTTTCCGCCCCGGACCAAGTGTTCAGTTCGGGATGCACACGGCTGTTCCACAACACTCCGGGAGTTCAAATATAGCCATCCGGTTCCCTCTTCGATACTGCAACTCCTCGTCATTGCTCTGAATATATGTAGTACTAGCTTCCGCCCGCGACTTCGTCTGCGTGGACTCGGGCTAAAAACTATCCTATATTTTAATCCAGGCTATAAACTATCTTCGTGCAAAATTTCACTCAAATCGGTTCAGCCGTTTAAGCGTGATTGAGTAACAAACATCCAAACATCTAAACTTTCGCATTTATAATATTACTAGCTTCCGCCCGCGACTTCGTCCGCGTGGACCCGGGATAAAAACTATCCTATATTTTAATCCAGGCTATAAACTATCTTCGTGCAAAATTTCATTCAAATCGGTTCAGCCGTTTAAGCGTGATTGAGTAACAAACATCCAAACATCCAAACATCTAAACTTTCGCATTTATAATATTAGTAGGATAGTAGTAAGTAGTATTCGTAACAATCAATAACTGAAACGTATTGCTCAACTACTTTGTAGTTTTCAACTCAAGTAATTGGAATTCAAAAGTTACAAACACCTACAAATAAATAACTCACTGAGCCTCTGGCAGAAAATAATGACGTTATTGACTTGACGTTAAGCAGCGCCAAGAGAACATCGAGCAACGAACAAACATCGATCCGTCATTGTAACGCTGATAGATATCCACAAAACGACATATCAATTCATCTTGCAACCCTATTAAATACTTATATACGATAAGAAAAACTTCACCACGGCTACTGGTTGAAGAAAGCTGATTACGTGGTTATGACACACCTTTAAATACACTCTTTTTGCTTGATTGTTGTGCTTTATATACAATATTGGCGACCCGCCCCGGCTTCGCGCGAGTACTATATTATTCATATAAACCTTCCTATAATGATAGAATGATTCAAGATCATTATATCTATTAAAAAAAACCCGTTGCGTAGTTTTAAAGATCTAAGCATACATAGGGACAGACAGCGGGAAGCGACTTTGTTTTATACTATGTAGTGATATTGTACGATTCATATCAAGTACTTTGTTGGTTCAATGATCATAGACAATAAATAAATAAATATTAGGTGATAATCTTACACAAATCGAACTAGCCACATAGCTCAATAAGACTTGTTATGGGTACTATACGACCATATATTAAATTTGTTTAATCATTTACTCTAATGTTATGATGACATGAGGTAAAGTTTGTAGCTTTGTGAGTTTGTAGGTAGAGTGTAATATTCGGAACTCCTCATCCGATTTCAAAAAATCGATCATTATACAGAATGGAACCCTTGGGATGGACGTAGGTTACAACTAGACTGCGTTTCCACTGAGGTGGCGAGAAGCGGAGACGTACAGAATTGACCATTCAAATTTGTTGAAAGCCATATCTCATTAATTTGATTGGTCAATTTTGCACGCCTCCGCTCCGATTCGGGTCAGTGGAAACGCGCCCTTACTTTATCCTAACTATTTTTTTCGTGCCTGAGTGAGTACTAGTTACAAATACAATCAGAAGTGGACGTATTCACATTGGATCAGAGAAATGTCAGCCAGGTCTGCTATAATGCAGTAATGATATGCTTGGCTTAGATAAATAATCTCAAACGGCCCTGATTTACAATCCCTCTTTTTCCTTGCACAGATATCGTAAGTGGCGATCCCAAGCCTGTCGAGTTAAAGTATGCTGTGGACCAACCGCTGTATTTTTTTAAATAATCGACAACGTGTATGACTCGTACGGCGACTCCTTTTGTTCAACTGACTCATATTATGGGTAAAAGTAGAAAGGAGACCAATGTCTATGTAAGCTCATTTTAGGGGACACAGACGTGAGTTCATAAGTACGTACTGTATGTAAATGTTGTTAGCATAATGGAGCGAAAGCCACGCCTCGATTTGGGCGAGGAGCACCCGGTCAAGGTCGCGTGCACTTGCCCAGTTGCTCGCAAAAAACGGCCGACTGGTTGAGTTGAGACCACGCGTGGTTATCGTATCGGACTTTTTTTGCGCCGCCTTACGACATACGATAAAAGTGAATTGCTAGTTTTAAAAACGTTATAAGCCAATGTCATGACTTAAGTTATTTTTGAAATCCCCGCCATAAGTCACGAAGAGAAGAACGATGTTTTGTGCAACTATCACCAACAGGTATTATTTGGTCGTATCTTTTTTATGGCACCAACATATTTTAGGGTAATAATTTATTAGATGATGCGTCGCTGTGTCAATTGGGTTTAATAGGTAGTTATTGCTTTTTCATCCGCTCCTACATCCCACCTGAGTGCAAGACTATAATCACTTAATGGCAACATTAAGAAAGGAACACCGCAACAACCTTTTTCTAATAAGGGTATCGTTTGAGTTTATGAGAAAGAGAGATTGCCATGCATGAGGTTTCAGGAAGCCTAGGCGAACCTTGATATTTATTATTTTTCTCAAACATGCAATGAAATATTGACGTTGTGTTCTTCATGTGGGCTTCGAAGTGTCACGTTTCGGGCGCAGCGAGACGAGGGATCCGTAATGGCATTTCATACAAAATTGGAGTTCTAGGCCTGCAAGATGGTCTTTTTTTATTTCCATTCCACAATTTGTGGCACAGCATCACGGCGTTCAGCCATGAAAATTAAAGTTTGATTTCTTGGAGTTTTTTTTATTTATTTCAACGCATGTTTGTGAAAAGCACTATACATACCTCGGCGTGAAAAGGGGTTGCCAGCCTCATAACTATCGGGCCTCGTTACGCTCGGCCGGCAACCCCTTACTTCCCGGCCTCTGTAGTAATGTACTATTATTGAAGAGTCCCCCAGGGCTCTCGATCCACGGCGGCTCTCCCATAGAAACGTAGTTTGGCTCTCATTTTTATGCCGTATCTAGGTCGGAAACGTACTTTCTGTTGCTCATGCCGTTTTGAAAACTACTTTTGTATAGAGGGTCGAGCGTCATGAGGGCTCTTAAGCGGATCGTAGGTATGGAATTGGGACGCGTCGTGTAGTATGGTTGTCTATTGCCTGTGTTGGCTTTATACTGTTCCTCATTTCCATGTCTGGATAATACCTGGGTGGGTTGGCGTAATAGCCCAATCGCACTATTAATGCTGAGGTTTCGCTCAAGTGCACGATTTAATAGATTGTGTGGTCCCTCCATGAAATTGTGGCATAATGTCAATAGATATATATTTTGCCGTGTGAAAGTTTCTTAAGGTACCAAGGAATTGGGATTTTGAGTAATAGTCAATTCAACCCTCTTTTTAGAAACGACAAATACTTCTCTTTTTATTTGTGTTTTTAATAATATTCAAAATAGCATACATAAGTTGAAGCGCGGTGTTTTCCGAGTATTTTCGGAAATTCTGTTTATTGGTAATGTAAGAATAAATTTATTTAGTTGTCTGCAACTGCCCTATTGTAATACGTATAGCTACCGTCGAGTTCGAACATATGTGCACGGACGAATTAATGAATTTATGAATATGAAATGAATTAAATGAAATGAATGAATAAATGAATGAAATGAAATTATTTATTTGCTTAAAGCATGGCATACAAGGGGTTGGCATGTTATAGTTTAGTAGCGAATACGTGTTTAACCATATGTGACATGCAAAAATTATTGAACAGATTATAAAATTATAAAATAAGTAATTAATTAATTAATTAATTAGGAACGAAGTGCTCAAAAATAGGAGAACACTTTCGATTTTATTGGTAAGGGCATAAGGTTTAGATAAACTTGTAAATATTTATGAACTCGACTACACTATAGACATATCCTACTCGTTTGACTTACACGACTTTAACGAAATTAACTCTTACAAACGACAACACAGTTAACTGACCAACCTGTATTTATATCTATAGAACTTTATTACAATGCACATAAAGTGGACGGGTGGTCAGTTCGCTGTCTTGTCGATAGGAGGTACAGTTAGCATTATAAAGTTAGTAGCAGCCAAAGTAGCCAAATACATATCGTAACACGTGTTTATTACTGTAAGAGTAGGGATGTGTTACGATTAAGATATTTTTGGCTATTACTCAGGCTGCTATTAACTATACCGTGGTGAATACATGAGCGTGAGTAACAATGCATTTCCATCGGGTAAAATATGCTCAGTAAAGCCTCGATGACTGTGCTTTTTTTTTAAAAAAAGCATAAAAATATTTATAACATTGTTAAAACAAGAAAATTCTGAACATAAAACGACCTTTTCGTTTTATGTTGACGTGTACATATGACATGTAACGTGACATTAAACATACATTGTTTAACAACTAAAACTGTCTCTGTCCTTTACATATCATATGGAAGACTGAACATGCGTAATTTTCAACCTTTACAAATACCTAATCACATAAACGGATATTGAAAATTTTAATTTGAGGTAAAATGGGCCCTTGATTGAACCCGCGACCTCTTTTCCACTTTGATCGAAATTTGTGATTATGATACACGTGCGAATAGGTAATTCGCAACTCGTGTCGATTTAAAACACTCCCTTCGGTCGTGTTTTAATTTATCACCACTCGTTGCGAATTTCCTATTTTTGGCACTTGTATCGTAAATAACTATTTCCACACATTTGCTCGTAACGTCCCTCTTATTACGTCGCATTTAGGCTCTAGGCTGAGTATTAAACGCGTGTTTTATAACATTACGGAACTCGTGTTTTATGGATATATCTCGATTAAGACACGTACTACTACATTAAGTAAAGAAAATAACTTGGCAGGCCTATAAAAAAAATATCTTATGAAAAGGTTTTTTTCCTCGCATAATGTGTCGAAAAACGTCGTATGAAACGCGTGAGCTTTGATAATTTCATCCTCGGCTCTCTTATCACGCTCACCTGCGGCTCGCGTGAACAATTCCGCCTCTCATGTTTTATCAACATACCTCACTTGTATCACAATGTACTATGAATGTAAAACCTTACATTAATTTGCTAATAGTACAACATTGACCCACAAGTAGGTACGATAAGAGATGTTTTACGAACTTTGATGACTCGTAGTTGTAAAATTCCGTCCGTACGTGTCGCAAAAAATGTTTTTCATCACATTTGCGAGGAAACAAATACATTTGAAACAAACACTCGTTTTTATACGTTTAGGTTTATTTATAAATAGGTTTTCACACATCGTATTAAAGTTAAAACCTACTTTCTTGATAACTAACGCATGAGTGACCTATACAATTTAAGAAAAAAACCATTACGACCGTGAGAGTAATGAGGCTATTGTAGCTCTGTATACCTGCGCTTTATGAAGCCCTTTACGAGCAAGTGGGATGAAAAATATTTTGTGTGACACGAATCGTGACCTCGCAGAACCGGAAGTTAATGTTAAAATTATCAATTAACAATAGTAACGCTACGCTATTGAGTCATACTTTACTTAATGCGGCTCACATTTAGAATATTTGCATCGAATGGATTACGATATACAATTTTTTGAATGCTATAGTTCTGACATTCACACATTTTGTAATCTCGAATTTGACATTTTACTGTCATTTTATTTTGACATTGTATTCTGTTTCTTAACAATCCTCTTAAAGATAAGTAACTGACACGAACATCTTGTATCTTGTAATTTTTTTGTTGACAGCTCTAATATATGCTTATTTCGTGCATAAATTCTAATATTAATGTAATCACTTTGCATGCCACTAAAGTAAGCACCAATTGAAAAGGAAAAAAATATAAACATATACAATACATTGTTTGTTTACATTTTTTTTCGTTTTCAACTGGTTCTTACTTTAAGTGGTTGAATGTATATGAATCTCAAAATATTACTGTTAATACCATCATGTACAAACGACAACACTGTTAACTGACCATCCTGTGTTTATATAGAACCTTATTACAATGCAATTAAGGTGCACCGATGGTCAGTTAGCTGTGTTGTCGATAGTACCTGCATTCTAGCAAATAAATGTAATATTTTATTAAAAAAATAAAGTTCGCCGGTACTTAATTTAGTACGTACTTAGTATTTTCTATAAATGCACTTTTACAGTTTTTTTCGTAATTTTTGGATCTCTTGATTTTTTTTAATTGGTCCAAATCTAGTTTTTTTACCCACGTATTCTTTAAATAGAGAACTCCACAGACTCGATTGAGCTTGAGAATTATATATGCATCTTAAAGGTTAAACCCATTACCATTTTTGTTAGAACTGAGATCTGCTGATGGAATCCACGAAGAATTGACGGAACTCTTCAAATATCACATCTAAGCATACTCAGTGGCTCGATTTAAGTAATTTCTGTAGTGACGCACTCTATATGCATCTGATCGGTATCTGATCGGAACGACAAAAGTCAGTTGATAATTTAGTAGGCTACATTTATGTAATTGTTTACAGAAGATGGTGTATTGCTATCAGAAAGCATTTAAGTGGTAAAGTTGTAATAATTATTCAAGGGAACTTTATACATATATATATACGATAAAGTTCCAAAAAGTTCTATTTCGTGTTACAAATTATGTATAACAACGCCCAGTTTTATAAAGATGCGTTAAACCAGACGTCATATCAAGTTACCGACTCATGGCCGGTTCCAATAATCAATCCGCCGATAGTTTTCCTTACCATAAATAGTTACATTTTGACACATTTTCTACGGGTAATGTGTCAAAATGTAACTGCCGGCAAGGAAAACTATCGGCGGATTCATTATTGGAACCGGCCATTAAGGTATAACGGATCTTTATAAAACCGGGGCTAAATGTACTAAATATACAGAGTTATAAGATTGCTACTACCAGCCCCTGGGATTTTTTTTTATCCCGGAAACCATCCCCGGAGGGGGTGAAATTGAAGATGGAAGTTTGTATGGTGCTACGATATAAACGAGTTCCACGTGGACGGAGTCGCGGGCAGAAGCTAGTTGAATACTATACACGGCGATTGTTAATTCGTGATCGGGAACCATCTTTTTTTTTAAAACCAGTAATTGATTCCAAACACGATTAAATCGTACTTACTTAAAACAAACAACCTTTTTTTCTGAATAAAACAGAGTCTGGAATTACTTTTTAATTGTAAATAATTGTCACCCTAACGGTAGTTTAAATCTATTAAATTAAAACCTCCTTGCAAAGTGTGTTACGTAAACGAGCCTAAAAACCCCTTGTGTCCATCCAATAATTAAATTACTCAAAGAGTTATAAACTGTCAATTGTCACATGCATGACAAATAGATGTTAGAGTTTATTGAGATGATTGAGATATATCCAAATTCCCGCCTAAGCGCAGAAATTTGACGTATGTATCTACTTTTACTTAAAAAAATGTAGTGTGACCATATATCCAGTGGATATTAGTGTTAACATTATCATTACATTGAATTAACTAAACAGTGACGTAATTGCTTGAGACCTCATCCATCGAAATCTGTTTAGGATGGCTTATATATTTTTAAGTCCTGATCACGGATTAAAAATCAGCAGATCTAAACTGAGGGTAAATTAAGTTTAATAATTAATAAATTTAAAAATATGTAATTTATGATATGATATGAATTTAGAGAACAAATTTCGCTTGGCTGGCAGATTACATGGTTTTTCCTAAACATAATAACGAGTAAGATAAACGCATGATTCACTTTAAACGTATGTATACCTTTTATATTTAAAACACCAATTTTCGTTTAAACTATATCATACATTTATAATAAAAACTCGCAGCAAGACATATCACAAGCCTATTCCAGTTTAGTACCTAATCCACAAGTAAACCTTAAATGACTCGCATATATTAGACAGTAAATAACAATAAACGTTTAAAGGACGTTTTGTAATAAAAGTTAGTTAAAATGTTAATAGTATGTCGGACGTAAGCGAAACCATATTTCTATAATATATCTAACCATGCATTTAGTTAAAATATTCATGTTAGCTTTAATGCAGTGCGTTGAAGTCGGTTAGCCTTAAAAAGTTTTTAGTGGAACTTTATTTAAAAGCTCCCTTTCCCGAGTTTGCTGAGATTCAAGCAATCTAGCAAGGCAGCACAATGAAATCCGTGTGCTTTTTGGTACGAGTATATAAAGATAACACATATTTACCTGAAGTGGCTGCAGCCGCGTCACTTTCTTCAATGATATCACGACAAATGTTCAAGTGTACACGAACACGAACTGATCTGAGAACAGAAACGCGCGAGCACTGGACCGTGGAACAGCAAGTGAACCGACTAATAGAAGTAATGGGGAGTGAACAAAAGGTGGTCGGAGACACGGGCGCGGAGCGGACTCTGGGGCGCGGCAGATAGGGGCACGCGGCCGGCCAACGTCTCAAACGGAATGAAATACTGAAGAAGACGCCGCGGTCTTATATAGACGTGACCGTAGCCTGACGCCGGATAACGGGCTCACGCCGGCGCGCCTGACGCACAACTTTCATTCCTATTGCTTGGGGTTAAGATTCCAAATTAATTTATTATCAAACCCCTTCTCAGCGGAACAGATAGATTTTCAATAAAGCGCCCGAAGCTGAATACTGCAATTCGCCAACACTATGTTTTTAATGCTCGCAAACCTTAAGGCACAAATATTGATCCCTAAGATAATTAGTATTATACAATACTTATCTATATCGAACATTTTCCTCTTACTTAGTTGTCACATTGGAAGAAGAAACGTGTTCTACTTCATAACTATGAAAAACAAATTTCAATACCGATGACATATTTAATTTTACCTAATAGCTTTCAACAACTTTCTTGCGTACTTACTCACACCAAACACTGACATAAAGACAGACTAGACATATACCATGGAATTAACATTCATTCGCTAGGTCATATTGAACTTATTCGAGTTCACTATGACCTAGCGTAACCCGGCGTGTCGCCCGTATATTGCAGCTCTCTAATGAGCCCCGTAAACCCGTTAACTGAATCCCTGCTGCACCAGGCTGGTACTACACTGCCGGTTTTCGTTGACTATTAAAGTACCTATAAGTCGATCACACAGAATAATGCAACTTCCCTCGGTCTCCTGCTCAGGCAAAGGTCAAGAACATTCTTGGAACAGACCGGTGCGGAAATCCATCAGGAGCACACTCAAGGAAGTGGCAAGATATTCTCTATCGTTCGTCCGAATTTCATTTGAATTATCTCAAATGCCCGAATTTCATTTGCCATAATTTAATATTCCATAACGTTTAATTTTCCATAATGTTGATTTCACATAATATTATTTTCCAGATTTTTAGATGCCAGAAGCCAGAATGATACGAATGCCATAATTTTCGCTTGCCATAATTTTACTTGGCAGAATATTGACCTACTATCAATACTTATCATTTTCTCGAAAAAAGTGAGCTCTCGGTGTCGGTAAATTTCTACGAACAGTTACGAACTGTTAACCAGTTCTCTAATTTATTGCAGTTTTATTTAGCAAAACAGTAGGAGTACCTACAAATCGACCTCGACCCTCCTACCAGTCCTTCTGCTCTGAGGGTCCAATCTACCAGTGTTAACGCAGTATATAGTAAAAGTACAAAGCCACACCGACCCGCCCGCAAGTCGACATGCTCGTTGACCATTGTTTATGTTTAATTTACCTCTATTTTTCTACGATGTGTTATGTCTGGTGAACAATAAAGAATATTTGTATTGTATTGTATTGTATAATGGTAAATAGTAAGGCGATTGAATGCGGGTTGGGTACAGCATAGCAGCACGGCTATCACGGGACGGCCCGCGACTCCCGCGAGCTGTGTCGCAGCGATATGGATCCGTCTCTCTCTAAGCGTTCTAATTAGAAAGAGACGGCCGTCCTGTGACCGGAATGACATAAGCCTGATATAACACGCTGACAGATCGACCGCAGCGCCGCCGTGGAGGAGGATATCGAGAAAAAAAAAGTATTTTACCTCAACCGCTTATTGCATTAATTTAGTAGGTAGTTCCTTATATTAAGGTACAAGGAATGTGTGGTGGAGACGGGTGTTTGAAACAGATATATAAACCCGTATATCAGGTCACCAGTGACCAGGCCCTTAGAGTTGTATGAAAACTACCAAACGCAAATTAAACATAGATAGGAGCCATGTACACTGCACACTGGTGCGACCGTGCGAGTATGAGGCTATTAGCTGTGCGTGTTTGCGTGCATTTGTCGGTGTATGTGCCTGTACTAGAAAGCCTGTGCCTAATAAAATTTAACACATTTAAAATATTATTTTTAAGATGTATGTAGGTATATTGCCATTTTTATTTAACTCAAGCTCACACTAATTGACTTATAGAAATAAGAGCGTGCCTACTTAGGTTGAAAAGTAACTAGGATATTTACCCTGTGCATCGCTACGTAATGAAGTGCTGCATGGATTAATAAGCTTCTGTCATAAGTTTCATTATTGGTACAAGCCTGCCATTGCCGCTACTTTTCTGAATACCGTCATCAACTACTCACCGAGACGATTCTATAGGTATAACGAGCCCAAACTCAACGGGGTTACGTCGGTTAATTACTGAATCCCCATGGCCACCTTCTGTCTCCACCATCATATCAGCTCGATAGTACCATTACAGTTGAATTGTCATCCAAACTATACCCTAACCCAACATTTCAAGCTCAATCGGATAACGTCAAGTGACTGAAAAATGGATTGCAATTTTGACGGACAACTTATTTACCTACATACGTAACTGTGTAAGTTAAATAAAAGCTTGTAATAACAAGTGCGTGTCGAGCCACGCGCAGTGTAGGGTTCCGTAGTTGCCTGTCTGTATTTGTGAGATCGACACGCGCCAAGTAAATAGTGCGGTTGCGTCGGCCGAATTTGGACGAAAGTTGGCCTTTTAAGTTGATCGACTATTACTCGGTAACTAGTTATGCCTACTTAGCCGTGATAGTTTTCCTTTTAAAATCATTATATATGTACTACTTCCACGATATTTTTCACATCCCCAGTAGTAGCCATTTAACTGGCAGAGGGGGGGAGAACAAAAATTAGGGCTTTAAAGCCCGATATCTCGCAAACGACTCACTGAGTTGAAAAACGGTTTTTAAAAAACCATAATATTTTTGAACAAGCTATCCAACGATACCACACACTATGGGTTTAACGAGAAAAAAAATGGCATCCCCACTTTGGGTATAGGGGAGGTAGGATTTTATTCTACTGTTTTGTTGGCGTGATTGATTTATATACCCATGCCGAATTACAGTTTTCTAGTAGTAAGGGTTGCTGAAGCTAAGCCGAAGACGGACATACGGACGGATATGGCGAAACTATAAGGGTTCCTTGTTGACTCCGGAACCCTAAAAAGATGAACTTTTTGACATCAAGCAAACCAAGTGTGACTACACATTAATATCTTGCCATAACAATAGCGCATAAACATATGACACAGTAATACGACTCTATTTCTAACGGAGTTAGGACGTTTCAGATATTTTTGCGCGCTCGGTTATGGTTATGGCTGATATTGATACAGGGGCTCTAGTATAAGTTTTACCGAAACAAAACGTAACGACCGCGTTTGCGTTTAGTTGTCAAATCCCATACAAATTGAGGGTAAAACCCAAACGCGATCGTCGTTTTGTTTCAGTAAAACTTATACTAGAGCCTCAGGTGACTGTACAAATACCTACTTATGCGTTGTAGAGTTAAAGTCAATGATACATGTAGCTATACATTTTTGGATCTAAATTTATATCGACGATTTGGGAATAAAAACCAAACATTCAGAGGCTCTAGTATACGTTTTACCGAAACAAAACGTTACGACCGCGTTTGCGTTTAGCTGTCAAATCCCATACAAATTGAGGGTAAAACGCAAACGCGATCGTAAAGTTTTGTTTCGGTAAAACTTATACTAGAGCCTCTGTCTAAAAAGCTCTTACTGGTGTTCTAATTGTGATGCAAGATAGTTCCTTGGTGTTCACAGGCATTTTTGCATCACAATTAGAACATCATCTATAAAACAGCGGTAAGGCCTGCGATGCTGTATGGACCCCGATGGCTGGGCAACCAATGCAAAACAACATCAAAGACTACACACTAACTAAATGGAGATGCTTAGATGGGTTGACGGGATAACTAGAGTTGATAAAGTACGAAATGAGTAGGTACAACAGAGGATTTTAACGTCGCCCCTATGACAGACGAGCTTCGAGAAAGTCGCCTGACATAGTATGGACCCATAAAAAGAAGAGAATACAACCATAACCGAATTAATAATAGTATAACAAAAGTTACAATATACCGATTATACGTATTAAATAAGTATACGCACATGCTCGTATATAACATAGACGATAACCATTTCAAATATAATCCCAAAACGAGTAGTTCGCTCAAATAAATCGTTCTGGAAAACACGTCACTCTCACTCATGCATTTTTAACTGCCTTCAAAAATTCAAAATCAAAATCAATTATTTATTCTGCAAATAGGCCACAACGGCACTTTTACATGCTTTTACGTGTTAAAAAGGAGGAGGTTCTATGTTCCACTGTATGTTTTTTTTAATGTAATTATGCTCAATTATTCACCGATTTGTCTGTCAATTGTGGACCGATTTTTAAAATTCAGAATGGCGAAACCCTAAAATTGAATATTAGGCACGCGGCATATTCTTCTTTACTCTTTATTATAACTCGTGTTTTTACCATCGGAAATTGCAATTTTGGTGAAGTGGAACTGATGATGAAGACCACAGATTTCTTATGGGTCTTCTCAAGGATGTAAAGTACGCCAAAGATTCTGACATGATTCCGTTGTAGTAGCAACAAATGAAGTGTAAATTCTAATTTCCTTGAGGAATCGACGGACCCCTCAAATATTATCAGCCCACATACTATATGTGGCTATAGCGTCTTGGATTTTTTCTGTAATAAAGAACGCATTTGCTCTCGGAAAGCCCAATTTACCACATGAAATTGTGATATATTGTCATGTGGTAAATTGGAAAGGAAAAATGTGGAAATTCTAACAAATGTCGCTTGGCGAAGTACTAAATTGAAGGAAACTTTGTTTTTTAAGTTAATTATTATTTTTCGTCAGAATTGGATACAATTTGGTAGTTTGAGAGAGCTTGTGTTTTTGTACAATATTTTCACGATTCCATACAGTGTCATCGTGGCACTCTTTGGGGGAGGCCTATGTTCAGACGTGGATGTCTTTCGGCTGATATGATGATACAGTGTCATTTGATTCTATTAAGTCTCAAAACGTATAGGATTTTCATAACTCGGTGGATTTTTTAGTAGTATTTAGTAGTCCAGATGGCACTGGCTTTCGTAAAACTAGTGTCTATACCAAATCTTGGGATTAGGTGTCAAGGTGGACCCCGGCCTCCTTTAGGAGCACAACCGGGAATAACCCTAGATGGATGATGAGTGGACCACTTCCAACCTTGGGTAGGTAGGATGCGGTCAGGATTATATAATGTTGACGAAAAACAATAATCAATAAAAAGTTAAAAAAACCGATCCTACAAAAAATTATTTACCTGAACGGCAAAAGAATAACCGCGACTACTACACCCGTGCTGCAAAAGTTTATGTTGCAAAAGTCGCGAATCGTTGTATTGTATACTTTCCGCACAGGTATACCTATTCGTATGTGCCATTCCAGTAGCAGTCTAATAAAACGCGTCGACTACAAGTTGATAATGTGCTTGCTGTGGTTTCCAAAAGGGGGCTTTAAGGCCAGCCCACAGTTGATGCATCAGTGAAAGTTAATGTGTTGATTCGCACTGCCACTCATTATCTCCGCGATGAAAATCTTAAATTGCGCCGCGGCACGCCTCTGTGTTTTTGTGTGCGAGATTCAATTACTTAGATCTAGATAATATTATAACGCTGAAGGCTACTAAGAAAACAAAAACTTCATCTCGGCTGTGATGAGAGGTAGCGTCACATGCGTCAGTCGTTAGCGAAAACTATCAGTCATCATCTCGCTAAATAAACAAGCTAAATATAACTCTGGCAGTTTACTTCACAGCGTCAACGGAGGCTCTAGTATAAGTTTTATCGAAACAAAACGTTATGGCCGCGTTCGCGTTTAGCTGTCAAATCCCATACAAATCTGTAATAGTGAGAACAGAGGCTCTAGTATAAGTTTTAACGAAACAAAACGTTATGGCCGCGTTCGCGTTTAGCTGTCAAATCCCATACAAATCTGTAATAGTGAGAACAGAGGCTTTAGTATAAGTATTACCGAAACAAAATTTACGATCGCCTTTGCGTTTTACCCTCAATTTGTATGGGATTTGACAGCTAAACGCCAACGCGGTCGTTACTTTTTGTTTCGGTAAAACTTATACTAGAACCTCTGGCCGGAATGTGGTATTGTTAAACAACGCAGTTTAACTTAAACAAGTTTTTGTCAAAAAGTATTCTTGCACTGTCGTCAACTAATGTATTAACTAACCAGCCCTACCACCGTCGTGTTAGGGCTGGTTAGCTGGCTTTCTCTTATCTAATTCTCGAGCATCTGTCACTTATAATATAATAAATCTCTGAATTAAAAAAAAGAATCAGCCAGTATCAAACTAAGCATTGTTCTGTCACGAATGATCTCAGCTTCCCATGAACGGAAAAACATGACTCTTTTTATTAGTATTTTATTATTCTAGCTTCCGCTTAGGATTAGTTTTTGTCCGATTGCGACGATTAATTAATTTTCCCAAACATTTGACCTCATAAAAAATGTCATTACTTCTTCTCTAAATTCTAATATCTGTCAACTGTCCGATAAAGGCAAACGAATTTTAACGGCATTTTAGCTAAAATAGGTGTTTACTCGATAGGTTAAATTAGAACTGCATCTGTCCTATGTCCAAGAGAAGAAATGCGTTAACTCCCACCACATTACCATGCAAGCGAAGTCGCAGGTACAGCTTGTAATTAAATAAATGTATGTTAATTTTATGATCCTCTTAATTCAATAAATTTTTGTTAGTGTGACTATTTAAATTATCCGATTATTATTGTGTTCTTCCAAATTATTTATAATATTTGACGTTTGATTTTTTATAATGTGATTGTAGTAAAAAAATAGATATGAATATTTTTTTAATGTTTTGTACGCCTGCTCTCAGGCTGGATATACTGTGTAAAGCCTCTCTCGGACTGGCGCGGCCTAGCCGCGGCGGTCAATAGTAAACTTGACATTAGCTGTCAAATTTACTATGGTCCGCCACCGCAGGCCGCGCCAGTGTGGTGCAGGCATAATTACTTTTCATCTATTCAAAGGAGTAAGGCCTGCATCGCACTGGCGCGGCCTGCGGTGGCGGACAATAGTAAATTTGACAGCTAATGACAAGTTTACTATGGTCCGCCGCAGCCTGGCCGCGCCAGTGTGATGTGGGCTTAAAATGACAGGTAGAAATGTCAAACAAGAAATAATGATACCAGCTTATTACAAACAGTGCGGTGCTTTACGGTTTCTGGTTTAATAATAGGTAATAAAATAATCTAGAGCCAATGGACAAGTGCCATATATTGTATTCGATGCGTGTATAATAGAGTATTTTAGGCCTGCTGCACACGGGCGGTATTCCATAACCAAACCGGGCCGGCCCGTGATAGCCGTGCTGAACAAGTCCTTTACAATATTATACCTTACGGAATAAATAAAATAATGCGTACCTACTTTATGAGAACTTCTCTAAACATAGGTAGTAGATACATAGGCTGCTACTTATGTATCCGGAATCCAGGATTCCAACTTTCTTAAACACTATTTTGGCCTCCATGGTAAAATTTGAACTTTCTTTTAATACTAGCCGCTATAAAAATTTTTCTTGAGTACGCTAGTCTTTTGTTTTTGGCGGGTTTAAATTGTTATCTCGTTGCAAGAATGGAACTTACTCGTGAAAATATTCGTGCTATGATTTATTACGATTTTCGGCGTGGCTTAACGCAACAATAATGCATAGATCAATTAACTTTGACTTTTGGTGATGAAGCTCCATCAAAAACTACTGTGTATCACTGGTTTAGTGAGTTCAATCGTGGACATAGTATGCTTACGGACGAAGTTAAGAAAGGTCGCCCGAAATCGGCCGTTGTACCACAAAATATTGAAGCAGTGCGGAAACTTATAATGCACGACCGTCATGTTACGTATCGCGATATAGAGGCAATTCTGGGGATATCTATGACGAGCATTAATAAGATATTACATGAACATTTAGCTGTAAAAATTTGTTCGCGTTGGATACCGCACAATTTAACTAAGGATCAAAAAGAGGCTCGCGTCGAATGGTGCAAAAAAATGTTGAAAAAATATAACCGTGGTGACTCAAAAGCTGTTTATAATATCTACACAGGTGACGAATCTTGGATATATGCGTATGATCCCAAAACTAAACAGCAATCAACAGTGTGGGTGTTTCAAAATGTGCCGAACCCTACAAAAGTTACTCGTGCAAAAAGCACCTTGAAACAAATGGTCGCCTGCTTTTTTGGTATGAATGGCCATGTGGCTACAGTGCCAGTAGAAAATCGTAAAACGGTTAATTCGGAGTGGTACACGACCATTTTTTTGCCAGAAGTGTTTGAAGAAATACGTAAAGACAACCATCGACGCAGAATCATTCTTCACCATGACAACGCCAGCTGTCATACATCACGCGAAACAACTCGATTTTTGGAAGGTCAAAATATAGAATTAACGGGTCACCCACCGTACAGCCCTGATTTGGCACCCAATGATTTTTATTTATTTCCAAATATAAAGAATAAATTACGTGGTCAACGATTTTCGACCCGTGAAGATGCGGTCGACGCGTTCAAACAACACGTTTTGGAGATACCTCAATCAGACTGGCAGAAGTGCTTTAAAAATTGGTTTACACGTATGCAAAAGTGCATCGATCATCACGGAGATTATTTTGAAAAACAATGAAATTATATTTAGTAATGTACGTTTGATAATTTTTTCTATTCCGGATACATAAGTAGCAGCCCTCGTACCTACCACTAAAAAGTTTTCGGTAATTATTTTATTATTATGTTGGTAGTTATAGTTGGTCTTTCGTCGGGGATCGGTCACTGGTCAGCGGTGGACGGGACGCCTTGCTTCTTCAGCGGAGCTTCTGACGCTGATTGCATTATTGACGACTGACCAAACTACCGAACAACGGCGCTTTATCATATAAGCCACTGGACATTGGCGAAATCATCTTAACTTAGGCGGAAGCCATTTTTTAAAAGAAGATAAGATAAGACCTACCTAACCTTATCTTCTTTAAAAAAATGGCTTTTAACTATTACTATACAGTTAGAAAGTTATAACTCAACTACCTACTTAGTACTTGTAAGTAACAAATCTCTAATGAAAACAGAGCTCGAATCTCAGCTTTCATTGTTACTGACTTTGTAACTTTTTGTGTTTTAGAAGAATATGGGAAACCAGTAAGGGTTAAAATGATGTTTTTTTGTTTATTCAGTGAATCATAGTTCATAGTGCCTGATTAGTTAACGAAAACCTCAACCCCGGAACCCAATACTTTCACCTGTCTTTTAACATTTTATATATTATCATTGTTTTTAATTTCCTTGATTAAAATAGATATGTGATATTAATATAATTTCTAATTCACTCATTGCACATATGAATAAACTTGTTGACACTGGTGCTTTTACCTTACTTAAGTACCTTGCTTATTCCATTCATTGTACATTGCGCCATATAACCGGACCATAACATATGCCACATGCAGCCGCTTATTCTGAACTATGACTTTGATATCAAAACGGCTGTGAACACATTCAGTACCATATCTACACGTTTTACCCGAGTCACTTTAATGTACGGTAAGCTCTAAAAATACCCTATTCAATTTTCAACTTTATTCCTCCGACATACGTATACATATTTATAGACGTGACTGTACGTGATGTGGGTCATTGTGTTAATGTTTGGGGCACTTAATCCATTACAAGACAATCTGAGGCAATCACGCTCCGCTTACTCCAATCAACCGGGGAGTTGGATCTAGCATTTATTTCCTCTAGTATGATTTATGGTGCTATAAGTGATAATGAGCCCAGCCCCCATAAGATAGGTAGCGAACTCCCGGACTCTATCAGGATGCAACTCGGATAACCGTCATCCGAGGAGGAGGAGGAGGAGGAGGAAGTGATGTATTGCCGATAAAACAACAATAACCTCATAAGTACAGTAAAACAGTTCATAGTAGCTGAAAACTGAAGATTCCAATTGTAAAGCTAACGCAAAATGAATTTTCCAGAATGCGTAGAAAATTGTCGACTTGGTGATGGAAGCCAGGGTTTCTGTGTTGACTGGGGTAGCAGAGGCGTCGCTGCGCATCGGTCTACCCTCCACGCGTTCCGCCTATAACTTCCTTCTATCGAATTCACTTCGCTTTCGCACCTTTTATTTGGTGCTAGTGTGATAGATATTATTGCGCTGGCACTCTAGGTGTCAGTTAACCAATGGATGTAGGTTACTAGTCGAAACATTCATAATATGAAACATATCACTTTTTTTTGGGACGATGTCAACAATTTGACAAACATTTACTTATAGTTCCGTTGCATATAGCGTTACCGTTAGCGGTATTTACTGAGCTATTAGTTACACATAATCTACATTTAAGCTTAATAAAGTATTACGGTTCTAGTTCTACATATAAAATATTCCATAGAATAGAATGCTTCAATTGGTGACTTGTCGGTTGTCGGAGATGCCACACCGCAGCTAACAGCAGTCATAATTTCCTGGTGCTATTAAGCCCCGTGTTCTTAAGAGCAAGACACATTAAACGTTTTGAGTGGAAAAACAAACGGTATGTTTAAGAATTAAAGTGCGCAAGGCAAGGAAGAAACATTGATGTTGTAACGCAGTTATGTTGATGACAAGTGCGTCGGCGCAAGCGCGCGTGCGCGGTAATCGCCGCGTAACGGAGCCAACTGTAAAGCACGCCATTGCCTCGGCAACGGCCGGCGGGCCCCGTGCTAAATTTGCCGAAACAACGCTCTGTAGCGGGAAAACTTGAATCACTCTAATTCGTGTCATACTACTATATTTGTAAAAAACCTCAATTAGGTTGGTATTGTATTTTTTTCTTATTTACTGATGCTAGATTCGGAATGCGCTACAGACGCTTCAAGATTAGATCTCGATTCATTTTAGCTATCACTATTCACTATCACGCTCGCGTCCATACACTTATGTATGAATATGATTTAGCAATCTAATAACATAGGTAAGTAATCCTACGATAACACACAAGTTGCTTCTGACTGCAACGGAAGAACTCTCGAATAACACACGGAACAAAGTATACCTAACTTATTAATATTATTATACATGTTATACTCCTAGCGTTGTTCCCGGTTGTGCCCTAAAGGAGCCCGGGGTCCGCTTTGACACCTAATCTCAAGATTTGGCATAGGCGCTAGTTATACGAAAGCGACCTAATTAGTTAGGCTAGTGTTAAGGCGGTGCATTGGAAATTATCGCGTGCTTTGTAACGCCGTTCTGACTAGATTAAAAAACAATAAGGTCTGATTTTGAGATATATGATTCTTGACTATATGATTGTTTATCTGATTTGATCGATACCTGATTGCTTAAAATTTCCTCGATAGAAAAAAATCCAAAGTTGGTTCTGTATTTTCCTTTTATTACTCAGCTTACTCAAACGATACATTATTTTACGACACAATCAAGTTGATACTATAGTATTTTGTCTCATTTAAAATCTCACTTGATGAAATTTAAATAAAACTTCACTAAGTTAGGTATTTATCGATATTTGTCCAAAAAAGCCATTCCCGAAGAGTGTTACATCTCCTTTTCTCGTGCGCGGAAGGCATAAACGTATCTCTGTCTAGGGGGCGTGTTCGACTCAAATCAAGGCATCCCCTTAAGGCAACCTTCCAATCCAGAGGGAAAACTAGACCTTATTGGGATTAGACCGGTTTCCTCACGATGTTTCCTTCACCGAAAAGCTAACGGTATACATATATTAGTACATATTATAATTTCCTTACCTACTTATAAAACTTAAAATATGTAAGTATCACCATAGAACACACACAGTAGCTTAGGTACCTACCTACTGTCGACGAAACGTGTTCTATCATAAGTTCATAACAAACTAGATTCCCGCGCGTGTCTAAAAAGCTCTTGAATGTTACCTCCGTCATGGTGTTAAGAGCTAATAACATTAGGTAATGAAGAAAATCCGGTCCCATAGCCAACTATCACATATTAATGAATCGAGATCGCGTGTAACCAACGGCGTGCGCGTGTGTACCGCAACAATGGGGAACATGGCCGATTCAATAATGGCGCCGTGAAAACTATGAGACTTATTCCATTACGGTAGTCTTTGATAGACATGATCTAATCACGCCATCAGGCACCCACGGATCTCAACTGTTTAGGTGTCCCACTGCTGGGCAAATGCCTTTTCCTTCACTCGCCCCTATTGCTAGCATCCAATCCAATCCATCCAAGAACGCGTCCGAATCGTCCCGCCATCTCCTTTTTGATCTGCCTCTGCCTAGGCGGCTGTCTTGCGAAGTCCATCCTGTACTGATCGTGGCCCATCTTTCCGGATGCATACGGCAGACATGTCCAGCCCAGTCCCACTTGAGTTTGGCATTGCATGCATAGATATGTTCCCGTAATCCAGAGTGATGTGATGTTGGAATATTATTTAGTTGCCTACCACTTTATAATTGTGTCTGAATGAGTTGCTATATTTTAATACATAACATGACCTAACAAAATGCTAAGGTGCAAAAGCCTTCCAAAATGTTATATTCAGAATCACCCAGTTAATAGTGAGGAAAGCACAGCTAAGAAGGAAGGAAAGAACAGTCGTTTGATCATGTCACCTTTCAAACAAAATATTTTAAATAGTTATAAGTATAAATCCAAATCAGTTCATGTCATCGATCACAGACGATCTGTAAAAACTACTTTGGATGCGGGGGATGAGAAGAATTCATTGACTATCTTGTTGGGTCAGTGGTTGACCCGTTGCCCTGGTAAGCCAAGCACGATTCTCGCTCTTTTCATATTAATTTCGTAGTTGATGTGATGTTGTACAAATGTTTACCATACATAGTGTTATCAATCATCATGATTGTCGTATGGATTGGAAAGCAATCAAATTATCATCCTGGATTAAAAATCATAATACTTAAATGTATTTCCAGGAGGTTTATCTATTTTCTAGTAGTGATACTATAAGCGGAGTGAAATCGGGGGATTAGCAATTAGCAATATTGGCATTTGGCATACGACTAAAGAAACAAATACTTTGAAAGGGTTTTTGAGTGGCCTCCAACTTTCATACTAAAAAATATTAGTGAATATTCCATGTAGGCAACGCATAGGCAATTCATGTGCTTTAGTTATTCATAAGAAAACTTACAAAAAGAGGCGTGGTAATCAACCCTATCACAAGAAACAACTTTCAAACACCCACTTACTGTTGACACCTCAGTAATGAATACTGGAGTAGTTTTGTGTCTATATAAGCGGCAAGTCACGGCTGGCCGAATTCATTCAAATGACCAAATCTGAAAGCAAACATGACCACCAAAATAAAAGCGAGAGAAGAGATAGGCGCCACCCTGAGCCTTTGCATGTTTTGCATGCGCTGCATCGGACTTTCGTTCGCGCGGCCGGCCGGCACCATCCGGTTTTTATGTCAAAAACTGATGTTCGTAGTGTCGGTTTGCTCCATTGTCTACCACGTCTTCAGTGAAATCGTTTACATTGGCCTCACGTTATCTAATTCGCCACGAGTCGAAGACGTTGTTCCGCTTTTTCATACTTTCGGCTACGGCGCTTTAAGTAAGTCGAGTACGAGTTCAGCGAGACGTCACAGATACCCAAAACTTTTTTGTATGTACAACTAAATATTTTTTACCTGCTGTAATGGAATTTTTGTTTATTTTTTCCTAGGTATTGCCAAGGTGTTTGCTCTATGGTCCAAAAAGGATGTGTTCGCTGAACATTTGGATGAACTGACGGGGATATGGCCCATGGAACCGCTCGATGAAGATGCTCGAAGTATCAAACAAAAGAGCGTGGCCGCTCTACGGCTCGTTCACCAATGTAAACTATATGGTTTTTAATCATCGGTATCATTACCTAAGTATTTAAGCAAAAAACAATATATTCTCTGAACAACTGTTTAATATTTTGATCACCGATTGTGAACAGATCTAACACTGTTAAACCAATTTTTAAATCTAAGATCCTTTTACTTATACTCGTAATTATCATTCAAATTATATTTATCTTATCGAAAAGGTTGTCTTGTGCAGGTTATGTCTCCATGAACGTTGGGGGCGTGTTGTTCTACAACGTGACCCCTATCTGTATTTACTTGTTCGAGTTATGGCAAGGGAAAGATACGAAGGTAGGCTTCGTCTGGGTATCCTGGTATCCGTTCGACAAACATAAGCCGTTCAACCATATTTTTGTATACATATTTGAAGTATTTGCAGGTGAGTTGTAGCTCAAAATCGAATTCTAATTCACGCACCTACCGCTTGTACACGAAGTTCGTTTAAAGATAATAATTTAATAGGGAGAAGTCTTGAAGATGATGCGACAGATTATGATGGCCGAATTTTTAAAAGCGTGATAATATATTGGATTCATTAACTGAAGAAATTCCGTAGTGAAAGCCATCACAAATAATGGGAATAACAAATATTTCGACCACAGAACTATTTCGATGTAACAATAAAATTATCACATTGAGAGCAAGCAGTACACGCTATTGTTCGGAAGTAAGTAACGATTAATCCGGTCCAGCGGTATGATTGCCTTCCTATACACATAATTAACTACCAAAAAAAAACGAAACAGACCAATTTGATAGCACGGTGTGCCCAAAACAAACATCATTTCACTTTCTTTGGTTAATCCACTTTCGACACTTTAAAATTGATGGCCTATCTTAGTCGTCCTCACGCGATGTTACTGACAAGACTATTTTAGTTTTTATAGATATTTTACAATCCAGACCTCTATCACATTCAGACGATAGACCTGTCTATATGACGACGCGATCAAATCTTTTGCTAGCACTCAATATTGTAGCCCCTTTAATTTATCTATCCTTCAATTACCTAAAATTTAACCGGAGTCAGAAGGAAATAGATACTCCAAAAAAAGACACTATAAACCTGTAAACCAGTATGTTAAAGTTCATTAGAATGCCCTAGTTGTAGCCTCTAGAGGCCAATGGCGAGTACGTTTTTGCAAATTAAAACAAAGATGAAATTCTTGAAAGAATATATTTATCACTAGCTGTACCTGCGACTTTGTTTGCATGGTAATGTGGTGGGAATTAACGCATTTCTTCTCTTGGATATAAGACACAGCACACACATGCAGTTCTAATTTTACGTATGAAGTAAAACGTTGAATAAACCTAGTTTACCCAAAATGCCGTTAATATTAGTCTTTATCTGTCACTCTGATATTTAAATTCGTGAGGAAGGGAAAAAACATGTTTTCTTTATCAGAAGTATTTTAAGTTTTATGAATAAGAGGGTACAAACGTTTAAAGTAGACATTTAGTCCGCGTTGGCTAAATAAATAAAATAAATAAATAAATATTAGGGGACAATCTTACACAAATCGACCTAGTCCCAAACTAAGCAAAGCTTGTACTATGGGTACTAGACGACGATAAACATACTTATATAGATAAATAAATACTTAAAATACATAGAAAACATCCACGAAATGTCTACTTAAAGCCGCGATATTGGATTTTGTTGATACATTTAATGAAATGACACCTTAATACGAATTTCGCGCATATAAGTTCCAATGTCAGAATCGATAGGTAATATTTTTATGCTTTATCGTTTAGTATGCGTTTTGTAAAACGCATAGGTATATCACACACAGGATCGAAATTATTAATGTTGGATAGTTATGGCTAGCCCGCCATTTTGATTGACGTCACTGTCAGTTGAATTGTAACTAGTATCTGTTTACGCATGCTCAATCTTGACATAAAATATTTGTTATTTGTTATGGCAAAAGATAGAGATACACTAATATAAATAATTGTAACACCTTTGACCTATGTTTACATATAAATATTTTGTCTTTGTCTTTGACAGATATGGCAGGTAGGATTTCAAGATGAAGAAATAAATAATTTAATGTGTGACCTCATGTTTCCGAAATTAATTAATCGTCGTAGTCGGATAAAAACTATCCTAAGCGGAAGCTAGACTAATAATGTACTTATAAAAAAGGTTCATGTTTTTCCGTTCATGGGAAGCTGAGATCATGCATGACAGAATAATGTTTGGAATGATACCGAACGATTCTTTTTTTAGTTCAGTGATTTATTATACTGCGTGGAACGGAACGATGGACTTTCCCGCAAGAGGGGGATTATTGAGCGCTAGTACGTCACATTTTCCAGATAAACTATTTCTTTTGACGCGATTTTTTTTTACATTTGTATGGAGCTCGTCGCTCCAGTCGGCCAACGCTCCATACAAAGGTAAAAAAAAATCGCTTCAAAAAAAATAGTTTATCTGGAAAATGTGACGTACTAGCGCTCAATAATCCCCTCTTGCGGGAAAGTCCATCGTTCCGTTCCACGCAGTATAAGTGTATACTTATAAGTGTAAATAACTTCAATTAGGCCGTAATTTATTCCGTTACAGTTTGACATCTTGGTAAATGAACAAAACGGTTTTATATACCTACTTATACTAAATTAATAAAAAAACTACCTATATTATTATTTGGGTTAGTATGGAAGTGCGCACACGGAGTCGCGTCGCTACGTGTGCGCACTTCCATACTAACCCCTAGACTTGATGTGAGAGACAAAATAGTCGCGGAGATAAAAGTTGCTCGTGCGCGCATACGCTAAGGGGAAAATTCTGTAAGGCTGTAGATTTGCAAGTCTGTGTACAGATGTAGGGGGTAATTACCAGAATATCTTAAGCTAATTCAAAAAATATTTCACCTCTGAATACAAGGAATGGGTTTTCTGGATAGACATGCGCTATATTTTATTCCGCGAGTTTCCTGCAATTCAAACGAGGCGTCAATACAAACTTAACCTTTGTGTCTAAGGTATAACAAGAAAATACGGACCCCGCGAAACAATTGTATGTATGAGCATAATGATTATAATGAATGACTGTACGAGAGTGAACGTGCTGAACGACAGCTACTCGTAATAGTGTCCACGATCGCCCAATCGGATAACGCGCGAGCAAGCGAACGGTTGTTAACCAATACCTTGCGTTCCAGGTCAGACCTGTGTGTGGATAATGATCTGCACGGACCTGCTGTTCTCGGGCCTCGCGAGCCACATTGCTATGTTATTGCGTCTGCTGCATAAGCGACTAGAGAACCTAGCCAAGACGGAAAAGACACAGGAGGAATATTATCAAGAGATAGTCGCAAATATTAAACTCCATCAACGACTCATAAGGTTTGATTTACATCAAGACTAAAATACCATAGGCATGTTTAAACACCATAAGATATCAAGGTCCTATAAAAGTGAGAGTCTACTATGAATAGTTGTTTTTTTTTCTCAATGCGCATATGACATGCCAGCTTAGCTTAGATATGTTTAAATGTATCGCAATTAGACTAATTTATTATTTATAAAAACATCGTAAATTATCATTAGCTTTAAATGTACAGATACTGTAACGACCTGGAGGAAGCGTTCACGATAGTGAACCTCATCAACGTCGTGTTCAGTTCGGTGAACATCTGTTGTGTCGTATTCGTTATTGTGGTAAGTATATTGTATCATTATTTTCTGCGTAGATTTTTGAGCAACTGTATTAAAAAACGTCGCCACGGTACCTCGGGACTCGTACAAAATGACATATATTCCGCACTTGTGTCAAAATGTATAAGCTACTATTCTTACTAGCCCTTTATACAAGTCCCCTTTTGCTGTATATTTTACTCCTAACTTAAAACCATTACTTTTTTCAGCTTCTTGAACCCTTAGTGGCTGTGAGCAATAAGCTGTTTTTAGGCTCCGCTCTCATTCAAATAGGCATGCTGTGTTGGTATGCGGACGACATTTTTCATTCGGTGCGTATCATAGTATTTCAAAATAGGAATAAGCTGAGAATATCCCCATTGTTGGGGTACAGAAGGCGCAAATAATAGTTACATTGTTTGCAGAACGCGGACGTGGCGCTAGCCGTGTACAACAGTGGGTGGTACCGTACGGACCCTCGGTGTCGCCGCGCCCTCGTTTTCCTTATTCGGAGGTCGGTCTGACACTGTAATAACCGCAAAAAATGTAAACGCACTACAATTGCAACTTTCCACTTACCGACTGCCGGGAGAATGCTTCGCGGTCGAAATCGGGCCAACGATTCTATCGATCTGTATGATGCCGCCGTTTTTTTTGATATCAAATTATCGATGAATGAGCATGTAATTCCTAATGATGTGATACCTGTAAAATGCCATATTGTGTAGTTTATTGTAAGTATTGTAACCGGTAACCAAATCATAAAACTATCCGACTTAAGTCGGTCCAATTCCTGAGGCGGAAATAGAAAAAATCTATGAAAAAAAAATGTCGCGAGGTGTGTACCTACGCTGATATAATGAAATACTGGTCTAAAAAACCTGGCGACAATTTTGTTTTTTCACGCCCCCTTCCAAATTCGCACATTCGCACCAGTCCAAGTTGGCTCAGTTCGGGTTGCATATGGAGTTCCTCAACGCTCCGGAGCTCAAATACCGCGAGCCATCCGATTGCCTTTCGGACACTAAAAATACGCGTCATTGCTTTAACTAGGTATACGTCAAGTGCAAAAATATGTAATCGATTTCATCTTCTCATAAATATGTACCAAAACCTTAATCCGCTGACATAAGAGCTATGGGTCATATTTATGAGTAAGTTTTTACACTTGACCCTACCCAGAGCTGGGCACAAGACCGTTATTAACGAAGTTAACATTTTGAGTAACGGATTAACTTTTAAGTTAACTTAAAAAGTTGTTAATAGACTCATTAGCTTCCGTTATCTTCTATGAATCCGTTAATCGTTAATCAAGTATCTTCTATTTGCCAAAAGGACACTGCGCGGACGCGTTCTGCTCAAACATGTACTTTCGGGTTGGTCGGCGCTAGCCAGACGGTCTGTGCATGGCACGCTCCGTTGTTAGCCGGTGCCGGAACGGTCTAGTAGGCGTCACGTCATCTCATAGCTATTCATATAAATAATATTTTTACAATGCATGTGGTCGAAAAGAGCGTTTTCCAAGCACCCAAATCGTGCGGAAAGTGCTACTTTTTCGAACTAGTGTTTTTTACTTTTCAATTTTTTTTTAATTTTTAAGTGGTCGTCAGCCCGACGCAAAGAGTTTTTATTACTTGAAAAAAGTTTTACTAATATATCAATTACACTTTTTCTTTCATATAAAAGGTACATAAATACTAATAATGTATAAAATATTATATTAATATTTTTAAATTTTAAATTTGGTCAATGAATTAATTAAATAATTAAAAAAATATATATATTAAATGTTCACTTAAGTACTTAATGTATTTGGCTGAACGCATATATTTCTCATGCCTTTTGCGATACAACAATATGGCGACTTGCACATGCGCATATGTTGACCGCGCGTGTATTTAAAACTAAAAAGCCCGCCATTGTTGTGATTGTTGTTTACTTTGGAATTGTTTTATGTAAATATGAAAAAAATGTCGAGTGAAAGTGAGTAATCAATAATAATAATCATTTATTGCGTTTCAATAGTGTCAGTTTGTTTCTTAGAACTACGACGGTACAGCGTCTTTTTGTTGTGGAATATATTGAGTTAGTACTCAAAATTAATTGTGTTCCAAAACCACAATACAATGGTTTTAACTTTTAAGTGAATAAGCTTCACAGCAAACGATCTGCAGAAGTTGTTAAATGCAGTTCCAGATAATAAGTAGGTACCTGACAATCTACCTAGGTTCTTCAATTTTAACCTATTTGAAACTGACATTTAATTTTCAACATTTAATCTAATTCCTCACACAAGGCATAGTAAAACGTTGTATGATACACGCGCGTAAAGATGATTTCCGACTCGTGTCGAATTATACATTCGCTCGCTTCACTCGCTCATGTATAAAAATGTCACTCGTCGGCAATCACCTACTTTCCACACTTGTAGCATAAATAACTATTGCAAGTGTCGGTACGATGGTATGATACGATCAAGAGCACCTTTAAATCTTTCATTCCAAGGGCAAAGATATTTTCACACTTCACACCTAAACGAACCTCGCTCAAATTAAAATGTTTGAACATCATAAATATGTTTACATAATTTTCCCTAGGGGCTAAATGTAATACACGTAGTACTATTACTTATTCTGTGGTACTACTTTAACCCCGCAAGCCCGTAGTGGTTATATTCTCTTTGGCTAAGCAATTCGACACTTAAACTGAGATATTAACACAAATACGTTTTCATCATATTTTTTTAAGCATTGTATCTGTTTTTAGGGCTTCGTACCCAAAGGGTAAAAGGGGGACTATTACTAAAACTCCGCTGTCCGTCCGTCTGTCTGTCCGTCCTTCACCAGGCTGTATCTCATGAACCGTGATAGTTAGACAGATGAAATTTTCACAAATGATGTATTTCTGTTGCCGCTATAAAAAATAAAATAAATATTTAAGGGGGCCATACATCAAACGTGTTTTTTTGCCGTTTTTATAGATATTGGTACGGAACCCTTCGAGCGCGAGTTCGACTTGCACTTGGCCGTTTTTTTTATATTAATACTGTCACATAATTTTATTGTTGAAGAAAACAGAAATATTTTTATTTCTTTTTGGTGCAACATTCACGCCTCACGTCACCCAGCACGGTTATCACGGGACGGTGCGCGAACTCTCTCGATTTTTCTCGCACTATCCGTCTTTCTCTTATAAGAGCACTTAGAACGAGGCATAGTGCGAGAATAATCGAGAGTATGTCGCGGCCGTCTCATGATAGACGTGCTGTAGGTACTTTATTTTTGTCAAATACCGTATCAGTTCCTCCCTACATAACATTTTATTATAATAAACTAACTGGATACGTTCATATTTCAGGGCGCAAAAACCTGTGGCGTTCACTGCGATGAAATTCACAAACCTTTCCTTGGTCACCTATTCGTCGGTAAGTAGTGGGACATTAAACGTTGCTTTGCTACATTCACATCATTGTGAATTTTTGTGACCATGTTTAGCACACACGTTTTATAGCAAGTAAGTATTGTTGACGCACCTAAGGCCCCATTTATGGACAATCGTAGCGTCGGGCGGCGCGGCAATAGGTGGGTGTACGGGGCTGTACAAACGACAACACTGTTAACTGACCTTCCTGTGTTTATATAGAACCTTATTACAATGCACTTAAGGTGCACCGATGGTCAGTTAGCTGTGTTGTGGATAGTACCAAGCCGCCCGATAAATACAACTACCTACATACCACTTACACAACAGTAACTTGTTTTAAGCTCACCTCAACGCTCACCCACAAATATATCTTGACACCGCGATGCGTAGTAACCAAGCGTAGGTAGAGGTCTAGTTTGGTGACGGGCGACCGGCGGGGTGAGCCGCTTAAACGCTTAGCGAATAACAGCCCTGCTGTCTGCACGACGAAATCAAACATCTAGCTCTTTTCTTATTGTGATAATAATTGCTAACATTTCTACCAGGTTCTACAAATTTAACTTTATACTAGCTGTACCTGCGACTTCGTTTGCATGGTAATGTGGTGGGAGTTAACGCATTTCTTCTCTTGGACATAGGACACATGCATGCATATTTTAGCTAAAATGCCGTTAAAATTCGTTTGTTTTTATCTGTCACTCTGATATTTAAATTAGTAAGAAAGGGACAAAACTCGTTTTATTTCACAGGGGTATTTTAAGTTTTATGAAAACGGGGGTTAAAGTTTAGTAGATGTTTGTGGCAATAGATCCAACAGGTAGGACACAGGCTGCAGCATTAAATGTTTATTAATCTTCTTCTATACATATTTGTAACACTGTTTCATATTATAGTATTTTATGCAACTGTTGTATAAGAAGGGTCTTAAAACGCGAGTGTCGTGTTAAGAGTCCGCAGTAAGCTCGGCCGAATTTCACCTTCCCATACAAACGTAGTTACGCTCTCATTTTAAAACTACGTGTTGGATTTTGACATGATGTAATTTGTAGGATAAATAATATCCTAAGCGGAGCTAGAGTAATAATGTACTTATAAAAAAAGTTACATGCTTTTCCGTTCATGGGTAGCTGAGATCATTCGTAACGGAACAAAGCTTAGTTTGATACTGTCCGATTCTATTTTTAATTCAGATATCTATTATAAACTAGCTGATGCCCGCGGCTTCGCCCGTGTGGTTATAGGAAAATGTAACATATTGAATTTTCCCGTGGGAAATAGATGTTTTCCCGGTGAAAAAAGTAGCCTATGCCACTCTCCAGCTTCTAAACTATCTCCATACAAAAAATCACATCAATACGACGTTCCGTTGCGACGTGAAAGAAGGACAAACACACACACACACTTTCGCATTTATAATATTAGTAAGGATGACAGAGATATGAGAGATTAAGAGTCCGCAGTAAGCTCGGCCGAATTTCACCTTCCCATACAAATGTAGCTACGCTCTCATTTCAAAACTACGTGTTGGATTGTGACGAAACTTTGCATATACATTAACATGAGGTAGATCTATTTCTGTAATAAGTTTTTATGGTTCCAGTTTATAAAACAAACAAAGTACAGCAAAAACAAGTTTTGTATGAACAATTTAAATTCGCTGTATTTTACTTACTGTGATATCTGAAGCTACATAAACTAATTACAGACATAGATATACCTCATGTCATTGCATATGCAAAGTTTCGTTAGAATCCAACACGTAGTTTTAAAATGAGAGCGTAACTACGTTTGTATGGAGAATCGAGCTTACTGCGGACTTAACGGCCGTATTTTTACACCATTGTAGCTAGCACGCGCTCCATGTCCATAAATGAAGCCTTAAATGAAGCCTTAAACATATTTTGCGCTGTGCCTACTTAAAACGATTTTTGGTTTCAGATCCTGACACGGTCCTATTCCTACTTTGCATTACTGTACACCATGTACAGTGACAAATAAAGAAACTATCTATGTATTAAGCATTTATAAAACTACCAATGAAATATGTAGTAAAAGATTTAAAATAAATAAATACCTGGGCTATAAATGCGATAATCTTTCGAATATCTCCATGTCTATCGCACTCGCTTGATTGGAATACTATCCTTCGATTTTTGGGCGTTTGTGGTAGTCCCTCTGGCCTGTAATTCCCATCTTGAGGCGGTTAACCTAACCAAGAACCAAGACATCGAACGCCTACGCGATACGAAACGTATGTAAGTACTTACAGTCAGAATCACATAGATAGATAGATACTAGTAGCCAAAGTAGCCAAATAAATAAATAAATATTAGGGGACAATCTTACACAAGTCGACCTAGTCCCAAACTAAGCAAAGCTTGTACTATGGGTACTAGACGACGATTGTATCCCAATTAGATTTTCCCTCTAGCAAACCAATATGTAGTTTCGTAAAATTCTCCATTTCGTAGCTGGGACCGATTACCTATTGAGTTGTGACCGTGGCAAATATGTATGTGCGTACGTGTCGACAGTTTGTCTTTTTGCCATGAATAAATGTTTTCTTTCTTTCTATCTTTCTATTGTAGTTAACGAGACGCGGAAGTATAAGTAATTTTAATATAAACGCACTTTAAAATATATATAAGTTGTTTTATTTCCAATCATGACAGACACCAGTGACAACAACGTGTTTCTTTTTGGTATCATAGAGTTTACACAAAACCTCTTTCAATAGTACTAGCATGTTGATGACAAGTTTAACGAACTTACCAGTGTCAAAAAATAATGTTCTTGGACTTTTTTTGCGGAGCTGTATTTTTCAAAGCAAAGAGTACCTACTTTTTTGTATATATACTGTCTCACTCTGCTTTGTAAGAACTACGCGTACCCTGCACGCATAGAGGAAATTATTATATACGTACGTACCTAGATTTGTTTGAATTTGATCTGAATGACAGTAGTGGTTATATTCTCTTTGCACTTGACAAGCACAGAGCAAAGAAAATATTACCACTACGTTGACAAGATCAGAAAACGGAGTTATCTTTTAATTTATTTCCTGGTCATAAGTGTAGTTAAAATTCAGGCTTTGAATGTAAGCAATGAAATCATCTAATAAAACGGATTCTATAGAAAAACAAAGTTTACCTAGTGTGCCGACTAAAGGTAAGCACATCGTAAAACACATGCCCTGAGTAGGTAATTTCCATCAGTATCTGTTATTCAATGGAAAGCTAAGTACCTATTGAACTAACTAATGTTTTTTCAGAAAGTAAATTGGAACGCCTGCTGTATCTTACACCTTACGCTAATGTTTCCCTGATCAGTACCACTGACGAACCAATATCAAGCGAAGATAGTGGTACGAGCAAAAAACGTAATGATGCTAGCCCTAAAAAGACCTGTCATCTTCGATATGAAAGACTTGACCCGGCGAGTAGTGCTACTGGCATAACTGTAGTTAGTAATACTTTAAATTATTGAACAAAGTTCTTAATTAAGTAGCTACTTTATTTTCACATTTAGATAGAGAAAGACGACATTTTATTGGCTAAAAAAGAGAGCGTGCTGTTGCCGAAGTTGCTGCCAAGTGAGATAGAGTTCCTTCAACTGGTGACGGCTGATGACGTTCCCGCTGTGCAGACGTACTTCCACTCGCACTCTTCCCTCAACATCAACTGCGTCACTTTCCAGGTAATATCTGTAGACCTTTTTCTAATACTGCAATTAAGTTTTAAGTTAACTCCGAATTTACACGCATATTTCTCAGCCGTGAAAAACTCGTGCATCAAACCACGGTTAACTTAGCGAGCGGGCGTGTTATGTATGGTGTACGTTACGGTGGTTGCCGTGAAATGTAGGTACAAGCTCACACGTTTTTCCACCGCGCGACTACCGTACCTTACGGCGCGGACGCGGCGGGTGGCGGCGGTAAAAAAAAAAACACTTCGTCTGCAAGCGCTTTAAATTAAACGCTGCTGTGCCGTCATAGGGTAAAGCACCTCAATAACTATTAGTCATATATAAACTTCCATGTAACTACCAAATACTCCTCGATTGACAACAAAACTTTACCTACATATTAGGTTTTACTGAACTCGCATAGTTCGACGCACTCGACATTTTTTTTTCACCTGCTATGTCCGACTAACTCGGTTTCTTTAATTATTAACACAATGTAGTTATTTTAGTGTGTATTAATACACTAACACAGATATTAACGAAGATTTTAATACGTTGAATATAGGGCACCTCAGCACTTCACATAGCTGTAAAAAACCGATCGGAAGCAATGGTCGAATTTCTCTTAACGCAGCCAAATATAGAAATCGGTGACACGGTACTGCACGCCGTTCGAGAGAATGCCATAAAAATACTTGGTAATGACGATTTTTGTTAAGGTGACTTTGTTACAAAAGGTAAGATTAAGTATGTACGTTTTTCAGTATTCGACCCAATTTGTATACCTACTGACCGTTTTTTATAGTTAAGCTTCTCGATGCCCAGAAGAAGGTATGCCCAGGTCTAGAGTTCGCGGGCAGCACTCACTCGCCAGATTTCCCCGAGCACACTACGCCGCTGATGCTGGCAGCGCACTCGGGAAACTACGAGATTGTGGCACTACTGGTCAATCGAGGCCACACGATACCTCAACCGCACTCACCGAATTGCCTTTGTGGGGAATGCAAGTCAGTAAATACTAATGTAATGGCTTGAAACGTACCAGCCGACCGCATTTAAATTGCGAGCCCCAATAAAGCTTCCCTGGGTATAGAAACTTTACAACCTCACTGCGGTATTCACCCACTAATCGGATTTAGCTACATACTATGTATTTTTATAACTACCAAATCAAATCAAATCATATCAATTATTTATTCTGCATATAGGCCACAAGGGCGCTTTTACATGTCAAACGGCAATTTACCTTTAATCTGGAAAGCTAATTAAAAAGACCGGACCGGAATACCTATTTAAACTCCAGTTCAAACTGGTTTTCAACGAAGCGGAAAAACCATTCATTTGTATCTCTATTCTATGTACAGTCAGCAAAGTAGTTTGCTGGACATCTCTGTACTGAAACATGTATGCAGGGGTGTGCAGTCAAATACTCCGCTGACTGAATTATAATAACGTGTAGCTTTGTAGTTGGTTGGTTTGGGTTTAGTTTAAATAACTAGGTATGATGTTTTAAGTCTGCAATCTATGCCCAACTAGGATCGCAACTATAGATAACGAAACGGCAAAAAATAGCAGCGAACAAAGAAACCATAGAATGCGAGCTCCTTACAAATTTCTACCCAGACACGTGCCTAAAACCCGGTATCCGCATGTTCCAATTAAACGGCTGCCTGGCATCGTTTTGACACCCTGCCCCCAACTCCGCATAATGGCAATCGCATCCATTATGGGGGCCGATTTGCGGCGCTACTTAGACTTTTATGGTTTTTTCGTTCGCTGATAAATAGGTGTTTCGTTTCATGGTAAGGTCAGTCGGGGCAAGTGCGCCAACGGGGTAAATGCGCCTATCACATAGGACTGGTCATTGTGGCACTCTTTGGGGGAGGCCTATGACTGGCACTGGACGTATTCTGGGTGATATGATGATAATGATGATCATCTAAGATATCTATAGTACTAAAATATCAGTAGATTTCAATATTTTTGATGAAATCGCACTTACCCTGGTGGCCGCACTTGCTCCGACTGACCTTACTTGGGAGGAAAAATCAGGTTGTCCAAGTGTGTTACTGAATAGTCGCGGAGCACAACTTCACACTCATTACACGATACAAAAACTAGACATTTAGATGATAGTTTGTTTTTGAGCGGCCTTTAGACCTGTCTAAATTTAGTGCGCTAACTTAAGGAGTCAAACTATCTCACTCATCAGAGGGAGAAACTAAAGGCCGATTTATTTATATATTTTTTATGTTACATGGCAACTTGTTTCTAAAGAGAGTCCTTAGAAACGGACGCCCTGCAGGCGAGCAGCGCGCGCCTAGCCTCCTACCGCGCTATCTGCGCACCGGTGTACCTAGTCCACGTCTCTGCGGACCCCATACTGGCGGCATTCCGTTTGGCCAATGTGCTGAACACGTGCGCCGCTTACTGCCGCCAGCAGGCTGCCGCCTACAAGCAGCTGAGGGACCAAGTCAGCCTGTTCGCTGTCAATCTTATAGGTTACTAGCTTATATGCTCGCGACTTCGTCCGCGTGTTCTCCTTTATATCGCACCTCCATATAAATTTTTAACCCCCATTTCACCTCCTATGTCCTTCCCCGGCTGCAAACTACCTCCATACCAAATTTCATCCTAATCGGTTCAGGGGTTTAGGCCTGAAAAGGTAACAGACAGACTGGCAGAGTTACTTTCGGATTTATAATATTAGTATGGATAGCATGGATATAACTATCTCTAAGCCGTCGAAGCCAAATTGATTGGCGTAGAAGGAAGAAACCTGTACATTCCGCTTAGGTATATTACCTTTCCATTTACCATTATTTATCTACCTACTGATAAGTTACTGGCCTGGGTATTTAATCAACTAAACAGTACCAGATAAAATCTACTCAGTTTAGTTTTTGCGTACTTGTATACCATATAGCAGCTAATAATAATACAAAACTATATACTGAGACTCATCTGATAGATGATGAAGATACTAAGTAGTATCAGATACAGTAGTAATACTAGTCCTACCTGGTACAATTTCAATTCAAATTGAACCATCACACGGTACTTCAATGGCTTTGACTTCTGTCAGAGATTCCGTTCGCCACATTAGTAGCGTGTTTAATCCAATATTAGCATGTAGTATCTATACCGACATGCCTCTTAATCTCAGAACTATTCCGTTAACCGTCGTTGCTGCAAACGGGCTTTGTATGGTATCAATAAAATGACAGTAAATTGCACATGTCGTATGGACTGAAATAACAGCATTAAGCTTACTCGATGAATTCAAATTACAGCAATTTAGCCGCAAGTTTATTCTCCGTGAGTATGCTAAATATCAAATCGTTGGCCTTTGCGACAAACCGTTACCACGCCATGGGATGTGGTTTGCCCTTTTGTTGGCCACTACTTTATTGAGAAACCGAGCAATAATAGAACTATACTGAGCAGATTTCAAAGCTTTACAACGTTTAATTGACCCACATGAATCAGATGCTGGGCATAGGAATGTCTTTCGAATTATCTTTCACTTCAGGGTTAACCGAACGTTAGCGTGATTTTTCCATAATCACAAAACATTGGTTACCAAAATAATTATTAAACGTACAATAACCTACTTTATTTTGGCATTTTTATATTGTCATACAAAACGAACAATACGAAATAGTGCCACGTGCCTAAAACCCGGTATGCGCCTGGTACTACTGGGGATGTGAAAAAAATCGTGGCAGCAATACATAATAATGAATTTAAAAGGAAAACTATCACGGCTAAGTATGTCATAACTAGTTACCGAGTAATAGTCGACCAACTTAAAATGTACTTAGAAAGGCCAACTCTCGTATAAATTCGGCTAATGCAACTGCACCATTTAGTTGGAGCGCGCGTGTCGATGTAACTGAGACAGACAGGCAACTACACGCACTTGGCCGATTTCCTTTTAATAAATGCTTTGGCACCGATACAAAATATTGACACCAGTATAAACGCCTCTGACCGTCTAATAGCCGCATCCAAAGGGCCGAGCGCGGCGGACAGCATACGAGGCATACGATAAAGCGAGATAGACAGCAGTCTATCCCGCTTAATCTTCATAGCTTATGCCATGTATGCAGTCAACCCCGCTTGAACGTTTGGACGCGGCTATATAGACGGTCAGAGGCGTTTATTTTTTTAATGATTGTGATTTAGGAAATAAAAAACACCTAATGTTTGAAATGAATTCTGTTTCCTGGAAATGTTTTTTTTATCCTATTGACGATATGGGCTGACAGCGTCAACGTCAGGCAGTATGATTCAAAGGAGATTTTGCAAGTTTCAGCTACCCCACATTTACTTATTACCTGTTTCTTTTGTATTTGACATGTAAACTCTGGTGTAGTTAATATTTATTGAAAGCTAAAAACCATCCAAAAAGTTAAATATCCACAGCGCAGGTTTCGTCAAAAATTAACACAGAGCGAGTATCCGCAACAAACTTCGTCCAATAATACATATTTACAACCAGTGATCAGCAACATGCTTCGTCAAGACACATCACAAGAATAAAAAAATAAAAATAAATTACGATATTGATTACCAGGCCCGATAAGTGCCCGGCGAAAACGTCCCTAATACACTGGCAGCATTTCCCCTCTGTATTGCCAGTGAAATCCGTTGTACCAAGTACGAACCAGACCTGGGATCGCAGCCCCTTTCCCTCAAACGTCGTCCTAATGTCTTCACCAACGACCTTGCCTCCTCGCACCACGGCCCAGATGTCTCCACTGCGACCGGAACAAAATTGTACACTGGTTCCAAGTTAGCATATTTTGCATGCTTTAGCCTCGCCGCATTCTCTGCAGCAGCACCTGCCCGTCGCGGTATTACCTGTTTTGTATTTTATTCATAACTTTTTAGCGAGGTGCAATTTATTTTAAGGTAATAAATGTGGGTTAGCTCAAACTTGCAAAATCTCCCGTGCTCCAGCCATCCTGTCGTTTACCTGACAGTTCTATCAAGTTGTGTTTATTATGCACCTTCTTAAAATACTCTAGGGAAAAGATGAGATCTTGTTTTAGTACGACTATAGTAAACTGCGTCTGTGATTGAGCTATAAAGTTAATGACTATAGGTTGTTGCCGCACTTCGGCGGAGGTGGAAGACGTGCTGAAACAAAAATGTTGCCAGAGTACCCAGTTCAAGCTGCCCCGACTACTGATGGCCGTGGACTACAAACAAAAAGAGTTTGTGGCACATCCTAACACGCAACTGGTATATGTGTCATTAGAATTTCATGTTATCATGTGGCTTGTACAAGTCTTACCCTAGTAGACATTTAAATAGTCGAAAAGCAGGAAATAAATAGTACGTCGATGTACTCTTAGCTAGTATTTGAAAAAAAAACCGTGAAGTACAAGTTTGCTAATACATCATTGTAGGTATTTTATTAGCCTTCTCGGCCGCCGGGCACCGAGCTTGAAACCATTTCTCATTTCAATATATTGTTTAAAAAGTTATTCGTTTATTTTAATTTTAGTAAACATTAGCGTGTAATTTAATCCCATCATTAAAAAGTTCGAGTTCGTTATTTTTTTATTAGAAGTCAAAATTTCAAAAACATAAGAATTCATTTATATGATTATAATAATTGATAAAGGTTATAACTGTCAATCCGTCAGACACTTAAAAACACATTTTTGTATTTATTTAAGTTTTTAAGAAACATTTTTGAAAAAGCATGAACACAATCAATATAAGTGATAGGTAGTCAATCCTACTAATCCTACTAATATTATAAATGCGAAAGTTTAGATGTTTGGATGTTTGTTACTCAATCACGCTTAAACGGCTGAACCGATTTGTATGAAATTTTGCACGAAGATAGTTTATAGCCTGGATTAAAATATAGGGTAGTTTTATCCCGGGCCCACGCAGACGAAGTCGCGGGCGGAAGCTAGTAATTAATATAGTGAACAATGCCGTGAGATAGTAGCCCTGTCTTAATTGGCACGTCCTCGCGTCGAATCGTGTACGATTAACAGTATAACTCCCGTCGTTTCCAGGTTCTACAATCCTATTGGATAGGGAACTGGTTTGGTTGGGAGACCAAGTCAATGCTATCCAAAGGATTCATAATTGCGAGTCGGGTTTTCATTACGCCACTCATTCTATTTATGTGCGTGGTAAGTGAGCAACATTTCCGCCGGAAATTAACGACTGTTTGTTAGACTAGTTTAGGTTTACTTTGGTCAGCAATAAAGTCAGTAAACGTACCTAGATATTAAGAACTTATTTGAATCCAATTGAATAATCGATTGTAATGGTCGACGTTGATACATCTACCAATCAATGAGGAAGTCTGACACCAATAAGTACATACATTTTGAGTTTAGCGGAAAAAGCTACAGCGGTAAAGTAAAATGTCGCCGTGTGTAAATAATGACTTACAATGTAACGTACAACGAAATTAATGTGTAAGTATATTGTTTAAGTGTTTAGACCTCAGCTTATAATATAAAGTTGAATCACCCCCGGGTCTCTCCCTTTAGCGAACGACATATGTCAGCAACCCGCTCACCTCATTTTGGTTACTTGCAAAAGTGAGAGTTTCCTATGTTCAAATGTGTTTTAATAATAATATTATGCATGGACATGAGTGTAAACGCAGCCAGAACTCCGCTTGCGCTCGGTACGATTCTCTTGTAACGTCGTATCAACTTACTTTACCACCCGGCCCTGTACAACTTCACTACGAGATGCGAACCACTCTTCGTATACACAGTGAGCCAAGAAACTGTTCTACCTCATTTCGACTCTATTATTAGTAGGTACACTAATGTTCAAAAGCTGTAGACCAGTTTCCTGCCTTACTATACCTACTCAGAGGTCAGGCTTATACTGGTTCAGCTGGGGAGAATTGCCGGCAAGCCTTATGAATGAGCCTAGTGATACGATCAGCAAATATTTCGGTACAAATGGCGTACGTTCCAGGTAGTCCCGTGCCACCGCCTCGTTAGCCACCACCAGATACCGTTGAACAAGCTGATTACCCACGCCACCGCCTACTTCGTATTCCTGGCCCTGGTCTTTTATATCTCTAATCAAGATAAAGCGAAACAGAAACGAGGACCACCGAATACAGGTTCGAGCTTTAGTCACTCTCTTTCAGACGGCGATGATGATGCGATTGTATGTCAAGATTATCGCAATTAATTGTTAAGTACATTGTAGGTCAACGATTAGCGTTCCAGTCGGTACTGTTAGCGTTATTCGTCAAAATAGTTTAGATTCTCTATCGAAAGCATTCATTTATAATCGGTTCTGCAATAACAAATAGTAATGTGATAGTTAGTACCTATATAATGTGTAGGTACGCGGCTGGTCACTCTTAGCAAGTCAGATAGGTCCTAGAGTCGGGAAAGCAGTAAACTTCGCACCCCTACTTTCTAAACTTGGAAATCTGTATAGAAGGCATGCAGGGTGTGCAGTTAATTAATTTGCTGACTGTACCTACTACTCTAAACTTGACGCCGTATATAGATTACAAAAAATAACCGTAAAATTGCCATTAAAATGAAAAAAATACCGAATCTGGCAAACTTACACTTCCAAATAATCGACGTAGCTAAAAGCTAGCTAGAAGAGTGTGTTTGCCCGTGTCAGATTTTTTTTTCATTTTAATGGCAATTTTAAGTTTATTTTTTTGGAACTATATACGGCGTCAAGTATAGCTACTCCTGATTTTCTCAACGCTTTAAGTCGCGGTTTTCGCTTGCGCTATTTTTGGAGGGGTCGTGAACCATCTGTGACATCTACTTACTATAAATAAGTACAAGGTTCAATGTCTCCCAAATATAATAACTCCGTCTCCGTCGCACTTGTATAACTAGGTAGAGTGATAAAACAATAAATTTCAAATTAAAGGAAAAATTGAATGCTCCGAAATATCGAAATGTCGTTAGCAGCGTTACTGGGGTACCTACTACGTACGCTAATTGAATGACTAACGCAGTATCTGCATAAGTATATCTATTTATTCAGTGGCGTATTTGTCTATCTCTCCAATGGAGATATAGGAACGGTGATGTTCGCATACGCTGTCTAGGTGCGGAGAGGCCGCTGATGCTCTTCGTGCTGGGCTACGCGTGGTCTGCACTGCGCATGTGCGTCACCCAGGGCGCGCGCCGGTACTTCTCGTACGCCTGGAACGTATTCGAACTCACCATGCTCACGCTCTTTGGACTCACATTCGCGTTCTGGAAGGCAGCTGCTGACCGTGTGGCGGTTGATGGCGACGAGGAACTAGGTACCCATATACCTAACTCGAATGTATAGGTACCAACAACGGCTTTTGTTAAACATTTATCTGCACAGTTGAAGCCAATTATGTCACCCAAAGAAAATAAAAGTTGGTTATTTCCCGAAACTAATATATAATGGCTGTAATATTCATAATATGCCCGAAATTTGTTTACGCTGAAACAAGAAACGTTCTACCATATTTATTTTTCTATACAGAACGAAAATACTGGAATCAACACGATCCGACATTACTAGCCGAGGGTACCTTCTGCCTAGCAACCATATTTGCTTTTTTGCGACTTCTGTCTTTCTGTCGACTCAACTACCACCTTGGACCGCTTCAAGTAAGTAGAAGACATGGCATTATGAAATTACATACCAGTTGTAGCAATTCCTTACCTGTGTGTGGTTTAAATTATTTAAATGCGTTCATAGGTGTCTCTAGGAAAGATGACTGCTGATATCTACCAATACTTGAAAGTGTACGCAATAATAATAAGTGCGTTTGCTGTGGGTCTGGCCCACTTCTACCAGTACTACGACGGCATGGTGCACGAGGACGAAGCGGGAATGAAAACTGTACAGGTTACTAGTTTGTAATTTATTTATATTAAATCAGGGCGCCCCACGCGTATGCCAAATGGAGGGAAAGTACCTACCTTGAATATTGTAGATGGAAGATTTTACTAAAATAAGTCATTATTTTAATTTAAAAAACAATTTAAACTGCATTCATAGATTGTTTACACCATACCACCCTGACATGTACAAGTACCTATTACTAAAGAATCAGTATAGTAGTAGGTACCACAAATATAAGTTACATGGACAATATCCGTGAGGAAGGGCACAGCGAAATGTCATCCCGCTCGAATGTGGAGCAGCCCAACTGGGGAAGTACCTCCGCCTTGCAGAAGACCACAGCCATAATAAAATAACACTACTACTTGCTCTGTAGTAGTGTTGTGTTCCTGGAGGTGAGCAAGGTCGCCAGAGCTCCCGAGGATGCGTCGTGTTCAGAGCAAGGGAATTTGTTCCTTCAGCTGTCAACACGGCGAATCCTCAAACATATCAAGGGTTGGCAACGCCCATGTTACTACTTTGGAGTTGCATGCGTCTATAGGCTGCGGTGTCCGCTTACCATCAGGCGGGCCGTACGCTTGTTTGCCACCGTCGTTGTATTTTTAAAAAAAAGGACGCAGGCAGTTACAGACAACCTGTAACTTTCTTTGATGTCACTGGCGATTTTTCAGTTGGCGTTAGCTACCTGTGTCCTCAAACGGATATTGTCCATGTAACTTATATTTGTGGTACTAGTAAACCCACTTAAGAAGTACACATACTTCCCTATTATAATTTAAGTGCATGATAAAATGATAAAGAGATACGTAATTAGTAGGTACCTGGTTGTATGCAACAAACCGAGTTTCTGTCCAATCAAGTTTCTGCCATATCCTGAATCTGCCGAAAGACGCGTAAATGATTTGATCGACAGGGAGCGAAATAATCAAAAGAGTGCGACTTTTTATTCAACAGAATGGGACTCATTTTGATTTGTGAGATTTAGAAAGATTTAGAAATTCTAATAGAAGCAGGTTGCCAATTCTAGTGGCGGCTACCCCAACCTAGTTCAGTTTATAACCTCAAAATATTTAATTTAATGAAGAATGTCTGCGCAGGTATCTTCATTCATAAGCTTGTCGGACACCTTAAAAACCCTGTTTTGGGCGCTGTTTTGCTTGGCACCCCTGGAAAGCGCCGACGTCATTGTGGACAACAGAAACTTATCCGACTCGGTTCCCTTGGCTCAGCACGCGTATACTGAACGCATAGGATACTTCTGCTTCGGATGTGAGTCAGTCCTACAACTATCGTAATCTAATAACTATTTAACATATACATTGTGGACAACAGAAACTTATCCGACTCGGTTCCCTTGGCTCAGCACGCGTATACTGAACGCATAGGATACTTCTGCTTCGGATGTGAGTCAGAACCTACAACTATCGTAATCTAATAACTATTTAATATATACGGGATGCAAACATGGAGATTGCGCTGGCCAACGCTATGTATTAGGTAGGTAGGTACCTCATTCACAGAAAACAGCACTTTTTTTAGAAAATTCTTGTCAAGGCAAATATACTTTCAGATAACTACGCTCACGTGCCAACGTAACTACCCACTCTGTACTCACGACTTTACTTAGTACCTACATAGGGATAGTAACTGATAATTTTCTGAGCCCTATGAGGGCTATGAGATATTTCGTAATTTTAACTTGAATGTCTTGAATGCACACAGTGCAAAAAGCACTAATGGCGAAAGAATGCCATTACCTAACCTAACAAGTCAACCATTGTTATTTACAAACACCCTCGGTACCTTCGTAATGGCCATGCAGGCAAAGGATAGAATGCAGTAGCTAGGTAGGTATTCTACTTTATATCTTGACGGAAATTACAATAATTAAGCGCGCCATGAATAGACTGCGCTCAAATTCATGATGAGCTCGTTAACATTTTCTGCGCCAGGAACCCGATGTGGGCGCTTTCGTGGTAGGCGCTTTCCTCTTCAAACGGTTTTTCGTAGATAATTGGCTACGAGCGTAGCGCTGCGGAGTCCTCCGAAGTTGATGAACTCCTTCCTATATTTCCTATCCGCCGTTTTCGTATGTTGGAATTTCAAATAATAGCTATCTACTAATCCTTGCAGTATGTCTTCTGGCCAACCAAAGATTCACGAAGGCATCACACCTACCTTCTTAAAATTGAAAGGGTAATAGCGAGCTGTCCATAGAACACTACGCACTGGCCAATTCTTTTAAAACATTGGACACCTCCTCGGTAGATTTTTGAGGTCAAGTACACCAAGTTAGCTTAGGCTTGCCTACCGGAGCGGAGGTGCAGGTGCAGTGCAGCAGTAGGTATATTTGACGCACATCACCGAAAGGAGATATTTAGAAACAACTTTTACGCCGCCTTTTTAAACTCGCCGGCCCGATTTGGAATCCAGCGCCAAAGCATTCATCTGAGATTTACGAGTACCTACATACATAGGTATATTAGGTATGCAGCACCCCACTGTGTGCTTTATGTGACGTGGTATGTACCTTCATACTTACCTACTTGTACTAATAAACACTGTCTAGTGTGTTTTTTCCATGTTTCGTGATGATTTCGTGGTAGGTTTTTAAGTAGCCGACGTTAAGGTTAGTTTACATTAATGGAATTTAGGAAAGACCATCTTCCTTGCTATTCACTGTGTAGTCACCTCGGTAAGGGATACGCTATCGTTGCGACGCGGGGAAAACTCACTTATCGTTTATTATTCGAATGACAACGAGACGTTGCCGCGCGACAGGGCGCGACCGTCTCGCCAGAGATGAACCGATTCCGTTACGTGCATGCGTTTGGTTGACGACGCCGAAGCCGTTACGCTGCCAGATTGATATGTGTGCGTTAACCTATTCGCAAGCGAGCTGTTTTATTCTAGCTCGAATTATTGTTAAATCCTAGCACCCTACGCTTGCTAGGAATTAAATTCGGCCCAAATAAAACTTTCGTTTCCCATAATAAATAACAAAGAAATGACTAGATATTTATTGCTTGCAGGTTTCGAAGTGATATCTGTGATAGTTGTTCTAAACATGCTGATAGCAACAATGTCTAACACATACCAGCGAGTAATAGACAACGTCGCCACTGAGTGGACTTTTGAGAAGACCGAAGTACGTTGCCACTGCCCGGAAGCGCAATACCATGTTCCGCGACACATGGGTATTATTGCGCTGGTAGTATAAACCATTCGTGTCTCTGTCACTGACGTTTTCCTAGAAATGACTTACTGATAGGTCAAATATATATAATGCGATTCAGACAATTAGACCAGCTGATAAGCCATTTGACGCGTTGTAGTAGGAACTGCGCTAGACAACGACCCTTAGGCTGGGCTCACACAGTCTGAATTCATGCACTGAATCATATAATCTGAATCACTCAAAAGCAAAAAAAAGGTGCACCGTCTGGTAGCAATTCTGCACAGAGTGTATTGTTGCATTAGCTCGTGAGTGTTTCAGATCTAGACACGCGGTAGCGTGTCAAGCTAAGTTCAAGCTAACAGAACTGGCGAGCAGCACCGTGTGTAATATTACACGAACCATTTGGAGCCACTTTTGACCCCCTCATAAATCAAAAACTGTTTCACATAAACATATCAAATTTGGCCCATATATTAAGACTTGCGAGATACATATGTGCTCCAAATTTCATGAATACACCTGAAATGGTTATTTAGATATTAACATCCAAAAATCGTCATTTTTATCACTGACTTACCTATAGATCAAAACTGGGATAGATCAAAACTCTAACCCAATTCCAGATGACCTAGAAAGTTCAAATTTGGCAGCCAGATAGGTAGTTGGGTGAATACAAAGTACAAAATCAGAAACTAGTAAATTTTAATCATTTTAATATAATTTTCAATTAATTGATTCTATTAGGAACACTAACTCGTAACTTACTTAATATTTATTAAAAATGGATGCTACGATGACGTTACGTCAACACGGCGAATTTTGAAATACCTTGACGGCGTATCACTACAGCAACGAGACTGTTAATACCCCGCCGTCATAACACTATATTACAAGCTTTTATTTACTTTCACCTGTCCCGTTGTCTGTCTGTCTGTCTGTAATCAAATCTTGCAAGTTAAATTTGACCCACTTCCCGGTGACCGATTGAGCTGAAATTTTCAGTATAAGTATAGTTTGGATGACAATTCAATATTATGGTACCATCGAGCTGATCTGATGATGGAGACAGAAGGTGGCCATGGGAATTCAGTACTTAACCGACGTAACCCCGTTGAGTTTGGGCTCGTTAGAATCGTCTCAGAGTAGTTGATGATGGTATACAAAAAAGTACAGTCAGCAATAAAAGCTTGTACCAAAAATGAAATTTTTGACAGAAGCTTGTTTTTCTTGGGAATTCACTAGATATAGGTAATTGGTTACGTAATCGTCTTAAATAAATATCTTATTACTTCTTATATTGTACAATGAGTCGTACAATAGAATTACTGGTGGGTGGCGTTAGTGCTACAGGCGGCACGGGAAAAAGTTATTTAATCAATACAATTAAAAAATGGATTAAGAAGCGAATGAATAAGTTAGTTGCAGTAGCTGCACCCACTGGTATTGCCGCTTTTAATGTAAACGGTCTAACAATACATAGGCTCCTACAGCTGCCTGTAGAGCACGGAAATTGTCCCAAGTACACTTCCTTATCAAACCAAGTACTAAATTTTTTAAGATGTGACTTAAAAGATGTAGTACTTTTAATAATTGATGAAGTGTCTATGATTTCCAATATAACATTAATGTGCATCCATCTTCGCTTAACATAAATATATGATACCCGGTGACGCTGACGACGGATGGTTCGGCAAGGCGATCTGCTCCAACTGCCTCCAGTGAGACAACTGTCGCCGTTCGAAAACTTGACGTCGTCTGATGTCCTTAAATGTTTAAGGATCCCTTAGTGCTCCAAATGTATGGAAAGATCTATTTTGTTATGAGGAATTCCTCATAACAGTTAATTAACTGTAAATATGAGGCAAAAAAACGACCAACTTTTAGAATGGGTGTAGTAACAAGCCAAGACAGTTGCACGGGTTCTCTTATTTATCGCCGAAAATTGTATATCCGATTATCACTTCCCAAGTCACGTTTCACGTAATTTTATTTCGCCGAACGTTCATTTCCCAACTTAACGAATTTATTTGTTTTATTTGCCAACTTAACAGTTACCAACTCAACATGTGGTCTGTGTTTTATAATGTCATTTTTCAAAACGCCTACTTTCATGTTGTATAATGTTTTAGTTGGCATAACATACATTTGGTTGTTTATTGTTTTAGGTATTTAGATCGTCGTAGGATAAAAAATAACAATATTTGTGTTGCGAACAAGTATTTCCGCTCTTTTATAAAAAAAAAACCTGATACTAAATGGGCAATTCACTTGAACATTTCAAAGGTACAAGAAAATATTGAAAATAACACAAAAAAGTCAATTATACCACGTAAGCGTAGGAAAATACAGTACTTAGTTTAACAAACACAAATTGGTATTAATTTTATTATGAATAAGTACCGACTTATAATTTCTGTACAAAAAGTAATGATATCCACGCAAAAACATAAATGTGAAATGAGAGCCAAGTCCAATATTATGATATAATATGCCTTGGTTGTTGACTCAACGACAAAAGAAGTGAGATCTAAATGGGTGCCAAGTTCAAAGGTCAGTCCTGAAATCTATTTATACCAACATAAAATATTTTATAACAACTTACGATATAATTTCTCCTTATAACTTAGGATAATATATTTAAGCCTAAGGTCTGACTTGGCTAGTTCTCATATACGAATTATATTACAGCCTTCCAGTTCTAAAGCTGGAAGTTCTTATTGTATTCTTCCGAAAATTTGGCTTGCTGGTAGAAACTTGCCATCGAACATTGGGCTCTTCCATGACTGTTTTAGTAGTTACTTAATAAAAAATCGTATTACATGAGAACTAGCCAAGTAAGACCTTAGGCTTAAATATATTATCCTAAGTTATAAGGAGAAATTATATCGTAAGTTGTTATAAAATATTTTATGTTGGTATAAATAGATTTCAGGACTGACCTTTGAACTTGGCACCCATTTAGATCTCACTTCTTTTGTCTTTGAGTCAACAACCAAGGCATATTATATCATAATATTGGACTTGGCTCTCATTTCACATTTATGTTTTTGTTTGGATATTATGATTCAGTACTGAATTCATATTCAGTCTGTGTGAGCCCAGCCTTATCTAGCCTCAAATGTGAATGTTCTACACTATTAAGCTACCTGGAGAAAACTGACCTGTTACAGATGTATCTGAACTATATGTGCGAAACAACGCTGCCGTCGCCATACAACCTCATCCCCACAACCGGCGGAGTTAGGACAGCCACCGACTGGCTGCTCGCCAGAACGCGCAGATCCAACCCGACAATGAAATGCTGCGTGAGCCACTGTGACATTGTAATGCTTCCATTATATCTACATTATTATTTTATTAGTCGATGAAAGGCAAGGTGGAAAAACTAATGTCCCTAGTTTAAGTACCTATAAATAGTAAATAAGAAAACGCGACCAACCTAAACACGGTTTTTCCACCTGGCTGGCCGTGTCATCGTACTCATCGTACAATATAAATTAACTACATACACAGCTAATATAAAGCGATTAAGTATGACATGCATGTTATAATTGCAGTAACTATATTCTCGAACATATGTTCTGCCGTGCGAACATATGTTCGCACGGCAGTTACGTTAACAAACCATTATGGCACAATTACATAGATGCGCTTGAATTAGAGTCCACGGCTCGTTAATCGTGAGTGAGCTATCTTACCGATGTAGACAGGACCCTAATGCATATTTCAAATGACAACACTGTATGACTTGGTTGTACAACAGATGTTTTAATGCTTATGATTGAAATTGCCGTATGTAGTAACCTAACTAGTTTAAAAAAACATTAACTTACTCTACCTGTCAAAACAACGAATCAATAAAGGGTCGACAGCGGGCTTGCGGAAATTGGAACTCATCTCTAACACGGCGGTATCTCCTTACTATCAGGCAGATCGTATGCTTATTTGTCACCATCGTAGTACAAAAGATTTGTGGCAGTGGCCACGGGTCATAGAACACCTTGCTCTATAGTTGTCGAGAAAAAAATACCTGCTTAAGGATCGCCATGCCGATTTAAAATGAAAACCAAATTACGTGCCTCTGTCTAGGTAGGCATATGGAGAGTCGCCTTCAGTCGACCGTGGCGTGGTGGCGACTCTTAAGCCAAATTAGCTTCGGCGCTAGCTAGTTTGAGGTTACCTGGTTATCTTACCATGCGATACATGGGACCAAATTGATCACAAGGATTCGAACCAGTAAGATTATTATTGTATTTATATAGGTTCGTATATTAGTTTTGTTCCTTAGGAATGTTGCGAAGAGACTGGCGTGAGCACCGAATACGCAGCTTTGATGTCAGCGCTGGTCCAGAGATACTTCAGGGAAAAGCGGCTGGCGTGTAGCAGAGAGGGCGTGGCGGGCCACAAAGAGCTGGAGACTCTACGTCGCGAGCTGTCCTCCATCAAAACTTTACTCGAGCACTGCAAACCTCCGGTTATAACTGTTTAATAAAAACTAGTGGCTCTGTGAGCTGTAGAATTATATAGCCTGTTTTTTCAAGAAACATTTTTATTGATTATTTCGAAAAAGAAGATCACGAAAAAAATAACTACAACTTAGAAAAGTTGAAAAACCCCCGACATTTTCCTTTCAAAGTCCAATATCTCAGAAACGGCTGAACAGATTTTCATGAAACATGGCTAAGAACACTCGGGATAAAATTATCTATGACACAAAAAAAACCGCATTCACAAATCGGTCCATCCGTTTGGGAGCTACAATACTACAGACAGATACACAGACACACAGATACACAGATACACAGACGAACACGTTAAACTTATAACACTCCTCTCTTTGCGTCGGGGGTTAAAAGTATAATTAACGAACCTGCTGACTAAATTTCTTGACAATCAGTTGTGGACTGCGACATGTAGAGGTGAACAGCAGGACAGCGGGGCATACGAAAGAATTTCGGCCCAAGCTGACACGGAGAACTTTCTTCGCTTCGCTCGCACTTTCAAATATTTAATACTTACCCAATTTCTTTATTGAATAACCTTTTTCCGGCATTTAGCGAAATACGTTCGGTATCTCGTAATTACCGAGGATAGCAGGTCCAGTAGTGGAGCAAACAAGGACGCTGAATGGTGAAGAGATCGTATAAGCTGCATAGCAGTTTGTTCGGGTCAAACCTTGCAACTGAATTTTAAAGCAGTTATCCTCAAACTATTGAGCTGACACTGACATTTTCTATACACGTTACGTTTCGATGACAAAGCAATATTATGGTGCCAAAAATCTGGTCTAATAAAGATCCGGAAGGTTGCCAATAGGAACTCCTCAATTACACATGATAAACACTTCGTGGTGGGCTCATTAAAACTCAATGAGCTCAATGACTACGCAAAAAATTACAGTCTGCAATAAAATCTGGTATTAGTAGGTACAGTCGCCATCAGATATATCGGAGCGGCCAGTGTTCACAAATATCTGAACTTGTCTCTAATGCCTCGACAATAGAGACGTGTTCAGATATCTGTGAGCACTGACCGCTACGATATATCCTGATGGCGACTGTGCAAGCTTTTATTGCAGATTATATTATGTGACACAAACTTAGTACTTATAGTCTGGATCGAAGGATGCAATACATTACTTATTACGAACATGACGGACATTTGACGGACCGTTTCACCCCAGAAATTGTAAAATTGGTAAATACCAAAGTAGGAAGAAGAAAGTTTCGTTAAATACAAGATAATTTAGTTTATTTATTTTTATGTGACCATTGTTTAACCTGCATGCTACTTATATCTAATCAGAACTTTTGCACTTTACGAAGCGGAACACCTTTTAAGTACCTAGGTAGTCACAGAAAAACTGCGTAGATTTTCGTGCCTCGTCACAAATTTGTGACGCAATAATTATTGGACAAGTGGAATACCACCCTTCGTAATAGCTATGTTTCTGCCGTTACTGGGGCGAAGTTACACTACCTACTTATTTTAATGATATTGTTCCATTGGCTTGCTATTACAACGTATAGACTGGCCACCTAGAACATTTTTGATGACGGCTTCCATCACTCCGCCATCTTGGAATTCAGTACAAGCACCCGCCGCAGACTATGCAAAGAAAGAAAAAAGCTCCCACTAGAGTCAGATGGGCATTTTTAAAAATTCGTGTACCCAATTAGCGTGAGTTGTTAAATAAAAATTAAGTCAGTGTCCGTTTTGTGACGACAAAGTATAAAGTTTGTATACAAATTAAGTTTTTCTTTTCAATTTATAAATGCTATGCATATACACGTTATTTACATGTGAAACAAGTTCAATTTCACATAATTGTAATGCTTAATTGTCGTCACAAAACTGACACCGAGTTAATTTTTATTTAACAACTCACGCTAATTGGGTACACGAATTTTTAAAAATGCCCAGATGTCTGCTCTATTGGTACTATATAACTCAATGAGTTATTTTCTTAAAATAAAACAAGGGCAAGGTTATAAAAACTTTATAAGCAATATGCACAATTGTTGGAAATGGAAGTACCTACCTACCTTTACAACGAATTCGATAAAACTCATATATACTTATTTTAATCCACATATAAAGTCTACAGTGTAAAACTATTGACATAATTTGTAAAACGATGAATACATGAATCTTTTACTAAACATTATCTTATCATAGTTAAAAGCAATGGTTAATTACAGTGATCTAAACTAAAACGATTACATTCATAAATACATGTATATTTATATTATTTATATTCCGTAATTACATTATAAACATAACGAAATTTCTTTTGTGTTCAAAATAATCGTGTCGCTAACTTTAAACCCATGGACGGAGAGCTAGCGACCAAATCGGTCATGTAACTTCAGCTGTACTGAAACTTCGTAAAGTCGCTGAGCCCACTTTTTTTTTTCCCACCCCAATACACCCGCACGCACCGCCCGCGGGCTGCCAGCGTGAAGATTATCGGAAAAGGTTGTTCAGGGAAGTAGCTAACGGAGTTTCAATACAGCTGAAGCTACATGACCGATTTGGTCGCTAGCTCTTAGACCACCATGCCGACTATACCTTACAACAGACGGGGATTTCATATCTTTTGTTCAGAAGTCCTCGGTAAAGATGTGTACATTGTGTACGTCGCGGAAAGTTTTCTAAAATATAAGAGAAACTTGCACAAGAAAATTTCCATTTTTTTCCACATGGTGATGAATTTTTGAGTAGTTACCCAGATATTTCCATTGTGAAAGCTTCGCAAATTTGGAAACTTTCCGTCGACACGTCAGAATTAAGGCCTGGGTTCTGCAAGATGGCATCCACACTTCATTCAATATATATCGTTATACATTCTGCTGGGTATGGATAGTGCCATCAACTGGCTAGTGATCCTTTTGGTTTATCCCTACTTTATGTCACGATTTACTCACTCTATTCTACAGTAGTCGCTTCGCAGACACGAACATGTACCTACGCGTAATTCTGTTTACGTTAACTACCAGTGAGTATTCTGTTTATAACATTACCATTTTTTTTATTTGAACGTTGTTATGTCTATAGCTTACATTAGCGAGAGACTGTGGAGGACAAAGTTGTATGACTTGTATCTACCTAAAGTTAATATTGAGTAAATAGTTAATAGAAATACTTCTTACATGGGTAAGGACCAAATTCTTGGCCAGCTTAACTCACCCAATTAAACTTTCCAATCACACATGCATATTGATGGCTGGTGTGACAAGGGACAACAAAAAAATTTCTGTGATGTTTATGAACAGCTTGTTCCCTCAGATCTATTGACAGCTACTGTACCTACCTTTCGTCAGTTTATAGTTCCACGAAAAGTTACGTACACGACAGAATTACGAGTATAATGTACCTACCTACCTATCCTTTGAATTATGAAAGAACATAAAAATAAAAACAGAAAAGACTAAATGCACTCGTATACTTATTCAAAATGAGAATACGATAGAGGACTTATGAATGCTAAGAAACGAAAATCGAGAGTCACTTAGTGTGTGTCTAATTTACCGGACCAAATCCTATTGATTCCGTTCGTCTAAGAGTCGATACCTACTATCAAACTAAAACACGTGCGATAGCGATTATTGCGAATGTGTTAGTGAGGTGATTATAGTTATCGGTGATCCACACGTATTTGTTTACTCGGGGATTATAAATTCGGCGATTTCAAAGTTAGGTACATAAGATCATAGGTCATAGGTATAACAAAGTTACTCATTTCTGTTTTGGGTTTCATGCCAGTGGTTCACTAGGTACAGACCCCGAGCGCCTTCGGATGCAGTATAACGCTAAGAAGAGGAAGTTCATTAGGTACTACACAAGCTCTTGCTAATTCATCTGTACCGCAAGTTAGGGAGCGACCACACCGGTGCTTAACGCTGCGTATACGCGTTGACGTGTCGTATGCGTCACGTATTCTTCATACATGTTGCTGCGTTTTACGGTGCGTTAGCGTATTTAGAGCAGCGGTGTGGTCGCACCCTTAAGTGGTGGAAAAACGGGACTACTTTGATACACGTCATATAAATGCTATAACGACATTATGTCAAGGCGTATAAACAGAATTGTCAGCGATCACTGTATTCAAAAGCCCCAGTTTCCGGCCCGATTTTACCCCACTGACTTATTATACCGTAGAAATGCATACATGAGCGTAAGTACTTCCGTGCTTACCATCTTTAATTTAGTGGAAAGTGATATGGTAAGATAGCAGGCGGTGTTATAGAATAATCTGCGCCGTTCATGCCAAGTAAAGATAGACAATTATATTGCTGTTTCGAAATATCAATAGCACTTTGGCTTGCAGCGTTTGTTACATGGACGGATGGCAGTTTCTCGCAATGTCACCCCAATCAACCCTTCATTGACTATGAACAAAGTGACACAAGTTAAGGAAATGCACTACTGTATGCACTATAGTACCTAGTTATTTTCTAGAAAATTCGCGCCATGATAAAACGCACCGAAGATGACAGAATACATCTACGATAACGAAGTTTTGACTAAATTACGGCCGAGCCGGATTTTGGGATATAATCAAGTAATTATTTTACCCATTTTGTAGTTTCAACAGCACTATTATTTTATTATTTACTTCACTGTGCCAAAGGACCAACCTACCTTAATTTGACCAACTATTTATTTGAAGATAGAGGGAAAGCGGGGAAGAGGAAGGCCTAGACTAAACTACATGGAGCAGCTCAAAAAAATAGTTGATGTTAGGTCGTATCGAGATGTCAAAGACGTTGCCAGGGCTCGGAGTAAATGGAGGGCCTACTTTGAGCTACACCTTTAGCTCTTAAATAAGCAGAAGAAGAATGTCAGCACCTAAGCTTAAGTTAAGAAACGTAGCTTAGCTTGCGGAAAAGCAGCTTACACGCTACTTACTAAGGACATTAAGGACGCCTGTACACGCCAAACAAAATATCAGAATGAACGCATTCTGGGACAATCAACACTTATGTGCTATCAAGGAATATTTTTTACAGACATTACAGAATTCCAATGAGCAATTTGTCCGAAAGGTTTATCATTCCGTAAACCATGTTCGGCCGAAGGTTTTTTGTTCATACAAGAGATCCTAGCTATCATCGTAACCTAATTATATCATCGTTTAACCCATTCAAGGCCAAGAATCGCTACGCGCTACGCTCGTAGCCGATCCCGTGGTTTTCCTCGTATGTAGCGGAAAGCGACTACGGCGGTCTGACGCATATGTGTCGTCATGGGCCCTGAATGTGTTAATTTATCAACGCGAAGTTTTCCGGATAATGTCTCGTCGGAATGATGTTACCCCTATCTCTACGTGGTCGGTCACAGTAATGTGAGGAACAGCCACGGGAGATCCGGGTTGGGCTCGCATCACATGCGCACGTGGAACTTGCCCGCCTTGGTGACGTACTTGACGCCCTTGAAGGGCTTGTACTTGGCGCCGTACATGTCGAGTCGCGACACCCGCAGGCCGCTGACCGCGAGCTGGGGGATGGTGAAGTGTACGTTGACGCTTGGGGTCGCGCCCGTTGTGTCCGCGCCCGACGCTACAGATACCTACAAACAATACACAAACTAAGCAATAGATATTTGACGACCGGCTTAGCCTAGTGGGCAGTGACCATATATTTTGAATCCCCGACGCAAAAGAGGGGTGTTATTAGTTTGAAGTGTCCGTGTGTCTGTCTGTGTCTGTGGCATTGTGGCTCCTAAATGAATGTACCGATTTTAATGCGGTTTTTTTTTGTCTGAAAGGTGGACGTGATCGAGATGGTTCTTAGCTACGTTTTAACGAAATCGGTTCACCCGGTTCTAGATAAAACCCCCCGAGTTTTCACCTTATCTAAGTTGTTACATAACAAGCTTTATTGAGCTTTCTATGGGGCTAGTTCGATTTGTGTAAGGTTGTTCCCTAAATTTATTGATTCTTTATTTATTAGATGGTCGAGTGAATTCGACGGCCGATCCGTAGGAAAGGTCGCCAATGGTAGAGTACTGTATTTTAGATTTTACAAAAAAATCTAAAGGTGTAATTATTGTATTTCTATGAGGTGACGTGAATAAGTTTTAATGCGGTATCTTGTGTCAATCGCGCGACCAATGCGACTGTGATTGATTAGTGCAGGGGTCGACAACCTTTTAGCAACCAACGGCCACGTAAGAGCTAACAACAATGACGCGACTGCACTTCTTAATTATTTCTGACTATCAGGTTATTCAAAAATTCTGAAATCAACGACCTTTACATACAAAACAGCCAGGGCGGCTCGCGGGCCGCAAGCAAGGGTCCTGCGGGCCGCCTGTTGCCAACCCCTATATTATTGTATTGAATTAAGCATATTAAATATGGAGAATAATTAGCTAATATATAATATTGTTACTCACGGTTCCTCGTATATTAGGCAATTTTGGTAACTCTATGCGTCCGATGTCCCATAACAACACTTTGCTGACCGGGTCGTATGAATACTTTCCCTGATTCGCCGTCAGGGAACAGTTCAGGACACATTTCGGCATGCAAATTTCTAACGCCACATCTGTAATCAACAACCGAATTGAATAAAATAAACATTAAACGTGTTATTACACTGCATGTTTATTGGGTCAATCAACTATTTCATGAAGGTAATCTGTCCCGTTAGTCAGGAGACAACATGACTTTCTTAGAAAAAATATTACATCATGGAATTATAACTATTATAAAAAGAAGGGTTAACAATGTCAACAAAACCTTACACTTGGTGGATTGAATACCACAAAATTTGTATTAAAAGGTGACATAGGAAAAGTCATTGTTGGTTGATTCAACCTATTACATCTTTGGAGGAAACAAAGAAAACAATGATATCACAATTTTCAGGCACGTAACCGCCGCAAAAGCATTTATATATATCGCCGGTATTTATATGTGACGTTAAAGCGTTTATAGAGAAGGCATACATACTCTCTAAAGTCCTCCCCATAGTCTGTTTGGGTCCGACCGTGACATCCAGTCGGCCCTGGTCGCCGTTGGAGCGCAGCGTCAGGTTATGCCGCACGTATATCGGTATAGCCACCACACTCTGCGAGCCGATGTGGTACGACATCAGCCGGAAATTACCATCCGGGGGGATGAATGATAAAATTCTTTCGGACTGCAAACCGAACGGCAAAACACAAACGTTGTATATCAGTAATTACTCGTATAGATCTTTACGAAAATGTACTGTGACTGTTCCTTTTGAAATTTACATTCGCAATGTCCCATGTAATGAAAGTGAATGAAGCAAGAAAAGTTTGTCAAGATCGTAGCAAGTGCAAATCCACGATCTCTGCCTACCCGTACAGGAAATAGGCGTGATTTGATATCTGATTATATGTATGATGTCCCATTTAACCCAAAGGTTGTCTCGCCCTTTAGCGATAAGACCTCCTGTTGTTTACCTCTACTTGCAAGTTGTTGGTGTTCTGTATTGTTTTCATAAATTGAGGTGCAATAATAGTATTTTATGCAATCGTTATATAATGTATGCTTTTTCAGTCGAGTACCACGTTGGTACTGGCCTAATTAAGGTACGAGACTGAAAAAGCTAATTATATAACTATTGTATACAATACTTTTTCTACGAGTCAAGTGAACTAGTTAAACAAACTTGGTATCTATTGAACACGAAGTGCAACCAACGGCTTTTTCTTTTTTGTGCGTTGATGTCTATTTACCTTTTGACTTTCTCATAACGGCGTCCTATTGGTCAAATACATTATAGTTCAGTAAAGGCGCCACGTGATTGGTCCATTTCATTTTAGTTGTCTCAATAGTTATGAAATGTTGAGTTGGGAGCTTCATAGTAAAAAGTATGTGATTTTCTTAATTCAAACATTAAGGTCGACGAGTATAAAAAGAGTATTTGTATTGTATTGTATTATATTAATACCTAAAATCGTCAACGGTTTTAAATAGTTATTTACGATACAAGTGCCAAAAATAGGAAATTCGCAACGAGTGGTGATAAATTAAAACACGACTGAAGGGAGTGTTTTAAATCGACACGAGTTGCGAATTACCTATTCGCACGTGTATCGTACAACGTTTTACTGTACATATGGCTCTTTAAAGTGTTGACATATGCACGAAAAGTGCTCTTTTCCGCACTAGTGCGGGAAAGTAGCACCATATGTACTGTAAAGGTATATTAATTGGTTCTCCCTTATTAGACCTAACTACTTTAGCCCTAATGTTTCATTAGAACTGCAATGCATTTATTTCTTAAATAGTAAACGTTATAGTATTATTCCAAAACAAACCTAACCTAACCTAAAGACTTCTATTTGATGATATTCAATGAAAACCCGAAAAGACCACGATGAAAAACGCATTAAGTCTAGTGAAACATTAGGGCAAAAGTTAGTAGGTCAAGTGACAGGACTCCATATTATTCAAAATTAAAATATATATATTGCAAGCTCTTCGATACTTGCATCTTTCCAGTGCTAACCTACGGATGCCAAACATGGGCACTCACCAAAAAACAAATGAGTAAGCTAAAGGTTTGTCAGCACTCTATGGAGCGAAGCATGATGGGCGTAACAAGGAAAGACAAAAAACGACTTGACGATATCAGAAGACAAACAAGGATTGAAGACATAACAGTAAAGATCAGAAAACTAAAATGAAAGTGGACAGGACACATGATGAGAGGAAGAGACAAATGGAGTCACACTGCCACAATATGGTATCCTAGAGACCAAAAGAGGAAGAGAGGACGACAGTTCAAGAGATGGGTGGACGAAATCGTCCAAGTAGCTGGGAAAACCTGGACAAGACTTGCATTGGATAGAGATAAATGGAAAATGTTGGTGGAGGCCTTTGCCAAAAGGCAAACAGACAAGTAACGTGAAATAAGAAAAAGTAACCGTAATAAAGTGTACAAAAAGAAAACAAAAAAAATCAAAGTGAATATATTAGTAATAATTAGTATTTAATAAGAAAGCAGTCAGAACATATAAATAAATATGCATCAAAATAATTTAAATGCTAAATATTATATTCATTAATTACCTACTTTTATTTACTATACCTATATTTATTAAATACTGAATGCATAATTATTCATTGTTAATCCCAATGTTATTGATAATTTAAATTAGAAATGAATTATGTATTAAAAAATTATCATTGTATAAAACTGCCATTAACTTATTAATTGATAGGATTATGCATGTTATAATTTGTCTGAATAAAAGGCTATTTTATTTATTTATTTTATTATATATATATTATATATTAATCAACCTTATTCATATTATGCCATTAAGCCATGCTTGAAGGATGCATAGTGATTATTATTATGAAGTGAAAACATTATCTTTGACGTAAACCCAACATATCATATTGTGGTCAATATGCGGCTTACCTCCCATCGTTTAAATCTCACACAAGGATGGAATGAGACATCGTCGAACAAGCGTGGGTTCACGAAGGTGAGCGTCAAGTCGGGCATGCCACTCAACTTGATGCAGCAGTCAATCTGGAATTGTCACAATCGACACTATGTAAATTACGCTTAAGTATGTACAAACGACAAGACTGTTAACTGACCATCCTGTGTTTATATAGAACCTTATTACAATGCACTTAAGGTGCACCTATGGTCAGTTAGCTGTGTTGTCGATAGTACTATACGTTTCTGACAAAAATGACGATTTTGGTACAAGCTTTTATTGCTAGGTGTACTTGTTGAGACGATTCTAACAAGCCCAAACTCAACGGGGTTACGTTTATTACGTCCTGAATTCCCATTGCTACTAAATGTCTCCATCATCAGATCAGCTTGATGGTACCATAATATTGAATTGTCATCCAAACTATAGTTACACCCACAATTTCAGTTCAGTCAGTTGGAGATATATGCTTCAAAATTTAGTTGCAAGATTCCACCCAAACAAACATAGTTACATTACCCCTTCCTCTCCCCAATGGCCGCTATATCGGCACCTTTTGTCTCCCTCTGATACACATATGCACAACTTACTTTAAACCCAATTATATTATTTATTAAAATTCTAATTTAAACAAAAACATGGAAACATTGGTTGTTATACCCAGACACATATAATAGTCCGTGGGAGAGGAGGGGTTACATACATACATACATTGCAAGTTAAATAAAAGCTTCCAAAATACAAATCCATTTGTTAAAGACAACCAAAGCAGACATAATAATCTGTATTAGTAGATTATTATCAATATCATCATTATCATCATAATTAGCAGTTCCACAGCTACAGGCATCCTTTTGTGTATCAGTACATAACAAAAATATGACGATGTGTAGAACACTTACGTATCCCTGTATCTCAGCCGACACCGTCGCACCACTCTTGTCAATGATGGCATCCACCTCCTCCACAACATCGAAATAGGCTTCATTGTTGGCATATTTGACGCCTGACCTCCGCCATGGCACATTGGACAGCTGGCCAGATGGCAGGATAGAAGATACACTGCACACAAGGTTATGATAAAGTTAACATTTAAAGAGGCCAACCGTAATTGTGATATTGCATATTATGTTATTATTTAGGAAAAATATGTATGGACAAGAAACATGTTCAAATGAAAACCAATCTCACATACTTGGATTTCCCTGTGACAGTATTGGCTATGGTTCTTAAAATATTTGGTGGCTTGATCAGCTCTTTTAGAATGTTGCTTTCTGTAGCTAGTGGGAACCCATTATCCAACATTTCATCAAGAAGCTGTAAGAAATAATATAATGTTTTAACAGAGAACAGACATAAAGGCACTAACACAATCAATTACACATTTTTCAGGCTTACCTCATAAACAACAACATAATTCTCTTTTATTATGGTCTCTGTGCAGTCAGAGAAATAGTCCTGTAAAAAGTAATCAAATCAAACAGCTGTCTCTCATACAAGATACAATTTTGAAATGTGTACAAAATTATGTACAAATTTCAAAATTGACTGAAGTTTTACTGAATGCCGAAAAGTTCTTAATTCAAAAGCACTAAAGGTACCTCTCTGGAAGTTAACAGATTCAATTATTATTAAACTTAGGTATGGCTAAACAAACATAACAATTTGTTTAGCTAATTCTGTGCAGTCTCTGTGCAGTCAGAGAAATAGTCCCGTAAAAAGTAATCAAATCAAACAGCTGTCCCTCATACATAAGACAGTTTTGAAATGTGTACAAAATCAAGTACAAATTTCAAAATTGACTAAACCTTTACTGAATGCCAAAAAGTTCTTAATTCAAAAGCACTAAAGGTACCCTGGGTCTCTGGAACTTAACAGATTCAATTATTATTAAACTTAGTTATGGCTAAACAAACATAACAATTTGTTTAGCTAATATTGAATTGCTGGTCATGCTAACCTGGAATGTGTCTACAACTCTGTGTAGGAACTCAATGACAAATAGTGGAGCCACTTCTTGCTGGCAAACAGCTACGAGAGCAACCCCTCCTCTCTGAATGGAGATCAGGTAGTGATGAGGAGCCGCCAGCACTGGAGGCACATCCTAACAACATGTGGATAAAGAAATGAGCAATAATAAATATGTTAACATGCATATGCATATATGAATATTCATGAAGACCCACTTTTAAAAGGCAGGCAGGGCTGAAAGCAGTTCTCCCTATAAGCCTGGTTAGGTTCTTAGTCAATGCTCATGTAGTTATTGACAGTTAAGAAAAATGCACGCTCATACTAACATTAGGCGATGCTCGCTGAGCCTCCAAATAGTAGTCGCATACAGATCTTGGAATGACGCTCCGCCAATGCTTTTCGAGGAAAACATCCCTAGGGATAAAAGTACATAATTTATTTATAGCGCTTGTTAAATGGAGCAAACCATATTAAGCGCAAAAAGATCTAATACGATTGAGGACCATGCAAGGTTCAGAACAATCACTTAACTACAATGCAAAACAAACACAAAGTAACATACCCTGAGGGGTTGATAATGAATAAACTGTGAATCATCGTGGTCCTTAATAAGCCGTAGTGAGCTATGACTTGCTTCGTAACATTAGAGTATTAGAAATTAATAAAGTATCACTGAACAAGACCGAAAACGTACCAAGCTGGCACTTATTTTATTTAACGGACTGTCAAAAATGACAGCGACAGCGCATGACCGCAGCGAAAGGTATAGTCGAGACACATTTATTGACGTCGAAACCGGTCCCCGTGCGTTGAATCGGTGCATGGAAATCTTTCGGTTTTTAGCAGCAAACGAAAAAACCATAGAATGCAAGCAGTATCTTCTTAGTAGTCTGTGATGCAAGCTCCTAATACTACTCGGGTAGACTCGTGCGCGCTCGCCTCGGCTCGTCGCCGCTCGCTTCCTTGTCGGTATTTTGAACAAAGATCGAAGTGGCGAGCGCGAGCGCATGCTTCAACACACTCGTTTGACTCACAGATTGACTGGTTATTTGAATTTTCTATTTTTGTGCACACTAAGCATCCACCATCTCTTTTTCTTACAAGGTTTACGAAGTTTTTTGTTGCAATAAGTACGCACATAATTATAATGGGCAAGCGCACATAAAGCTGTCGGAGCAGCTAGCTTTGACATGTCAACATCCATCTTCATTGGTTCCGCAACGACAGCTACACCGTGTAGCTCTTGTAGCCTACACGAGTGTGTGGAGGGCTACCACTCGCTGTAGTAGCACTCGCCGAGCGCCTCGCCCCAGAGTGAAGTGGTAGCATAACAAATAAGGGTGTAGACTCAAAATGTGTTATTACTCAAAAGAAAGGAGGCAAGAATTACGAAGCTAGAGATGTTAGAGAAAAAGTTCGCAGATCGTGACGTCACGATCTGGGAGCGTCATGCATGGTACATGACAATCGTTTTATATGAAGGTGCGCTTTGCGGAAAAGGGACAGAACATACCCCCTCATAAAACTTTAAGGCCCCTCCACGCGTTCGCGAAAAATATGCTCGAACGCGTGAATGTGGAGCCGACTCGCATATTTTTCACGGATTCGCACCTAAAGTGGTCAAAATCAAAATCAAATCAATGATTTATTCCGCAAATAGGCCACAAGGGCACTTTTATATGTCAAACGGTAATTTACAATAAAATAATAATAATACAATAATAATTTAAAATTTGCAGATTAAGGACTGATATAAACGGTTAACAAACTAAATGTCACAATGTTAATAAAAACAAAACAAATTGCAAAATATGACCAATACTTTCGATATAAGGTCTGTAGCAGCATTAACAAGAAGTTAATGTATTAATTCAGTATTCCAGAGATGTATAAGGTCTCCGAGCGTCCAATACAATTAATAATTATTCTAATGTTCGTAGAGATGAATACGGTTTCTAAGCGTCAAAACAAAATAAAAAAAGTAACATTAATGTAATATTGACAGAGATGTACAGGGTCAATAACAATAAATCGAGCTTTTAGTTCGTATATGGAGCGTACAGCTCGTTTCTGTAGCACGAATATGGTCTGGATATCGCTTTCCCCCACAACAGGATTCCGTAGGACATAACACTGTGGAAGTAACTGTAGTACACCAGCCTGGCCGTCTCGACTTTGTTAACTGTCTTATGCGTCTTACTGCGTAGGCTGCCGAACTAAGATTTCCGGCTAGGGCGGCGATATGCGCATGCCATTGTAGTTTTGAGTCCAAGGTGATACCTAAAAACACTGTTCTATCTTCAAATTCCAGTTCATCGCCCTTTGTAGTTATGTTGGTAGATACCTATTTGAGTTTGCCTGCTTGACATTAGGTAAAGCTAATCTGATACACTTTGTTTTCTTGGAATTTAGCAGCAAATTATTTGCTGTTAACCATTTCACAGCAGTGTTGAGCGCATCATTAATACCATCGAAGCTTTTCTCTTTCCTGTCTACCTTGAAGATAAGCGACGTGTCGTCTGCGAATAACACTATATCATGTTTATGTTGCAACTCATTTGGTAGGTCATTGATGTAAATCAGAAACAGATACGGACCCAGAATCGAGCCTTGAGGAACACCAAGAGCAACAGTTGTCCCTGCTGATTGGGTCCCATTGATGACTAGGTACTTGTTGTGTTCTCTCCGAGAGATACGATGAAACGAGATCAAGATCAAGAGTTAACTATTAGTCTATTTTTGGCCTGCGTCAAAGGGCCTGCAAACGTGAACACTACTTACGATAATTGCGAATGTGGAGCCTAGGAAGAGTTCAGGCGCAATTCTCGCCGTGAATGTGGAGTGGCCTCTCACGTTGCTTTTTTGACCATTCAACTACATTTTTAATCCTTTTTCGTACATTATTGATAATTTTATTTAGTGCCCCTATTTCCACAAAAACACGTTAACACAACTAAACGGCTGCCTGGCATCCTTTTGACACCCCGCCCCCAAGCCCGCTTAATGGCAATGGCAATAGCACCAATTCTGTGGGGCTATTTTGCGACGTTACTTGACTTCTATAGTTTTTTCGTTCGCTGGTTCTTAGGGTTCCGTATACTACTACTAAAGCTGTCCTCACACATCTGAATATAATATAGCTGTATTCTTTTAAATACTATACGCCTTACTGGATAAGTCTTGCTTAGAATAAGAACGGATTGAAGATTGTTTGGTATAATTTAAGATCAGCCAAATGCGTATCGGGCCACGCGCAGTGTAGGGTTCCTTAGTTGCCTGTCTGTCTTAGGTACATCGATACGCGCGCGCTAACTAAATGGTGCTGTTGCGTCGGCCGAATTTGTGCGAAAGTTGGCCTTTCTAAGTATATTATAACCTTTTCACCGCCAGCTGACGAAGTGACTCGCCGTGCCACGGACGCCACCGACGTCAATGACGACCGTCCAAAAACCACTTCTAGAACTCTTTTATAATGTTTGGTATGTTTATGGCTCTGAGGCGTCAGGGGCACGAATGGTACGATTTTCCTATGACGTGAATGGCTGTCTTTAGCGGTGAAAAGGTTACGTTGGTCGACTATTACTCGGTAACTAGTAATGTCTACTTAGCCGTGATAGTTTTCCTTTTAAATTCATTACACGTACTACTGCCTAGATTTTTTTCATATACCATATAGCCGGCAAGGGGCAACTTTTACTCGGTGACGTCACTAGCCATCGCTAGTGCATCCATCTCTTCTCGCAAAAATGCGCAATTAACTGCAGCATATATTTAGTGCCACCGATTCAGTCGCGTAGGCGTACATACTTACAGCTGTGTGATGGCACAAGCGACTTGCTCAGTGGGCTCCTGCGCACCGATCCAGAGGTCGACGTTTGTTGATCGCCTAGGTTGGTGTCTTATTTATTATTGTGAGATGTGTCAATATTGCTATAATTAAACGAGTGAGCGAAGCTAACGAAGTTCTCCGTTTCGGCTTGGGGGAAAATTATTTTGTATGTCCGGCGGCTCTTCTCTACAGGTCGCATTTCTCAACCGATTCTTGTGCACTACAGCGCACGCAGCTGCTACTATTATTATGTAAAGCTAATGAACCTGTAAATAAGTGTAATAGGTATAAGCACTATAAGCAGTTCATAGTTTAGTTAGTTAGTTAGTTCGTTTTACTGGGCTTTTTTCCGCAAGTCGACATCCATTGTGCCTATTTTGCGTGAAATGGTGGGGTAGCGCTACTCTAACCACCCCAGCTCCTCTACAAAGTTGGTGAGTGCCTTTGTGTTCCTGACTGCGTTCCGTAGTGTGTCTGGAGACCCTAGGTGCTTTTTCCTGTATACTTCTACCTGCTTGCAGTCCAGTAGAATATGTTTGGTCGTTTCCTCCGCCTCCATGCAGGCTCTGCACATGGGGCTGTCTGTGATACCCATGTTGTACAGGTGTCTGTTCAGGGTGTTATGTCCTGTTATTATTCCTACTATCTTGCGTAGTTGGTTTCTGTGTGTCCTCAGTAGTGCGGTTGTGAGTTTGTTGTCGCGTTTTGACAGAATCTCTTTGGTCTGTCTGCATGTGTCTATATCCTCCCAGTATCTTTGGTGTAGGTCTTTGGTGTATAGGCCAAGTTGATTGTATATATAGCTTTGTGGCAGGGGTAAGATTGGTTCCGGTCCGTATGCCGCCGTTTCCGAGCCTTTCCTGGCCAGTTCGTCCGCTGCATCGTTTCCTCTTGAGCCACTATGCCCCTCGATCCATTGTATGGTAACGTTGTTTTTGTCTGCGCACACCTCTGTTAAGTTTTGGTGGCATTCGTATATCAAGCTAGATGTGATGTTATCACTGTTCAGTGCTTGTAGTACCGATTTACTGTCTGAGAGTATCCGTATGTTTGTGTTCTCAACTTGTCGTCTCTTTATGGCATTGCAGGCTTCAATTATCCCTCCGCATTCAGCCTGGAATACCGTGTTTTGTTTACCTAGTGGTTTGGATATGTGTATGTTTAATTCCTCTGAGAACACTGCACATCCCGTTCCCGTATTTGTTTTCGAACCATCTGTGAAGATTCTGAGGTCTGTTTGGTTTAGCCCCTCTCTCGAGTCTTCTGTTAGTAATATGCCGTAGTCTTTCTTGAAGACTGCAGTTCTCGGTATTTTATCGATTGGAGCCTCCATAATAGGGAGGCTTGTGATCAGTCTGTTGTGGATCTTCGTGTGTGGTGTGTTTAGTTTTGTCCATAGGTTGAGGTTTTTTAGGCGTATTGCCGTCGCAGCCGCTTCCTTTTGTATATGCATGTGTAAAGGTAGGAGTCCTAGCATTATTTCTAGTGCTGCTGTTGGGGTTGTTCTCATGCATCCCGTAGCCGCCACACATGCTAGTCTTTGCGTTTTCTGGATTTTGGTAATTGCACTCGTGGTTTGGATACGGGGCCACTATACTATGGCACCATAGCTTATAATGATAAGCTATGGTGCCATAGTATAGTCTGGCCTATATCTGGGCTATATAGCCTGGCTCCCCACATCATACTGTGGCTGTACAAAATGGTGATAGTACCAATGGGTACTATCACCATTTTGTACAGCCACAGTATGATGTGGGGAGCCAGGCCCCATCTCTTCCCCACCATCCTTTTGCATTGCCAGAAGGCTACTGTTGCTTTGTTTAGTCTACTGTCTAGGTGTTTGCTCCAATTAAGTTTGTCGTCTAGTGTTATACCTAGATATTTCACCTCCTTCGAGAGTGTTAGTTTTGTGCCAAATAGTGTTGGCATTTCGCAGGTACCCAATTTACGTTTATTTGTGAAGAGAATTGTGTCGGTTTTCTTTGGGTTTACCGATAGGTCATTCTCCTTGCACCATTTCTCTATTATTTTAGTGCTGTTTGTGTTAGTTCACATAGTGGGCTTGTGATCAGGCCGCTGACCAGTATAACTATGTCGTCCGCATATCCTATCGTTAGGAAGGGGTTATTGTTTAGTTTCGTTATTAGGTCGTTTACTACCAGGTTCCACAGCAGTAGCGAGAGGACGCCTCCTTGAGGGCATCCTCTTATGACTAGTGCCTGGTGGCTTTGGTTTTCGGATAGTTTTATAATTCTTTTCTTTAGCATGTTCATAATCCATTCTATGAGCAGACCCCCTAGCACACTAAGTTTTATGTCGGACATAAAGCATTTGTCCCTCTCGCACTCGCATATTTGCCAGAAAGGGACGAATGCTTTATGTCCGACATAAAACTTAGTGTGCTAGGGGGTCAGCTGTTCGGTTTTATGTCTTTCTAGTGCTTGTTTTATGCTGTTAAAGTTGGTCCTGTCGAACGCACCCTCTATATCAATAAAGGTGCCTAGACAGGAGTTCTTTCTAGCGAGCGCGTCTTCTATGTTGGTTACTACAGCATGAAGGGCTGAGTCTGTCGATTTACCTTGGCTGTAGGCATGTTGGTTTGGGAGTTCATAGTTTAGTAATAAATATGAATTTACTAATGGCTCCGGTCAGCCGTGCGCCAGGCTTTATAAAAATATTTTTTACAGATTTATAAAAATTTAATCGCAAAAAAAAACTTTATAATTATAATTATTGAGAAATGGGAGCTGGCATCCAGACCTACGAAAGGATTTTGGCACAAGCTGAAACTGAGAACTTCGTTAGCTTCGCTCGCTCGTTTAACTATTATACATAACATAAGGCACAGACTAATAGCAAACTATTCATAATATGATGACTGATGCTGACTATTGGAAGGAAAAATTGGACGAGCTCCGATTTTCACAATGGTTTTTGGAAACCATGCTTTTTGCCATGTACTGAGAACTAAATATTTAGGATGCTATAGCACTTATCATCGAATGTACTTAGTGTACATATAATGTAGTGTACATCGATTTAACATCTCAAATAAATTAAATAAAATTTTAGTGTCTAATCATGACAAGGTTATTTGATAAGTGAAATAACACCCTTAAGCAATCTTAACAAGATCTGTCCAAAACAAAGTACAAGTATAGTACTTAAAGCAAACATGTACCTACACACAGTTAATGTCTATTAACCTCAAATAAACACAAAGATTAGAAACGAATTCACATAAAAATGCAAGTTTATACCTATGCCTAGCTGACAGCATTGCGTTACTGTCAGATTAAAAGCTTCCCATCAGACTCTCACTTACATACTAGATAGTAAGGGAAAAATGCTCCATATTTGATGGAAACCATTTCATGCTAGTCAGGTTGGTGTAAAAGTATGACAAGAATTATCTTCATTCGCAACCAGAAAAGCATAGAAGCTAAAAAATTCGCTAAAGCTTATAATTCTGAAACTATGGTCTTAATTTCAGGAAGATGGTATGACTAATATCAACAAAGTGGTCCAAAAATAGCAATCTAATTTTCAGAATAAAATTTAAGGCATACGTTTTTTATTCTTTTAAAAACATTTTCACTTTTACCAAGCACCAGACAAGATTAGTTCGTTTTTCCAATTTAGATGTTCAACTTCAGGTTGTTATGCCCATTTGGTTGCGTCCAGCCTAGCAAGATTTAAAATCGCATAAATCTGGACACAGCTCAAATGAATCCAAAACAGGTAAAAAAAATATATACATTTTTTGTATTCAGATATTAAAGATTTGTGCACTAAATTTTTATAAATATAAGGCCTTAAGTACATTCTATAAAGTGTAGTTGTAAGAAAATAATAAACAACAGAATTTGTTTTTTACATTACAGAATTAACTCATCTGTATTTTTTAGTCAGCCTTGTGCTCAGAAAATCAGCTGTAATACCCAGATTGTTTTAAAAACTACCCTATAATATACTGTCAAGATTATTTTGATTAGAAATATGTATAGCTATGATATGAATTCAGCTGACAGACTTCTGACCACACCGGGTTCATATTAAGACAATTTACTCATAAAGGCAGATTTGATTGAACTATTATCAACCCAACCCCAATTTATTTATATGAAAAAGTGATGAATCTAACTATGACAGATTTAAAACAATGGATGATATGTGTGTCAATAGATATGTACCTAAGCAAAAAATGGGTTAAGTAAAAATATTGCATGAATTTCTCTTGGAATTAAGTAAATTCTTGATTATAAAATCAATTCTAGAAGGGAAATTATGAAAAATAAAATAAATAAATCCATACTAATATTATAAATGTGAAAGTGTGTCTGTCTGTCTGTCTGGTACCTTTTTACCCTTAAACCTCTGAACCGATTGAGATGAAATTTGGTATGAAGATAGTTTGGATGCCGGGGAAGGACATAGGATAGTTTTTATCCCGAAAACCATCCCCTGAGGGGGTGAAATTGGGGATGAAAGTTTGTATAAACGAGTTCCACATGGACGGAGTAGCGGGCAGAAGCTAGTTTATAATAAGTCTTTGAATTACAGATTAACCAGCAAGTCTAAGACTCCTTTGAAATGAAGGATTAATTTTAACTGAATATAAAAAGCAAAATAACATTTACCAGTGTTCTCAAAACTGTCATGGTACTTTTCATTAAGTGAGGTTATGATACCAAAAAATATAATCAATAAACAATCCAAAGTCCAGTGGACTATGGCAATTTCTCTAGATAGGCAATTTAAAGAATTTAATAAAACAATGAATGGTTTTCTTACTTTTTTATTGAGTCCAGCCCTTACACTTAATAATTAACGGTTGGATTTAGCAACACGCTCCAGCTCGTCCTTCTTCTTGATAGCGTAAGAGTTGGAGGAGCCCTTGGCGGCGTTGATGAGCTCGTCAGCGACGCACTCGGCGATCGTCTTGATGTTCCTGAAGGCGGCCTCGCGGGCGCCGGTGCACAGCAGCCAGATGGCCTGGTTCACACGGCGCAGCGGCGACACGTCCACGGCCTGACGACGCACCGTACCCGCGCGACCGATCCTGGTCGAGTCTTCACGTGGCCCGGAGTTGATTATGGCTGTCACCAGGACTTGCAGAGGGTTCTCACCGGTTAGCAAGTGAATGATCTCGAATGCATGTTTCACGATTCTTACCGCCATCAGCTTCTTGCCGTTGTTGCGGCCGTGCATCATCAAGGAGTTTGTCAGACGCTCCACGATGGGGCATTGAGCTTTGCGGAAACGCTTGTGTGCGTACCTACCAGCAGAGTGTGGTAAATACTTCGCGTATTTCTCCTTCACGGAGATGTAATCTTGCAGGGACATGTCTGAAACCTGGACATCGTAGCAGCTCCATCGCCCGAAAAGCTTGATTTCGGGAATATCGGCCGCTTGGGGCAGGGGCGCGTTGTCGACGGCCACGCTGCCTGCTTCCATGCCGTCATCAACCCAGTTTTCTTCAGCCATGGTTATTAGCGGCTATAAACAAATAATAACCGTGTTAAATCATGATAAAACACACAATTTAAATATAAATTTACTACGATTAATGCCAAAAATACTTACTTTTAGGCTAAGAAATAGCGACTATAACCTCGTGTTGTCAGTGGAACACGGTAAAAAGGAAGTGGATTAGAAACGTGAAGTTGGCATTACACTTTCGGTGTTGCCAGTCTTCAGTGAATAGTCTTATTAATTATCACAATAAAATAGAGGTCATGATATTGTAAACAAAAGTGTGATATTACCTAATTATTTTACATTTATATTTTAAACAAGTAACCTATTAAAGTAATAGTATTATTAAAAACCAGACAAATGGACGTAGACTGAAGAGCTATCTATACACCAATCAATTTGTCACAACAACCGCCTTCAACTGAATCGGGCCATTACACGGTGAGTACTATCTATCAAGATATCTTTTTAGCCGTCTCTATCTCATTGCATGTAATAGATAGATACAGCTAGAAAAATATCGCGATATTACTCACTCACCGAGTAATGGCCGCCAGTTAATTGAACGTTAGCTGTCTCTTTCCATCTTATAGCTGCGTCTTTAGGTTGTTGTGACAAATTGCTAAGTGTATAACGGCCTAGACATGAATCTTTGAAGCCGCGGTCCTTTAATGAATATGTAATCATATTTTATTCAGAGTGGCCGCGAAACGAAAACGAACTTCGTTCGTGTATCTCCGTCTTTGTCGCTCGAACTAGCTAGTGCGACAGAGAGGGAGATACACGAACGAAGTTCGTTTTCGTTTCACTGTAGGACCTGTAAATCTACCGCGAAACGAAAACGAACTTCGTTCGTGTATCTCCCTCCCTGTCGCTCGACCGAGCAAGTGCGACAAAGACAGAGATACACGAACGAAGTTCGTTTTCGTTTCGCGGTAGCCCCTCTGTTTATATTTGAAAGTTTAAATATCTTTGACAAATTTCTAGGTGTGTAATGGCCTTTACGCAAATAGAGTGCAATGAAATGTAAATGTCAACTATTTGATTTGACATTTCACTGTGTGGCCCGGTCCGGATCCGCGGTCTTCAGCTCCCAGCAGATAAGTTTCGAAGTGTCTACTGATTACTGTTATCTAGTTCACGTAGGCCAGAGACCTGTGAATTGTGATAACATTGAAGTAAGTCAACTATAATAATTTTTGCACTGACCATTTAATCAATACACCATTTATCATTAAGGTTAGAAACGGGTGTACAAAGTTCGGTCGCTATGGCTGCGTTGAAAAATATTAAACGTTTTACCTTTCTGGCCTCGAAATATAATCCTCGAGTAAGTACAAAGAGATTCTTGAATCTGCAAGAGTACCACAGCAAAGACCTATTGAGAAAGCATCAGGTATCTGTGCAGGACTTCCGTATTATTGATACTAAGCTAGACCCGAAACCACTCGGTGACTTCAAGGCCGACGAGTATGTAGTAAAGGCTCAGATATTAGCTGGCGGCAGAGGTAAGGGTCACTTTGATAATGGATTCAAAGGAGGAGTTCATCTGACCAAAAATCCTAATGAAATAATGGGCTTAGCCAAAAATATGTTGGGTCACAAATTAATTACCAAACAGACGCCAAAAGAGGGCATAAAAGTGGAAAAAGTAATGGTGGCTGAAAGTGTAAATATTAAACGGGAAACTTATTTGAGCATTATAATGGATAGGAGTTTTAATGGTGCAGCTTTGGTGGCATCCCCAGCTGGTGGTATGGACATAGAAGCTGTGGCTGAGAAAACACCTCACTTGGTCAAGACAGTGCCCATTGATATATATGAGGGCATTACTGATAAAGTAGCAAATGAGGTTGCAGCTTTCTTAGATTTCAAAGGTGATCTAAAGAAGAAATGTGCAGAGGAAATAAAAAGAATGTGGCAATTGTTTGTGAAGGTAAGTGTTGGTTTTGCTTTAAGTAATATTAGAATAATAATGATAATATTAGTTAGTACTGACCTATTATTTTGGTATTGTTGTTGTTTGTTTGTATGTGACAAACAGTGGCCACACATTCTCAGTAATGATACAAATGCTTTATCAGTATGCTTTCTTAATAGAATGGAATTGTTCATTGATTGTCAGTGTGCAAATTATAAGCAGTTTTAACAGATTCTACTCAATAATTTTCAGGTAGACGCAACACAACTTGAAATAAATCCTCTTGTGGAGACAGATGACGCAAGAGTGGTGGCTGTGGATGCCAAAATCAACTTTGATGACAATGCTCAATTCAGGCAGCAGGAGATATTTGCTTTGGATGATGACTCTGAATCAGATCCCAGAGAGGTAAATATGTTTTATTCTTAATTCTTTATTAGCTTAGTGGTTTATCATTACATGATACAATATTCATTCATGTCTTATTTAGAAGTACCATGATATATATGATAAGAACTTGGTGATCACACTGATCACTATGCTAAAGGAAAATTAATGTTATTTGTTTCATGATAATCTCCCTGCTAATTTAACCTTTATTTGGTTAAGGGCCAAGATTTTTTTCCTTAGCTGCTTGCCCCAAAATTCATCACAATTTTTTTTAAACTTCTTATAAACTATTTTCAATATGAGCATGAATAACATCATATTTGCAAAATTAGTTAATTTATTTCATAAATTCTATTTATTATCCACTATAGTCTGGTTGCCAGTTGCCAACAACTGCCCTTCACCAATGTAAGAACATTTGGGAGAGGATCCACACAAATCTTATTTTCAAAATAAATCTTACACAAAAAATTAATTTTACTGACAGGAAAGAGACTAATTAATCAAATTATCTTTGGCACCAATGTTGTTGACACATAATGTTAATAGTGACAGTCATTAGACTGTATACAATACGAGCTGCCTATTGCAAAGAAAGCACAGGCAATCCCGCATGATCAAATATAGCCATTAACCATCCAGAAAGTCCATTGTACATGCAAGTGAAAGAATTTTTGGAAATTTAGGTTCCGGTGGTTACCCAAAATATACAAACTTAACAAAACAATCCCGCAGTTTCCTCTCTTACACAATTTGTATAGATAAACGAAAAGTGTATCTTTTTTAGAGAGAAGCAGCAGCACTTAACCTAACTTACATAGACATGGATGGAAGTATTGGATGCATGGTCAACGGGGCAGGGCTGGCTATGGCCACTATGGACCTGATTGCACTGAGCGGAGGCCAGCCGGCTAATTTCTTAGACCTGGGAGGCGGCGTGGGCCAAGCGCAGGTTTCAGCAGCCTTGAGGATTCTGGAGTCAGACCCAAAAGTGAAAGTTGTATTTGTCAATGTACTTGCTGGTAAGATAATTATGAGATCATGCATCCTTGTACACTTCCCTAAATAGGTCTATCCTCACCTTGTTTCAGGGATATATAAATGCCAAGCCAAAGTCATGTTTAAGTATTGCTATATAATTTATTTAAGTAAAGCTGAATAAATAAATAACATAATTAATTATTGCAATATTTTTTTGCAGGCATTGTGAACTGTGCTACAGTTGCTAATGGGATAGTGGCAGCTTGCAAGGCAAATCCACCAAAGCATCCAATCGTCATCAGACTGCAGGGTACCAACTCCGTCATTGCTAGGAAAATCCTGGAAGAGTCTGGCCTGCCGCTGCACTTGATAAACGACGCAGATGAGGCAGCACAAACCGCTGTGAGATTAGCTAAATCTAAGTAAAAGTGCTTACTGTCTTCTGAATTTTCTTTCACAGGTTAATGTTACAGGATGTTAATGTTAGTTTAAGTTGTGACATGTTATACTAATACAATATTATTTTGAAGACTGATTTGCTAACACCATACTAAAATGTATTTGTTATTTTTATAAATGTAAAAATCAATGAAATTGTCTTCCTAAAATTGCCTTTGTTTGAGCCTATATTGTTTGTTGTAAGAATAGTGTATTTTTATTTAAATACTGTAAAAGTGTAAATAGAACTGTTATTACATGAAATTGACATTTTCCACTTGATCATCAGTCATCACTGTCATCAGTCATCACTGTCATCAGTCATCACTGTCATCAGTCATCACTGTCATATCAGCCGGAAGACGTCCACGGCTGGATACAAGTCTCCCATTGTCCCACAATGACCCGACCTACGCTACCCGCATCCAGCGGACTTTCACTTCACTTGGAAATAAATAAAATATATTAAAATAATGCATAACGCATTTAGGATTCTCGCCCCAGGCCTTTGACGGTTTTAGTCCACCTCTGAAGCAATAAGACCTTGATTAGGCCTATTTGCGCTATTCATCCGTATCAAATCAATCAATCAATAAGCCTTTATAGATAGAAAACAGTCTCTTAGCGAAAGAGACTGTTTTCTATCGTAGCTCGTTTTCTTTGTTACAGTAGCGTGTTTAGAGAATGTGATCTCTTAGTGATAAGTCCCTGCAGGCATAGGCCTCCTCCATCTCCTTCCATTGATTTCTGTCCAAGGCCGCCCTGGTCCAGCGTGGTCCTAGAGTTCTCTTTATGTCGTCTTCCAATCTTGTATTCAGCCGTATAGTGGTGAACAATATTTATGCAAAATTAACTACCCAGTTTGATAGCATATCTATTTGTGTAATGACAATTATATTTGAGCATATGAGACTTGACTATCATTGTTGTTTGGGATACGATAAGGGATAAAATAAAAATGAGATAACCAAGAGTTACAAATCGAAGGTCACGCTTCATGCCGCCTATATTATTATACTCACGTCACAGAGGAAAGATAAAGAATTGCGCTCTCTCTTATACGATTAGATAGAAAGGCACGTATCACAAGATAAACAATACCATAATATAAACTTACGCATACGGAGAGCCCACTATACAATCGGTCCCGAACTTTGGGGGAGTTAAAAGTTAGGAAGCCTATCTGTTAGGCAACTATACTTTAATAGCTTCTGCCCGCGACTCCGTCCGTGTGGAACTCGTTTATATCGTAGCCCGTTCAGCGTTTCAGCCCGTTTGGGGATGATTTCCGGGATAAAAACTCATATGTCCTTCCCCGGGACTCGAAACTATCTCTATACCAAATTTCTTCTAAATCGGTTCATAAAAACTTAATTTGCACCCCTATTTAATCCGCTTAGGGGTGGGTTTTTCCAAAACCATAAAATTCATTTTCTTGTATTGTAATAAGGAGTCTTTGTAATACACAAAGTTTCAAGTCTCTCATCTAAAATTTTACTACATCCCCATACAAAGGGATACATACTTGAGGGTGACATTTTCAAAAATCCCTTCATAGTGGTAGTGGGTAATACCACTATGGGCTTATATAAACCACCTATTGTGAAAAAAGCAGCTTTCTAGGTTCAACGGTTTGGACTGGGCGTTGATTTAAGGCAGTCAGTCAGGACTATTAAGTTTATATATACGTAATAGTCCTCACTGACTGCTATGTATTAAATAGATTTTCGCTACATATTGAGACCTTTTCAAAGCTCTGTCAAAGAGAAAAGTTTTCAACCACACGCCGAATTACCAAGACATTTAGTGCCAATGCAAGAAGGTTGCTATCGCTCTGGGCTCCTTGACGCATATATCAGTCGTTGGCGTCGAAAAGGGCTGCTACGGACTACAGCGTACCTCTACAAGCGAGCTTAGCAGTAAATGGCCATATACGGCGCATTTGTCGCGATTGCCGTGAGTGGGTAAGTATATGTGTAGGTACAAAGGCGAATTAAACCCTATAAGGCATCTTTCCAAGCTAAACTTTGAACAACTGAGTTGAAGAAAGGTTAGAACGACATACATCATTTTGTACTTTCGCGTCATTATATAAGTTAAATTAATATAATAAGTATGGTGATAGATGGAAAATAAACAAGAGATGTTAATTTAACGTACATTTTATTTAACAAATACGATTATAGTTAATTTACAACGAAATCTAAATATTATTTCATTTCTATCGGGAGACTACTCGCATAACAAATAATCGAAGCCGCCGCCGTGGTTTAAAACGTGTTTTATTGTAGTCTATTACTGGGCCAAAACTGTCTTTGGGCAACTTTTATGTCGAAATGTCTTACCAACCGCATTGTATAACTGGTGCCCCTGTCTCATATGTATACGTCATTGAACAATATAACAACACAAACAAGTATTTTGACTATACCACCAACTAGACAGTCGCCGTCAATGGAATTAAATGGAAACTATGTAAACAAAGACAATTTTAATATGGCGGTTTGTTTACATAGTTAGCAAATTCTATTGACGGCCACTTTAGTTGTCCGTGCAAAATATCTATACAATGGGGCAGTGCAGAAGATATTACGCTACCCCTAATTGTATTACTAGTCTGCAAAGCCAACCGTGTCAGTGGAAGATAAAAACATTGTCCCTAAGAGGATAGTAATAGATCCATGTGTGCTGGGTCAACCGACTGAGGAAAATATTTATCTCTTTTGTATGTTATTCTTTCATTTTGAGGGCATCTATTAACATATAAAAAGTCGGATGCATTCATTTGAATGTAGGTTAAATAAAATGTAAACTACAATATAACTTAAACAGCCAAGTTAAATCATAGTTGGTTTGGCTCTATACATGATTCCACAGCAACTCTACCATAAACAGAACAATCATTACCACTGACTCTCTCTCGGTTGCCTCTGACTCGGATTCGTATGGTCAATGTTTGTTATTGTTAACGACGTGAGCGAAGAATGATACATAGGCGTCAGTTCTTAGTCGGTTACTTTCTGGCCGAGTGTTATAAAATGTACAGCAGCGCAAGAACTACTAAATGTGCCGTAAAATTAACTCAAAACGGCTACTCGTGTAACCATCACCAACAAACTTTGCCAGACTTACTAAAAACAAATGCGATACGGAGTTAATCCTTTTTCCTGCATTGAAGTAGTGCAGTCAGTGACGTGGGTTATCACGACCTGAAGAGGTTGAGCCGGCGGCCCTGCGGCGAGTCGCTGGTGAGCGCCATGTTGGCGCTGATCTCGTCGAACGCGGGCAGGTGGGCGAGGCGGCCGCGCGCCGCCACGGAAGGACGCCCGTTCAGCATGCGCCGCGCCACGCGCACGATGTCGTCGGCCGTCACTTTTTCTAAAACATTAAGTTCATTGTGTGCACACTAAACACGCTCATTTCATCAGCGCCAAGACAAACCAAAGGGCACCACCTCCCTTTTCTCAGAGCCTCGCCGAATTTTAGGAAGTTTAACACTACGGCTGATAACCTTTTTAAGCCCAGGCAATGACTTATACACGAAATGGATTTGATGAGATTCTTTAGAGCCCTAAATATGGCAAATCCAGCGGACAAATAGTGGTGCCCTTGGAGCCACGACATCAAATGACTGTATCAATTATCAATCAATCTCTGTAATATACTTTACAGTACATATGGTGCTACTTTCCCGCACTAGTGCGGAAAAGAGCACTTTTCGTGCATATGTCGAAACTTTAAAGAGCCATATGTACAGTAAAACGTTGTACGATACACGTGCGAATAGGTAATTCGCAACTCGTATCAATTTAAAACACTCCCTTCGTTCGTGTTTTAATTTATCACCACTCGTTGCGAATTTCCTATTTTTGGCACTTGTATCGTAAATAACTATTTTAGACGGTTGTGAGCTTAATTTATATATAGGCAATAAACAACCATCTGTTAAACCCTAAAAAATTCAAGGCCTAATTTCATTAATAAACTTTGATATTTCACTGCTATGTCTTTGCATGCTGTCGAAACATAAAGGACAAGATACACTTACCAATTTCATTGATAAAGAAGGATGGCGGCTTCCTCTTGCCGGTGGCCAGCACCTGGCGGCCTACGTCCTCGAACACCACCGGCCGCGCCTCCAGGTTCATCAACAGCATAGATTGGAGCTGTGTCTTTGCACGCTGTTCAAAATATCGGACATTACATCAATACATTTACGCGTTAGCATTTGTCTTTTTTGAGAACATCCACAAAGCACGATATTATGCCCCAGCATATGAGCAAGGCTTGATGCGCACCATAGCATAGCCAACCCCATGGGAGTGCAACACAATGTTAATAGGCCGGTTCCACTTGCCCCTCCGGGTGTTCTCAGCTCTGGAGTTGCTCGGAACAGTCAATTTTTTCCAGATTACAGTCAAACAGAATAACAGTTTTAAAACGTCAAGCGCCAACTTGATAATATTAACAAGGCAAAAGCGCAATACGGGTTCAAAGAATTATCTACGTAGAGCATTTTTCTAAATGTGTTTGTTATGTGGTTGTTTAGTCTTGGATGTTTTCTATATATTTAAAATGTATTTATCTAGTTATGTACTGTACATCGTTGTATAGGGTCTATAGTACAAGCTTTGCTTAGTTTGGGACTCAAGTCAATTTGTGAAAGGTTGTGTCCAAATATTTATCTCACCCTCAGTTCTGTCTCGCCGACTTTTCCGGCCATATTGGCGAGCTCCCGCGCGATTACGATGGCGGTGTCGTAGATGCGGTTGGGCGGCGAGGCGGAGTGCACGCAAAACACGCCCGTGTCGCCGTACGCGTGGTTGTACGCTGTCGCGTTGAACATCCAGTGATATCTGGAAAGTGTGTCAAATCATCAACCTTTAGAGCGGCCGCAAATTGAACCACTAGTGGCCGCCAAGTTGCGGACGAGTTCTTTCATGCATTTCGAATAGCATCGGCGCAAACCGAGCGGTTATTGGCCGCGTCCGAGCCACAAGCTACGGGCGTGGCTCGCCCTCGCTACTAGTGGATGCGTTTAGTCAGAGAGCATCACATAGAGAACGGACACGAAACGCCCCCCGGCGTTCAAGCAAGCCCGGCGGGCAAGGTAACCGGTCCCCACCGGTTACCTTGCCGATGGGCGTTATTTCAGGGACGTATCGAGGATCGTTCTATGCGGTGCGCGACGCTTTGATGATGCTACGTTTTAAAGAGTCCCCATGGAGCTGGACACTCCATACAGACGTAGTTTGGTTCTCATTTAAAACGGCATGTGCAACGACTTGTGTCGAGCTTCCCGGGGACTCCGTCTCTCGCTTAAATGGACAGACGAAAATACGTAGGTAAGGTGTGATCTTTAAAGTTTTAAACCGGTTTGGACGGATCTTAGGAATACGAAAGGTTTAATTAGGAGGATATAAGAAGTTTGCATGTTTAACGATTGTGTTTGTGTGTGACACACAACCTGCGATTTATGCCAACTGGTCGTTACCTGTTATTTAAAGATTGTACGTACCGTCTTCTACGCTTATTACAAGTCCATATTGTAACACGTTCTCTAAGAATCTCTGTCATGTTGTCGAGATGCTGGCTGGCGAGATAGAATAACAACAAGAAATAGTTGGCAGACTATATTGACGTTACCTATTGAGCACGTTGGTGTAGAGGCGCGTGTACATGCCCTTGCCGGGCCCGCCGGCCGAGAACGACCCGCCGCCGCCCATCAACATGTTCAGCACGCACGTCGCCACGAAGTCGGGGTCTCCGTGCGAACAGCCTTGAAAAAAATATTACACTCTGAACTGAAATGCACTTTTTGAGGAGCAGATGGTCGCAGGACCGCACTGTCGGACGCCGCACGGCATAGTCTCTGACTTTGTATAGTAATGTCTGCGTGTGGTTCGCACAAATGGTACTCTAAGATGGCTTGCAGAAATACGAACACTACTAAAAGCAGGACTTACTCTCTAATCCAATAACAACATGGGAGAGCTCTGGCAAGTCGGAGCCAGGGTACAGAGGTATTTCACATTCTTCCTGCAAACAAAAACACATCTTTCACTTCTCATGCTCGAAAAGTGCGTATACATATTTATGATTCATAATTCATAAAACATTTTAATTTGACCAATCAAAACAGTTCACCGTATTACATCCACCAATCACAACTCTTTAAAAAAACATTAGTATTTGCTATCAACTAACCAGAATACAGCTAGACATTAAAATCGACCAATCAGGAAATAGAATTCATTTGAAACATTGGGTTTTTTATTCCCTAAGTCACAATAATTAAAATAATAAACGCCTCTGACCGTCTATAGATAGCCGCGTCCAAATTGTCAAGCGTGGTTGACTGCATACATGAAGTGGTTGCATGCATGAATCAATATACGATAAAGCGCGGGATAGACTGCTGTCTATCTCGCTTTATCGTATGCCCCGTATGATTACAAGGGTCTAAAGTAAGCCATATTACCCCTCAAACTGTTTCCCCTCACTTTGTTCGGGAAAATAACCATCTCGTGGCTTACTTTAGACCCTTGTAATAAAATCTACTATTAAACAAAGTACTTGTTATAAAGTAGCAGGGATGCCGCGGATGCGACTTTTCAGACATCCGCGGATGCGGATATTTCTAGGCTCACATCCGCGGATGCGGGTCTTGAGGAAAAGACTCAAAAACATAAATACGCAACGTCTTTAGGGTCACTCAATACTCGAACACGTTGCGACTGATTCGATACTGAATCGTTGCAAACCTAACGCATCACCAATAGCGAATACGGCGAATCGTCAGATTACAGAAACGAAATGAAGATTCTTATTGACTAATCACGAAAATACTGAACACGCGCGTGGCACGCGCCGTGTTGGCCCCTATCTGGTCGCGATCTGTACTACATCTGCATCAATTTTTGCGGATGCGGGGGCGGGTGCGGATGTTTAAAATCACGCGGAACATCCACGGTTGCGGATGCGAATGTCTGCAACATCCCTGTAATGTAGTGAGATGTAATCAAAAGTAATTTCCTGGCCAGGATAAGGGCACAGATGTAACGCCTTGGCCACGACTTTGGTCTTGAGCGACCGGCTGTGCGTCCGACGGTGCGGAATTTAGAGCGGGGCGGCGAGCAGGCCACGTACTCCGAAGTAGCCGCGGCGACTTCGAGCGGACGGGACGTACTCGGGTGACACAAAATGTATTTGTCGAAAAAAAATTGTCGAAAAAAATTTGCCCTTCAGTGCATCGAAAGCAGCTCCTATTTCATGAGAGACGTTTTAAATATGAGAGAAGGTGTGCACGTGACACATCACGCGTCATTTCACCCCAAAGCCTTTTTACTACATGCCGCAACTTATGATGAGGATGCTTCGGCATCCATATTGCAGGCCTGTTTAATATTTCTGAAATAAAAATTTCTGTGTCTATGGACATCGCGCGCGGATAATACAATAAACTTTGTTCTTAAAATCACCGCCAGATCCGTGCCGCCGCTAAGACCGGTCGCACCGCTCTGAGTCGTGGCCGCGCGTTCGCGCGCCTTGTCTTTGTTCGTTCCGCCCGCCACGCCGCTGCCCGCAGTCGCCGGTCGCTCGAGTAAATCCGCGCGCTTGGTCGCCGGTGCGGAAGATCGTGGCGTCTCTTCTTTTCCGCGGTATTTTTGTATTATGCGCGATCCGCTAGTCGCCGCCGCCTAAGCAGGCCGCGCAAAGTCGTGGCCAGACGGTAAAGACTTAGATGTGGTCAGGAGACACACATACAATACTGGCTGGTTCGTATTGTATCAAAGTTGACCGCAACATACCTGTTCCATGCCACCCGTATACTGAGCAACAGACTTGTCCACTTTTGGAGTAAACGTGTTGCTATCCTCGCCGTGCCATGTTGGTTTCATGTCCACGAAATACTTCTGTACAAATTCCACAAACGGCTCATGATCCACCTGGAAATGATAGAAGTGATCTCATTAAGCATTTCAGTTTGTAATATGTTGTAGTGGGATGCAAATATTTTGCTTCGCCTTTATAGTCCCACAGTATGCGGGTTGCACAAGACTGGCGTGAGAAAAGCCGCGGCACAGACATACTAAAATGTTTCTTTGCCATTGCGGTATGACGTCAGTAACTTGACAGGTCAATGAAACTTTATTTGATAAACAAATGAAGGATTGATTAGCACTCGAAGTTTGGGATGGACTAATGTGTTATGTAATATGTTGGATTGAGATGGCATCTGCAAATAACAATTGTTTGCTCCTTATTGCAAAATTTGAAATGTTGAGAATCCTCACCCCAACAGCTGCAACTACCATCCGATTTGGTGTGTAATGGTTCTTCAAATAATTCAAAATAATACCGCGATCTATTTTGTTAACATTCTCCTTGGGGCAAATCTTTGGGAGACCCAGAGTATTGCCTTTATATGCCGCCTGAAAAAAATATACATTTTATATATAATTTTGGGGTCAAACTTAACTAAAATGGAGAATTTAATATGTTGTTTTGTTGATTCTAATACAAAATGCTCCTAACCGAATGTATCATGTCCATAAGTATTGTTTCTTGTTCTGGCCTCATAGCAAGAGTTTCCAATTCAAATGCCACAGCTTGTCTTGCAGCCTCTATTTCTTCAGTGGAGAGGCGGGGCCTTAGAGTCACTTCTGCTAGAACCTGAAATAATCCAAATATGACATATTATCATGTTAAGGTAACATTTGCTAATCATATGTTTTGCAAGGAGAGAAAGTTTGAATAATCATTTATATATGAATGTAATTTAAATATAATATGAAGTAAATTACAAAATACAAAAATTCTTACTTGTGTTACAGCTTCAAGTCCTCTAGAATCTGCACTGGTTGCATATACTGTAGTGTCGCGAGACCCTTGGCAGTCACAAATGCCACCATGCCTCTCTAATTCTCGTAACATTACATCACGAGTCGCGAATTTATGTGTTGCCTAGAATAAGAAATTGTAAGATACTTTTTACAAACCAATCATCTCATAATTTAGTATGGACACAAATAGTATGAAGACAGCATTTAGAAATACCATTCTTTTTATTATACTTACACCAAAACTCAATTTCTCAAGGAAATGACAAATGCCGTTTGGGTAGGCAACTTCATACCGTGGGCCAGAATCAATTACCACTAGAAAAAGAAAATATCATGTTATTTAATGTGGTGGTAATTAGCAACATGCTTAGCAACTGATGTCATGCTTTGAACAATATACAAACTCAAGTTTTGTGCACTCTTGTGGATTGTAAAATGTATACACTTACCACCAGCAGTACAAAACTGGCCAAACTTTTTTTCAGATGCAACTCTAAGACCATTGCTGAGAGTCGTAACTTCGGTCACACAATCCTCAGCTTTTGCAGTGGAGTACACCACTGGAGGGAGGTTCGGCATTGGGTCTGACAGCGGTGGCAGAGGTGTAGCACTGTTTTTAGCCAAGGACTGTGCGGATTTGTCGACATCTTGACTGAATGTTCTTACGCCTGATTTGAAAAGCCTGAAATAAATTATTAACAAATTATTTCAATATTTACATTGAACTAGTTCAGTAGGCTAATTAATTACAAAATATAATATTAGATCACACAATGGCCTTGCAGCATGGTGACATAGGCTTTGTTTTTTATGGTTAGATTTGTCTTTAGACTGAGTGACCTAACAAGTATACTGATCTGATCTTTAGAGAATTATACTCATTTGTTTCTTGGTTATCACCTAATCACTATTACGAGATTCTTAACCCTTTAACTTAATGGCTTTAATTCATAATCATGACATACACGTGACACATGCATTCGAGTGTTATGGGCATTTTTGCCATTATGGAATTTAAGCTGGTTAGGACTGCACATAGTGGCAAGAAAAATGAAAAACTGTGTATACAATGAAGTATTTCTCGCAAAGCATATATGATAAAATAAATGTAACTCTCGAAACACTTATAAACGTCGCAAAGCAGACAAAACTTACAATAACTGTGCATGTAATTGGAAAAAGCAAATGGCTTTGCTAAATGTTGTATTATAACAAAGTCGGAAGTAAACATTTAATTTACACAACGGTTAATTAGATACCAAAACGGACTAATGTCGTTTTAAATTATAAAAGCTGTCCCTGTACAAGAAAAATAGGAACATCAACCGCAACCAGCAAAGCAAATGATGCAATACACCTGACTTGTAATTCTTATAAATATTGACATGATTATGTAGAACTATTAAAGATGAATCGCAAATGCGCGAAACAATGAAATAAGTACACTTTATATATTTTTTACAGGATTGTTAAACCTTACCCATTTTTCATAGAAAATAACCTAGAAACAAGAACTTTAACTTCTGCAACATGTGACATGGTTCGAGAGCTTTGTTGAATATATTTGATGTTACACTTTCTATATTTCCCGATAAAATTTCTATGGAATCCGGCGACAACAGAAGATATATGTTTCGAAGCTGTTAGGAGCTTTCAACATAGCCTTATCATTTTTTGACAGTTCTAACAATAAAGAAAAGAATTGACGCTACTGACAACCACAGATATAAAAAAAAATGACTATAGCAGAGGGGTACCGCGAAGCTTCCGCGAATCTTCCGCGAAGTGACAACGAACTTCGTTCGTGTATCAACCTCTCTGTTGCACTTGCTGATCCGAGTGAAATATTAAAGAATATTGTTTTGATATTTTACACTGTAATTCTCATATTTTGATTTTTGTTTAAACCGGTTGTAGATGGAATTAGAATAACTACGGAGAGTCGTGCTAGTTGATATAATATTAATCATATAAAATCAGCGGCGCTACCACGAACTTCGAAATTCGAAGTTCGGGTATTTCCATCTCTATCGCACTCCCTTACTCGAGTGAAAGGGATGCATCTATTACGAACTTCGACTTTCAAAGTTCGTGGTAGCGCCGCTGCGTTGTCGACTGCACGTGCTATATGAAGCTGTAAGATAAAGCGGGATGGGGATACCTATGAAATACATTTCCAGCAAGTCTATCATGAGGGCCGCGACATACTCTCCATTGTTCTGTGCTCTCGCCCTATCATATCTCATCGGTTAGTAACAATCTTGCAGTCCGCTTCGCAGGACCGTTTGGATGCGGCAATTTTAGCTTTCTTAGTGTTAGGGTATGCGCGCACGAGCAACTTTTATCTCCGCGACTATTTTGTCTCTCACATAAAGTCTAGGCTCTAGAGGTCTAGTCTTCCATACTAACCCATAGAATTGATGTGAGAGACAAAATAGTCGCGGAGAAGTTGCTCGTGCGCGCATACCCGTAACTGGCCACACCGAATACGAAATTGTAGTTGCAGCACGTCTAGCATGCGACGGCCGCGACATACTCTCGATATTTATCGCACTACAAAAATACTACAATTTTATAGTCAAAAAATCCTCCTAAACTTTCCCGTCTAAACGGATCTACAGTTCCTGTGATGTCACTCATGTTTGTCACTCGCCATATTTGTTTGTCCGTGGTTAGCTTATTCCGAGGTGGTTAGTCCCTAGATGTCATAGAGTTGCCTAAGTTTTGACTTTTGAGAGGAGTGACGTCACCAGACGCTGATTGTTGGATTAAAAAACGTTCCGTTTCACATTACTTCAAATCGTAATTATTGATTGAAATTAATATGAACTAAAGTAAAAACGTTTCAGTAGCTATTATTTTATGTTTTTTCAATATTTTGGTCACAAAATAATAGTAAATATTATAGCTGCATCTTCCCTATTCTGACTTCGACATGTTGTACTGACAAATTGGGGTAAAATCACATAATCTGAGGGGCTACCGCGAAACGAAAACCAACTTCGTTCGTGTATCTCCCTCTCTGTCGCTCGAACTAGCAAGTGCGACAGAGACGGAGATCCACAAACGAAGTTCGTTTTCGTTTCGCGGTAGCCCCTCTGTATATCCCATTAAAGTTTCGTTGTAGTTGCATTACTGGCTTGTGACGTCACAATCAAACAACGTCCCTGCACGGCTATCATGAGACGGCCGCGACATACTCTCGATTTTTCTCGCACTATACCTCTTTTTCTAAGTGTTCTAATTGAAATTGTATGTCGCGGCTGGGCCGATTTCTCTATCGTTGTCGATTTTAAATTTTCGGCAGAATTTGATGAAATTCGGTAGGTTTGAAGAGCTTTTGATTCTAAGAATCCCATTGAATTAAGAACATCCCATACGATTTGTAACTCAATGTAGGACATTGTACAGAATCACGAGCTCTTACAACCTATCAGATTAATCCAATTCTGAGGAAAAAAATCGACGATAGAAAAGTTTGCCCAACTAGTAGTAAAATATGCTTTGCATGTATGTGTAGGTGCTGGTTCTACACGCACACATGCATAGTTCGTTTCGGATGCAATTAAAAGATGGCACTGTCAAAAAAGTTTCCATTAAACGCTTCAAGAGGTGCCCTCTTGATGTGAGAGACAAAATAGTCACGGAGAAGTTGCTCGTGCGCGCATACCCGTAACTGGCCACACCGAATACGAAATTGTAGTTGCAGCGCGTCTAGCATGCGACGGCCGCGACATACTCTATATTTATCGCACTACAAAAATACTACAATTTTATAGTCAAAAAATCCTCCTAAACTTTCCCGTCTAAACGGATCTACAGTTCCTGTGATGTCACTCATGTTTGTCACTCGCCATACCTATATACTTACTTTACTCTTTGCAACGTCATTATTGTATGTTTTTATGACTAACTTAAAATACAATACACTTTTTTTATAGCAAGTATACATTAAAGATTTACTATTTACTTTCCGAGTTTTATCGTAATGCTTATCTGTTGCTAATGAAAAAACAAATAATTTACCCTGTTATCATTACCCTGTGGGAATTTCATTGCGGCGGATTGCATGCCGTCCGTCGCCTATTAGTAGTAGAACGTACCGTTTGCGATATCTCATCCCTTTCGCAAAATATTTAATAGCTAGGCAGGAATGCGTAGCGTAATGTCCCACCTACGATAAATCATCAATCCTCGCTTCACACGGCCACAGAATAAATAATAGTACTACGTACCTACTGAAGGTTCTCTGTTAAACAAATTTCCTGTTTAGGTAAGCCAAACGTGCCTAAATGTGGCCATCTCTTTCTATCACATGCAACGCGCTCTTTCGTAGGCGGAGCCTTAGAGATAGGGTTGCCGCGGGCTAAAAATTTATTATTACTTCAAAAATATGTTATGCTTTTGCGTTTGCGAAAAGGACACACATGGCGCCTTCTCTGTTTCCAAGGGGTGGAACTTGCGCTGCTGCGGGTGAAATCGTTTCTTATAGTCCCTATACTATACTATCACCGTGTAAAGCGAACAAACTAATAAAATATACTTAGTGTAGCGGCGTTAGGGTAGGCAGGGCGCGGCGCCGGACGAGCCGCCCCTTTACATCCTCTGGCTCGTTGAGTTTGGGGGCGCCGTTGAAATATCGCCCGCGCTGCCGCTGGCAGAGCTAAAACCGGCACTGATACTAATGTATGTAAAGCGGCTTGCTTTCATCACAAACTGCACCTTTCGACCAATAAATCGCCATAACAAACTGTGTGACTAATTTGTAGACTTTTGGTCTTGAATTAGCAATCGGAGTGTAAAGGTATTTATAAATTTGATAGGTTAGGATTAGGAACAGGGATTTCCTACCTCGTTTTTGGAAAAACCTCGCGCTAATGCTCGACCGTCGACCGTAAAGAAACCATGTTTTTACCGGTTTTAGTTATTTACATTTGATGAAGTGCAAAGACGATAGGTATTTTCATAGGCTTAGTATCAAACATATTCGTAGGCAATCCGGTACAGTCAGCATAGTATAGTTAGTAGCAACCAAAGTACCTAAATATACAATACAATATATTTGGGTACATTCAGCAGCAGAAGTAGCTAAGCAGTTCTAGTGCTAAAAATGATCTACACACGAACACTAATGTCGAGTCGAATCGTGTTATTTTGCTTAGCTACTTCTGATACTGACTGTACTACATAATCTAAAGTAATAAAGACCTATACCGAAATGTTTGGCTACTTTGGCTGTTACTAACTATTGGAGCTGACTGTAATAATTTGGCTCTCTTTTTAGTGTAGAATAAGGTGCTCAGTGCTCAAGTGAAAACGAACTTCGTTCGAGTATCTCCATCTCTGTCGCTCGAACTAGCAAGTGCAACAGAGAGGGAGATACACGAACGAAATTCGTCTTCGTTTCGCGGTAGGGCCTCTGGTGGAAAGTGTATTTTGCGGCCGCCTCGTTAATACTATTTTAATTATCTAATTACAGGAGCAACCTAGGTTAGATAAAAAAAAACAAAAATTTAATGGTTTAGAAATATGATTTTATTTTTTGCATATGTACGAGTAGTCGCAGTGTATCTTAACAGACTCAAATTGGGTATATTAGCGCATGCATAACATACCTATAACAAAATATATGTTGCATTGGTTAACAGTACCATTTATTTATTTTATAACCAAGCGGTGCTTATTAGATATAACGGAAATAAGGCGAGGTAATCACGCACTTGTTTACACAAACCACTTGTAGCGAGTTGTGTTTACAAACGTATGTTCGTCTCGACTATTAATCACCATTGCTTAATCACCATTTACTAACGTAAAATAATGTTAAGGTGGTTCGATTTCCATACAAAACGTTATTTGACATTCGCAGGCTAACGGCGTGGTTTTTTAAGAAACTTATCTAACTAACTTTTATAAATTGGCTATCCATTTGCGCGCAATTCCCCTTTTTCTTGAATAAACTTGTATAAACTAGAATATTTTGAGATATTCGTTTGTGACGTCATACTTTGGGAAAACCCTTTTTCTCAAATTATTACAAGTTTATTCAAAGAACCAGAACAAAGGGGGAATTTCGCGCAAATGGAAAGCCAATTTGCGAAAGTTACTTACATAGGTTTCTTAAAAAATCACGCCCCTAGCCTGTGAATGTCAAATAACGTTTTGTATGGAAATAGAACCACCTTAACATTATTTTACGTTAGTAAATGGTGATTACGTAAACCCATGCTACTTATTTTAATACTTCGGCAATTAAATTGATTAATTACTGTGCGTAGTGCCGTAAATTCATAATATTGTCGGAGTCATAATATTTGACACCATAAGGACGTTGCCACAGTTCATCATTGATTCATCACGTATTATATTTCATTGATCAAATATATTAAAAATAGAAAACAAAAGAAAACGTTTGACTCCATAATCGATATATATATAGCAGGCCATTATAATCAACCCGATACAAAAATACAAAATCATATTTAATACAATTTTTTTTCCACTGGTAATTAACATTTTCTACGTCACATTTTAAAAAGCCGTTGTCACACTGATCACTATTCGAAAATCTTTATCAGATTGCGATTTAACGAGTGTCGCGTTTGTGAGTGATTTGGTCTAATGAAATGAATTATGTGTTGGACTAAATTTGGCACACCTCTGTGCGAGACACTCTCGACCCTTCCTTGTTGTTGGCGTCGGACTAATTTGTTAATTACTATCTAATACCAGCTACCTTACGGCTGAAGCCAACTGTGTATTTTGCAAGCTACACTTTTAATTAATATTTTAAGCACACTATTAAAGAAATAAATCAAATAAGCTAACTTCATAAAATAAATATTATTTATATTAAATTTTATATAAATCTAGGTATATATTTATCTTTTTATTCATTTGTTTTAACTGAAATGGTATCAATTATAACTACGTCATTAATTTAAATACATCTTGTATAGAACAAACATAACGTTAATGATCCAACAGAAAGTTAAAATTTCCCCTTTGACGTACAGTTCAACGCTGATACTTCCCTGACATTTATAGAGCTAAGATATAAGTTAAATACCTTAGCAAACGCTCTTTTCAATGTAGTAGTGATCTATTTGAATAGACATCACATTTCATATTTAAAATGTATAACACACACCAAACAAATTTGTTCTGTTTTTGCATTTACGCCTATTCTAACAATTACATGCAAGAGGAGCCGTACTAAGTTTTTCACTGATTTATAACATAAGTTGTTTTTTCCTCGCACTATCAAATCGTATAGAAATAAACATTCTTTGGGATTAAACATTGTTATTACAAGCGATAAAAAAATAAACAAAAAATGGGTAATAATTCTGACTTTATGTTGGATCACCACACCACTTTCCTTTAATGAAGTTCATACAATATTAACCAGCGAACGAAAAAAGCATCGATGTTTAAGTAGCGCCGGAAAATGGCCCAACAGAATGGGTGCCATAACCGTTAGGCGGGAATGGGGGCGAGGTGTCAAAACGATGACAGGCAGCCATTTAGTTCGAATATGCGCATACCGGGGTTTGGGCACGTGTTTGGGTAGAAATGTGTAAGGAGCTCGCAATCTATGGTTTTTCCGTTCGCTGGTTTTAACCCATTGATTGACCTAGAGCAATTTTGTTACTGTAACACTATGTAATTTCATACGATTTAAATGATTAACCGTAGAACTGAAATTACGCACATAATTGGTTCCAGTTACGAGCGTCAAGGTTATAGGGTTAAATTCAGTATTTAGGATTTGTTATACTGTAATGCTGTATATAGATAACTGCCTAGACTACAGGACGCAACCAATGTGACAAATCCTTAAAATTATATGAAACAACACTAAACATTGAGCATGTCAACATTAATAAAACAGACCACTCATACGATTAAATGCAACACAATGTGATCACTTTTATTCAAAAATGACTAACCATTCATTCCTGTGCTGTCTAAGCCTTCACTTGGTTACCTACAGGACTTTTACTTATATATTTTTTATCAACCTTTAGCTAAAGTGGCCGTCAATAGAATTTGCTAACTATGTAAACAAACCGCCATATTGAAATTGTCTTTAACTATGGCGATTTGTTTACATAGTTAGCAAATTCCATTGACTACTGTATTTGGGGTTTTAACGTGACATCAAAATCATCTATATTGTCGCCACTATACGTCCACGCTAGTGTTGCAACTTAGAGTCAGTCTAACTTTACGTATCTATATTAATACATCTAAATCCAAAAGAGTGTGAAAACAATGACAAAATCTTTTGACATTGCCACCTCGTACAATGTCTACTATAGTCCGACCGCTTCACTCAGTCCGCGCAGACGACGACTGAATGATGCGGACTATAGTAGGTATAAACGAAGACTCATTTCTTTCAAACCCGCCGAGCAAGGCCAATCCCACATGGTTCAACCACGTTTACATATGAAGCACCGTTTGCAAATAATGGAGGCTCTAATTGATAAGCAAAGCCCCACTAATACTTTTTGATTTATGTTAATATCCACCAATATGATATATATAAAATCCCTCTAAATAAACGTACGCTCACAATAAGGGCAGGTTTGAATACCAAACACTCGTACACCCCATACGTTTCCTTGCCATATAACTAACACATTCACTGCCGGAGAGCAGCATTGGTAGGAACTGGCTAGCAGGAGAGGGGTCGCCTATGTGCGCCGGCAGCGGATGCCTTAACAACAGCGTCACATTCCTTTAAAACAATAAATTGTGGATGTTCGGTTCCTCGCCACGCGACCTTAAAATGAGCATAGCATCACACTAAATTGGAATTCTAACATAAAGTATAATTAAGTGGGAAACAGACACTGTGTCTTTATTTAATTAAAGTTTTCATTAAGAGGGAATTCCACCAGCGGCGAACATCCCATCCAACGAACGGTACGTAGCGAGGTCGTCGGTGGAATTTCACCTTTACTGTCAAGTCACTCACAGACTTGTAAATAAGATGCAGCTCATTTTTTAATTGAACTTATAAATAGAACTTGTCACTTTTGTGAAGTGCCCCTGTCACTACGCCGCTGGAGTTAGACCAACCAGTGGGGTAGACATGGTGGAGTGTATTACACTACTTAGTTACATTCCACTGAATTTGTCGCTGGCAGATGACGAAACGAATAAGGCGACATACTCACAATCGCAGGCTTCTAGTTTCAACGACCTCAGCCTCGGCCAACACCGCGCCACGGCCCCCAAACCTTAGCCTTAGCCATTTTCCTCCTCTTCTCAGACTAAATCGACAGACATCGATATAAAGTCCAGCACTGGGTATATGGTATCTTCCTTCGGGAACAAATTTTTGTACGTTAACTTCACGCATCACGAATTTCGTTATTCCACTGAATTTGTCGCTGTCTGCGATCAGACGGTGGCATTGCAAGACCTCGCCATTTTGAAACAGAAGGAATTTAAAATTAGTGGGTTTAATTTTCTTCAAATTCTCCAGTCATTCGATAATTGTCACAGAATTCTGTCGTATATGTACACACATACGCTACAAATATAACAAATATCATCGGAGATAATAACAAATAAGCACTATCCCTAAAAAAAGGCAGCGATCGCAAAACCAACATGCGCAGCGTCGGGAACATTTTCTCATTACGATGCGTAGATGCATGAACGCTATGGACCTGCTAGAAAATTTGTGTAGGTTGCAACAATGGGGACATGGGAGCTCCCAATGTGGCTGAAAGATAGGAAGAGAATGTCACCATTTTTAGTCTTGATATGTATGGTAATAAATATGGTAATAGTAGTACATCAGGTAATAAAAATCAAGGGCTTTTAACACAGCCGGAAACGGGTCTTGAACCAAAAGCAAAAGGTGCCTCTTTAAACACTTTGAAAGTGCTCAAAAGCAGTTCTTTTAGTTACTTAAAGTTACCTTTGCTGCTGGTTTAGTGTGCTATGTATGTCCCACTAGCTTGTAAAAAAGGCCAAAATTCGAGTACTGCTTATGCTTAAATATACGTCGAAGAATTTTTACGTTATTAGGTTAAGGTCTAACATATTTCAGCATTTGTTTATTTATATATTCATTTATAACATCCTGAAAATCTATCATCCATATAAATCTTCAACGTAAAAAATCAAAACTGATATTATATTAGAAGTAACTTTGGTATTTGGTGTTATATATATTATCTGGCAGCCTAGTTATAGGACTGCGCAGTGGTCCTCGAGGCCGACAAGCGAAGCCCGAGCAGCGTCTATATGCAAATGCTTTTAGCATCGATATCCGTAAATACCCCGCGAACTTGTCAAGTTTCTAGTGGCACATTTTATGCAATAATTATGTCACGTCTTCAATAAATGTAAATATGTATCTAAAAATTTCAAAGGTACCGACTCATTTCAGTTTTATAAATGCCTAATATTACCTCGTGAACAGCGCTTTTAATAATCGGGCGAGTAAGCAAAACGGGCCCAGGATGGAAAATACGGTAAATATCAAAGGTAACAATTTCAAATTCATATCAAAACTCTTTTAGCGAAATTGATATCAAACGCCTATAAAGAATTTGTAGAATTAGATTATCTTTTCCTGTCACTGATAACAGCCGTTCCCAGTATTATATCTAACTAGTTTTAACAGTAGAACCCATTTACCATTTTATCGACTTAAAAGAAACTTATTGACAATCTTTTATCTGTCGTACCATCCACCATTAAGCTTAGATGGAATATAGGAAACACTTGTAACGAGGCCAAACAACAGTATTGTTTGAACATCCATTAAACACTCGTATCACCGAAATGCCGAATCAATTAGTTGCAAGGATACAGTTTTCCGTTTGATATTTACGATATGATTGTGGCGGGGCTACAGGGGCGGGGGCTGGCGGTGGCGGTGGCGGTGGCGGAGGCTAGAGCGAGCGGAGCGCGTGCGGGCGCGGCGCGGCGCCAGCAGCGCGCTATGACGAGTCCACGTCCTGCCACAGCCCCGAGTCGCAGTTCCCGTCGTAATCCTCCTGTAACATTTGTAACTTTTTTGACAATAATAGATGACCAAATTGTAAATTGCACTCTATATTTTCGTTGATTCATTCAGTACCGTACGTTAGTTTCAGATGAATTTCTTCCCGCCAATCTAGCTGTATAATGAGAGGTTTTCCCTGGGAACTAAAACATGGAATTCTTCAAAAAAATAGTGCTGGACCTTAATGGGTCATCACATGTGACCACCATGTCTACAATAACCGTACGTAACGTAACCACGCGGCTCGTACGCTTCTTTGCTTGTTGTTAACGTGTACAGTTGAAGCAACCGGAAGTTGTATTGTGGGCAGTAGATGCGGTGTTGGTGTTATCTATCATCTGGCCGCCTACAGCCTAAAAACTAAACAAATAGGAAAGCGTTGACAAGAGATGAAGATGGTTTAGTGTCGAAGTGTACTGATACTGACCGACATCCACGCGTGGTCGAGCACGTCCTCGGCAGCGAAGCGCAGCTCGGGCTGCGGCCGCAGCATGTTGGCGACGAGGTCAATGGCGCCGGCCGACACGTGCTCCCAGTGCATCGCGGGGAACTCCACCCGGCCGGACAGGATCGCGTCGAACAGACGTTCCTGGTCACCGTTCGGCGACGAGAACGGCGGGAAGCCGCACAGCAGGATGTATAGGATCACGCCCGCCGCCCACACGTCGATCTGTACAGGAATACACATCGCGCATTTAGAGAACTGTTACCAACTGCAAGTCTAGCACTAGATCTACTTTCTTGCAGCATGCACAGAGATCCATTATCGAGCCACGCGTCCAAGTACGTAATCATAGGTTCATGTAAAGTACGGCTCTTGTATAAGAGGCACGTTTATTTCTTTCGCGCACAACAGGGGAGGAGATAACTTTTTGGGAACAACGTCGATGCCTAAATTCCTAATGTTTTATTCATATTTCCTGCTATAAATGTTCGAATGCGGTAAAATACCGTAATTTTAAGTTCATTATATTATTTGATTAAATTGGCTACATAATGTAAGGGCCAACATTAGATAAAAGTCAACAATTTATTTTTTCAATAACAAATGTAGGCATCACATAAATCCAAAATAAATTTCCTACAAAAATTTAATTTTTGGTACAAGCTTGTATTGCCAACTGTACTTTTCTGTAAACCGTCATCAACTACAAATTGAAACGATTCTAACGAGCCCAAACTCAACGCGGCTACGTCTTCTACAACATCAGATCAGCTCGATGGTACCATAATATTGAATTGTCATCAAAACTATACCTGTACCCAAAATTTCAGCTCAATCGGTTGATGTTTAATGGTTCAAAATTCAGCTCCAAGATTTGTCCCCCACTACCAAACGAACAGGTCAAGTTAAAGAAACGCATTATTATGCTTAAAGACAGTTATGATCCTATAAATACATATTTTAAATTGAAAACCAACCATATTTCAATTACCTTTAAACCGTAGCCAGTCTGCAAAAGGATCTCAGGAGCGACGTACGTCGGTGTTCCGCAGATAGCGTGGAGCGGCTCCCACACCTCAACGGCCAGCCCGAAATCGGCCAGCTTCAGCCCTCGTATGCTGCCATCCGGAGCTATCTCCACCTAAAACCAACCAATTAACAAAATGATACAGGAGCTGATGGCGTACAGAAGCGTAGCGGGACCTGGCTCAACTACCCGTGTAGCTTCGCCCGCGATTTACCAAACAACGCAAGCATACCCGCGGGATAAAATATAGCTACACTATAAACATCCAGAAACTACATTCTACAAGCAGGTGAAGAATTTTTGAAATCGGATTAGCGGTTCCGGAGATTAGGTACCCTTTACATACAAACTTACAATGTCAGACTTTTCCTCATTATAATATTAGTATGGAAGTATAGGTATATCCTAATATTATAAAGAGGCAAAGTCTGTGAGATTGTAGCTTTCTAAGTTTGAATGTAAAGGGTAAGTAATCACCGGAACCTCTTATCCGATTTCAAAAATTCTTTCAGTTGTCTATGGATTGAACTTTCCGGATGGACATTGGCTATATTTTGTATTTTTTGTATTACGAGGGCAAAGCCGTACGAGCTAGTATATATGTCGCAGGGAAATGGCCAAAACAGAGATTTGAACAAAACTCTAAGGGATATGATCAAATCACGCAGGATGTTAAAATGGCGAATCCATTTTATCATTTGCCTAGAAAAAGTTAGTCATTTGATCAAATCTCTGAATCTGTTTAGTGAAATGACGAAATCGGCCAAAAAAGGCAACTCGTTTTTGCATTTCACTAGATTTGTTTAGTGATTTGATAAAACCCCTGAAACGCGTTAGTGAGTTGACGAAACAAACTCGCAGAGTCAACTCGTTTTACCATTTCACTAGACACGTTTAGTGAAATGATAATGTCTCTACTGTAACATGGTGTAGGTGATTTGATCAAATCTCTGAACTGGTTCAGTGTTAATCTACAATTAAGTTTGATCAAATCTCTCACATGATGTTTCAGGGATTTTATCAAATCACTGAACAATTCAGCGGGCGTAGCACGGTTGCCATTTTATCACTTATCGTTGTGGATAAGGCATTCGTCACTCTCGCACTCGCATACTTGTCAGAGCGTGATGGGCGTCTTTACCACAACGATAAGTGATAAAATGGCAACCATGCTACGCCCACTGGTGAAATGAAAAAAACGAGTATGCCTTTTTTGGCTGATTTCGTCACTTCACTAAATAGATTTAGGAATTTGATCTAATAACTGATTTTTTGTAGGCAAATGATAAAATGGAATGGCCATTTTCACATCCTGCGTGATTTGTTCATATCTATTAGAGATTTGTTGAAATCTCTGACATGATTTAGTGAAATGGTAAAATAAAATGTCAAAAGTAGGTAATAAAATTGTTTGTTAAATCAGATTTTTTAATCGAGTACAAGAATAGGTAGTTGTAAACCGGAATATAATCATTTTAAGGTGGTTTGCTTTGCATACAAAACGTTCTTTGACATTCTCGGGGTAACGGCGTGATATTTTAAGAAACGTATGTAACAAACTTTCATAAATTGCGTCTAAGCCGGCCGGTACCTAACACGCAAGGGCGAAACCGGGGAGCGGTAAGGTGCAGGAGGGAGGTAACACGACCGCACGAGCGACTTAATCTGTACTAGAGTTGAGATTTTCATAATTTCACTAAACGTGTCCAGTGAAATGATAAAACGGGTTGACTCTGCGAGTTAGTTTCGTCAACTCACTAACGCGTTTCAGGAGCTTTAACAAATCACTAAACAAATCTAGTGAAATGAAAAAACGAGTTGCCTTTTTTGGCCGATTTCGTCATTTCACTAAACATTCAGAGATTTGAACAAATGACTGATTTTTTCTAGGCAAATGATAAAATGGATTCGCCATTTTAACATCCTGCGTGTTTTGATCATATCCCTTAGAGTTTTGTTCAAATCTCTGTTTTGGCCATTTCCCTGCGACATGGAAATATGTATATAATAGTATCTTATAGCATAGGACTCATATTAGTAACTATTTAATAGTGTTTTACATCATACACAAGAAAATGTGATCGCAATGGCATTCTACCAATATTTACCAATAAATTTTCTGGTTTTATGTCACGATGTACGATGGAGAGAGAGTGGATATATGCTATAGCTGATGTTAGATGGCTGATCAGTAAACGAGACTGCGTTTCAGAGTATTTAACGGAGGCGGTGATGTTGTCAAACAAGTCGCCACCTGAAAATGTTACACACAATGTTAGAAATATTTACCGCACGAAATACAAAATATTTTTATTACGAAGGAGTAGAATCACTATTTGATATTGATCGTTATATCCGAAAGTAAGTATACCGGGTTTATCCTAGATTACATTCCAAATGTCACGAGTATTGTATATTTATTGTTTAAATTCGTTCGCTTTCACACTTACCGCTAACTAACTCCAGAACTAGGAAAAGCCATTCCGGCGTATGGACTTCGTCATACAGCGTGACGATGCGAGGGTGACACAACTTTCTCATTACCCGGACCTGAAAAGACACACACACAGACGTTCACGACACGACACATGTTCCATTTCTCCCAATTTGATAAAAATAATATCAACTGACGTCTTCTCAAAACTTATTAAACTTTAGATTTTTATTGTTTTTTTTGCAATCTTACCTCCGCTGCTACATAGTGCTCCTTGCCTTTGCATTTTAGCTTATCTATTACTTTTAAGGCATACTTTTGGCCCGTTGTTTTATTATTGCAAATGCGCACCACTGCGAAATTGCCTTCACCTGTAACAATATGGAATTGATTTCAGATATGTAGTTGGGAACAACCGAACACGGCGTCGCGACCTCATCGGAGATGGCGAGACGAGCTGGTCTTTGACCAAGACTGGTGGGAGGCAGCCCAAAATAGAGGTACGTGGAAGAGTAAGAGGGAGGCTTTTGTCCAGCAGTGGAACACTTAAGGCTATTAAATAAATAAAATAATAGTTGAAAATATATATCTAAATCTTTTATATAATGTTCTTTGGAAACAAAAACAAGCGACATGGTACATTCGAATGCTCGTGAGTATTGTAATTTCAGTAAATTATGGTAAAGAATACACAAAATGAAACGAATATTTAGACATCAATTGTTGCGAAAGTCCCTCAATTAAGATACATGGTACCTACACATTATACTATTTTGAATACGTTTTGTCCAATATGCTCGAAAGTTTTCGCCTTACTTAATAAATTAATAATTAATTAATAGCAAAGCAAAGTCAATAGTACAGTCGCGAAGCGGGATTGTTGAGCCACATATTTAGGCGTGTAATGTGATTCTGTCCATATTCGTATCAACCTACGAGTATAAAGCCTTTGCCACTCTGGACGTGTTCTGCGGTCTGCGGTCAGGTCTCCCATATAAACTTGTAGGGAAGACCTGACCGCAGACCGCAGAACGCGTCCAGTGTGGCAAATCCCTAATACTGAGATCAAGTCCGCACAAGACGGCTAAATTAAGATCGGTGCCAACTGGCTCAACAATCCTGATACGCGACTGTACATTAACGCTGAAACGCGGAAAGAAAAGGGGTTGCCTGACTAGATGGTCTCTTGGCAGATTTCCATTTGCAAATTGCCGCTTAAAAATATAGTGCTTTTCTCAAATACCCGAGGAAATAATACAAAGACATTACAAAAAACATTTACGTCACACCTGGCCATAATGTGAGTATTACCGCACGCAGCGCGTACGGTAAAACTCGCATTATGGCCAGGTGGAGACGTAAAATTGTGTACTCACCAAGGGCAGTAAAAAATAAAGCCCTCTACGCTTATTTACAACCCTCGCCTGCGGCTCGGGTCACAAACACCTGCGATTTCGGGATTTCTTTCTTTTACTGCCCTTGGTAAGTAATATACTATTACGCCACAGTATAGGAACAGTAGATAAACTTCGAACAAAGGTACATCGCACGGCTGCACACATGCGCGCGTATTCGGTACGCACACACACATAGCCTTCGGGAATGATGGAGAATGCTTCAATCGGGGCCGCGCCGTTGCGGTGTTCGCTCGTTCTCACTCGCTACGTCAAAGGGAACCGCCTCGTAGGTATGAAGACAGCGAGCCGCCAGTGCCACGATATCACAAGGAGCCGAATAGGCTTGTAACTAAGCACCTACCAACCTAGTGCAGTTTAGCAACTATTATACTTACTAGGAAATATTTTAGGCACAGTATAGTGGTATTAAAATATTCGATGAAGTGGGAAACTAAAAACTATCTATAATATTATTACTTTGTGTATACCATATTGTCTATTAAACTGTAACAGAAATACTTTGCATACTTAAAAGCAAAATTAGTATTATAGGTATGCCAAGCCACAAACTTGACACAGCCCTGCGCATCGAGCGAAAGTAGGTAACGAACGATCCTAAACGGCCTCAGATTACCTACTGTATTCAGTGATCGGAATAGGCAGAGTATATTTACCTACACTTGGTAGAACATAGATAAAAAGTGGAGACTTCCTTACGACTAAATTTTTTTGCGGGATAAAGTCCCGGGAATTTACCGAATAATTAATATTGTTCTGAATAGTACAAAAAACAATACAAACTGCTTCAATACAATAAATAGGCATAAAATAAAACAACCAATATATAAACGAATTCTTCTATATTTATTTTTAATAAACTCTCTTTATGTACAAAATTATTATTATTTTACTAAATCTAAATATAAATAACATTGCAACTTAATCTACAAATACAAAATTATTATATTGATTCAAACTAACACCATTTTCACACATACCTATTATTAAATGAAAACGGGACTTAATCGCGTAACACTTATATTTATATTTGGCCCAAGGTTTCGGATGTCACATTACGTATTACGTCCGTAGTCAGAGGCATACTGGTAGGGAGTTGTGTCAACATTTTCTAACTATACGAGTTTTTGGAATTACCCGCACTTGATTTTCATTAGTTACTTTTATGCTAGGGTAAGTGCTACGAGATTAAATCCAGTTTTCATTTAATTTACAAAATTATTCGTCACTATCAGAATCAAATTCATAATCATAACCTTTATTCATTTCAATACTATCATTATTCTCCTGGAGATGATTGAAATATATTACTATAATTTTTTCCACATTTTCAATTTTCAGTCTATTTCTTTTCACGCTTAAAATCCACTTGTAAGTAGAAAATGACCGTTCAACGTGTACAGATGTGAGTGGTGCAAAATTATAAATCGAATCATCATCTGCATCGATCCCTTGAACAATTCTCTCACTTTTTTCTCTAACAACGTCATAGTCAGGATTGCGTTCTATAACTTTCTCTAATTTATTTTCTATTATTTCGTTCGACGACCAGTTCAAAACACATCTAACGTTGTCAATAATATCAAAATATTCTGCTAGCGATAATTTAGACTCTTGTAATTTTGTAAGTGCTACTTGAATTATTCGATAGTTTTCGTGAATAAAATTTAGTTGGGATTGAATATTTTCTTTTCTAAACGCGGCTTTTGCTTTTTTCTTATAGATATTGCTTCATTGCTATTAAGATTACCTACAACATCCGATATTTGTTGAAAATGTTCCGCATAGTACGACGTTACCTTTAGCCATGTACCCCATCTAGTAATTACTGGTTGAGGAGGTAGCGGTAAATTAGGGTACATATCCTTAAGTAGTCTTACTCTGTTAGGTGATTTTAAAAATATCTTTTTTACATTGGCTACTAATTCATCAACGTTTTCGTATTGAGAACGTATTTGTTCTGCCACTCTGTTAAGGGCATGTGCTAAGCACGTTACGTGAAACATATTTGGAAAATCGATTTTTAACAAACGTCCGGCTTTTAACATGTATGCCACGCTGTCAGAGCATAACATAAGCACATTGTTAGATTTTTCTTCAAATGATTCTCCCCACATTTCGTTTAATGATCCGTTCACAAAATTTGCTATAGTTTCCCCGTTTACCTTTTGTAGCACTTTACATGCAATTAAATACGGTCGACACGCTACATTTTTTATTAAAGGCATCACTAATAAATGAACCACATATCTTCCTAAAAAAACAGTTGTTTCGTCAAGAGATATCCAGACCTTATTGTTTCCTATTGTGTCGTATATATGTTTCAATCGATCTTTATAAAATTCATCTAGATACTTTTTCCGTAATATTGATTCAGATGGCACTTTCTTTTCTACGCACACACAACAACCACTGTAGCAATCATATTTGCCAAAAAAAGATTGGAACGCAGAAGTATTAACTTGCGACCAAGGGATGTTACACAAAATTAAAAAAATTACTAAGTCGAAGTAGTATTCTTTCTCAGTATTTTGTCGCCTGCCTTGATGTATGGCTCCATTGATGTGCCGATCAACGTTGCCTTTCTTCGTGGCTTTGAAAGAGGTCTCGCATTTGGTGCAAAATATGATACCACTTGCTTCGTCATATACAAGTTCCGGATTATTAACAATCCAACTAGTGACTAGTTCGGGTCTCACTTTGTTCGCCATGCCGACAACAAAAATTATATAATATATTCCGAAGCGTACCTGAAATAAATTATACGAAGTGTTAGCAATGAGCTTTAAATATTTCAGAATGAAGGGTAAGGTTTCTCTTAACCTATCGACGCGAAATCGGCTTTAGCCGACCAAAAATAGCTCGTTAGTATGAAGACGCGTACGCATGTTCATACTAACGAGCGATTTTTGGTCGGCAGTATGTACAAAACACATTTGTAGAAATATTAAAAATATTTGAGACGCGCATTATCGAAGAGCTGAACGTTGTGTAGCAAAGCTGCAAATTCCCATCAGAATCAACACGTGCAAACTTGCAAATAATACAAAACCCCATTTTAAGGTACAAACTTCAAACTCCGAGTACAGTTTACAACCGTTTTCTCAAATTTAGTTGTAGTCTGGCAAGTATATAGTGTTTTTCGCATATATTTATGATTTAAATCTTTACAAGCTTACACGTGTCTATTTATGTACAGTACGTAGTATAATGTAGGTAGGTTTAATACATTACACGGCCAAATTATGAGCATAGGTAAGTGACTTAAGTCAATAGTCATAGTTCGTGACCATATATGAAAAAGGTAAATTTTTTAAATAATAAATAATATTATAATATTTTATATATCTTACCTTGAAACTTGGTAGTTTTGCAGTATCCGTGGTGTTTTGAGTGTCCAGTAATCGCCAAATCCAATCAAAGCAAAATCGGTGTCCGAGTTCAGGCCGTGTGTAATCAAGTATAGCAGGCGAAATTCCAGTAAACAAGCAAATGTCAAATATCGAAAAAACACAGTATCTACACTTCCGTACGTACTCGACAAGGGATAGTAAGAAACTGATGTCAACTTTTTATTTAAGTAATGCATAAAAAGTGATAACGACATCTGCTTTGTCTTTTAGACGATAACAATGGAAAGTACAATTAACATAGTTGATAGTAATACTGTTATTTCTATCTCTTTCACTTAAACACAGCTGGTATTGGTGTAAAAGAGACGGACAAGTTTGAAATAATATAAATACAATAATGTTATATTATCACCTGTAAACTAGTACAAACTTGTAGTGTTATGGTTACTATTTAATTTAACGTATATTGGGGATACATTGTGAGATTTTATTTATTTTACTGATTTTCAAATCCGGGAAGTCCCGGAAAAAAATTTTATCGCAAGGAAGTCTCCACTTCATGACTTTGTTCTACCAAGTGTAGGTAAATATACTCTGCCTATTCCGATCACTGGCGATTACGCATCTCTCGAGCATTTAAAAGTTATAGTTACCTACAATCATCTAGCAAACATGCAATAGGTACCTAAAATTAATTTATACAATGATGATGCATTCTCAATGTATCAAGTTTCTAAGTGACATGAATGCTGAAGCTGACATTGCATAATGTAAAACTTGTATGTGTTGTCTTACGTACTTATAAACAATAAAAGTATTGCATTACGATTACGAAATATTAACAATAGTCTGTGTTTTTGTACTATGAATACGGCATTCCCACCTATAGTCCGTTTTCTTATGGGAAATCCATACAGGAGGGATATACAATTTTGAGTAAAGCAATGCCATTTGGTACGAATGTTATACACATCCACCTGAGCCCAAATCGCCTGGTAGCCAGTGATAACTCCGCGATAGGTGGGGGGATAAACTTGGTTTATAAAAAATACTGTCCGAAAGCCCATTTAATGCAGATTCTAAAAACATAACACTAAACTAAAAACTAACAGTAATTATACATTTAACTATTTTTTATCTAAAATAAATTATTGAAAGTACAGCAAAGTTCGTCAGCGCAGCAGCGTAGGGAACGGCAAAAAGACCCTAACAACAAGCACTATACTAACAAAAAAAAACCAGTAAGTGCGAGTCAGACTCGCGCATTGAGCGTTCCCTACTTACTTTTTTATTTATTTATTTATTTATGTAATCATACAAAATTTATACAATTGACAGTAAGAAACCAAAGCACTGTACAATTTATAATTATTAACATGTAAAAACCGAAAAAGAAAAAAAACCATAATATTTAAACATCCATCGTCTCGCAGTATCTCAGACACATGTGACATACATTCGCCCATCGACTAGCAAATACATCACATTCAGGTGCTTGTGACAGAAGCGAGTTCAACAGTTTTAGTGCCCGAATAGCAGGGGAGTTTCTGTGTGCTACAGTACGAGTTGATGGGACTGCCAGGAGATTGTGACGTCTCGGTCGCAGGACTGCTTTGGGCACAAAAGGTATAGTGAGTTTTACGGCTCGTGCCACTAGATCCGGGCAGTCGGTATCGCCACGTAAGATACTGCACGTGGTCACCAGAAGATTGTAGTTACGCCTTACTTCAAGAGAATTAAAGCCCAGAGAACCTAGCAGGAACTTGGTAGGGTACAAGAAAGGGTAGAGGGAGTACAGTTTCTTATACATAAACCTCAGGAAGGTTTTCTGTACTTTCTCCAATAACAAGGCGTAAGTACTTTCAGCTGGGTTCCATATGATGCTTGCCACCTCAAGCTTACTCCGGACAAGGGCCGTGTAGAGCAGCGTGATTGCTCTGGGATCATTAAAATCACATGCATTTCTAATAACAAATCCCAGTCGCTTGTAACAATCAGTAGCTAGCCGCTTGATATTGTCATGAAATGTAAGAGACATATCAAAAATAACGCCGAGGTCTCGAACAGTTGTTACGCGAGTTATGACTTCCGATCTCAGCATATATTGGGCAGTAATAGGCTTCACCGAACGAGTGAAGGACATAACGCAGCATTTGGGAACATTGAAATGCAGCTTATCCCATTAGGGCCCGGTTAAGGTAACACCCACATCACAAACTTTCGTCTTTATAATATTAGTGTGATTTTTAATCATCTTCAATTTATAAACGAAGGAAGTCAGGTAACATTGTTAAAAATAAAGATAAATAATAATAGAACGTTTGTGTATTAATTTTATTTACAACCACCTCCACAATTACATAACTCAGTACATTTCAGCTGACGTTTGAAACAGTTGCACCTGGAACTGCAAGATTTCACGCTCCAATATCTCTCTCCAATATCATGATGTGGGTGTTACCTTAACTGGGCCCTAATGGGATAAGTAAGTAGGGAACGCTCAATGCGCGAGTCTGACTCGCACTTAGGTGGTTTTTTTTGTAAGTAGTGGTTGTTGTTCGGGTCTTTTTGCCGTTCCCTACGCCGCTGCGCTGACGAACTTTGCTGTACTTTCAATCTAATGTATATTTACTGTTAATGTTTTTATAATTTGCATTAAATTGGCTTTCGGGCAGTATTTTTTATAAACCAAGTTTGATACAAAAATATGAAAATATGAGCGTTTGTTTGAATTTCGTTACTACAAAAAGTTTATTACCTATTTTAAGGACTGTGTCATATTTTGCTACGGAACCCTAAAAAACTGGTATGGGGTATGAATTGGGCATCATTTAGTTACCTGATAACGACATCAAACTTGACTCAAAGGTCCAAACTAATCCGCCAGAATTTTTTTTTCTGAGCGCCGGGAGCTCTGTACTTTGACCCCCACCCATTGCACGCAGAACCGATGGGCGCTGGGGTAGAAGGGTTCTCGAGCGGCGAACGCGTACCGGGTGACGTAGCGTAGGTAGACCCCCCCACCAAATTGGACTGGTGACCTGGCAAAGGTCGCGGGAGTACGCTGGATGCGGGTGGCGCAGGCCCGATCACACCGGCACTCTTTGGAGGAGGCCTATGTTCAACAGTGGCCGTCTTGCGGCTGATATGATGACGACCCCTAAGTATAGCGCCATGAAAAAAGTAGAGAATCACTGACCTATGATAGGCCCGATGTTGTATTTGAGCCGCAGGGGCTGCGGCATGAGCGACAGGTCGATGGAGACGGGGGCGTCGTCGGGCGCGCCGCCCGCGTCCGCCTTGCGGCTCGCACCGCCGGCCTTCACTGGCATACGCGGACACGGTCCTCTCCTGTACACCCGGATAGCGATTCGGTTTAGAGAAATTTGAATACCCGAAATCGTCGAAGCAGAAATCAGTATGGGAGATAATAAACGTCAGCATGAAAAACCTGCTAAATTCAATTCAAACTGTTAAGAACTCAAAAATACAGTGCATTTCTTTATTCATAAGGCGTTTAATAACAAAAGAAAGCTTTATCCAACTATCACTATCAAATATATTGAATGTTACGAGAATAAGGTTGATTTTTGATAGAAGCTAAATAGATAAGTATCACGTATCACATGATGTTTCAACATAAATCCAGAAATCAACAGTACTTACGTTATTGTACAAAGCATAAAATAATTCACTAACAGCTGCATGTTACCTTGTGGTTCTGGTAATGGGCGTCTTTCTGCACTGTAGCACAGCTTTGCTTTCTTCGAATTCCAATTCAAAATCTTCCTGATTGACCCTGAAAAATAATCATTGTTATATCCTACATAAACAACCGGATTCGGATGTTGAGATGTCAATGACGCTAAGGCGGTTTTCAATTAAATTTGGCATAATGAAAATCATCGCCCATCCAAATTTGGAAGAGAAGTCGCAAGCAAATACTAATTTAATAAAAATGAAAATAGGACTGATCCGTTTTTTATTCCATCTTACCTTTCATTTCCGTATGCGAAAAACACATCTTCGCCTTGGAAAAACTGGTGCAGCGCTGTAACTGGAGAGCCGGACTGGGTGAAGACTTTCCGGACACAGCCCGTGTCCAGCTTCACGCAGTCGGTGATGGCGGCCAAAGCCTGCTCTAGCGTCGGGCTGTTGCGCTTGTTTAGCAATAGTCGGCATACCTGACAATAGGTTTGACTCGCGTTAAAATCCATAAGGTGTCACTGTAAATTCTCACAATAAATTGTAAATTACATAAAATAATCAGAATCATAAAATTATGTGAGATTTCAAATGTTCGACCAGACGTTTTTTTTTAACATTCCATATTAACTATGTATCTAAACGGTAAAATCGTATTACACGATCAAATAGCAATTTACTTATTTTTCCATACAATGGTTATTCGGATAGGAACTCGTGACATAATATTAATGCATTCTGCATCATTAGTATGAGCTGAATTTTCATTTTGCCTTTTGTTACATATTATGCTTTATTTGTCGTTGGTCCTATAGAGCCTTTTCATCTCTAAAAACTTATTCGAATGGTATCTAAAAAAAACTTAATCTGTCAATTGAAGGACATGCTGAACTAACATTTGGTATAACGAAAGGTCAACCTTTTCTGTAATTATGGAGCTAACGACAGATTAAAACTTTTAATCTCTCAATGCGCAATATCGCCACAAGTGGTACGGTACGGCCGAGTTCAAAAATATGTGCACGGAACACAACTTTATTGTTAATGGCATAAGGTTGGTCAGATATTTATTGTGAACCTTTGGGAACGTACATATTTTTATCTACATCGTAACCAGCGTATGCTTTTAGTCAAAGATCGCCGTGGAAGATGGCCGCAGTATTCATTGCGCACTGAAAGCATTTAAACGCTGTCTGGTATAACTCACCTTGCGTGGCTTGACTCCATTCCTTATAATGGTTACGATGCGAGATCGAATCACGGGCTCCCCCGAGGGTACCGGACTGACTCGTGCCGTCCCATAGCTGGCGGCTGGTGAACCGTTTGCCTGCACAAGAAAAATGTTATTCAACAGAGGAACCTATCCGTTAGTGGCTTTAGTAGAATAAATGATGTTGGATGAATTTGAGTAGGAGTATGCAATACAATGTTTATTGGTCGCCTCAATATAAGTACAGAACCCAGTGAATATGCTAATATTCACTGGGTTCTGGGTTGAGTCAAATAGTATTTTCGTTTTACGTTGGTGTTTTTTTTACTCTCTCCTACTACTTTAATTCTCGGGTTGAACTGGTTTTCAAATATCAATTTAATGGAATTTTGACAACGCTACGCGTTTTGATATTAAGTATATTTCATTTGTATGTATTTATGAAGAGACAACATCCTAGCTACTCAACTTTGTGTTTATTGGAGACAAAGCATTCGTCCCTATCGCACTTACATACTTGCTATTAAGGGACGAATTTTTTATGGTTTATTTATTGACCTGTCGTTAATAAAATATTCTACACACAAGTGAAAGAATGTTTAAAATCGGATAAGCGGTTCCCGAGATTGTCCATTACATACGAACTTACAAAGCTACAATCTCACAGACTTTTCCTATTTATATTATTAGTATAGAATACTTCACTTTAAACATTCTCATTCATTATATTACGGCATAAATAAAATAAATAAACGCAATAGCCCCGTTGTCACCTTTGACCTATAACTTAATGTAATCGGACTATAGCCCATTCATTCTCGACAATGAGAAGAGGTATGTGTCTAATAGACGCAAGTTTATACGCTAAATGAATAGAAGCAAACATAAAAAAGATTATAATGGAATAATGATGCGCTTCCAATGTTTACACAGCAAACTCCAATCAATAAGATTAGATATAAAAGTAGGGCTTCGGCTATCACAGCAGCGATATCGGCAGTTAGTGTTCATTTCTATTACTAAGGAACACCTACGATGGCTCAAAGTATGACAGCGTAAAGTGTGACAGCGCGAAGTGTAACAGCGACGAGCTATTATTGCCAACTGTACTTTTCTGTATACCGTCATCATTCATTAACTACTCGTTGAGACGATTGTATCGAGCCCAAACTCAACGGTGTAATGTCTGTTAAGTCCTGAATTCCCATGGCCACCTTCTGTCTTCATGATCAGATCAGCTCGATGGTACCATAACCAAACTATACCTACTTAAACCCAAAATCTCAGCTCCATCGGTTGATTATATCTGCTTCAAAATTGAGTTGCAAGATTCCACCTTAAAAGCCTGTAATGTGACTATGACCAATATGAATATAGCGTAGTATGACTGCGTGAAGTATAAAACCTGAATCACACTGGCGCGGCCTGCGGTGGCGCTCTATAGTGAACATCAAATTTACTATTTATTGCCTCCGCAGGCCGCCCCAGTCTGTGAGAGGCTTGACAGCATAGAGTACTCGTATGACTGCGTAAAGTATGACAGAGTATAGGTTGGCCGCACAAGATATGACTGCGTAAAGTATGATTGTGTAAAAGGTTAGTGTATAATACTGGACTGGAGTTCTCCCCCGCGATTGGCTTAAGTCGTCCTTCTTGTCGAAATGCTATTTTCCTGCATTGGACATCTGCGCGACGGCAATCGAATCGCAAATAATTGTAATAGCTAAGGATGTTATTTTAATCGAATTTAAACTTTCGTGAGAAGTTGAAATAATGCTAATGATTACACGGTTCAACTCGCGCATTAAGTGTCACAACGGGCAACATGTTTCGAACTCAACGGGAGTTCATCTTAATATGTTATTTTACTTCTGTTTATCATATTTAATTCTATACACTATTTTTACATTATTATTACTATTGTCATGGGTTTATTGCCTGAAATAAAGAAGCATTCATTCGTTCCCTCATTCAAAATACCAAATGTATAAGTACTGAGCAGAACGAGGAAAAAGATGGAATTACTGGTCACGGTCAAAAAGATATAATATTGTATTTTGGTCACTTATATAGAAATAATATATACATCATCCTGCGGTTAATATTGGAACGGAGAATTAACTATAAGAGGGGAAGGGGAAGAAAGACGATCGAACGAAGAAATGGACTAAGATAAAGAACGCAGCCACCACACACAAGAATGGCTAAGAAAGAAGCCAACTTGTAATGGAGGTCGCCGACGTCCGTTACGACATGAGAATTGAAGAATGGCATGGCAGTATCAACGTTAAGCGAAAAAATGCATGTAAATAAGACAGAAGAATAGAATTTATAGATTTAAATAAGGTTTATCAGGTAGAGCAATCGTTAGTTACCTCACCACCAGGGCTGTTATTCGCTAAGCGCTAATACGGCTCGCCCCGCCGGTCACCCGTCACGAAACTAGACCTCTACCGACGCTTAGTTACTACGCATCACGGTGTCAAAATATATTTGTGGGTGAGCGTTGAGGTGAGCTTAAAACAAGTTAGAGAATAGGGGGGCAGTTTCGCAAAGGTCCTATACCGTCAGCAAAAACGTCGGCATTCGGGAGGTGTTGGATTAGGAACATGTCGTTTATACGTGAACTCGCCCGACGCGTCAGCGCGCTGTCGCTGCGACGGGTGCGAGTGAGAGCCTCGCGCCGCGCAAACACCCGGGTTACTCTTATTAAGTGACAGTGTACTAGAGTCAGCATCTTTCTCCTGATTTCCAGGGAATCTAGCCCAACCATTCCCAATACGAATAACGAAGGATATAGATATGGATAGTATCCGTACTGACGCCAGTATACGAATCTAGCAAACTTGCGTTGGATTTATTCTACTATGATACTATGTACTTCGATTCATGCGGATTCCAGACGATAGCACCAAATTTCAACCTACTCCAAACGAAAGCAATATAGGGCACAACGGCTACTTTGGCTTTGACTCCCAAGAACTGATACACGGACCGGCAGAAAATTTGGCCCAAAAACTGTTTGTGATTTCAAACTATAAATTGAATAGATTAAATAATTTGGGCCAAATTCATTGCCGGTGAGTATATGTTACTCTAATAATGAATCCAAGCATTTTAATCGGTTTCCCTCCGTTAGCCCTAAGAATTTCATACCTAATTTCACTAGCCCTAATGTTGTGAGAACCCTAAAATCGCAAACCCGAATTTAAATTTTTCCTAATTATTCATTAGCCATAATGTCAGTATCCTGAATTTTCATGTCTAGTTTCTCATTACCGAATTCTCACTAAAACTAATTTTATTTTACCGATTTTTCCTAGGCCTAATATTTCAATGCCTAATAATTACTACACCTTATTATCTGTCTCTAAAATCACAAACCCGAATCTTTATTTTGCCTAACTATTTTAGTCCTAATGTCAATATCCCGAATTTTCATAATGACTGTCTCATGGCTTTCACTTCTTCGTTTAAAGTCGGTTCTGACGCTTCACCGGCCGCTGCCGCGCCACGCTCGCTTCGCAAAAGGTAAGTTATGTCAAGTGACAGATATATGTTACGAAATTAGGTGTAGTGTTCATTAAACATAGTTATCAGGCACATTAATCATTAGGCTTAGTAATTATTAGGAAAATCATTATTAGTTTCCAATATATTAGCACACTTGATGTTGAGTATTAGGAAAGATTAGGAGGTATGAAATTAGGCCCAGCAAATAATTATGCCATACAAGATTAATTTTCCGTATATTAGGGCTAATGAAAATTATATCGAACGTTGGTAGGTGTAATGAAATTAGCACTAACGATATTAGGTTAAGTGGGGGGACTCATTTTGGTCGCATGTTCGCACGTCATTCTCACGTGTTGTCTAAAGTCTAGGTGTCTGTCTAGTGGTAGTCCAAGGTCTAGAATCTGTTACGCGTTCCATATCCATGCGCCTCGATTACACTTGGGCGTCCGGGCTCTGGTAAGTAATATAACTTTACACTTTTATTTATTGAAATGCTACTTATTTTTTTCATTCAAGTTTACCACAGCGTCTATATCGAGTCGAAGGGGTAGGCAGTCGATGCTGTTACTCACTCCCAAAAAAAGTTTGACGTCATCGACAAACATCGAGCACTTTGCGGTATTAACAGATTTCGTCTAGTCATCATCTATCATGATTATAAACTGCGTAGGTCCGAGGGTACTCCCTCGACTCACACCTGGTCGAGTACAATGAGATTTGGACTCGTATCCCCCTACTCTAACAACCTGGCTACGGTTCTTTAAATAATTAGCGGAGATCTCCCATGAGTTTCGGCGTAGAACCTATAGCGGCTTTTTTTTATTATAAAAAAAATATCTCTGCTGTAACAGAATCCACGAGATCTATATGATTAGTGGCGGTGGAGCCCCGCAGCGAAACCCGTGCTGCGCCTTTAGTTGAGAAGAAATCTGACTGCTTATTTGGTAGTATATAACCGATTCAAATAGCTGGCCGAAAACTGAAAGGACCGCAATGGGTCTGTAAGTAATTGCTTACGTCCGGACCTGCACTTTGGTACCGGTGCTGTGGTACTATCGTTTTTTTCCATCCGGGTAATGTTAGTTTGTAACATCAGCTTGAATATGTGTACCTAAGACGGGGTTTTCCATGTGGTGGAATGGCGTCTGTGGTCGGTCTTTTCGTTTACCTTTCACGTATACCTGAATTTGGTCGGATCTTCCGTTATATCTAATTGTATATCTTCTTGAGATATTGTCGATAGGCGTCATTTATCAGTAATTAAATATACACCAAGGGTTAGCGTGCTATGCTGGCGCGTGCTTAGTCTTAGTTAATCAGAACTAATAAACAATTCTAAGGAAGAGAACTATTGTTACTCGCAGATTGGCTCGCACACATATGAACATTAAGTACACTGCCGAACATGCAAACCGTCGATGCGTGCAAAGTCCGTCTGTGATGAAAATACTCTTACATTTTATAACGATGGAATGCAACCCGGATAACGCTAAGATGAAGAGAATTTTATTTATGTTATTTATAATAGTGATCTCTATGACCTTCTGCCATGATATCTGTCAGTCAACAGTTGCCACCAGTGTATTAAAAAAATGGATGGTGTAATTATATCCATACTAATATTATAAATGCGAAAGTCTGTCTGTCTGTCAATTTACATAATCCTTTGTAACTGTTCTAGTATTTATATGAATGTCATTAAAAGTCAAAATAATGAACTAATTTCAGCTCTATTACAAGCTTTTATTTAGTTTCACCTGTCCCGTTGTCTGTCTGTAATCAAATCTTGCAAGTTAAATTTGACCCACTTCCCGGTGACCGATTGAGCTGAAATTTTGGGTATAAGTATAGTTTGGATGACAATTCAATATTATGGTACCATCGAGCTGATCTGATGATGCAGACTGAAGGTGGTCATGGGAATTCAGTACTTAATCGATGTAGCCCCGTTGAGTTTGCGCTCGTTAGAATCGTCTCAATGCGATGATGGTATACAGAAAAGTACAGTCGGCAATAAAAGCTTGTAGCAAAAATTACATTTTTGACAGAAACTTGTTATCTGTGTTTCTCATAAAAAAAAAAAGGTATGTCTCCATCATATACGCTTCATGTGTTCCTCGCCTTACTGCGGATAAAATACGTAAATATAAGCCTTCAATCTTAGTTGGTTCTACCAAATAAATTAGTGTTTCGGAAAAATAATACCTTGTTACAAAAATATTTAGGTACTTAATTCCGACGCAATATGTGCTCCGACATAAAATCCGACGTAATTTTACGTGCGACAGAGATCTTATCTCGACTATTAGCTAACATGATATAGAAATTAACAACGATGCAATGTGCGAACTTATAAAAAATAACTGTTAGAAAAAAAAAACGGTAATTTGTTGTTTTTGCAAAGGAATTTGATACATTAGTGCTCAAATACAAAATTAAGCTAACCCGATGATAGTAATTTCAGAGCACTCATGAAGAGATTTTGATTAATACTGTCTATAGTCTTGTGGGGTCACTCGTGCGTGACCTACGTAAATTTACGTCCATGACGATAACCATGCCCGCACATGATGTTATATTATTTATATGTCTGTGTCATGTTAGCAATCAACTGGAAATTTTAACCCTGGTTTGGGCTGTATAAACCTTTAAAAGCTGTCATTGTGCTATCATGCTAGTCGAGCAGCTCTATACTATGTGTGTATTTTTAAGCATCTACTTAAAAGTTTCAACTGCATGCAAGCAGCCACTTCAAGAGTCCGCAGTAAGCTCGGCTGAATTTCACCTTCCCTTACAAACGTAGTTACTTCTCATTTTAAAACTATGTGTTGGATTGTGACGAAACTTTGCATATACAATGACATGAGGTATTTCTATGTCTGTAATTAGTTTATATGGTTCCAGTTTATAAAACAAACGAAATACAGCAAAAACAGGTTTTGTATAAAAAACTTAAATTCACTATTTTTTTACTATGGTATCTGAAGCTACATAAGTTACAGACATAGATATACCTCATGTCATTGCACATTTAAACTTTTGTTACACTCCAACATGCAGTTTTAAAATGAGAGTGTAACTATGTTTGTTTGGAGAATCGAGCATACTGCGGACTCTTAATATTAGAGGTAACATAAAAGAGGTAATGTGAAAAGACTCGCCTGGATACATCGAGAATTTCTGTTGGCAGCTTTTGGAGTTAGGGTGTCACTCGGTAGTTCAGGGCGACTCAGCCTAAATTTCTGGGGTGTCACAGCACTGGCTTCATAGTCTAAACGTTTAAACGGTTCTCCAAAACCACTACACACATAGGATTGCCCATCTTCAAGGTCATCTAGTTTTCCTATCTATAAATAAAAAATAATGTATAACTAAAAACTTAAAGATTGTGGCTACTAGATTACATACAAATAATAACATATATAAACTATAGTAACTTAAATACCTACATACATGTCCCAAACTTAGAAACATAAAATCATGTTCAAACCACTTCTAATTTTTTTTATTTTTTTTTTACCCGGTAATATTGGCTTTGTATGGAGGCTCATTAAAGACTAAGATTACTGCTCATATTAAATGAAACACATTCGCTGCCAAAGTTTATTTGGTGCTATGGGTCTTGCTTGGCAATAGTATTATTTTTGCATTTTGCAGTAAGTTTTACAACTGAGATTCAGGCAAATGGGTTTTTAGCAGTGAAAGTGTTTAGTGTAATACATATTGGGTAATAGGTTACTTACTTTTTTACCATCTAAAGCATATATCGTCCTGACACCACTTGGCAAAGTCACATTGTCCACTAACACTCTTGTCAAATCTGATATTAAACTATCAAATGACCTGCAACCAATTCTTAAGACAGGAAATCAAAACATTCTTATTACAAGTTTAAAAGGTTTGCATTAAAGCATTTTTATTACTCATTTGAAAATGATAATGTTATAGTTATTGATTCTAGAATTATTTTCATAATTCAGGCAGAAAGGATAGACTCAATTGAACAGTTTACATATATTTTCATATAAAAAGGGTCAATACCTTTGTTGTGTCCCAGTGTTTATCTGCTTATTTACTCTTGAGTAAGACTCAAGAGTAAATAAGCTAAGTTTAGTGAAGATTAATACTACAGTACAATAAAATTAATGAAGTATAAATGAAGCAGGAAATGGTTTTAAGCTTTTGCTAACACAGCAATCAGCAACTGCTTTAAATTTAATCCTATAAAGTCAATAACACTGTTTTCATATCATAAGTACTATGGGAGAGGCACCTATGGTAGTCATTTGCAGATCAATTGTTAACAATGTGGGTAGTCCTCTGTGACTAATTGCTAAATCACTAGGAAGGAATGAAGTTTAGTGAAAGTGGATGAACTTATTCCAAGTTGTACACCATGTAATTAGTACACGTTGCTAACAGATTAGCACCTACCTGTATCTTTCAGGCAAGACTGGGATTATCACTCCCGAGTAGAACTTGTCACCATTCCGAAAAAACCTCACTCGTTTGGCTTTTCGAGAAGCTGACGTTCGAACAACTATACTACGTTGATCTTTCCTGTTCTGCAAAATTTCATTGAAATCTTTTTCGAGCTCACTAACGGAACTCGATTGACTTCCGCTACCGCTCAGATTCTCCATCCTAGAAAGAAAGTTACAAGTAAGTTACGATACGAATAACGGATTGTATTCTGTAACACGAATCATTTCAGGCCTCACCTTTTTTCCTCCAACAATCAGCAAACCTACTGTATGTCGCTCCGAATACAATAACTTTTGATAACGTCACATGGATAGTTTAACTGGAACAAATAATTAATTAGCAGCTATTTCTTCGATAAATTTATGAATCACACGAAAAGCAGCGGAAAGCGAAGTAGGTACTGCATCTACTTACTTACTCTACGCGAACGGTTGGTTGGTTCATTGGCTGTATAGATAGTTAGTATAGATAGTACTAGACATTTGTAATGACTGTCGTTGAAAATCCGCGATTTCGACATAGGCACTAGAACCTACACATACAGCCACTGCCATGCACATGTGTCAAAAATATAACATCTAGAATAATGATTATTAAATCAATTTTTAAATAAAAATATCATTTTTTTTAACGTGTATTTCTACGTTCTACTCTTCCTTCTTTACAATATAACAATGCGACCGTGTTCATATGTGAAGTATAGTTTATTTTCTTTCTTTCATGCCAAAAAGAAGCGTGATGATGATGATTGCAACTTTTAGTTATTATGAATAGTCAATAGGTAGAAAACTTAAATTATACAGCCAGCCATTATTTATAATTATGTTTTTTTTCCATTGGCAGCACTCATGCTCAGAAACAGGTGACGCATTAACAATTTTGCGTTTGTCATAAATAAGAGACAAAGGGCGAGTTTTAATTGTGAATTTTGTGATTTTGTACGCTTTTGAACAAAATGTCGTCTAGAAGAAAGGTTCTCCTTAAAGTAATCATCTTGGGCGACAGTGGTGTGGGCAAAACATCGCTGATGAACCAGTTCGTGAACAAGAAATTCTCTAACCAGTACAAGGCAACAATAGGAGCAGATTTTCTCACGAAAGAGGTAATCGTCGACGATAGAATCGTTACAATGCAAATTTGGGATACTGCCGGGCAGGAGCGTTTCCAGTCGCTGGGAGTGGCGTTCTACCGCGGGGCGGATTGTTGCGTCTTAGTTTTTGACGTAACTGCCCCCAACACATTTAAGTCGTTAGAGAGCTGGAGAGACGAATTCTTGATACAGGCTTCACCACGTGATCCAGAAAACTTCCCTTTCCTCATATTAGGTAACAAGGTTGACTTGGAAAATCGTTCTGTGACCCTGAAGCGTGCACAACAATGGTGTCAGAGCAAAAATGACATCCCATTCTATGAGACGAGTGCCAAAGAAGCTGTGAATGTGGAACTAGCGTTCCAGGAAATCGCCCGTCGTGTCCTGGCTCAAGACACTGAGACAGAGCTGTACAATGAGTTCCCTGACCAGATTAAGCTGAATGCCAACGAGTACAGCCGTGACCGAGAACGGGACCACTGTGCTTGCTAAACCATGTTGTGAGCAAACTGCCTGCTTGCAAATTCATTTCTCATTTGAATACATTAGATAACTATTACAAAAAAGTATATTTAACATTATGCTATAAGTAATGTATTTCCTTTTGTCATTGGCTTGTAAAGATGCAATGATAAAAAAATAAACACATTTAAAAGATTTGTTTGTCAAGCACATGTCACTAAATTTGTGTAATATGTAATGGTGCACTATTTTTTATTATGTCTAAAGGGCTCAGCTTTTTTTATTCATTGTATGGACACAAATTCATCGTCTTTGGCAGCAATCTAAATTGACCATAGTTTTGCAGTAAGTGACCAACATTTAAAAAATATATATGCAAAATGTGTTAAAAATCCATGGCTATGAGCAACCACTTAATTTGGCAAAAAATACTTTCTCTAGGACTGTTCTGTATTCTTGTATATTGATTTCCGTTTTCAATATATCTTGGGCTAAGCATAATCATGATTCTGCCATTTCTTTTGTTGCTTATGTAGGCCTGAAAGTAGTTTAATAGCACATTTTACAAATGGCAATACAGATAACAATGAGCAATAATTAGGCCTCATGGATTTTTTACCAGAGTTTACAATGTTAGGTACTCAAGGATTTTGCGCCTGTTATTGTTTTATTGCATTGCTAAAATAATGAAAGATTTTGTGATGTTGATCATTACAAATACCTGAACTCAGCGTACCAAACAAGTGTACTTACATCCTCAATAAATAGCTAATGAAAGAGTCCCAAGTAATATAAGTGATAAGAATTTCTTGATGTACAAATAAATTTCCAATTCCTTGACTGTTTATCATACATATTAATGGATAAGCTGGGTTGAGCATCTAAAATTGACACCCGCATATAATATAAATATAGCAACATTAAATTTGCTCATGTCAATGTCTGATGGAGAGACTAAATGGAAAGATATTGTTGATGATTTTTCTTTTCATAGTTTGAGATTTCCTATAAGTATCAATTTATCCTAATGGGTAAAGTATTGGTAAAACAACAAGTATGAAACAGCCTAATTCACATGGGCGTACCCAGCATTTTTTATGGGGTGGGACAGAAGTTATTTCATAAAGTACCCAAATTAATATTTGATTTTGTCTACAAATTCTTAGCTTGGGGTCAGAGAACAAGTTGGGGCAAATGCCTCATTGTGGGAATGCCCATGCTGTTTCACTCTGTTTGTTGAATTTGTGATCTTACTATTTCACATTTGCTAATTAAGATTTAAGCTTATTTATAGCATATTGTGCTTATGTTGTTCAATACAAATACCTACAGGCAGTGAAAAAATGTAGGGAAAAATAATATTAGTATAACATTGTTGTTTATCTAAAGACGACATACGCCAGGAAAAATACAACATAAAACAGGCAGGTTGTATAAGATAATGGGTGCATTCCATTTTCTTTCAGCCCTTAAGGTAGTAAATCAATTAATTCCCTTTGGTTATTATTATTACACAAAAATCTATTTGTGTATATATTTAATATTTTGTTAGCATTAAGTAGTTAATCATGACTTGACAACACAATATAATTGTTCAAGTTAGATTATATTAAGGCCATTATAAGAACAAAAAAAATGTAAAGGGTATATAATTATGTAACATAACATAAGTTATTAGAAAGGATCATGGCCAAATCAAAAGTAACAATTTTGCCTTTAAAAGTGTGGGCTTTTAGCTTTAAACTATTTACAAACATTTTGAGTCACATGTCTAATAAATTAAGCCCACATTAATATCTGCATCAATGTTCAACTTCTTGCCAATAATATAAACTATCAAATTGGTTGGTAGCCGCTGAACATTGATTGAAATAGAAGCGTATAATTGTAAGACTACCCGTAATAAGATGTCACAGAAACTGCATCACCACAAGCCCTTACCTCGCTACATTGTAAAACTCTTGTAAGTTCTAATTGTAGAGTTTGTAAATGAGAAGCAATTGTTTTGATAACATAATGCCCTTAGAGTTAGTTAGCTATTGGTGATTTTTGATCAGAGGGTAGAATAAACAATATACCCTAGACAGCAAATTTGATGCTTATGATAAAAATAACCTATACATTCAGTTGTAGATTTACTTTTATGGTTAGCTATAGTATACATATGTACACATATTTGTTACTTTGCATAAGGTTTGATACCATATTAATAATCATTAATACTTTTTACGCATTAGCTATATTATATACATTTACATAAAAGATATACTTTCTAGGATATTAAAAAAAAGGTAGATACATAGTATGATGTATGCTGTAATAATGGTTGCTTTTGACTTTATATCAATAAACACATAAAATCCAATATGTTGTTTTGTTTGGAGATTAAATAAAGGGGATGTTTTCGAAATGGATATTGAAGAAGCTTGAATAACATTCAAGCAGTGGTAAATCTTTCCATGGTGTAACATAAACACTCCGAGTTTGACTCCAACTTTCATTTGCGTAATTATGACAACTCAACTATGCGGGCATTTTTAATTAATTATGTGCCCAATTAGCAAGATTCGTCATACAAAAATAACTCAGTGTCCGTTTTGCCACGACAATTACTATCCAGTTTGTATGAAATGTATCTTAATTTCAATTGTTAAATGGTGTGCATAAACACATTACTTGAATGTGTAAGTAGTCAATTTTCACATAATTTTGTATGCTTAATATCCGTCACAAAACTGACAATGTATACATCTTTGTTTGACGACTCACGCTAATTGACTCCGCAATGAAACGCTGATGTTTATAAATGATCTTATGCCTAGAGGTTCGTATTCTAATACAGCTTTTTAACCTTACAATATTACTAGTGATATACCTAGGTGGTAAAGTTATGTGAAGCATACATAACACCTCCCCAAATAAACTGAGGTCTTTTCTTTAGATTAGCTCAAGAAAGACCGAGGACGGTTTCCTATTTGTATCGGAGGTTCCACTTCGGCTGCAGCTGTGGCAGTGCCAGTCTCTGTATCTGTTCTTCGTTTAATTTTCTTCACTTTGACATATATGAGGTAGCAGGCGACCAGAAATATGATAATGTAGAGCGGTGTAGTCCAGTATACATGCTCTTGATGAGTTACATTTTCCAGCTGGATGGGTTGCTGTTCTCGTTCAATGAGTCCAACTGTTTTGTGAAGTTCCTTTAAGTTCACGTTTTCAAGTTTCAGGGGCTGAAGCCGGTTCGACACGTTTGTTTCGTAAACGTTAAAGGTAAAGAGCTTAACGGGTGTTCCATATATGCGATTGTGAATGTTCGTAAAAGTGACCTTTTCGGTAGCTGCGCTGCAGTTTTCAGGAAGCTTCAGTAAATGTGCGCCATTTATTTTCAGGTATTCGTCGTGGGTGCATTGTATGTGGTTGGAATAGGTTGTTGTTGGTAGTCATTAGGGTTGTTTTGATCAGATAAATCAGTATTTTCGATTTCATGCAGGTTCATCTCTTCAAAAGCGAAATCAGGATAGTGCCCTACATTTTGGAAATAATTTGGCTGTCTTGGATTAGGCTGCTGTGGCCAGAAATTTGGATTCGGAATGAACCTTGGGGCGTGATTTCTAGATGGGCTTTGATGTGAAATCCCACTCATACGAGGGGCATTAATATTATTCCTAGGCGTGTTTGAATATGAAATTCCACTCATAGGGGTAGGCCTTGGCCTTGGAGTTGTATTTGGATCTTGAAAAAAGTAGTTAGTTCTGTTTGGCTGGCTTTGTATTTGGTTGTTGTTATTTGGCCTTGGCATTTGAAAGTTTTGTGAATTGTTTTGATTTCCGAATTGGCGGTTTTCATTCAAGGTCATAAAATTATTTCTTTGTTGAAGCTGGTTTGGAGGAAACCTCGGGATGTTGTATCCATAATTTTGGTTTGAAGGTTGATTTTGCGGCTGGTTGCGTTTTTGTAAGTACATTATATTAGCTTCTTCTTTAATATATTGAAGGGCTACTGGAAGGGAATCAGGTCGCATAGCGCGAATTGTAGAGCCTAGGGGCTCTTTTAAACCTGCCAAAAAAGTTTTCAAGGCTTGAGCTGTGAAAAATTCACGTTTACAAGAAATGAGGTTCGCGTCTTCGTTATGTATATTCACATAATTTATTACAGTCGTCAACAAGCTGACGCATCTGTCGTAAAATTGCTGCGGGCTCTCGTTACCTTGGTATAAATTTACAAGGTCACGGTTAAGGGAATTTTCATCCCTTTGATCGGAGAAATTTTCAATTAAAACTGCTTTGATTCTTGCCCAGGTATTGGCGGAATTTACATCAATTAAGTTTAGAGCTTTTCCACGCAATTTTCCGATTATGCCATTGATAATAATAACATTCTGAAAATTATTTTCATCATTTTCATCATAATATTGTGTTATGACGCTACTGACAGCATTTATAAATCTGTACAACGAATTTACGTTACCGTCATATTCTGGCACCACTTTTAGCGCTAAATCAAAAAGTTGCAATTGTTGTTGCTCTGCCATGGTTCTCAAATTTTACAATTAACAAAATTATAATATTTATTTTAGGTATTTATTTTACGACAAAGCATTAAAGTCAAATTGTAAGTTTTTATTTTTTTTATCACTTCACTTTTCACTTCACTTTATAATACAATATTCTTGGAATGAGGGATAGGATAAGTTATGAACTGATCTTATTTATCTAAGAGTAGGTACTCACAGTATCATCAGCAAACCAATCATTGTAATTAGTCCCACGAAGGCGAATTGTGTCCCCCAGGGCGTCACAGCTTCCACAAAAATAAAATGTTCACTTTCGGGAAAAATTGTTCGCACTATAAACCGTTAAAACGGACACTGAACACGATTTTCGGTTGTCCAGCTCAGTGAGAATTACCGACTGCGCCAATTATACACTCGCGGTGAGTGTATTAAATAAAAATGTAGGAGTCCTTTGTTTAACTACATTTAATTAACATTTTCTCAATTACAATGTTACTTGTTCAAATAATATCTTAGGACTAAAATATGATCGGCGCTCTCATGGTCGGCCAGGCTGCGCGGATGTCGCCGTGGTCGCGGCTTATCGTATAGAAAATGCAAGGTAGCGTCTGGCTTGGCCCGCTCGCTGGAATGCTGATGTTTATAAATGATCTTATGCCTAGAGGTTCGTATTCTAATACAGCTTTTTAACCTTACAATGTTACTAGTATTATACCTAGGTGGTAAAGTTAATGTGAAGCATACATAACACCCGCTAGCACGATAGGTTTCATCGTCACGTTTTACGGTGAAAATGAACTGAAAAGTCGCCTAAACCATAACGATAAACGTATCATGCTATGTGTATTTACCGATATCTTCTGTTTATTTTTTACTTGCGACGCCAATGTTTCATTATGCTTAACAACTCTTATTTTAGCTCTAGCGACAGTTACCCTTGCTATCTTCGACAATATCGTAGAGTTATATATAATATAATATAAAGTACGATAGTGCACCAGGCCATCGGTATTTCATTTTATTAATATCATGTACCTGTTTACATAATTTGCGGTATCCTAAAAGGATGGTCCAAATCAATTATATGTCTGTTTAATATAATATAAGTTATGAATATTCAAGGTAATTACAAGGTTCAAGAATGACCGCCTTCCTCATTCTTGGATTTTTTACTACGTTTACTATTATGCAAAACTTTGTGTCATATCATATACCTATGTCGCAGTAAGATAGTTAAAGCCGTGATAAGTTCCCTAGGGAAACCCTAAAGTCATGCATTGCAGCTATATCTCTCTCTCTCGCCAATAGTTTCACACTAATAGTGATCCAACCTATATGTCTGCAAGTGCAAATGCTATAGGTTAGGTAGGTTACTTTATTTATACACAGTTTAGCTACCGATACCCTGACCTAGGTCATCATCCTTCTCAGCAAACGCTTAACCTAGAAAGAAAAAGCCCCTTGTCTCTTATTCAACTAGAACAGCACGTCTAGCACACAACGGCCGCGACATACTCTCGATTTTTATCGCACTACACCTCTTCTTTTAAGTGTTCTAATAAGAGAGAGACGGATAGTGCGAGAAAAATCGAGAGAGCTCGCGGGCCGTCGCGAGCTACCCGTGCTGCACGACTATCACATAACGGCGCGCGAGCTCCCTCGATTTTTCTCGCACTATCCATTTCTCTCTAATTAGAACACTTAGAAAGAGAGGTATAGTGCGAGAAAAATCGAGAGAGCTTGCGCACCGTCTTGTGATAGTCGTGCTGCACTAGCACACAGGACTCGCGTCTAAGCGTTCTAATTAGAAAGAGACGGATAGGCTATCTCGCTGCGACACAGCTTGCGGACCGTCTCGTGCTAGCCGTGCTGAGTCATGTTCATGTCCCGCGATTGCCTGCTCGTTATGGTCTGTATTATTCACGTTGATTACTGATTAGAGCGAGTTCATACATCAGGAGCGTGTTGTGTTCTTGTTTTTTTGCGATTAGTTTTTGTATGGACTATTAATCAGTAATCAAAGTGTAAACTGGCCTTTACATGTTAGAAACGTGTCACAGGATGAACAGTGTGTTGCGCTACGGCCACACTTATCGGGCTTCGGCGAATATTAGCCTTGCTTAAGAAATGAAAGGAAAGAGCACAAATCTTCGTCGAAACCTGATATTCTGAACGCGCTTCTTATTCGGAACGCGCTAATGCGCCTCACTTCGCCCGTCACGCCTAACTAAACTAGACCTTTGATTACGCTTAGTTTCTATGAATTGCGGCGTCAAAATATATTTGTGGGTGAACGGTGAGGTGAGGTTAAACCAACCAAGTTAGTTTTAGTTACTACGAATCACTGTGGCAAGATATATTTTTGGGTGACAGGTGCGGTGAGGTCAAAACAAGTTTACAGGGTTGTTATTCGGAATACGCTTAAGCGCATCACCCCACCCGTCACGCCTAACGAAATTAACCTCGGATTACGCTATATAGACTACGAATCGCGGCGTCAAGATAATATTAGTGGGTGACGACGTGACGAGTGAGGTGAGGTTAAAATAAGTTACAGAATAGCGGGGTCCCTTCAAGGGACCATGGGTAACAAGGGGTAGGAAGTGGGCAGGTGTATCTAAAACTACACGGACGGAAACAAAAAATTACCACAGTTGTGAACTGAAGAAAACCTTGGAGTTAGTTGTCTGAGTAGAAACAACAATACTTATATACTCTTGCTTTATTACTATTTTACTGCTGCTGACTACAGGGACCTAGTCTGAATTCGTGACCATCATCAGTTGTCATGTTTATGCAGCTACTATTCAGATGGATTGAATGAATCATCTGCACTTGACGCATGATGTCGATTATCGCCTTTGCCATACCTACGCTACGCTTTTCTTATTTTAATATTTCAACTTGTATAAACAAAGTATTACTAGGTAAAATCAGCTTGCAATGCTCGGGTAACATCAAATGGGCTCAAAAATGTTTCAGCACATCGGAATGCTGTGATCTCATATTTGGAGCAGCGTTACGGCAGCCATAGCGCTACTAATTGCTCTGCAGGTGCGCAGGGTTGTGCAGTGTTGTGTTTCTGGTGGTAAGTTCACTCCGTGCGTGTGCGGCCAGGCTAAGTCAGCCCCGCTTCCGCTTCCGCTTTGAACTGCCATCCGACCTATCATAACGGAAACCTACGATAGGTCTCAAACACGCTGCGATTTTGACGTTTATAAGGCACTGAAAACACCGTGATGAAATCCTGCGTAGGGCCGAGGTAGGTCACAGATAATATAGTACGGGGTATCTTTGGACGGCCGCCGTCTTCCGGTTCTTATCCACACGGGCAGAAATCATGCGACGGACAGCATGCTGTCCGCCGATTTCGTACGTTTGGTGGCATCTGAAGTAATTCCTAACCACGCGCGTCGCCCTCTAGTACTACGAAAGACGAAACCACAGCGCCATCTCGTAGCGAGTAGCAAAATGGATAGTTATTAGTATAACAGCCGTAGATGTCACTACTATCTTAGTAAATTCAACTATTATAGCAAATTATTACAATACCAATCACTTTCCGCGAATGGGCACCTACCTACCGTGAACTTTATATTTAGCGAACCAATACCTTGCACTATCCATTCAAAATGGCTGGAATTTAAACCTGCTATTTTACATAGTCAAAGCACTTGATAATTTTCTAGGGATTGTACGCGAAATACATTGTTTTCTCACGGCTGACTCTTAGACTTACTATTAGTTTTAAGACTTGTATGGCATTGTTATGCCTGCAATAAAACATACTATTATTATGTATGTTTTTTCCATATCTCGCCATACCATAGCGTCCTGGACCTTTGGAAGGCATGTGTGTCTCATACAACAATTATTTATAACGAGGAATACCCACGTACACATGGCGGATACCATCTCCGAGCGCGCAACCTGATACAACCGGTGGTGGTCTTTTCCATGCGTTGCATCGTATTTAGACATTCATGACTGTAAATTAAAGTTTTTTAATACATTTCTGAGTTTTTCCGCTATTTCCTTAATTTCAATTTAAATAAATTTGAGACGACCTACAACTAGCCAACAGAGCGACATAAATCCACAGAAAGCATCATAAAGTGCCTTTACACTATCCCCGTCCCGTTTTACCCTTTGGGTACGGAAACCTAAAAAAGCAACTCAGCACGGCTAGCACGCGACGGCGCGGCGAGCTCTCTCGATTTTTCTCGCACTATCCGTCTCTCTCTTATTAGAACACTTAGAACAAGAGGTATAGTTCGATAAAAATCGAGAGTATGTCGCGGCCGTCCCATGCTAGACGTGCTGGCAGCACTTGCCAAGACGCTTTGTTTATGTGTCCTCCCGCTGCTGTTAGCTCCGTCCAGTAGCTGTGGAAATTCGTGTGCTTGGAACAAATCTCCGAGTTTACTCCACTTTGGTGACTTTTGAGGACTTTTGAAATTACCCCGTGTCATTTAACTCAGGAACCTGATAAGTTAAATGACCGTCTGATTGTTTTTAACATTCGATTGTAATTTTTAACGAACATGCTCTCAACTCGCCCAAAAATGTATTGCATATAGCACCTTACTATGTTTGCTACAGTAAAACGAACATTACTGAGCATATTGGATAAGAAAAAAAATCGTGGCCTAGGAATCATAGAATAGGTGGAAGGTATGAATTTCGACAACAGGATGGCGCCATTACTCATTCTACACGGGAATAATTATAACTACAACATAGAAAAGTTGAAAACCCCCGACATTTCCATTTCAAAGTCCAATATCTCAAAAACGGCTAAACAGATTTTCATAAAATGTAGCTAAGAACATTCGGGATCACATCAGTTTTCGAATAAAAAAAACCGCATTCAAATCGGTCCATCCGTTTGGGAGCTACGATACGAGTACCACAGACAGATACACAGACACGTTAAACTTATTTTAACACCCCTCTCTTTGCGTCGGGGGTTAAAAATTGGATGAGTTCATATCACGGGGTGGCGACATCAACTGCTGGCTACCGAAGTCGTGTGACTTAACACCGCCTGACTACTTTCGGTGCGGCTACGTGAAGTCTCTGGTTTATGCTGACATACCACAGACAATTGCCGGTCTGAAGGACAACATAACTCGCGTTCTTCATGAAATTGAGCCTCATTTATGCGAAAATAACGTCCAAAATTGGTCCACCAAGATACACCACCTACAGCGGAGTCGCAGCGGCCTTATGGCAGAGATTATATTAATTACATAAATAATGTCATCGAATGTCCTCTTAAATAAAATAAAAATAGTGGAAATATCACCTGACACATAGTTTTATTTCATTTCAAAGTGCAAGCGTTCTTATAGAACAAACATTAATTCCCTAAGTAATTTTCTGTGTAGAAACGAAATTACTTAAGCCATACTTAAGCAATTCGAGGCCACGCAACACGCAACGCAACGCCACGTGCTCTACGCCGTAGCGCGTAGTCGCTTTTTCCGCGCTGTAGCGAATATCGCACGTAGAAGCATGCACAGAAAAAAAACATATGTCTCAAACCAAGAAATTGAATATTGTTTCGGAGTTTTACAATATATATTCTTGGACTAAGAATATATAAGTTCAATAAACAGTTTCAGGTTTATTCAATGTAAAAAAATAAATTGTCAAATTTATTTCTTAAATCAAATAAATTAAGACAATTATATGCTTGAGGTAACACATCTTAAACAAAAACATACTCTGAATCTTCTATTAACAATATATTCTTTCAGATGAATACAACAATCTTAACAATATATTATTTCACATTTGAAACATTGTTATTTATACTAAACGGGACTTAATCGCGTATAATTAAATTATTTATTTACCTCACTGAGGTCTCCCGACGTTTCGGATATGTTGCAATATCCATGGTCACGGGAAAACTGGCTTGAGCGGCAACCCTAGTGTACAAGTGGTTAATAAAGATACGCGATTAAGAGTCCGCAGTAAGCTTGGCCGAATTTCACCTTCCCATACAATCGTAGTTACGCTCTCATTTTAAAACTATGCGTTGGATTGTGACGAAACTTTGCATATACATTGACATGAGGTATATCTATGTCTGTAATTAGTTTATATGGTTCCAGTTTATAAAACAAACGAAATTCAGCAAAAACAAGTTTTGTATGAAAAACTTAAAATTCACTGTATTTTTTTTACTATGGTATCTGAAGCTACATAAACTAATCACAGACATAGATATACCTTATGTCATTGTATATGCAAAGTTTCGTTACAATGCAACACGTAGTTTTAAAATGAGAGCGTAACTACGTTTGTATGGAGAATCGAGCTTACTACGGACTCTTAAGTCCCGTTTAGTATAAATAATGTGTGAGAATCGTGATAGTTTAAATCAATATAATATTGTCTTGGATCAACAAATGTTTTTTTTTCTGTGTGGGTCATATATGTGAGTCATTGGCCGTGAATCGGTTATATGACGAATCAGTGTAAGTTTTATTGGTTATCCCATTCGTATCAAGCTACGCTACGCGTGCTACACCGTAGTTGTAGCAGCATGGTTTTCCCCTTTGTAGCGGAAATCGTCCGAGGACAGCAAATGTACAGGTGTCTACAGCTAGGCTATTACTCGTATTGGTTGGACTGTACCAAAGGAGGGCTTGAAAGTTCGGATTTTTTTTGTTGATTGTTATGTGTAAATTACGTCAAAGTAAGCATCTTTTATCCGAAAAAAATTGCTCTAAAATTAAAAATGGTTGAGTTAGACGCCTCCAACGATTGATGTTTTAGGATAGAAAATTTTGGTGTTAAAAAAAAAACAAAAAAAAACATTTAAAAATACCAAAAAAAAACGAAAAAAATATGAAAAAAAAAAACAAAAAAAAGGATTGCAAAATGACCTAAAACCGAATCGGAGCACCCTACCACCATCACCACCAGCACCATCCACGTGGTCTTGTCTGCCCTACCCCTAGTGTTTATAAAAGAGAACGGAGGCTCGGAGGGACGGCAGCCCTCGCCTCAGTTACTACGAACCGCGCCGTCAAGATATATGTATTTGTGGATGAACGTTGAGGTGAACTTAAAACAGGTTAGGACTAGAGAAAAAGTAGGTAGGGTGGAAATAGCAATAGGTACGTAGATAAGCACTAGGACGAAGCCTAAGCATAAGCGTGGCGGAGTCCTTTATTTGCCTTTATTTTCAATCAATACGTACTCAAGAATTGCCTTTGCCGCCGAGACTAAGTATTCTACTAATGCGATGAAATATCATTGACCACAGTCATAAAAAGAATAAAGTTTGCTCAAAGTAAAATGATTGTCTGGCCACCCAACACGAGCCGCACCGCTATTCTGTAACTTGTTTTAAGCTCACCGCGATTCGTAGCAACTAAACGTACCTAGGTACTCGTAGAGGTCTAGCTTTGTTAGGCGCATGAGCGCGTAAAGAATAACAGCCCTGGAGTCGGCTGAGCACATGTTGCATCGCCGATGCCAGCCGTTGTATGAGAAAAAGTAAGAAGCACTGCGAAAACTCTTTTCACAAACTGTTACTCTTATTGAACAAATTTATTTAAAAATTAAGATACTTAAGTTGATCTTCCTAATAAAGTTGACATTCTGCGTCGTGAAAACTAAAGTATTTTTTTGACGTAGATTAAAAATAATATTTTATTTATATGCGCAAAATTAGTCATCCTCAACGTTTTTTTTACGAGGGCCGCAAAGACATTTTAGCAAAAAAAAATCTAGTTAGTAGGCCAAGTGTGAAGAAAGAGCTTAAATTGCACATTCTAAAACATTTTTTTTCTACAGGGGTAAAATTTTGTTTTATAAAAGAAAATGTTAAAAAAATACCATTAGCCCGCCCTTATCTCCGAGGAGAATCATTTGTTAATTAAGATTGTAAATTAATACTTCTGCGTTGGTTTTTGTCCCTTTATTTATGAAATATTTTGGTGTATGAAAGTTTCAACGGACCCCTCGGTGCGCGAGACTTCCGTAGAGAGAGTTCCGTAGTCAACAAGGAACCCTTAGTTTCGCCATGTCCGTCTCTCCATCCGCCCGTCCGTCCGTCCTCGGCTTAGCTTAGTAACCGTTACTACTAGAAAACTGTAATTCGGCATGGGTATATAAATCAATCCCGCTGATAAAACAGTACGATAAAATCTAGAAAAAAAAATATTTTTATGGTACCTCCCCTATACCTAAAGCGGGGATGTAATTTTTTTTTCTCGTTAAACCCATAATGTGTGAACCATTTAGTTGGCGCGCACAATGCGCATGTCGATGTAACTAAGAAAGACAGGCAACTACGGAACCCTACACTGCGGGTGGCTGGACACGCACTTGGCCGATTTTTTTTAACTAGGATCGCATGGTGAATGTCCGCTGGTACAGTATACTTACTCGTAGTTGTGCTTAATACTATTATGGCGCTGAAACTCTTGTTTTTCTAAAGCAAAGAAAGCGATGCAACACTAAGTAATATTAATGACTGTGAGTTACAAGCCTAAGAAATTGATGCAATAGCGGCAATAAAAGAGGCGTTTTGCCGTTTTTAGTATTCCGTACCAAAATTGGTTCAACGGAACACTTATGTAGATCACTCGGAGGCTGTCCGTCTGTCACAGCCAGTTTTCTCGAAGACCGTTTGACATAGGAAGCTGAAATTTGGTATAGATATAGAAATGTATGGTCTAGTTACATAAATAAAGTCAAAGGTGTAAACCCCAATAAAGGGGGCAGTTTGAGGGGTAATAAGGGGTTTCGCAATTTTTTTTGGATTGTAAGGACGTGTGGGGTATCATTCGAAAGCTCGTAAAATTTTGAGACGGTATACACATTTTGAGTTCTTTTTACGATAGCTCTTACTAGTGTAAAAAATGACCAAAGTAACTTTTTTCATACAGTGCTGTCCCCAGCTCTATTTCAAAAACTATAGCCAAATAAGACTTGGAAATACACATGCATAACGGAAATTGTATGTAGACGGCGGGAAAATTATCAACATGACGCTAGCTTTAGTAGATTAAATTATATTTACAAATTAAAGTAAATAAAATCGATATAGCCTCTCATTTTACGCTGGTTCTTCAGTACAGCCGTGCCTGGTGACCTACATTGCACTTCGCAGTCTGATAAATGAATATTGATATAATGAAAACACAGCATTGTATTTCGTGTTGCTTCTGTTTCCGATTGGTTCCGACCGAAACCGAAAAATGCCCCATGTCTAGTAATTAGACAACGCAGGTCTGATGTTTTCAACCATTACCCACGTTCCAGTTAAAGTCTGACCTTCGATCCGGTGTAGTTGCGGATCCGGGAGTCAATAAATACTAGAGGTGTGTGGTAGTTTTGAGATAGATTGTGAATAGTTTATATTTCCGTATTTCCGAATAAATCCGACGAATAATTTGCATCTAGTAAAAATAAGATTTATTGTTGTCATAATAGCAATTCAAATAAAGTACCTACTCCGTACTTTATGAATGTTTGTTTTTAGTGTTCCATATTTAAAGCTGGTACATAGACCAAAGGTTAATACAGATGTATTGCAAAATTATTTTTCTTCGGGAAAACTCGGATCTTTATCGGAATACGATGACACCTGAACTGTCAATGAATTATCGTATTAAATCAGTGACATTCTCATACCCATTAATATGGAACTTTATTGTTAAGTGTCAAATGTCAAAATGAATAATGTTGTTGTATAATATAGAGATGTTACAACCGCAACAGTTATTAGGTACTGAAAATGGGATTTTTAAAACCACTTTCTGTAACTTCAAAAATAATCAGTTTTATTGTCACTACTAAACAAAACGTTATCTCCGCTTTAAAACATAATTAAAAGGACAACAAAATAAAGCTTATCGGGAAATATTTACAATGATAAAATTCAAAACCGGTCTATATTTTATCTTTGGCGTCCCTCTCGTACCTAAAAATAACCTGCGTGTGAGAGGAATGCAATCGATTCAAAAGGTTTCATAGGCAATTTCACGAAAGTTATCGCCACGCACACAACCGTTGTAATGAATGATAGAGGATTTTTAAAATTGGTGTTTTTTTTGCGTACCGATTGCAAGTTCAGCAGCGAACTGATGGGATGACAAAATGATTTTTGTTAAGATTCTCACATTGACTCAATCACTTCGTTCATTCGTTTTTCTTGCAATCAGTACGTAATGTAACTGGGTGTGGTTTCATTCATTTCAACTTTGGTAAAACTACCTATACCTACCTAACATTACAATTTCATCGTATTTAGATCGATGTTTTCAATATTGTCCATTTCACAATCTGAGTCAGTCATATCATCGTCAGATTCGTCAGTGCTGTCATTGACGTTAATAACAATCCTATCAATGCGATCATCCATAGAGTGTTCCTGTGAGAGGTATTCATTTTCACATTTGATAGCATGATCACAAACTTTCTTCCATCCTTCCGGGCCAATAATATTAATTTTTTCTTCAATTAATTTTTTTACTGTACCCAAATTCATATCTATGTTTCTTTTTGATACATAACCTTTTATCTGTGACCATATATTTTCAATAGGGTTGAAGTCAGGGTGGTATGGAGGTAACCTTAACACTTCGTGTCCATGTTGATGTAAAATTTTGTCAATGGAATATTCTACAAAGTCTTCTTTATGCCGGCAAATAATTTCGTATAATTGTATTTTGGTTGACGATGAATTATGTGGAATATTGTATTTTTTTAACCAGTTTATCATAAGTGGCTTTGCGGTATTAGAGTTGGGCGGACATTCCACATATTTATTGTGATAAGCAGCATTGTCTACTACTAGTACAGAATTTGGAGACAAGTTGGGAATAAGTTGATTCCGTAACCATTTTTCATAATTAACATTATTCATGGCATCGTGATAATCACCAGTTTTATCAGTAGACTTATACATAAATAGAGCACCCGGTACAAATCCTTTGGCACTACCTGCATGTACTATAATTAGACGTTGACCTTTTGAAATTAACTGTTTCACTCCTTTATCCATAGAATCGATCCAGCACTTTCCTGTTAAATGGGATGTGTGAACATAGGTTTCGTCAGTATACACAATATCTCTGCCTTCAGATCTGTACTTCCTTATAAGGTCTATGAACTTTATTCTTTTAAGTCTAACGTCATCTTTTTCCATCAGCATTTTCCTATTATTAGTAATTTTCTTGAATAAAAAACCCATTTGGCGAAGTATTTTTCTTAGTGTAAAATAGCAGCCCTTAAAATTCATCGTTTCTATTAATTTGGACTTTAGTACTTTTATAGTAGGGACCTGTTTATAAATGAGATGAAAGTTATAAACCATTCGTCGTATCACTGCGTAGTCAAAATCATCAAGATCTAAATAGAATTTCTTGCGTGGTCTACCCAGCTTAATTTTGTTTGTGTTGGGATTTTCAATACTTCTGTATTGTTCTTCCTGGTTCAAATATTTTCTAATTGTTGGTCTAGATATTCCTGTTGCGTCCGAAATTCGCTGTTGAACTTTCCTAAAATACTCTGTCGTTTCTATTTTTGAATTTGCTATTTTCCGATATGAAGTACAGGTAAATATTAAATATAATACCTTGAATTGGATTTTTTAACAGTTTTCGAGTTTAAGCTATACAACCTTATTATAAGTAATCTGAAAATATGATTAAAATTACAGCGAATTTTTAAATTGCGGATTATCTACTCTATATAAGAAGCAATTTGAGAGAGCACGATAAATACGAGCTTTTCCGAAAAATTACGAAGGAAAATAATTTCGCACTACATCTGTAAACCAAATAGATGCGCCATGGTTATCACATTTAACTTATTTGGCTTGGTTGAAAACCGGCTTCACTAGGTTTTTCGTAATGCTCTCTATCTTTCTTGTTGGTCTCAGGTTAGCGCTCGCGCATTCGACAAATTTAAAGTTATCAACACAAGACTGTAAAGTAAAGTAAAGTGTAAAGTAAGTGGGTGCCCCCCCCTACAAGGTGGACCGATGACTTGGCCCCGTATCATGGTCGGCCTTATCACGCAATAAGTGACAAGATAAGAGCGTAGACGACGGTCAGCCAGTGAAGGACGCTCTATCTTGTCACTTATCGCGTGATAAGGCAGACCATGATACGGGGCCTGGTAAAGGTCGCGGGAGTCCGCTGGATGCGGGTGGCGCAGAACTGGTCATTGTGGCACTCTTTGGGGGGCGGACGTCTTTCGTCTGATATAATTATGACCTCAATATCGATGAATATTTTGGATTTTTAATAAAACGATTCAGTTGAGACCTAAAAAAAAACTCCTATTGCATCTTCTTATATGCGGTTTTGTTTGGGTTCGAAAACATACAAATCGGCTTCCGATTTCAACACTACAAGCAGCTTTTGGTGTTCTATATTTTAACAGTTCTACATATTGTTGACTCTATTTGGTTAAAATCTAGAAACAAAATAGCATCAAAGTATATATAAAGTTCTTTATTTCATTTATAATTGGAATACCGAGCTGTAGTGGTGAATCGTATTGTTGCCTTAAGCCGGCTACTCACACACCTGCCGCAGAGGCAATACCGGTCGCTCGGCGGTCGGAGCAATTTCGGCTGTTCTCTACACACAAGCCTGCCGTTCAGTGTGTAAGTGATAAGTAGTGTATTATTGAGCGTTTCAGAACAGAAATCTATCGATTTCTGTTCCGAAACGCTCAATCGTATATACAGTATCATATCATGGTTAACTTGTTTTCTGTTCTGAAATGCTCAATCGTGACTATGAAACCGTATACCGTCACGATACCTTGTTTTCGGTTTATAAATAGATTCCCATGCTTCAACGCTTACAATCTTTAAGTTTGTCGGTTAGTACAGACGCATTTACAGTTTTAATAATGAAGTTTGTAAAACAATCTCACAGGCTGAAGTTGGATGTCGTTTGTTCTACTCGCAATCGCAATTTTCGGCATGGCCAACTTTTACCCGACACCATTCGCTGTATAATTTGTGGTCCGTCTAATTGTGGAAAAACGAATTTAATTGTTGGGTTGCTGCTTCATGAACAAGGCCTACGCTTCCAAAATGTTTATATTTATTCTAAAACTTTATTCCAGCCTATATATAAATTTTTAGAACAAGTTTTAACAATGGTCCCCTCAATTTATTTTCGAAAATATTGTGAGAATGATGAAGTATTAAGCCCTCATGAGGCTAATATTAATTCAATAATGATATTTGACGAAGTTGCATGTGAAAATCAAAATAATATACGGGATTACTTTGCAATGGGAAGGCATAAAAATATAGACAGCTTCTATCTGAATCAAACGTATAGTAAAATACCTAAACAATTGATACGAGACAATGCAAATTTAATCATTATTTTTAAACAAGATGATGTTAATTTACGACATGTTTATGATGAACACGTAGGAAGTGATATGTCGTGGTCTCAGTTTCGTGAAATGTGTGGACAAGTATGGGACATACCGTTCAAGTACTTAGTTATTAATAAAGACTGTAATAAAAATTCTGGATGCTATAGGAAAGGTTTTGATACGTTTATCTTGCTAGAGTAACGGGATACATAAAGGATCGTATTTAAGTTGAAACTTATTACTCAAGATGAAACCATCTGGATCGGACATGAATCTAAAAATGAACGAGGAGAAATTATTTAAAGAAAAAGTACTCCGATCTGCTGAAGCCGTAAGAAAAAAAGTTAAACTTATTCGTGATGTTAAAACAAACGATAATATGATGTTGGAAACAATGCTAAAACCAATTATAGATCCTCTCAATGAAATGGCAAAACACAATAATCATGGTTCGAATAATAATGACACTGATCGTGACAACGAAGAATTAAAATGGGATTCTAAAACAGTAAAAACATTAAAATATAGTCCGTCTGAACAGGAAGATAAGGAAAGTTTCGTTGATAAAACATTTCTGAGAAAATCATCAGAATCTAGTTCAAATACTACCGATGCTGAATTAAATGACAGTAACGCTAACCTAGATGATGCCTTATCTCATGAAAGTGTCAATCAAAATGATTCTGATACAACCAACAATGCTTCGTTTAGAACATCTGATTCGTATGCTTCTCCTCGTGAAGACCCCGTTTGGCAAAAACAATATTCGTACACAAATATTCCTTTTGGTGTACGAATGGAGCGTGGCAAGCTAATGTTTGGATCTTATCCGATTTCAGTGAATGACCAAAAACTCAAAATATGTGGGGAAAGTATTCATTTAACGCCAAGTTTAAACGACTTATTGTTTAATACCTGATTTAAGTCTCGTTACTGAAGACGATAAACGATTTTATAAAACTTTGTTATTAAAAACAAATGCTCATAGACGTGATTTTGATCCAAATAAACCAATAAAAAGCAATAAGGGCATGAAATATTTATATGTGATAAAACCACTTTTCAAATTATCTAAACAACGATCAGTAAGTGAAGAAATTCATGTATCCGGCCATGGACTACCATCAATGAAAAAAGTAAAGAAAGACATTGCGTATGTGTATTGGGATGACCCGAACGAATTAGTAGAGAGATTAAAATTGCTTATAGCAGCACGCGATGCTGGTAATACAGGGTTAGGTAACGAAATTATATCTATTATTGAAGAACTGCGTGAAGCTGGCATAGTCAAATAATATATAAATAAATAAAGTTTATTTTTTTAACAGTCGCACTTTGACTTTCAACTAAACAAAACAAAAAATGAATATAGACAAATTTGGTCACCATGTTCATAAGCGCTTGCGTGCTGGAGAGATTTATGATCTCAAGTACAAGGCTTTGCTTCGAACAGAAGCGGGACATTTTGATTTACAATCATTGCGATTTAAAGGTGTTGTGAAACCTTTAGCACCTGATGATGCAGTAAATAAACAGTACGTTGACGAATATATTCAGAACATGTACGATAAGAAGCACATAGACTCGTTATTTCAAATTATAAATAGTCAAATTCATCAACTTGCATCTCAGTTAAAACTCAACTTTTACGCAAAGAAGGAGATAGATAATATTTTGAAAATAATAAATGACGGCAAAGGAACAAATAGTGGACGAGATCCATAGATCTGCGCGAAAAAGATTTAAGCGGCGATCAGTTCTACTTAAAGGGATTGATGATTTATGGCAAGCCGATTTGATCGATTTACAGAAATTTCATAAGGTTAACAAGGGATATAAGTATATTTTGACTGTCATTGATGCCTTTTCGAAGTACGCATGGTGTTATCCTATAAAATCTAAGACAAAAACGGAAGTAAAACATGCATTTGAATTTATTATAAAATCGTCAAAACGACAACCTAAAAACTTACAGACAGACTTTGGAAGAGAGTTTTACAATAACGATCTATGTTGCTATTTAAAGTTTTTGAATATAAATCATTATTCGACGTATTCAATTATGAAGGCATCTATTGTTGAAAGACTGATAAAGACAATTAAGCTTAAACTGTACAATGACGCATGACATAAGGGCTTGTGGTCAGTATACACTATCAAAGGACGACCCTCAAAAGCTTTACGAAAATGCCTAACCGACAAATAGATAGCTAAAAGCTCGCGATCATAGGCGGAGTAACTTTTTTGAGCTTCTGATAATTTTTTAGAATAGAAACCTAAAGGTTTCCAGACACCTTCCACCGACTGCTGTAAAACCCCTACGACGGAACTCTCCGACGCGTCCGTCATGAGGGCTAATTGTACATCAAGGAACGGATGAGACAGTGTAACGGCTTTTTTTAGGCCCTCTTTACACTGCTCAAAAGATTTTTCTGCCTCACTGGTCCATTTAATCGGTGTCTTGTCCTTTTTTTTACTGTTTACAATATACTCCTCCAATTTCGCCTGCATATCGGCCGCCCTAGGTATATGAGGCCGATAGAAATTTAGCATACCCAAAAACCTACGCATTTGCTCCACGGTTTGGGGTTTAGGATAGTCTACGATGACCTGAACCTTTTCCTCTAAAGGCTGAATGCCTGCGGCACTTACGTCGTGTCCTAGAAATTCCAGCCTTGGTTGTCCAAAACTACATTTTGCCATATTAAGCGTTATTCCGAACTTGTCAAAACGTTCGAAAACCTGCCTTAGATGTTCCTTATGCTGCGCTTCGTCATCGCTCGCGATAAGGACATCATCTAAGTAGGACATCTAAGTACTGAATTATTCATAAACCGCTGGAAGGTCTGTGCAGCATTTCGAAGGCCAAAACTCATGCGGGGGAACTCAAATAGACCGAATGGAGTGATTATCGCACTCTTCTCTATGTCCTCCTTTGCAATAGGAATGCAGTGATAAGCCCTATTGATGTCTAATTTGGTAAAGTACTTTTTTCCCGCCAATAGGTACGTAAAATCATGCAGGCGCGGTATCGGGTATCTATCCGGCTTTGTTTGCGCGTTTAGCGCCCGATAGTCGCCGCAAGGACAGAGCTCACCATTTTTCTTGGTCACCACATGTAAAGGGCTGGCCCATGCACTTTTAGACGGCCGGCAAATGCCTAATTCCTGCATATGGCGAAATTCGTCCTTGATTTTTATGTACCTGTCGGGTGGCAATGGCCTTGCCCGGGCGTATACCGGCGGCCCTGATGTTTCAATATGATGTACGGTATTATGTACTTGAGTTTCCCTGTAAGTTGCGGGCTTCGTTATGCTCTGAAATTGGGATAACACTTCATGGTACGGATGGTTATCATCGACGGTGTTTACAGTAGGTTGGTCGCTACTCACGATTTGTGCAATTACGTTAAAATCTGTCACTTGGTCGACCAACCTTTGGGCACTCAAATCGACCATTAATTTATGAGAAATTAAAAAATCGGCTCCTAGTATCGGTTGCTTAACATCAGCTACAACAAATTCCCATCGAAATGGTCTACGTAACTTAAAATCTAAAAGCATCGACTTAACACCATAAGTTTTAATTTCGGTGCCGTTTGCGGCAAACAGTTTGAAATCTGATGACTCACCCGCATATTGTCTTTTAGTTACAGGTAACACAGAAATATTCGCACCCGTGTCCACCAGAAAACGTAGTCCACTGTTAAAGTCTGTCACTCGTAACCGACGGCCAGAAGCGATGGCACAGATTTCCGCCGAATCCTGTGCCATCCTCCTTAGTTTCCCGCCTTTTTGTCCCAGGCACACGGTTGCACGCACTTTGCCGCTTTCAGTCCGAATCTATAATGGTAAAAACATAGCCAGTCCGGTTTCCCTACTCCGCCGCCACCGCGGCGCGAATTCGACGCACTCCTACCTCTCGACGATGACCGACCCCGACGATAATCGCGCCCGTTATCTCCACCTTCTCCACCTCCACCTGTCTGTTTCTGGAGTCCTCCAGCATCGTCAGCAACCGCATCTTCAGTGTCTCGTAGTTGTTGGTAGTAGGCGGCTTTATGAGGAAATCGGTCAATCTCAGAATCACCTCCTTCGGCAGCTTGGACACCACCATATCGAATTTAGCTTCGTCCCCAATCCGCTGCGACGTCAGCACAGCCTCAGCACGGATAAACCAGACCCGAGGCTGGTCCACCCAAAACTCGGGAATTCTGCTGGAGACCGCGACTGACATGATCTCCGGCGTCTCAGGTACCACGATATTGTCCAACTTCAGCGTAGCCGCAGTCGCACTATCACTTGTCGGCCCGTCCGGCATATTAGGTACGTTATATTTAGTTAAGTAGTTTAAAGTTCAACAAAAACGACACAAATCAACAAGGTCTTTGATTTTAATTTAAAACTGGGGTCACCAATGTTGAGTGTACTACTGGGGTGCTCCTGACTCCGGGAATTGATAAGTGAAAGATGACCTTGTCGATAAAAATATATTATATGAAACCAAAATTGATGTTACACGTTACAGGCCCCAGTAGCAACTGGGGGCCGGGGACGCCGCGGCCGGCACCGCCGGGCCGCGCTTGTTGTGTCAGCTCATATACACGTACACATGTACTGGGATATGAGCCGACCATTCTAAATGTCGCTATATTAGCAAGTATAAAAGCTGCTTTCATAAAGGTTATACACCTAATTGGTCAACAGAACTTTTCACTATTAAACGTGTGAATCACACTCAACCTGTTACATACCATATTGAAGACCAACGAAAAAATATGATACTAGGTACATTTTACGAAAAAGAACTTCAGAAAACTAAGTATCCAGATGTTTACTTGGTAGAAAAGGTACTTAAAAAAAAGGGTAGGAAGTTGTACGTTAAGTGGTTAGGTCTTAGTGATAGTGAAAATAGTTGGATTGATAGAAATGCTGTCGTATAATATTTATATACCTTCTATAAACTAAACTTTCTCATTGTCATATGAGATATGAAAGGAAGAGGACTTTTAAATAGTGCTATTAATCACTTACCATTCGAACTACACTTACCTGGTTATAACTATTGTGGGCCGGGAACGAAATTACACAAACGGCTAAAAAGAGGTGACAAAGGAATTAATGCGTTAGACACTGCGTGTATGAAACACGATATTGCTTACGATACATATCCTGACTTAGCGGAAAGACACCAGGCAGACTTAGAACTTTATAAAATGGCCAAGCAAAGAAAGAGATCGAAAGATGCAGGGAAAGGAGAAAGAATAGCTTCATGGTTAGTTAGTAAAGTGATGAAATCTAAACTTAAAGCTGGTGCGGGAATGAAAACAGCGTTTTGTGTCTAAAATACGCACTGAAATGAAAAAGAAAGCTAAAACGAGAGGCTCTATAGTAGATCGTGCGCTTGTTGCCGTAAAAAAAGTTTTTTCTAACGATACTATGGTTCGAATACCACGTTTAATACCAATTCCAAAAACTGGTGGTTTACTACCGCTAATACCAATTTTCGCTGGACTATCCGCATTAGGATCATTAGCAGGTGGAGCTGCTGGAATCGCTAAAGCTGTGGGTGATTACAAAGCTGCTCGAAAAAACTTAGCTGAATCAGAACGGCATAACAAGATGATGGAATCTATTGCATTGGGAAAAGGGTTACATATTAAGCCATATAAAAATGGGAAAGGTTTATGTATTAAAACTTCAAAAAACTAAATCAGAGGTTACTCAGACGTGCTCTTACGAATATTGATATTTTAAAACACTCCTCTATTATCCCCCATTTTCGAGGAGTTTATATGAGGGATAGCTTACCAAAGCGTCCCAAAAAAGTTGAATGTGGAATCCTTAATTTGGATAGTTCTGAAAACAATGGAACTCACTGGGTAGCCTATGTGAAAGATAATAGTTATTGTGAATATTTTAATAGTTATGGTGACCTTCCACCTCCGATAGAATTACAGAGGTATTTAAACAATTATAAAATATGTTATAACTACAATAGATATCAAAAGTTTGACACTGTAAATTGCGGTCATTTATGCTTAGAATACTTAAATAATTATTGGTGTAACCGTTTAAATAACATTGCATAATAAACAGCTTATCAGTAACACGATGTCTTTCACTTTGTCTATAACTGGAAACTCCGCCAATTTAATAACGAACCATTCACCACCTTTACAACTAGATGGTGAATATGAATGTGGACTGTTGTATATGTCATCGTTTAATTCAATACCTAATATAGACTATAGAAATAATAAGTTTTATTATGGAGAAAACGAAGTAATTGAAATTACTGAAGGATCATATGAACTTCAAGATATTGAAGATTACCTTAAAGAACACCTTCAAGGATGCACATTTACCTTGAAATGCAATAATAATACCTTGAAAACATCAATTTTGTGCACTAAAAATATTTATTTCGACAAAGAAAATTCTATTGGAAGTTTACTTGGTTTCGGAAAAGAATCTATTCAGGCGAATATATTAACAGAATCTCTCTTTCCTGTGTCCATTCTGTCTACAACTATAGTCCGAATCGAATGTGACATAGTGAGCGGTTCATTTGTTAACGGAAAACCTAGTCACATAATACACGAGCTGATACCGTCCGTACCCCCCGGCTATAGGATAATAGAGACACCTAGAAACGTTATCTATTTCCCTGTAACCCAAAATAGTTTAAGTTCAATTACAATAAGAATATTGGATGGTAACCATAATTTGGTTAATTTACGGGGTGAAGAGATTCAAATATATTTACACCTTAGAAAAAAATGATAGACTTTAATAAAAGTTCAGTAACATTTAAAAGTAGTACTAGTATGCATCAAGCAATCAAGAAAAGAAGACGTAAAGTGAAACTCAAAAGAGAATAAACAATTTCTCCAATACCTAGGTCTCTTAAAATGAGTATATTAAATTTAACAGAGCCTTTTACCTTCGATAACTCAATTGAGAGTTTCGAATATCATTCGTATAAGCCGTACGTAACCAGTTTTAATTTCAATGATGAAATACGGATACCTATTAACCAACAAGACCTTAACGTTTTACCATCAGCGAGTGCTATATACATAGAGGGTACTATAACTGTATTCAACAGAGAAACGAAAGCAAAGGTGAACAGTGTTCTATTTACCAATAACCCCATACTTCACCTATTTCAAGATATTCGATATGAACTTAATGGAATCGAAATAGATAAAATTAAAAACGCAGGGGTTACAACAACTATGAAATCTCTCGTATCCATGAATGAACTTGAAGCCTCGATGTCCAAATTATGGGGTTGGGATATGAACGGTACAAAAAATGTACATGGAACATTCTCTGTATCTGTTCCTTTAAATAAGGTTCTTGGATTTGCTGAGGATTATAACAAAATTATTATTAATTGCAAACATGAACTTATTCTTTTAAGGTCCAATACTAACTTAAATAGTGTTAAATTAAATGTAAATGAATACATAGACCATATCACCATATCTAAAATAGTATGGCGTATGCCTCACATTAAGGTTTCTGACCGAGAAAGATTAGGTCTACTGAAATATTTGGAAAGAGATCGCGCTATTCAGATAGCATTCAGGAATTGGGATTTGTATGAATATCCACTTCTACCTGAAACGTCAAAGCATTCTTGGGCTATCAAAACTTCATCTCAAATTGAAAAACCGCGTTACATCATAGTTGGATTAAAAACAGCGCGAAAAAACGACGCTGATAAAGACATGACAGGCTTTGATCACTGTAATTTGAGAGATGTTAAAGTTTTTTTAAACTCGAGTTACTTTCCTTATGAAAGTTTTGATGTCAGTTTTTCGTCTGAGAAGTTTGCTATATTATACGACAAGTATGCTAAATTTCAACAGTCTTACTATAACCGTGTTCAAGCACCTTTGCTGAGCCCGGAAGAATTTAGAAATAAAGCCCCACTATTTGTCATTGACTGTTCTCGACAAAACGAAACCTTGAAAACAGGATCAGTTGATGTACGGATTGACATAGTGTGAGTCAGATATACCTAAACAAACCTCCGCTTATTGCCTTATTTTAAATGATAGTATTATTGAATATAAGCCTCTAAGTGGTATTACGAAAAAGATTTCGTAATGACGGACTACATATTCGTAGACCTTCAAGGGTTTAAAATAAATGAAAACATGTTTATTGTAAAGGAATTTGTATATAGTACACTACTGTATACTCAAGTTTTTTTAATAAAGCCCCCGTTTACATTTTCTAAATTATCCGAAAATGAAAAAAGGCATACAAGATGGTTAGAAAAACACTTCGGGTTGTTCTGGCAAGAAGGGTATGTTGATTTTAGAGAATTTAAAAGACTTATTGTAAACCACATCAAAGGCAAAACGATTTTTGTGAAAGGCATGGAAAAAAGTCTATGGGTTAAAAAATTGTGCCCGGACTGTACTATTATAGATTTAGGTGAAAAGGGCGCTCCTAATTTAAAAGAGCTGCATAAAAAATATTGTTTATTGGAGGGTATTTATAATTGTGTATATCATAAGAAAAATTGTGCGTTAAAAAATGTACTATGTATTAAAAACTGGTATTTAGATAAGGATGAAAACAATTATTGATTGTATTTTCTTTTGAAATAAAATATAATAATACAAAATACTTTTGTTTTTAATTTATACTCACCCTTATAGAAACTTCCTTAGAAAAACCTAAATACAGATAAGATTTATACGTTATGAGATCGATTAAAAAATGTAAAATAAATGTCAATAAAATAATATATAAATTTGCATAAATCTTTTCCGTATTTAAGGAAAGAAAATGATGGAACTCTGCTAGAAATGAAACAAATCATATTACTTATAGGATTTTTTTTTATTAAATTGAATAAAATCACATACATAATGTTTATGATATTACAAATTACAACTATATTATTCGAATATCTCTTAGTACATAGATTTATGGCCCCATGATATCGTAGAAAATTGGTTCTGCAGTATAATACGTTTGTCGTCATTTGACGACAGCGCTACTTTTTTTACAGATTGTGTAAAAATAACGTGTTTTAAAGATTTGAATACAATATTCGTCTTTCGTAACTTTTCTCTATTTAACAATACTTTTTTATAGTGTTCAAAATCAAAATGACGCACAACATGTTTTTTTGTACCCTTAGCTTTCTTGACTTGTTTACTTTCTGTTTTGATACAACACAATTTTGACCGAAGGCCCACAAACTCGCTTATTATTTCACCGCCAAGTTCGTCTTTAAATAAACCCGGTATTTTTTAATTTTGAGGAGTTATGCCATGTACGTTGCTTACAGAATAATTGCTGGTATCGAAATAAGGTTGAAAGTTCAATTTAATATCCGAATATACATTTTCTGTGGTTATCGTATACAGCCACGAGTCCGTATCAATGTAACAAACACTTAAATTAGTCCCGTAATAAGGTTTCATGTAAGAATAATGGAAGTCATACATGTGAGATTTTGAAATTTCCAAAACGGTAAATCCTACGTAAATTGGTCGATCAAGTTTTATAGATTCAGGATTCATTTGTACTGCCACGAAATTTTCAGAGAAAATGGTTGAGCTATGATAATTAGGTCTACCTATTAAGCACTCTGCTCCATATTTCTTTTTAGTTTTGTTTTTACAGTCATTCCATATATTAACTAACATTACATTTAACCTTTTCTCGGGGTCTTCAAGAGTCTTTCCAAAAATAGCATTATTGAATAGTTTGCATAGATTTTGCTCAAATACAGATGTAGCTTTCTGCCTCAAATGCGTGTTTAGATCTATGTATTGCTTTAAAAATTGACTTTGTTTAAATTGTATTACTCTATGAATTTTTTTTAATACCAATCCATGCTTCATACATGTTTTTAAATGGACGTAATGAATGACGTACTCGTATTTATTATATAAATTCGGTATAAGTTTAGGTTGCTTTGAACCAGGAGGCACGAATTTTTGCGGGCAGAATGGAATGTCATTATGATAGTCGTGCAAGTGTTCAGAATAGGAAAGGTCTACTTCGAGGATAAAACCATAATCCGAATCTTCTGGTACTGACATGATATCTAGTTTATCTATTTCATCCTGCTGCAATAATTTAAAATCGGCATAAGGTAAACTACCGCATATAGCGTACCCGTATAAATTATTACAGTCTATGTATAGTAAATAGTTGCTTGGAATATTAGGATCATAATTATGCATATATTTATTGTTCGCGCTAGCATATCGTGTGGAACATAAACATATACCCCCACGAATGCCCTTTTGAATCATTCGAATTATTTCGAGGTCATTTATGAGTTGTAATTTTATATCAGTTATTAGCAACATGGCATCAAAACTTAAACTTGGAGCGGTTAGATAAAAAGCAGGATCTAGTCTATAGTTAACCTTACAGGTTTGACGAAACTTTTCGAATATGTCAGCCATTAACAATACATCGGATTTAAGGTAAAGATCAGTGTATTCTCCTAAATTATTAAGTACGAATGATTTCCAAACCAGGTTAGCATGCTCGTAATCATATTTCGATATATTGTCATCAGTTAACGAGTTGTAAAAGTAATGATGCTGAGGTAAAGATTGCTCTTCATAGCGACTCCAACTATCCATATACTGATACGGGTACACACCTTTACGCTTCAGTAGGTCAAAGTGCACTTTTAACGGATAAAAATGTGAAAGGTGTTTAAAATCTTTCGTGTTTAATGTACTTACAAGTTCTTCTAAACTAGCGCCTAAAAATTTGTACGAGTCCACAAAACGGACAGGCATAAATTTATTTTGATTATTGATAAAGTATTTGGTAAACGATATATAATTCTCTTTGTTTTTCGCTATAACGTTCATATGACCACGCATTTCTCCCAATTGACGTATAAACAAATGACTGTCGTATCCTGATAAGTTATGAAAAAATACGGGAACGAATTCAGGTAACCGGTAACGTATATTGCAATAAGAATGGGCTGCACCTCTGTAACGCCCTGTTAAATGACAATGATCCCTTACGGAATCGCCGAGCAACAACTTGCGACAAATAAAACAATGTTGAGCATTTGAAAAATCATTTTCATCGTTTTCCGTCATAATTAATGGCATAGGGTTTGAATAAATATCATGTATTGTACAGATATCCCTTTGCAGATATTCGATAAATTTTGCTATACAGTCTTTTCCCCGATATGAAACATATTTATTGAGAGAACTGTCATATGAACAAACAATATAGTACGCAAATGCAGCTGGTACATGTTCCTGTAATTTAGTAGTACTCTGATTGCTGCTTTTTTCCGTATTTGGTATCAATAAACATTCGAAATCCGAATAAATTATAAATTGCAGATCTTGCAAACGCTTAATAACGCATAATTTTTAAATTGTATATGTTCATTTTGATCGGGTAAAATAGTCTTTACACCTCCACATACATGAGCACCAAACTTTATTTTACTGTTAAAAAATATCAAATATTCCTCGCACAGAAACAATGATCCGTTGTGTTTTGTCAATTGGCTTTTAAGTAATCGGCCTATATTCTTAATGAGACAGTAATGCGTTTGTCGACCGTTTTCTAACAATAATAAATTAACATGATGTTGCTTGCGACGTGCGGTTTTATACAACGGACCGACAACTTCAATTTTATTCTTCAGTGCGTACACATTAACACTTATATTTTGGTTATTTTTTTCGAATATTTTGATGTCATTCAATCCCACCGGAAAGGTCATGTTCTTTATATTGAGATTGTCTTCAAAATGCGGATATGAAGTTACCCTATGAGCATTATTTTTAGCGGGAAATAAAGAAGCCATTATGCACCATAAAAAACAGAACGCATCATTGTTTTGAATATTAATGCACGCTCGTTTAAGTTTTATATTTTTAGGTAAGTCTATGAAACCTGACGCTCTCAGCGGATTATACTTACAGATGTTTAGTTCTAGGTATAAATTTCGCATGAAAGCCCAGCCACTATCTCTGTCTTGAAAGTCATCAATTTTTCGGCAAATCAATTGTAAAAGATTTGAAAAGATTTCATTGAAATCATAATTAGGGTGTAGAATCATATTTTGTGTCGCAAATGATTTTATTTCACATGTATCGTTTTTGAGTAAAGAAAATTTTGCAAATAATTCAAAATTTACTTTGATGCTATTGAAAACTGATTGTTTTGCATCCAAAATTTTATGAACGCGTTTACGAAGACTGCGAATAAACTGCAGGAGTACTCGAACATGCTAGTTCGCCTTCGTGTCCGCGCACGCGGTACGACGCTATTTTATTACGGAAGGCGCTCGCTATTTTTTCTATACCGTGCGTCGCCCTTATCGATACCAGTATTATTTTTGTGCATTGTACTTCTTAAATGCGCGGAAAATGCTCGACTAGCAACAGATGTTTCGCAAACTGTACAAAATATCGATTTGCTACTCATTTTTATTTTAAATTCTAATTTAACCAATTTATGGGGCCAAAAATTAATATACAGCCTTGGGCAGAAGTATTGAGCACCTTATATTTTCCTTCGTAGCTTTATATACTGCAATGTGTTTAAAATTCTAATATTAAAAACGATGCGCAATTTAATAAGGTATTTATGAAACCAGAAAACTTTTATTCATAAGACTAAGGTACCGTTTAACTAAAGCATGGGTGCTCAACGCTTCTTGCCAAGGCTGTATCTAGTCTATTGGTCTACAATTAATTTAGTCGCGGTAAAACACTCCTTCTTCGGTGAAACGTTCCCGACACAATTTTAACGCTTTATTTATAGTTGAAACCTCCGGTGAATTCGAATCAAGGCAAATTTTTAGCATAACAAGAGCTTTTTCCCATCTATCTTTTGATGAAACGGATTTTATGTCGGCAAAATTATATAATTTCAAATCAAGATAGAGGTCGCCCGACAACTGGCTATTTCGACGCACTTTACCTTGGGGAACTTTGCGTATCAGCGTAGACTGAAGCGCCGCTTTATCCCTCGGAACGACGCACGAAAATCTTCGTCTTCGCTTTCACCGCCAATTAACCATCCCGATTGCTCGCCACTATGCTTGTGCGCTGGTTTTTCATGCCTGAAAATCATAAAACATGTATTTTAATACTTATCAAATTCATCCTACTTAACGCATAAATGTTAACAAAATTCAAGGTTAATGTGAAAAAAAAAATTGGTGTAGGTATGTAATTACCGTTGTATAGGAGTTTCGATCTCGGATTCAGAAAGCACGTTCTCTTTTTTCGACGATTTCAGCTTCTTAGTCCTATAAAGAGGGTAACTAAAAATAGAGCTCATCAAGGACATGTATTTGTTAAAATAATAATGACATGTCTAAGGGCCTCTACGCGTTGGCTTCGGCTCCGCGCATGCCTTCCAAACGTCCGGGATACTATTGTCCCGTGATTGAAAACGACACAAATAATAAATAATAAAAATGCATTATTTACCTCGTATTGTTGACTGACTCGATCGATTTCGTAGAAGTTATCGAAGGCACGATACTTTTTTTCGATTTTTTTGTCTTGTTCAACCTAAAATAAAATGTTACATTTAGTAAATCTCATTTCATTCAAATTCAGTAAAACTGGTTGGAAATGTCAAAACTAGTAAATTACTTACCCCGGTTCAGGACGATCTTCGGATTCCGAAGGCACGATTCTCTTTTTTGATGTTTTTGGCTTCCTGTAAATGCAAGAAAAAATATTAAGTACACAATTATTTTAGCGTTACAAATTAAATAAATCATGTCATAGATATTTAATTGAATTACCATGAAGTTGGTTGGTTGTTTTCCAGCTCCTTATTCTTGCTAATAGGCTTAATGACTACTTGTTCGTCAGACGAGTACTCAGAATCATACCTGTAAATAACAAGGATATTAAAAATAATAATCATACATGATTATGAATGAACAAAAATAATTATCATACCTACAAGTTAGGTACATAAAAACTAAGTTAAATTATTAAAAACTTACGAACATGATTAATGCAGTGTTGTGTTGCTGGCCCGGCGAAAGCAAAAGTAAAAATGATCGTTTTAACAAGTGAGATCCTGTCGGAGAAAATCGTTCCCAGTAGTTCTCAACCTTTCAACGTTGTCACAATTAGTTTCTAATAACAGTATTGTTACAGAATACGTAAAAAGTACGTTTTTTAAAGGTTTGATACCTCAGATACCGTTTTGTACATTAAGCAAATGTGTAACAAACAAAAGTGTCTTGTTAAATTATATAGCGCCTGCGCTAATTTCAAAGGCACGGCTCTTATTACAAACGGACGCCGACCGCGTACCTATCGCAAACTGTCTTTTGTCTCGCACATCATATAATATTTCCTTCGTGCAAGAGTAACCCAATGGTAATAACTTATCAATGCGATTAAGTTTGAACTACACTGAATGCGATGATTTGATACACATGTTTATTTATTGAAATCGTGTCGGAACCTGTATGCAATGAAAATACCTATATGATGTCTTATGCATGATTATATGATCCGAAATCATGTTATAACTTGTGTTGATTGCATCAGAGTAATTATATAAGTACTTAATAAATAAATCGATTTGTAGTAAACCATTTCTACTCCAATTCATTAGACCGACACACGTTGCCATCGTGATAGCTGATAATTGCAATGGAAAATAATAAAATGGTAAGTCCTCCTTATTTCAAATAACAAATATTTTGGGAACAAAAAATGTACTTTTTGTAAGTGTGCCTAATATTAATGATAATGTTTAATTATTTTTTTCCTTTACAGATTAAATCCAGTTCGCAGCCGATAGACATTTTCAAAGAAGTTGAAGGGCCAAATTTTTACTCTCAAGTTACACATGATGACCCATTGTTGTGCTGTTCTCAAGATATAAACGCCTACTTGAAGTACCAAAACGATTATTTAAATCACGAACAAGATGTTCCTTTACCAAAAGTTTCTAAACGCTCGAAGGAAACCTCGAAGAAAACGGGAAATAGCAAACATAAAACCCCCGACAATGGATTAAATTCGTACATCATTAAAAAGGTTAAGAAAGGCAGGCGAATGATAAAAATAAGTATATCAAGTCTTGAAGTGGACAACGAGTCTAAAGAGGTGGCAGTGCAATATGTTGTAGAAGATAATTTTGATGAAATGCTGAACGCTACGGAACAATTGGTCGATAAAATTGTTAAAAGATTAAGCAATGTTAGTTATTAACTATCTTGAAATATTATAATTCATGAAGAAAATAATATTTAAGTCCGTGTATGTTAAATGTAGCAAATTGCGTACCATTCATATTTTGTTACTTTGTTTTATAATAAATGTACTGTTGTAAGTAAAATAAAAATAAAAGGATAAATTGTTCAGAAATTTCTTTCATTTAATTAGTTTTATATCAAATGCAAAACATTTCTTTAATTTAGTTAATTTTATATCAAACGCAAAACGACAAAAAATTAAAATCAAATCATTGCAATCAGTGTAGTTCAATCTTAATCGCATGTAGTGTTGAATTTGGGATTAGCTGTACTTGTGGGGTCGATAAGTATCTATAGATGTCCTACCGAAGCTCGAAGCACAAATTTGATCACTTCGTCTGAAGTGGAGTGCAAATATCGTAGTCAAACAGGGTCCTAAGACGAGGGGTCTCTGTAAAGCATAGAGCCAAGTATAATTCCATCTACGTTGTAATTATTTGATGTTGATTAGTATCTTTTTTAACAATAAAAACACGCGCTCGCTCGATAAACAAATGCAATGAGCAGCCAAGTAGAATGACTCAAATTTCAATGAAATGCGTGATGGCAATTTAATTACAATGTTCAATGTAGCTACGTTTTATAATGCAATATGATCCAAAATTTCCATTCTTATGTCAACCTTATATCTTTATTAAAGATTCTGATTCGCAAAAACTAATCTGGGACATAAGTTGTAGCTGTAGTTTTTATTACAAACTTTATTATTAGAATCAAGAACATGTATTTTAAAAATGTATTCTTAAAGTCTATATTACTAAGTAATTTTAAAAGATGACGTGCGAGTACGTCACATGCATTAGCCAATCAACGGGTCAGGTCTACATCACGCTTATGAAGTTTTTTGTATCGTTTGTATAAATACAATTTCAGTTTAATTGTTTGTCGAAAGGTTACAGGGCCATCCTCCGGGGCATCCACAAAGATATCCCAGAGGATGAGGTAGCTGCGGATCTCAAGCGCAAGGGGATCGCCGTCAGGGAGGTTCATCGCCTCTACAATAAGCAGAAAGGGAAGTACGATATCGTACTAGTAGTCACCGACCCGGACCAGCGTAAAGCAGTTCACTCCCTTAAGGAGGTTCTCAAGATGGCTGTGAGGGTGGAGACTCCCAACAAGAGGACCCACCTCTCACAGTGCCATAATTGCCAGAGGTTCGGCCACGGCGCTCGTGGCTGTCACTCTCCCCCCCGTTGCGTCAAGTGCGCTGGGGACCACGCGACTCGCGATTGCGAGCGCCCAAAAGGATGCAAGGACCCGAACGGCATACGGTGCTGCAACTGTTTGGTTCGCAAGCTCCCCCATGGGCATACTGCCAATTATGGGGGATGCCCTTGCCGCCCAAAGAGTCGCGACATCGGAGCAAAGTCGAAGTCCTCGCCTCCCTCTGGGCGTAAGCTGGGCGCGGGCCGTGCTGCTGCTCCCCATATCACTCCGCAACACTACCCCGCCCTTCCGGCTATAGGGCTAGGTGCCCCTAGGAACCCGCCGCCTTCTGCGGCCGCAGGTCCCCGCCCGGTGCCTTCTGCACCCCAATCTCAGGCGGGCCCCTCTGCATGGGGGCCCGCCGCTAGTCAAGCGGGCCGGCCCGCTATAGATCCCCTCTATGCGCTTATGCTGCAGGTAATTCAGGTACTCCCACCGGAGGTGGCGAGCGGCCTGACTGCCCGTATATTCGCAACAACGACGCAGTATCTCGCCGCACCAAGCGGCATCCAGGTTCACGGTGCCTACTAGTATGGATAGTACATCCCAAAAGCTTAAACTTGCTTCGATTACCATTGGCATTTACAATGCCAATGGCTTGAGAGGTATGAAGGACGAGGTGATGAACTTCCTTCGCGATCACTCAGTAGATTTACTCCTGGTCCAAGAGACCTTTTATCGTCCCAGCATTAGAGCCTTTCGCGTCCCTGGATACGCTCAGATTAGAGATGATAGGCAAGATGGTAGGCCATTCGGGGGCACGCTCATTTTCTACAAACGTAACTTGCATTGCATGACTCAATCCCCCGCCCCTGACAAATATGGAAGTGTCGGTCTGTCGCATCTCGATGGAGGGTCACCCCCCGATATCGATTGCTTCAACCTACCTTTCACCTCAACGAGACTTACTTTTGACTGACCTCAACTCCCTTGCCTCCCTAGGTCCTTCGGTCATCGTGGCCGGGGACCTAAATAGTAAGCATACTAACTGGGGTTGCGTAGCAACCAATCCCAACGGCAATCGGCTTCATCACCTTTTGATCGATAGCCTCCCTTTCGATCTCCTTGCTCCCTTAGAACCGACTCACTTCCCTCATAACGTAGACCACCGACCTGACATACTCGACATAGCACTGCTAAAGAACGTAGCGTTAACTCTGCGTTCTATAGAAGTGATACACGAACTAGACTCGGATCATAGGCCAGTCCTTTTGAGACTAGGTCCTCACCCCAACAGTACTCCTCGTACCAGGACACTCGTGGACTGGGACAAGGTGCAAACAGGTCTCTTAAAGACAGATCCCCCCTTGCTTAGAGACATCCCAGACACTATAACTACAACCGAACAGACAGACCAAGCGATCGATTCTTTCACAAACTACCTCAACGCTGTACGAAGCGAGGCCTCAAGGGAGGTGTCGGCGGAGGACATCCAACACCGACCCCTACCTAGGGAACTGAGGGAGTTGGTAACAAGGAAAAATCGCGCCATCCGTACCTATTCAAGTCACCCTTCTGCCGAAAATCGGCAAATCCTGAGGGACTTGTCTAACGAGTCCAAACAGCGAATTGCCGAATTTCGGGAGAACTCGTTCAGGGATCTGATGGGGGAGATAACGCCTAGTCATCTGGCTTACTGGAAACTAGCGAGATCTCTCAAATCCGATGCCTGTTGGACTATCCCTCCCTTGGATCGACCGGATCACTCAACCCCCGCGTTCGAGGACAGTGAGAAAGCCGAATGCCTTGCGAGTAGCCTAGAGTCCCAATGTTCGCCCAACCTCCTCCACACCGACGAAGCCCACATTAGAAGGGTCGATTCCGAGGTGGACAGGAGATCGCGTCTCCCCGTAACTTCACCCATTTTACCGGTGTCGGTTGAGGAAGTCAGTGCCCATGTCAGGCGTCTCCGTATTAGAAAGGCTCCGGGTGCGGATGGTGTATCCAATCGCATCCTGAGACTTCTCCCCGAAACCCTCCTCCTTCTTTTGGTTGGCATCTTCAATGCCGCGCTGACCAATGCTCACTTTCCAGCCGCGTGGAAATGTGCAACGGTCATAGGGATAGCGAAGCCCGGTAAACCCCGGACCTCGCCTGCCTCTTATAGGCCGATCAGCTTACTTAGCTCCCTTGGAAAGCTATATGAGCGGATCCTACTCACGAGAATTCTCAGATTTACGGCCGAGAATAACCTCCTCATCGACGAGCAGTTCGGCTTTAGATCCGGACACTCATGCGTCCAACAGGTGCACCGCGTCACGGAGCACGTGTTGGAGGGTTTCTCTCGATTCCAGGGGCTCAAGACCGGTGCTATCTTTCTCGACGTGGCGAAAGCCTTCGACAAGGTCTGGCATAACGGGCTGGTATACAAGTTATACCAGCTCGGTATACCGGACAGACTCGTATTCACCATACGAGATTTTCTCAGTGATCGAAGCTTTCGATACCGACTGGAGGGAACGTACTCGGACCCACACCCCATCCGGGCCGGAGTCCCGCAAGGCTCCGTGCTCTCTCCCACTCTCTACTCGTTGTTCACGAACGACATTCCCAGGCACCCTAAGCTGCAACTGGGGTTGTTTGCGGACGACACCGCGCTCTTTACGACCCATTGTAAGTACGCTACTATCCGGCGATACCTCCAAGAGGCAATCACCGACCTAGGTCGTTGGTTTAATCTTTGGCGTATCGAAGTCAACCCGGAAAAAAGCACTGCAATAGTCTTCCACCCGTCTGACTGCGTTAGTACAGAAAGACGGGTGGCTCCGATCCAGTTGTTTGACCGACCCATCCCCTGGGTCAACGAGGCCAAATATCTTGGAGTGACCCTCGATAGGAGACTGACTTTCCGTAGCCACATCCGTAGGGTTCGCAACCGCGCGTTGTTCGTACTAGGAAGGCTTGGGCCGATGATCAACAAGTTTAGTAAAATGTCACTTAGAAATAAGCTAACACTCTACAAGACTTGTGTTCGTCCAATCATGACATATGCAAGTGTAGCATTTGCTCACGTGCCTATGTCATCACTCAAGCCGCTTCAGGTCATTCAGAATCGTTTTCTCCGTAGGGCGACTGGTGCCCCGTGGTACCAATCGAACCTCAGCCTGCACCACGACATGGAGATTAGCACCATGTATGGTTTCTTTAAGCAGGCTGCCAGACGTTATTTTGACAACGCTCCCCACCATAGGAATCCGTTAGTTAGGAAGGCTGCTGATTACATTCCCATCCCTCCCCCCTCTGTCGTAACTCGGCGCTCACTGATTAGGGGCCGCACGGTCCGGCGTCCTAGGCACACACTTACGGACCCGGACGACGAAATCACAGCGTCCATCGAAAGATGGAACGCTGCGCTTTCGGCGTCCAACACATCGCGTACACTTCGGCATTCCCGCCGGCGGGGACGTCCACCGCGAGATCGCGACAACACAGACACATACAGTCCCTATTCGTCCCGGTACCGCCGCATACCGGGTAGAGTCAGTCCGACCCAAGTCGGGCCTAGCTGAGTTTCTTGCTGGACTCTTCTCAGCTAGGCTAGGTTTTAGCGAACCAGCGATAAAACTCCCAGTAGTTCGACACCACTCACACCCCAGATTCGGTTGATACCGTTCAACCAATCTCACTGGAGCGCAAACTCGTAGAGTATTCCAGTGTACAAACTTTCCCGCGTGGTCGTGCCGGAGGCTCCCCCTGGACTTTCCCCAGGTTACCCTCCAACCACGCAATCGACCGCTATATTGGGTTCGTCCTATTATAGCAACAGTCAGGTTCAAAAAAAAAAAAAAAAAAAATTGTTTGTCGGGAAGTTGACGACCGAACGACCCCATCACGTAAATCTTGCATCTTGGACTTGGCCACCCGGGGTGCGAGTAGTGTTGACTGTGAATGCGAAACATGGGGTACTCTATACCTACGCGGTCGATAGCGTATAGATACCATACCCGGAGGGGGTTCACTCAGAGCACCGCAATCTTATGCCAGAAACTGCTTTCTGGGGGTTGCGAACATATCTGGCGAACTTGATCAACTCGTCAGATATTGTGCGGTAAACACCATAGTTAACCCAAATCGGGAGCGCTATGAGGGTTCTTAGGACCCTTGCATGCAAACCGAGTTGGCCGCCTCGGAATGCGTGTTGTGTTCAAGCTTTTGCTTTTTGAAATCACGACTTACGACTTGTATTTGCTTGCTCATTAAACTTTAATCCAGTTGTAAAGTTTCAAAGATGATTAGTGCGGCACCCAGATGCGTTTCAGAATAGAAAACAAAGTTAGCCATGATTGCGTAGATACTATTGAGAGTTTCAGAACAGAAAGCAAGTTAACCATGATACTGTATATGCGATTGAGCGTTTCGGAACAGAAAATAAGTTAGCCATGATTGCGTAGATACGATTGAGAGTTTCAGAACAGAAAACAAGTTAACCATGATACTGTATATGCGTTTGAGCGTTTCGGAACAGAAAATAAGTTAGCCATGATTGTGTATATACGATTGAGCGTTTCAGAACAGAAAACAAGTTAATCATGATACTGTATATGCGATTGAGCGATTCGGAACAGAAAATAAGTTAGCCATGATTGTGTATATACGATTGAGCGTTTCAGAACAGAAAACAAGTTAACCATGATTGTGTATATACGATTGAGCGTTTCAGAACAGAAAACAAGTTAACCATGATATGATACTGTATATACGATTGAGCGTTTCGGAACAGAAATCGATAGATTTCTGTTCTGAAACGCTCAATAATACACTACTAAACCCCGCTAAACGCACGTCCATGAGAATGGCTCCAGTATTGTCGAAACACCAAAGGATTGGTATAGCCTTAGCATTTTCTATGGTGCTACCGAAAAAAAAAAGAGAAAATACTGGGTGAAGAATTGGTTGCAGAAACGAAGCGAATTGGGCCACATGCACATTGTGAAATAATTGGAAGTAGAGGATCTTAAAAACTTTTTTTATCCCACATCTGGGGCCGGTCTTTGTACACGTCTGTTACCCGTGTCCAAACTTCACGCTATTTATTGTCCATTGTGACACGTGCACTCCGCTCGGTTGTCGCCAATGAACTGACTAGAATTGCCCCAATCGTACTACACATGCGGCAACCTAGCAGGGCGGTTGATACAACCTAGGGAGCTAGGAAGGTCTTGCGCCCCTGCCGCCCTGCCGCAGGCCCAATCTAAAAATTGCCCCTGCTTGCCTATACACATCATAATTAAGGAGGCAATTAAGGGTCCAATTCCAATATTGCCCCTGTGGCAGGTGTGTGAGTAGCCGGCTTTATACCATTCAAGTTTGAGAGCTTGCTGCGAAAATTTTGAATCCGACACCTAGAAAAGGCGAGGACTTAAAAACATTAAAATGACTCGTTTCTCCTATGTACAAATGACAACACTGTTAACTGACCATCCTGTGTTTATATAGAACCTTATTACAATGCACTTAAGGTGCACTGATGGTCAGTTAGCTGTGTTATCGATAGTACTGGGAAATGAATATATTGAAGACGAATGCGTAACTGCATTTCACAGGATACTTTCAGAAAATTCAAGCTACCGTCCGCGCGACGTGCTTTTAATGCACGCTCTGCACTTGATTGAGCCTGTGCCTCGGGGAGAAGACCATTTACAAGTCATTTTCCGAGAAGCTCCCGGGAACCGACCATTTAATGACGTTGGACACTGGACTTGTGTTCATTTTGTAAATGGTGAATTAAAAATATATGATAGTTTGTACACCGATTTGTCGCCACTGCAGGAGCAGTTTCTGTCAAAACTTTTTCCTTATAAGCCCTGGAAATCTTTCCCAGTCGTGCAGCAACAAACGAACACGATTGTGGAGTTTTTGCAATAATATAAATATAATTTTTGTTGAACTCCATTCAATAAATCAAGCAGTTAGTAGTAGTTAGCTTCAAAATCAGGAGATAAAGTATGAATCATTTAAAATAACTGAATGTACGGAACACTAATTACCGAGTTCCGACTCGCACTTGGCCGATTTTTTTTCTCTAATAATCAACGCATTTGCTCTCGGAAATCAGTTCATGTGGTAAATTGGAAAAGAAATGTGGAAATGTTCTCGTGGCTTGGCGGAGTACTAAATTGAAGTCGGTTAAAACTTTGTTTTTAAAGTAAATTATTCAATTTGAAGTACAGAACCCTAATAAATGAAGCTATTGGAGAATTGGAGATTTTGAATGAAAACGTTAAAATATTGTGACTTGGCAATCACACAATACTACATAGTTTTAGTAATGCAAAAATCCATAAATGCAGCAAAGGCGAGTGTTGTTTAGCTAGCAAATAAAGATTAATAAGAATGCCTGAGACTTGGCTCTACGGAATATCTCACAACTTTTTACGGTGGAAGAGTTTCGAGACTTGGCGTCTTTTTTACATGGAATGTTTTTTATGGGATGCGAGTTTACCCTAATACTCAGTTCTACAGATCCTTGAAGCTGTTAGAATATCAAACTTCTAAGTCAACGTAAAAATAGATACTTACGACCGCATATAAAGTCGAAGTAATAAAGTAAGTCCGTCTGTAATTAGAGTATATGGTTCCAGTTTATTTATAAAACTGCTTACTGCGGACTCTTAATGCAAGTTATTTAACCTAAGTAATAATCGGTTTGGTGCCCCACCGTAGTTGCCAACCAAGTCCACCACCAAGGCCACCCTCTAATCTCGTTAAAAATAAAATAGGTTGTTATCTATTTTTATTCACTACTATAGCTGCCCGGCCCGGCTTCGCACGGTTAGTACCTAACGCACGGATAATTCTTACTACCCGTTGTCCTATTACCCGTTTTCCCGTAGGAATGAAGCATTTACTCGCGGTAAAAAGTAGCCTATGTTCATCAGGGATAATGTCGATGTCGGCTTCCCTTTACGAGTACTCCAGTATGTTCAACTATCTGTCCAACCATTTAAATATATTGGACGATTTTTTTCCAATTATTTCAACTTTAAAAGGTAGTTCAACTTTTTGGACTGAAAATTGCAATAAGTTCAATTGCAGTATTTTTATTAAATATATCCTTTAAAGAGGCAGGTCGGTTTAGGTACGACGACGAGCGAAGCGAGGAGAAGTGTTAGGTGTACTGTGACCCTACAGCGCGCGAGCGTGCCGCGGCAGCGGCCGGCGAAGCGCTGGAACCAAAAATGTGTCATTTCACTTCCTCTTATTAAATGTTCGGTTCAGGCGCTTCGCCGGCCGCTGCCGCGGCACGCTCGCTTCGCTCGCTCGGCTCGCGCGCTGTATGGTCACAGTACACCTAACACTCCTCCTCGCTTCGCTCGTCGTCGTACCTACACCGACCTACCTATATATTTAATAAAAATACTCTTATTTTTAATAAAAATACTTTGCAATTTCAATCCAAAAAGATCAACTACCTTTTAAAGTTGAAATTATTGGAAAAAAATCGTCTAATATGTTCAACTGGTTGAACAGATAGTTGAACATACTGGAGTAAAGGGTCGGCTTCTAATTATGAAAGAATTTTTCAAATCGGTCCAGTAGTTTCGGAGCCTATTCAATAAACAAACAAACAATCAAATCTTTCCTCTTTATAATATTAGTGTAGATCAGTCAACATTTCTAATTCGTGAGATGTTAGAAAACTCAAGCTTTTTATTTACTGATTTCAATTGTTTCCGTAAATCCACCCGCACCTGGTCGGCTCCGCTTATTCTAAACAAGTCTGCGGTTCGAAACGAATGTCAGTGGAGTAAATTACCCTGACGGTTGTAATACCCGTAGAGGTGCTTGTAATAAGTAGGTACCAGCTGGAATCATTCAACAGTAGTTCGCCGTAAGCAGTGCTGAAACTGATGAAAGAGGCTTGAGCGCATGTGCGCACCCGGTCGAGAGGCGGGAGGGGGATTCTAGTGTTTCATTTGAACGTGGCCCCGAAGCCGGCGCTCCGTCAGTCAGTCTCGCTTGTGACATGAAAGGGCGCGGTCCTTCACACGCATCACGGTGCTTCGAGCAATGCTTCACCATGAACAGCCACATCGAAATGCATGTAACGGTGAGTGCTTTGTACTTTTATTAAAATTGTACTTTCACAATTTTATCCATAACAATTCTTTTTTATTTGGAGTGCTCATCTAATATCTGCCACATGTAAAAACCAAGTAAAAATATTTGTTTCAATAAAAGCACATGGCCGGAATATCGAAGGCACAATAGAGCAAAATAATGAAAAACCTAAACTTTATACTTACACTGGCCTGTTCATCTGACTTTTAAATTACAGGCACTACCCATGTACCTAAATTATTTTAACAAGGTCAACTTAGAACATATAATTTTTATTTACTTACTAAATAAGACAACTTGAAGCCAATTTGGCCTTTGGGTTTAGTTTCCTGTAAAACATCTGAGTACTTATACTCTTCGCATCATTTATATTAATTTATTAATTGTAAGTTGAAATATAAAATAACACGCAAGCTATAATAAGGGAAAATGTGGTAAAGCTGCGCTCAAGTGTGACAGAGACCTCTATTCAAGGTCAAACGATCGGAGGGGGTGAGGGATCCACCTACGAGTACGTCACAGGGAGACTATCTCCTACTAAAACGAGAGTACCAATTCATATTTTTAATTAACACAATACACAGATTGGGTAAAGTTCCATCACTAGACACAAGTGTGAATCGATGACGTAAAACTTGTTTAATGAACGAGGGAGCGAAGCGAACGAAGTTTTCTACTTCAGCTTGGGCCATTCTCAACCGATTCTTGTAAAATTTTGTGAGCATGTTCAATAATTAGGCTCATAGATGTTTTTGTGATTTAGATTTTTTTAATTTAAAGAAAATTGGTATATTATTTTTTTATGAAAAGACAGTCTCGCGATTTCTTTCGAATTTAATTCGATGCATATATTTTTAACATGCATAGATATCATCCAAAACTATTATTTGCTCTCGTTAATTTGTCTGCGCTATATAACTTATCTTATTACTCGTAAGTGTAACATTACAAACACCAAGTTCGAAGGTTCCACGAGGAATAGTAGGTACATTGTGATACAAGTGAGGTATGTTGATAATTACATTACGCGAGCCGCAGGTGAGCGTGATAATTCCGCCTCTTATGTAATTATCAAAGCTCACGCGTTTCATACGACGTTTTTCAACACATTTTGCGAGGAAAAAATCCTTTCCTTTCCGATGAAAATTTTATTGGCCTGCCTATTTATTTTCTTTACTTTTTAATGGCAACTGCTTTTTACTCACATTTTGTATACATCGCCAAGAATTTCCAGTGCCGTCCATTCTTTTAATCACTTTTCTAGTCGCCACTGTTTGCCAATGTTTACAGATATCTGTGAAACGTGCTGTGAAATAACCTATACTGGCGCGCAACAGTTTTTTTTCGTGAAGTTTGCGCAGTGCGCGCGCATGTGTTCAGCCAGACTTAGATGAAATCTCTAAACAGCCAATACAAAATAAAATAAATATTTTCGTTTTAAAATGTTATCTTTATTAATTCATGTAAAATGTTATCGCAAGTGAATAGTTTTACTAAATTAAACGTTTCTATATCATATCCAAAAAGAAATAGTCAATTAATTAACAAAAAGGATTTAATTTGTTTAGTCAAGTAAGAATCCATTTGGCGAGAATTAAAAAAAAGCTGTATATTCTGTACAACCCGGTTAATTAAGGAATGCACCGTGTGCATGCATAAGGCACTGGTCCCACCGCCGGCTAGTAAGCTAGAAAAGTTGGGCGAGTAGCATTACATTGCGGATTTGTACAGGTCGATTGATCACACTGTGCCTGGTCAGCACGCAATGAACCGTTACTCGCCCAACTTTTCTAGCTTACTAGCCGGCGGTGGGACCAGTGCCTTAATCTTGCTGCAAGGTGCCAACGCGACTTAATCGGGATATAACCATAACACACAAGTGTCGTAATGTTATAAAACACGCGTGTTTAATATCCTGGATTATGCGCCTAAAAGCGACACAATAAGAGGTACGTTACGAGCAATTGTGTTGAAAAAATAATTAAAAAATCAATCGTCTATAGCGATTGGGCGGTCGAGCTGCGTTGAGCTTACGAAAGTTACGAAGTTTTGAATCTCTGAAGCGACTGCAATGTGGTGCTGGTGGACCCAGTTCTCATGCCAATTTTTATTAACGCTAAGTTAAAGGGAAAATCTATGTTTACAAATTAAAGTTAGAACCGAATGTACATTTTCTCGTGGGCCTACGATATTTTCATTCTAGTATAACTCTGCCGGGCATCTAATTTGGTTAGATGTACAGAATTAAAATCCTAGCCTTTTTTATATCTGTTATCTATCTATCTATCTATCAATGCGCATGTAACCCCTGCAGTTGCAAGGATTCATACTTTACGATGTTCCTTTCCCATCAAACGGCTTGTACGCTCGTTCGCAACCGCTTTTGTGTAAATACTTATCTTACTAATTGTGAACTTAAACATAATCCTGAGGGTTACGTTTTATTTGAGCGACCTTGGATAGGGTGCCTACTATAATTATTCGCTTTTTATTTAATTAATTTATACGCCACGCGGGAGCTACGGTAGCCTAGTGGTTCAGGCATGTGGCTGTCAAGCGGTGGTCGTGGGTTCGAATCTCGGCTCGTACCAATGAGTTTTTCGGAACTTACGTACGGGATATTTACCGTTAGCTTTTCGGTGAAGGAACATCGTGAGGAAACCGGTCTAATCCCAATAAGGTCTAGTTTTCCCTCTGGGTTGGAAGGTCAGATGAAACTAGTGCCTATGGCAAATTTTGGGATTAGGTTTCAAAGCGGACCCCGGGTTCCTTTAGGGGCACAACCGGGAACAACGCTAGGAGGATGATGATTTAATTAAATTATAAAGTAGGTACTTACTACTTTTTAAGGCATATTTAAATGTTAATTAAATAGTATACTATCTTCAATACACATATTCCATTTAAGCAATAGCTAAATCTAGTTCGATTTGCGGTCTAACTCCATCCGGTTCCGTTCAAACTTTCACAGAACATCTTTCTTTACCCGCCTTTTAATTCTGGAAAAATCTTAAGAAATAGCAGAAATTACCGTCAGCCATTGACAGTACATTTTGTTATTGTTTTGTTATTTCATTTGAAAAAAAACGGCCAAGTGCGTGTCGGGCCACGCGCAGTGTAGGGTTCCGTAGTCGCCTGTCTGTCTTAGTTCAGCCGAATTTGTACGAAAATTAGGCTTTCCAAGCACAATTTAAGTTGGTCGACTATTACTCGGTAAGTACTTATGATAATAATAATAATAATAAAGGCGTAGGGATGTGACGGCCCCATCGCCCACCAGATTTCTGGTGCAATCAGTCAACGTAAGGCAGCTTGTGGCGGGCTGTTGGGGCGTAGCGACCCTACGTACCTGAGTACTCCTGGGGGTGTCCTGTGGTCAGGTTGAGCCGACCGGGTGGATGGTTGGACAGGCCCCCTGTCTCTGGCTTGCCTTTACTGGCCGTTCAGAGTGGAGTCGCAAGAGCTGTTGCTCGAGGGTTGATGTGGACACCTAAGTGGCGAGTTGGCTATATGTTTAAAGTCCAGTGCCACCTCTCTTCCCCCCAGCTTTCTGACCGGTGTTGCCCTTAGGCCATTTTTTAATGTCGCTATTAATAGGGGCCCATCTAGCAGTTGGCGAGTCACCGTCTGCCAGAGATAAAAAGTGAGACAGTTTTATTAGGCAGGCGTCCGATGTTTCACCCAATAGCCCAGCCACTAGTCCATCATTTTCACCCAATAACCCGTTTCATTTAGATTCCATCAACCATCAATAGGCCCTAGACTCCTCAGCGGGTGCTGTCCCTGTGTGCGTCCCATGACACGGGCAGGGACAGCATCCGCTCGGTGTACTCCTTGCATTTTATTAAATTGTCAAAAGGGCCTCTACGTGTTGGCTCAGTTGGTACTTTGTAGGTACCTAGCTCCACGCACGCCTCCCAAAGGTCCGGGACGTCATTGTCCCGTGAGCGGGAAAGACATACATAATAATAATTCTTTATTGGACAGCCAAGACACCCATACAATGTACAGCAAAGTAAAAGCAAAATACAGTAAAACATATGATTAAACCCTACTTACTAAAAACACTGAAATAAAACACTCACTCATGTACCACACTATACTTAGCCGTTCTCAGACCTGTGCAGTTTGCGCCAGTAGTTATTAAATTCGTCACTGTGATCCTGGGCCACTAGTGACAAGATATCATTTTTGGTGGCTTAGAGTCTCCCCTGAAGGCCGCAGACTATTACGATTTCAAACGATGCAAAATCCACGTCTCATTATTGTTTCAGCGACTTAACTTCAATACATTCTTCGTTCATGTCTTCTATATGTGCAATAATGTCTTGCGGCGTGATAGACTTTTTAGCTCGGGACAGATATATCGCGGCCTTAGACTCTACCACCTGTATTCTGGTCGATCTTAGCGACGAGCCAAAGATTTTGTTTACGTTTATTTTTCTTTTTGTTGTCAACCAAAATAAAATTGACATTATCTTTAACTCCTTGCGGGTAATTTAATTAAATAATTAAGTCTTAATGCAAAAAGTGCACCCAATACAGTGGGCCACATTTAATAAATACCTTTAGGTATAGTTTTTCATACTTAGAACATGTAATAAGTAAACTTATGTAATAACCTGAATTTCTTTTATCAAATGCAACCAGCTTTTAAAGGCGAAAACTAGCCTGTATAAAGTAACTTAATTTTAGTTTTTGTGTGTAAGTGTATGTGTCAGTGTACTTACATTGTACTTGTTTTTATGATAAATAAAGACCTTTTACAAACAAACAAACAAACAGTATGTGAAGTAAGAGTGCTGTTCGCTTGCCGTTGCCGCGAGTGCGGACTGCGCCCAACAATATCTCTGTATGTAGGGACCAGTTCGGAGTTTACTTCACCACCTTGTGGTCCAAGCTCAGGCGGCGGCCGGCCCAACGTTTCACGGCTAGGTGTAGATGTCAGGTAATCTTTTTTCGTTCCTACTAATAATAATAATAAAATAATAAAATCGTTTATTTTCAGACCATAGATCCATAATTTGGTTAGTACAATGTGGGCACAATACAAAAAAAGAAGAAGTACTAATATTAGTGTTAATACATATTCAAATTTTAAAACTAAAATTAAAATTAAACATTATTTAAGGGCATGGAGCCCGATCCACCGTTTTAAAACTGGTGAGTCCCAGCGATCGACAACAGCGCGTAGGAGCGTGTTGCGGTTTTCAGAGAGGATATGTCTTCAAGGAGACGTGCCACGTCAATGTGCTCCAACGTAACCGCTGGTAAGCGATTTAGATCCTTAGCGACGAATATCGGCTGTTGGTCTGGATGGGTAGCATTAAAGAGTTTAATAACATCCTTCACATTTTTCTTCTTTTTATCTTCGCCTTTTCTTTGAATGTTTCTGTCCGGCCCCGGACATGTCTTGTACAACTCATTCTTGCCTGTCTCAATTTCATTGTCAGAAAAATGCGATACACAAATCTGTGTAATAGTCAACTCATCTAATTTGTCTATCTTGTTCTGAACGAACATGAGAAACTCGTCTATAATGATACAGCCCGCCATCGCTATAGCTTGTAAACTTGTACCACGCACTGAGTTACGCGCGCACACATTACTGCATTTACTATTGTAACTAAGTGACAATTATAGATACGAGCACGTCTCTTCAACGCGGGTACGACTACCTGACTGCCTACTTGTCGCACATTTAGCCCCTAGGGAAAATATGTAAACATATTTATGATATTAAAACATTTTAATATTACCAATTACAACTCTTCAACGTATTAAATCCACCAATAACAACTATTTACAAACCATTTGTATTTGTTATCAACTAATCAGAATACAGCTATATATTAAAATCAACCAATCAGGAAACAGAATAAATTTCAAATATTATTAGGCGTTTTAAATTCCCGAATTCACGATCATTAAAAAAAATAAGCACCGGCCGTCTATAGCCGCGTCCAAACGTTCAAGTGTGGTTGGCTGCATACATGACATAAGTTATGAGATAGAGCGGTAGAGATATCTCGTTTTATCATATACCGTATGCTGTCCGCCGCGCACGGCCGTTTGGACGCGGCTATTAGACGGTCAGAGGTTTTTATTCGTGGGGTCAATATTTTTCACATCTCATGCTCGAAAAGTGTGTCATATTAGGCTTAGCAAGCGGGGCTAAAGTAGTACATTTAGCCTCTAGGGAAAATATGTAGACATATTTATGATTTTTAAAACATTTAATTTGACCAATCAAAACAACACCGTATTAAATCCACCAATCACAACTCTTTCAAACGAATATTTGTATTTGCTATCAACTAACCAGAATACAGCTACATATTCTAATCGACCAATCAGAAAACAGAATTCATGTCAAACATTAGGTGTTTTTAATCCCTAAATCACAATCATTAAAAAAATAAAACGCCTCTGAACGTCAATAGCCGCGTCCAAACGTTCAAGCGTGATTAACTACATACTTGGAATAAGCTTTGAGATTGAGCGGGATAGATGCTCTCTGTCTCGCTTTATCTTATGCCCCGTATGCTGTCCGCCGCGTTCTGACGTTTGGATGCGGCTATAGACGGTGAGAGGCGTTTATTCGTGGTGCCAATATTTTGTATCTGTGTCAAAGCAGTTTTGAACCATCTTTTCGCCGTGAAATTTATTAGTGATTATGGATGGATAAATCTTCGTTTTAACTATTTTCTCGCTGTCGGAGTGAAAAGTAGAGTGTATAACTCTGGTCTAAAAGCCATATTACCCCTCGAACAATTTTCCCTCACTTCGCTCGGGAAAAATACCATCTCGTGGTAGTATGGCTCATTTTAGCCCCCTTGTTATACAATCTACTATTGTAGGTACCTATGTGTGTTAAAGCTGTTTATTGAAAAAAATGGCGCCAAATTGAACAATTTTTTCGCCGTGGTATTTATTATCGATTGTGAATGAATATTCTTTGTTTTAACTATTTTCTCGCTTTCGAAGTGAAAAGTAGAGTGTATAACTCTGGTCTAAAAGCCATATTACCCCTCGAACTATTTCCCCTCACTTCGTTCGGGAAAATAACCATCTCGTGGTATGTGATATGGCTTATTTTAGACCCTTGTCATACAATCTACATTCAATTGACATTTTTATATGATAAAAGAAGGGTTATTGAGATATTATCATGACGATAAAGTATTAATAATCGTTCAAATGCATACATTTATCGATAATTCCTGTTTCGGTAAATTACCGGTATATGATTTTAATTTACCGGTATTTTACCGCCCTCATATTGGGCCAATTTACCGGTTCAGCGGTTTAAGCGTGAAAAGGTAACACATAGACAGACAGATAGAGTTAATTTTTGCATTTATAATATTATAGTGTGATTTTATTTATTTACTACCGACTACCGTAATTTTCGTTGCCTAAAAAACTGATGAATTTGTCACGAAGTCAATGATACACAACGCCATCATGACTGTACGTAGTGAAACATTTACATGTAGCAATACTCTCCTAAAATCGCAATACAACTAGTTGGGTTTATTTATTTAATCGTATGGCGTGGTATGGCATACATTATTTGGCCTCTTAAAGATTGTCACTCTTTAGTACCACCCAGGGGTCACGTGCAGAGTTGTGGTAGGTAGCTCCTGCGGACGCGAGTAACAGTTGTCCCCCGTTTGTCAAGTGAGTGGGCAACACGACTATTAGACATTTTTAAGCCGCCCGAAGGCCTCTAACTCGGCTTAACGACTACTGTCATAGACAGCAGCCGAGATCAACTGCTTAGCGTGCCTTCCAAAGCACTTGTTGGGGTAGGTACTATGATTCAACAAAGCTTAAGGCAGGTCGTGGGTACTATATTAAATTGAGCTCAAATTGGAAATAATACACCCGTACGTCCTACTACCGCGTGTACACCCTTGAAATAATATTTGATTAGTACAAATTCAAAGTAATCTGGAACCACGCCGTTCTATTCACAGAACGCTTTAATATGTATGTACAGACTAACTGAAATGAGGTCCCTACTGTAGGTAAGTGCCGGCTTTAATAGATGTCGTTGCCCCAATCAAATCGTTCGCTATATTTAGTGTCGCAGACACTGGAACGCAACGTGTCAGTTACTAATCACGTGCTATCCTACCTACACGGTACATGTAATGCGAGGATACGTAGCATACGTACGCGACACCAAGCCAAATGGCCAGTGTCTATTTAAATTGAGATTATTTATTATCATTAATCGCAAAAATTGGCGGTGGTCACTTGAGACGAGAATAGCTCGCTAATTTGGAATTTATACAAACAATACCTACCCTTGTTCGGCGTTATGGTCTGCTGCGCAACTGTGTATAGCGTAAAGGAATGCGAACTGCTGGGTACCCTGTATTCAATCTATACCACCTCCTTGGTTTCGGGCATATGCGTCTCTGGTTAAGCCGTATGATAAGTATTATGTGTGTTAGTTGAGCAATCAACCAATCCGTAATAACGGATTAAGTGTATCGGGTTTGGTTTTTCTCTACAAAAGGGTTACGTATAATTTTAGGTTACGCGTTGAATGTTAACATTATAATTGGGTATTGAAAATAGCGATACTCGTACCTACAAACCTTCCAGTCCCGTGAAACCTTCGGGAGATATATAATACTCAAAATAAAATAGGGGCAACAATTATGGTAAATAGTTTATGTCCAATAATTAACATTATTAAATATTAATTATAAAAATTAGAAAAATGTAAGTGGCCCTTATTTTGTTTTGAGCAGTATACATATAATATTTTCCTTTAGAGAGCTTAAGGAATATATTACTTATAGCTAAAAGATGTATACATTAGGTATTTCAAATGTAGATTAGGCTTTGTATGTCTGCCATTCACGGCACATGAAGTTTTGATAACTGCCAGCAGTCCGTTGCGAAATACGTTGTTTTTGTGACGGGCGGACGGAATACTTTTTTAAGAGAAAAAAATATTCTATAGGGACACTAATTCTCTGCTCTACCATTACACGAGCAATGAATGCATGCACTTTTTTACAAGTATTCATGTAAATACTTTTTCACTTCTCATGGTCGATTAGGCTTAGATAGCGGGGCTAATGTAGCACAGCCCCTAGGGAAAATATGTACACATATTTATGATTTTAAAACATTTTCATTTGACCAATCAAATACTTCAACGTATTAAATTCACCAATCACAACTAGTACATAATTAAAAAACCATTTTTATTTGCTATCAACTAATCAGAATACAGCTATATATTAAAATCAACCAATCAGGAAACAGAATAAATTTCAAATATTATTAGGCGTCATTTATTCCCGAATTCACAATCATTAAAAAAAACACCATCGGCCGTCTATAGCCTTGTCCAAACGTTCAAGCGTGGTTGGCTGCATACATGGCATAAGCTATGAGATTGAGCCGGATAAACGCTGTCTATCTCGCTTTATCATATACCGTATGCTGTCCGCCGCGCTCGGCCGTTTGGACGCGGCTATTAGACGGTCAGAGACGTTTATACTGGTATGTATGCGTGCGCGAGTGCTAATATTATAAACTTTTTTTCGCATAATACCATGCCATAAACATTATGACTTAGATCAGAAAATTAACAGTGGAAAGTCTTTACATAATTATTGACATAAAAGCAGTAAAATGTAGTTTATACTTTGGTAGTATTGTTTACCGTAACTTGTGCAGTATAAAGTTATATCATCCATCACTATGCAGCTGCTAAAAGCACTTAAGTGAAAGCACTCCAGTACCTACTTAAATAAAAAGGTTTACCTAATGGTGGATGGGTAGGACTATTAATTTGCGGTATTGCCTTACTAACCGATGTTTAAAACAGATTCGTCGGTTATATGTCGGTCATGCTACAGAATTGTGTCTGCGTCTAATTGTCACGATTCCATTATGTCCCTTTAAAACCGACTCAATACGATCGTGCAAGTTTATTACAGTGAACCGTTAATTTTTAACCGACCTAAAAAAAGGAGGTTCTCAATTCGGTTGTATTTTTTATTATTATTATTATTTTCAATGTTTGTTACCTCAGAACTCATTTTTTTTTGTTGTAATTATACGCTTCCAGGTGGGTCCCATTTTTTTTTTAATTCAATTGGATGATGGAATCCATAAGGAAATCTTCAATTATATTAGGCACGCGTGTAGAGATTTTGGTATTTTCTATTTTTAACCGACTTCAAAAAAAAGGAGGAGGTTCTCAAATCGGTTGTTTTTTTTATCATTTCTTTTTTCAATGTTGTTACCTCAGAACTCCGTCATTGATGAGCCGATTCGTAATTTTTTTTTTGTTTGTAAGTATATGCTTCCAGGTGGGTCCATTTTTTTTCAAATATTCAATTGGATGATGGGATCCATGAGGAATTGAGGGGACTCTTCAATTATATTAGGCACGCGTGTAGTGATTTTGGTATTTTCTATGTTAACTTGTGTATTTACACCCGGAAATCATAAATTTGGTGGAGTGGAATTGACGATGAAGAGCGCAGATGACTTATGGAATTCCTCAATTATGTACTTAAAAGTACAAATGTACGTCACAGATTCTGATAAGATTCTGTTGAAATAGCAATTAATGAAGTGCCAAAGGTGATCCTTGTGGAATCGACGGAAGTCCTCAAATATTATCGGGTCACATACAGCGATTGGGTTTTTTTCTCTAATAATCAACGCATTTTCTCTCGGAAATCAGTTCATGTGGTAAATTGGGAAAGGTATGTGGAAATGTTCTCGTGTCTTGGCGGAGTACTAAATTGAAGTCGGTTTAAACTTTGTTTTTAAAGTAAATTATACACTAATATCATTGACGTAAATTTTGCACATACTCGATGTCTCAGTTGTAAAGGGTTAGAATGTTAGTAAAGGATCGTGGTAATCAGACACAACCGCAGAGATAAAATTTGAGATTGGCCGGGGTATGCTAAAGGGTAACACTCACTAGCAAGCACCTGGCGGACGCTCAGTTCATAGGCGCTTCCCTCCACTTAACAGATTTCCACGGAATCGGCTACGAGCGTAGCGCTGCGGAATTCTTGAGTAGAAATCAGTGTGTGAAGCCTCTGTTGTTCCAAAGTTAATGATACTCGTACCACCAGAAGAAAACTAAAATCATTAGTCCCAAAACTAGCTGTGTTTACATGGCTGACAGCCAGAGGCGGATTATCCATATAGGCAAACTAGGCACGGCACAACCCTAGGAGCGTAGCATTCCAAAGGGGCGCTTTTTTAACCGACTTCAAATAAGGAGGAGGTTCTCAATTCGGTTGTATTTTTAAGCGACTTCAAATAAAGGAGGAGTTTCTCAATTCCGTTGTATTTTTTTTTCAATATTTTTAAGTAATTTATAAGTATGTAAGACTCGGCAGATCCTCATTTCTAGTGCCAGGATAAAGTTATATACAAAGTTTCATTGATGTACCTATTTTGCCTCCAAAATATGCCATTTTTAACCGACTTCAAAAAAAAGGAGGAGGTTCTCAATTCGGTTGTATTTTTTTTTTTCAATGTTTGTTACCTCAGAACTCCGTCATTGATGAGCTGATTCATTTTTTTTTTTGTTTGTAAATATATGCTTCCAGGTGGGTCCCATTTTTTTGAAAATTCAATTGGTTGATGGGATCCATGAGGAATTGAGGGAACTCAATTATATTAGGCACGCGTGTAGTGATTTTGGTATATTCTATTATAACTCGTGTACTTACATCCGGAAATCATAAATTGGTGGAGTGGAATTGATGATGAAGACCACAGATGACTTATGGAATTCCTCAATTATGTACTTAAAAGTACAAAAGTATATCACAGATTCTGATAAGATTCCGTTGAAATAGCAACTAATGAAGTGCCAAGGGTGATCCTTGTGAAATTGACGGAAGTCCTCAAATATTATCGGGTCACATACAGCGATTGGGTTTTTTTCTATAATAATCAACGCATTTGCTCTCGGAAATCAGTTCATGAGGTAAATTGGAAAAGAAATGTTCTCGTAGCTTGGCGGAGTACTAAATTGAAGTCGGTTAAAACTTTGTTTTTAAAGTAAATTATCCTGTAGTAAAATGCCACAGAAAACAAGTTTCTGACAAAAATTTCATTTTTGGTACAAGCTTTTATTGCCGACTGTACTTTTCTGTATACCGTCATCAACTACTCATTGAGACTATTCTAACGAGCCAAAACTCGATGGGGTTATGTGGTTTTATTACGGAGTTCCTGTGGCCACCTTCCAGCTCCATCATCAGATCAGCTCCACGTCATCATAATATTGCATTGTCGCGCGATTTTCATATTCGTGCAAAATTTTAACTCAACCGGAAACCGGGAAGTGGATCAAATTTAACTTGCAAGATTTGATTAAGTACCTACAGACAACGGGACAGGTGAAAGTAAATAAAAAGCTTGTAAAAGGAACGGTTTTTTTTTCCAATAATCTGTCGAATAAAAGAGCTTAATCAGTAATCGGTCCAGTCGCCCTTGCGCTCTCCAATGAACACCATTAGGTACTTTTTATTTTTGTACCTATATATGAGTAGTACCTACCTGTTATGTTTGCTCCCATATATAATCGAACATGCTAAAGCTTTCGCATTCGAACTTGTTACAGCGATAAAATGCCACTTTCGTGCACTATATACCTAATGTAATGATAATAATATCGTCGCTGCGACGGGTAGGTATTTTTATTATCCCGGCCTAGAGGACAATAATAATATTTGATCCCAATTACTAGGCAAGTAACTGAAAAACATCTTACGAAATACTAAGACAGAAAACGAAATTTGTCAAACGCCTACGCGCTAAAATCGTGAAGACTTGGGTGACGCATGCGTGGAATATATTGATTGTTCGGTGGCTTATTTTGTTCCGACTAGAATGAACAAATTAAGAAGAAATCCTTTCTAATATAATAAATGTTGATAAACAACAATGAGAATGACCAATACCAACCTTGGAAACGAGTAGCATTTGATAGGCAGTTCGATTTATTCAGCGTTCGTATTGCTCGCGTAATTCCACGGACACTGCGAAGGTGACCTTGGTTTGTTAGCGATGAAGATCGCGTTTGCCGCGGACAGAATGACTCAATGAAGCGTTCATCATCTGACCAAACCAATAAATTTAAATACACTTCTCAGGCACAGATACTCACTGATTTGTAGTAGGAATGTATGCTGCTCGACGAGGAGCACATGGCGAGGTGCCGACGCCGACGTCTTCGAGTAGTTAGGCCCATCTCAGAGGTCAGTCAGTTCACTATCAATGCGTTGGTGTTCCAGAGACGTGTCCCGTAGGTCAGATCACGTGCCCGGTCGCAATCTCAGAATAACTGGCCGTCGCTTCTAATTATAATTCGCATCTCCTCTGTGCTTGCTCTAGTGTTTCCAAACCATGACGGAAAGTCCATATGGTGACACAACTGTATGGTAGTAGGTACCATAAATGTGAATGAATGCATCTAATTCTAACAAATGTACGTCTAGAGCTACTAAACTGCATACCACTACTAAACTACATTACTACACGTATCGACGCAGATAACTACTATTAACTATTAACCAAATTTTGGTAATTTAAGTAAATGTCGATAAGCCGGATACGGTGTGTGTACTTATTCGAGAAACTATTTTTAAATTGGCAAATAATTTTCTATTTTACACAATATTGAAGGATACACAATTGCGAGGATAATACTTATCTTCATCGAGTACATCATTTTCAATCAAAATACGACGGGACGTCTCTTATAGTTCTAGCTAGCATACTAAAAACGTATTGAAATTGAATTGGGAACGTATTGATTCAAATGCATTCGCTCGCGTTTATTCAAATCTGTAAGAGCTTCTGGTAACATATAAAATATATACAACGCACTCATCCGTTCCTCTGGGGACCGTTAAATGTTTAAATCAGTACACATGAATTTTAGTCGTCAAAAACATTCAACGAAGTAACCGATAAATGAACGCGATAAAAGTTCTGCAATTCTCGCGATTTGAGAAATTCTGTACACGCTAGTGTATAGCGTACAATAATAAAATAATAACTCGTGGTCACAAAATATTTTGTTACTTATTTTTAAGAAAAAATATATCTGTTCACTTTTTGGCACTCACCTTCTCAGCCTAAACTATTATCTATACAAGCAACATTTGTATATGTACTCTATTATTAGTTCATAAAATAGGTTCAGGTCCAGGTTCTCGAAACCGGCATTATTAATTACCTACGATCAGTTTTACAATAACTAGGTTAAGAACCGTAGGTTTACGAGGGCAAATAATCGATCCAGCCAGGTGTGGCCTGGCTAGATTTCCGAGAAAAGTTTAGGTAGGTACTCCGGGTTTTCAGCTTTTCACTCACGCAGTCAGGACGCCGAGCAAAGCTCGATCACCAAGGTGCTTGTATTGTTAAAATGTTACTTATATACAATTAAATCCGAACAAAAACGTAATGCTGCACTTGTGTCATTATCATAAATACCTACCTACCGAGCTAATGTTTGTTTGTATATAATCATGTTTTATAAAAAAATCTCCTTATTGATTTCGTTGAAATATAGTGGAAGAACAACAAATTAGTAATCGCATGCAAAGTAGGTATGTACGTACTTACATTTTTGGACATATTCGTTTTGTCTGCCTCAGTAAATCGCGACCGGGCGGTCGCGATTTACGATCCGAGAGTCAAAGTTTGACACACACAGTCTGCCATCCTTCTCTTTCTTTCCAAATAAGAATGACAGTCATTAAAAGAAAAGCGATATCGTAGGGATGTTCCTCACAATCGTGGCCGTTTTTTATCCTTTATATTTTACTAGCTTCCACCCGCAACTTCGTCTGCATGGACCCGGGATAAAAACTATCCTATATTTGAATCCAGGCTTAAAACTATCTTTGTGCAAAATTTCATTCAAATCGGTTGAGCCGTTTAAGCTTGATTGAGTAACAAACATCCAAACATACAAACATCCAAACTTTCGCATTTATAATATTAGTAGGATTAGTAGGATGATAGCGACGCGTACGGTTTATTTGTCGCTATTGTCACTCGTTTTACAATACGGAAGATGCTGCTATAATATTTACCATTATTTTGTGACCAAAATGTTAAACAAATTATAAAATAATAGCTACTGAAACGTTTCTACTTTATTTTTATTTATTATTTATTTATACTTAAGGAGTACTAACAGCTGCAAAAACATGATATAAGTAAGTAGTAGTTTAGCTTATACTAATTTCACACAATGATTACGATTAGAAATAATGTAAAACGGAATAAAACACCAATCAGCATTTTGTGACGTCACTCCTGTTATGACAACTAATTATAGGTTATAATTGTAAAGGCAAACTTTATTTCATTCAAAAATGGAAGTACCTAGTCTTTACGAAATTATTGGTCTTAAATTATTTTGTTGGTAAGTGCGGAGTATTTAAGCGTAGAAATGAAAGGAACTTAATTATTACGGTATGTTGTACAAATCACAGTGATACTTTGTATTTAATTTTGTGTCAAGTGCTCCCACGGATAAACAAATATGGCGAGTGACATGTATGAGTGACGTCAAAGGAACTGTAGATTCGTTTAGGCGCCAGAGTTTAAATTGTGTGTTTGTTGTACCAGGAATTTTTGAATAGTACTTATTTCAATTGTTTCGTGGTCTATTCTACATGCATTTCTTTCAAATTAAAGCAAAAATTAAAATATTGCATCTGCCCTATTGAAGTTAAATAAGGAGTTATACTATAGGTATTACTTAATAAAACTGTCTAAAGTACCAATTGCAGCTGCATGCCCGGCTGACCTGTCAATAGCCGTAAGTGTGGTCTGAATAGATAGGCACGTCCGTGTTGAGGTTGAAACTGCTTCGTTAGATGTGTTTACTAAGTCATGAAGAATTTGCGTTCGTAAGTTATAATTCAGTAATATAGGTATTGGCATACTTTCAATAGCACGTTACATTCAGGAGACCTTTGTTATTTTAGCTTTAGTAATTCCTTTGTGGTTGAAGGCATATTGCAATGTTCTAAACGCATAGTGCCTATGTCATTTGCCTACACGCGCAGTTACTATTAAGTAGGTAGATAATACAGGGTGGGGTCCGGAGGAAGAAATACATTACTTATTGAAAATTATAAAACAAAACTAAGTTATACAACTGAATTATTTATAATGATTAAAAGGAGAGACATGCGGACTACGTTTTTAAATAATAACTTTTTCTTAATGATGGTCGAGTTGTTTCCGTACAATGTGTGTGAAAGGAGTTGGTATATATAATGTAATGTGCACACAAGATAAAAAAAACGAACCCTAATATGTGTATTGTAGTGCAGCCCGCGTCATATAGTTAGTAGCAGCCAGAGTAGCCAAATATTTCGAAACACACCCTTATTCTTACAGTAATAAAGACGTGTACCGAAATATTTAGCTACCTTCACTGCTACTAACTATATGACGCTGACTGTACCAATAATGTTATGTTTATGTATTACCTAATGTGCATATACCTTTACAACTGGGAAATTATTATTAAATTATTTAATTTAATTGATGTTAACGGAATGACACCATAATCGATACATTAAAGAAAGAGGTCGTGTTTAATAAATTAAAAAACCAAGAGTTAATAGTGAAAATTATAAAATATAGTTATTGTGAAGATTATATGAATAAGCAAAAATGTAAGAAATCTCAAGTTATCGACGCCCGAGCTCCAGAAATAGATTGGCACATTATTTGAAGCATATTTATTGCAATCCATAAAATAGACTTAAATTCAAATATCTTATTATAGTACCTACTTATGTTATCAGCAAAAGAGTTGTCTCTTTTAACAATTCGCTGAAGGAATTTTGATTATTTACAAAATCACTGACACCACTTTATTTCACCATCTTTACACAAAAGGACTGATCTCAAAAACATAATACTGGATGAAAGTAGGATAGACACTGTCTATAGTTCGTGTAGCCACATAAAAAAAAATAGTTGCTAGTCCTTATTTTCCACGGGTAAAGAAAAAAATGACGATTATTTGTGCCATAATCACGTTACGTAAGCAGTATTGCAAGCAGACTGCGATACGAAAGTACTTGATATCCTAACGGAACCAGTGCTGCCCTAGCGTCATGCCTCTGTGGGTCCTATTCAGCGATTGCAGCCCCCAACTGTAACCGTGTACAGTCAGCGCCATATAGTTCGTAGCAGCCAGAGTAGCCAAAAATTTCGTAACACACCCTTATTCTTACTGTAATAAAGACGTGTACCGATATATTTGGCTACCTTGGCTGCTACTAACTATATGGCGCTGACTGTACCACCCCGGGGACCCCTTCTAGTCGCTTTGTACGACAGGCAGGGGATATCGTAGCCGTATTCTAATGCCCGGGCGACAGGGCACATTTGTAAATAAGTTTCTGTCAAAAATTTCATTTTTGGTACAAGCTTTTATTGCCGACTGTACTTTTCTGTATACCGTCATCAACTACTCATTGAGACGATTCTAACGAGCCCAAACACAACCGGGTTACGTCGGTTAAGTACTGAATTCCCATGGCCACCTTCTGTCTCCATCATTAGATCAGCTCGATGGTACCATAATATTGAATTGTCATCCAAACTATTAACACTTAGCTTGAAGGTAACGGGTAGCGAGGGGTATCTCAACCAAATCACATGATTTGGGTTCCTATTACAGCTACGCCTTGATGTACCCGTGGATATAGTCGTACGGGAATACCATCAACGCTCGGGTACAACCCCTTCGTAACGCAATAAATGAGACGCCTCCTACTACTGCGCAGTATCTACAAGTACCTTCAGGAATGATTCAGTTTCGTGCCATGCAGCCAAGCACACGTTACATTAATGCGCTATAAATTCATGATTTCATTGCACTTCTACTGATTTTAAAGTACTCGCTTCCGATCGCGACCTGTTGAATACGAATAATTGATTGGTTGCCAAATACCTTGTTGGCAAAAAGAACCCGATCATTGAATTTATTTATAAATACACAATTATTTAATTACACACAGTACTCAAAAGGCATCAAAAGTTGTTGCATGCAAAGAGTCGTTTTTGGGCTACTGATATTTACGATAATATTAGTTGCTCTCCTGTTTATTACGCAAATTGCATGCATTTTTATTAACAGTACGAGTTGTAAATTTTATGTCAGCAAAAGGATGCTTACACGGCAAAAAAATATATTTTGGTGATTAAGCTAGGTATACTTTCTTAAAAATTTATACAAATTATTGATGAATAAGCTGTAAGTAGTTATACCTTCTTAAAAATGTATACAAACGTTTCATTTTGAAAAATAATATTTTTTGTATGGTTGAAATAACTTAAGACGACCGACTTTTTTTCAAACTGTCATTGGAATTAGAATTTATGACCTATAGCTGGGATGGTAGAGACGGGAGACTTTTTCAACGGGTTACTATGATGCAACTCGGTCAACTCAAATATTTTTTAGTATAAACAATTTACTTGATAACTTCCGGACCTTTTTTGACTATTGTTTTTATTTTATTAATATTAGGTTAAAAAAAACTTCCGGCTTGGGTAATGAATGATATTTTAGGCAATGATCAAATATATGAAACTTGTATCTCAATTCACAATATACTATTCATTACGCTGATTACGCGACCACCTTCGGTTAGCGACCACCTGAAGCAGAAGGTTTTTTCTATTGAAGATAACATCAATTCTAATTCTACTGAGACAATTAGTTGTTCATGCATTTTTGTTGTTGTTTTAGAATAGAAATCTACTAAAACCGAGGAAATATCCTTTCAGTTCACCAACTCAGATAATTGGTCGCCAACCGGCACATAAAATTTTGTGTGGTCGTTAACCGGCGAAATGACCCTACTACAGAATTTACAGATTACATTTTAGAGGAGCCCGAGGTATTTAAAGTCCGACGATGTATAGCCACGTTCACTCTTAAATACGTTTATACCTACTATGGTCTAACTTTTTGCGAAACCACATTTTTAACCGACTTCAAAATAAAGGAGGAGGGGTTCTCAATTCGGTTGTATTTCTTTTTTTTAATCTGTTTTTTAAAGGTTGTTACCTCAGACAGAACTCCGTTTATAACCCGACTCTCGAGTTTTTTTTTTGTTTCTATGTATGTGCTTCCAGATTGGTCAGATTAAAAAAAAATCCAGTTGTATGATGGGATTCATTAGGAATCGAGGGAACTCCTCAATAATATTAGGCGTACATACATAGTAGCACTGACTGTCCGTCCGGCTTGCCCTCTCGGTCTCATCGACATCGGTTGCCAATGTTGCCATTGCCATATAAGTGTGAACGAATTAGTCAGCTTCCATCGCACTTATTACGTCATGTTTTTTTTGAACTGAAAACTTCTTTAGCGGCGCTGTGCACTTTTTGGGAAGGGGAAAAATTGTTAAACTCGCCAAAGATTTCGTAAGGTGAGATTCGAGAGAGCCGAGTGACCGTTAGAAGCGTAAGGTGAGACATATCGGTTGTTGGCAAACGATTATCGATAGTTGATAATGTCAGTTCATCATCATCAAATATCAAAAATGCACAACGTTAATATTCAAGTTTTCACTTCTGCCGGCACTCCCGGAGTGCAACCCGGGCTTTTTTTTGTTAAATTATATAAGACCGTGTGTCTTGCATTGAAATATAATTGACAGTAAAGGATAGAAAGACAGTTCGATACAATATTCAAATAAGTATTAGAACCTCTTCTTAACATTCCCTCCCTTCTTCAGTTGAGGCTCATCAGCTCAGTCAGATACAGGAGCCTTGGTTTGTATAGCGGCTTCGTTAACATGTCAGCCAAGTTTTGCGCCGAAGTAACTTTGTTAGCCACCAAATTATCATTTACAATGCATTCTCTCAAGAAAAAGTGTCTTCTTTTGACGTGCATATGCTTAGTCTGATGGTGGTTCTCAATCGGATTCTTGCTGAGTTTCAATGCAGACTCATTGTCTATTAGCAACCTCACTATTGGCACGTCCATAGCTATGTCATCAACAATTTTCTTTAGCCACAAAACTTCTCGAGCAGCTTCGCTCGCCGCTACAATCTCGGCTTCGGTTGACGAGAGTGCGACAGTTCTCTGGCGATTGCTCCGCCAAGAGATGGCGCCTCCTGAGTACAGGCAAACCATGCCAGATGTCGATCTTCCTGTAGTGGGGTCACCTCCGTGATCTGCATCTGTGTACATAACAATATCGTTATGCTTACCTTTATACGTGTACGTAATGCCGTAGTCCAGAGTGCCTTGAATTAACGAAATATTCTTTTCACTCTTACTACATCTTCATTATTCGGGCTTTGTAGAGTTCTAGACACCACTCCCACAGCGAAAGCTATGTCTGGTCTTGTGCCAACCATTAAATAGGAGAGAGCACCTACTGCCTCGCGATATGGAAATCGTTCATTACAGTCTGCCGTTTTTTCGGTTTGTGGATACTTCACAATCGGCGTTGGTGCTGGTTTACAGTTTACCATGCCAAAACGTTGCAGTACTTTCCTTGCGTACGCCTTTTGGTCTATTGTGATAGATCCATCATCAGAAGTATTTATCTCTATTCCGAGAAAATAGGATGCGAGCTTGGTCGTGACTTTAAATCTTTTCCTTAGCTCGGTGTAAACATTTTCCACTTCATTTTCATCACTCGCAGCCAGCAAACCGTCATCCACATATAAGGCAATTATAGCTTTCTTATCCCCCCTTTTCCTGATGAACAAGCATGGGTCAGCTGGACTTTGTCAAAACCAATTTGGATGATATAATCCGTTATACAGGTGTTCCAGCATCTCGGTGCTTGTTTCAGTCCGTAAAGACTTTTCTTAAGTTTACACACCTTCGATGCACTCTGATACCCTTCAGGAGGTTTCATAAAAATCTCTTCATTGAGCATTCCATACAAAAATGCCGTAGACACGTCAAATTGTCCAAGAGTCATTTTCTCATTTGCTGCGGTACTCAAGAGAGCTCTAATGGTGCTTGTCTTAGCTACCGAGCTGAAGGTGTCATAATAATCAAGGCCTTTTTTCTGCGAAAAACCTTTTATAACGAGTCTAGCCTTGTATCTTTCGATACTGCCATCTGGGTAAGTTTTTATTTTGAAAATCCACTTGCAAGGAATGGCTTTACGTTTAGGTGGTAAATCAACCATTTCCCACGTGTCATTATCCTTCAGCGAATTTAACTCTTCATTCATTGCTTTTATCCATTTATCTTTGTCAGTACTGTTCATAGCTTCTTTGTATGTTTTAGGCTCCGGATTAACTTCATCAACTCTACTCACGGTCATAACAAAACCATCGTATCTAGAGGGAGGTTTGATGTCTGATCTGCTTCTGAGTGTCTTGAGTCTTTCAGTTTCTATCTCTTGCGCAGATAAATACTCATCACTTTCAGGTTCTATCTCCATCTCTCTTTCCGATTCAATAGATCTGTCGAAATCATTTTCAACACTCAAACTGTGATCAGCATCTTCATCATCAGTGACAGAGGGGTGTTCTGCGGCTGTTGTCGATGCGACTGGATCCAGGTAAGGAGGTTGTATAATAATTTCATTACGTGGTGAAAAAGTTGTCTCCTGGAACGTTACATCTCGAGATCTTATGAGTGTACTGTTTTCTTTGCACCAAATTCTGTATCCATCATCATTGTCATATCCAATTAAGACTCCTTTCACGGCTTTCTTGTCCATTTTCTTTCTATTGCATTTTGGGATGTGAGCGTAGCAGGTACTTCCGATAATTCTCAAATGTTTGATATTGGGTTTCTTACTGAACCAGAGTTCATAAGGTGACTTTCTTTCTTGAGTCGGTCCAGTGCGGTTCAGGATGTAAGCGGCAGTATTGACAAGTTCAGCCCACAAGCCCTGAGGCATTTCTTCATGCGCATGCATCATTGCTCTTGCTGACTACAATCGTTCTATGATCACGCTCACAGCATCCGTTCTGTTCCGGCGTATAAAGCATTGTCAATCTTTGACGTACTTCGTTCTTGTGTAAAATGTTCCGAACTCTCTCATTGTCGAATTCACCGCCGTTGTCGCTAAGAATTACTTTTACGATATGTCCAGTAGCTTTAGTCTCTGCCAATTTGCTCAAGTTTTTCATGAACTTCTCCCTTTTCTTTTAGAAAATAGATTTGCCGATATTTTGTAGTCGTCTTTAAAAAGAACATAATATTTGAATTTGGAGAATGAATTCTTGAACGGGCCACATACGTCAGTGTGTAACAGCTCTCCAGGCTGTGACGCACGTTCCCTAGTGCCAAACTTGCGTCGATGGGTTTTGCCAAAAACACATCCTTCGCAGAGTTCACTGTCTACTTTCAGCATTATGCCAAGCTCTGCCTCGACAACGTTCTTAACATGAGACTTATTTTGATGTCCCAGCCTCTCATGATATAATTGCATCTGGTCAGTTATCTCTATGTAATTAATTTCATGAGAGCCCTTAATGTTTTTGACCTTCAACTTGTAAAGTTCTCAATTTTTAGCTCGCTCTCCAATCAGTAGATGTCGTCCGCCTTCATACTTCATTATACATTCTTGGGTTCGGGATTCAAATATAGTGTTTGTTAATTTGTCTTGAGCTGACAGTACCGAAAACAGGTTCTTCTTAATAGATGGTACATACCACACGTCGTTAAGAGTAATAATCTCTTTAGTACCACATAGGTCAGCTTCGATATCCAGCGCTCCCTTTCCAACGGCCTGAATAGCTGTACCATTTGCAGTTGTAATTGTGTGCGACGTAGAGAAGTACTCAAAGGTTTTAAATAAGTCTCCTCGATTTGAAACATGACTAGTAGACCCATTATCGACATACCAGCTGTCTTGATCGATGCCTTCCACATTATTTATAATTGCCATTAGGTTCATGTTGACGTTAGATGTACTTTGGTTATTTGGCGTGGGTTTGGGTGGTCTCCCATCAGCTAACCATTTCGGACAAGTCTTGACTCTGTGTCCTAGCTGTCCGCAATAGTTGCATTTCCTTTTCTTGTCTTTCTGCTTGCTTTTGTCTTTCGATCTCAGTACTAGAGCTTCTTCAATAATGGTCTCTCTGTGTCCACTTGTTAAAGCCCTTTCATGAGCACACAACTGCGTTGTCAAGTTTTCGATGTTTCGATCGCTCTTATTCATTAACAGCCAGCTCGATTTGAAATTAAAATATTGATCAGGAAGTGTGTCCAAGATTTTGCAAATTAAAAGCATTTCGGGGAGATTATTACCTTCCATTTCTTTATTCAATTCATACCAGATGTATTTGAGCGTTGAAATGTGAGTAGCCATATCGTGATCTTCAGTCTTCTGGAAGCGGATGAATCTCATGCAAAGTTCATAACTTCGATCCTCCTTGGCTCCATCGTAAAGACGATGTAACTCTGTCCACATTTCACTTGACGTATTGCACCGCAAGACCTTGTGCAGGGTTTCTTCGGTCATGTTTGTGGTAAGAATAAGCAAGGCATGACTGTCAAGGCTTTGGTAGTTATCCAATTTCGTATTATATTCCAACACGTCTGCTGGTGACGCCTTTGCCGCTGGTGGCTCTGGCTTCGTTACTTTGCCCTGGATTATGTCTAGCGTACCTGGGGTGCTCCGCAAGAGCAGGGAAATCTTGTATTTCCATGTCTGCCAGTTTGTACTCCCTTCTATGCGCCCAATCTCAAATCTCACATTAGAATTCATATTTCTATAGGTTCTTGATATCTATTAAATCAGCACTTATTAAATAGGTCACAAAATCCAGTTTCAGCACGTTAAAATATCGTTTTTACGCTCTGCTACCATATTAAATTATATAAGACCGTGTGTTTTGCATTGAAATATAATTGACAGTAAAGGATAGAAAGACAGTTCGATACAATATTCAAATAAGTATTAGAACCTCTTCTTAACATTTTTAACTGAACATTTTATTCCATTTACGTCAGGTCTGAGCTAACAGGACTTGACAGTGCGTCCATTTTGTTTAGCATAATTTTATTCGGCATATTAACGATTGTCCGATACTAACTAAGCATACTTAAAACGAGATGCGATATGGTGCGGGGTGGAATATAGTAGATTAGGTTAGGGCAGCTAGAAAAAGGTGAGCTCGTTCGCAGTAGAAAAACAACAAATAACCGTAACAATGGTATTATTAGTAGGTTAGGTTAGGGTTAGCTTGTATCCCTTAGAGCGGAAATAGGCACCCCGAGGCACCCCGCGAAGCGGGTTGACGTCGAAATGCTGGTGGTTAGGTTAGGTTAAAATAATTAGCTTTTGTTTAAAAAAAAAGTATGCCATTTTATATTTCTGCGAGAATAGTGTTCGACAAAAAAATATATGCTCATATATTTTATGCGTGGACATGATTCGGAGCATCAAAATTATGAACAAATAATATTCGGAATATTGAAATTCGGCGTAATCGAACTATGCGAATCTCGATTCTGCCAAAACAGTTTATGCGCAAAGTCAATTATGGCTACATAGATAATGCCAAATAGAATGATTACTAAAAAAAAATACGCCAAAACAGGAACCAATTTTTTTTGTTATTTGCCAGTTTCGACGGAGCTGTGCGAGGTTCATATTTTTAAGCGGCAGCTGATGATTCCAATGGTATTTAATACACCTAACCTATATGCATGTAACCTCAACTTAGACAAGTAAGTACCTACCTAATCCCATACACACTTCAATGAAAACGGGCCTATATGTATAGGTACAATCAATTGGGACTAGGTCGATTTGTGTAAGATTGTCCCTTAATATTTTTATTTTATTTATTTAATTCAACCCTTTATCGTAAAGGAAGGCTTATCAATGAAAACCGTTTATCTATAAAGCGACACATAATGCATTTTAATTGCTTACATGTCGCTTGCAAGCGTGCGGTCTGTATCGGTAGATCAAGATCCATACCCGCAGGAATTCCACAATGGAACTAATTTTATAGCACCATTCAAAAGCTTTTGAGCCCCGGACCGTTATCAGTTTTATCTCAACAAACGAACAAAGGGTTTTTTTATTAATCGTTTCAGATTTAAACATTTCGCCTGACTGAAAAGACATGAAAAGAATTGATGCCATGTTGGGACTTACAGTATATATATAGGCACTGTAAGTCCCGGTAGGTAGGCAGTAAATGTACTTTTATATTATAACGGGGATCTTACTACCTGAAAAGTCAAGATTAATTAAAAACGCCGTAGAAAACTAGCGTTTTAAGACCCTTCTTAAATGTAGTAAAGCATATCCCATAACACTTACGTGAGGCCGATTTTTGTACACCCCATAAAATCTACAGTTATGGTCCGGTTTACTAAATTATATGTCATTAGACTCGTTTTATGCTGGAACACTTGGTTTTTTTTGTCGAAATAGACTACTACAATTTATTTATATTATTAATATATTTTAAAGAACTACTGACCACGTGGTATAGGCCTGACGTAACGACAGCAAAGTACCTAAAAATAATTAAACAAGAATTGAACTCAAACCTGTAGTAAGTTCTTCAGCATGAGAAAATATATATTTTGAATAGCCCACATATTGGTATAACAGTAATAAAACTAACAAATACATAATATTTTATCGAGGCCACAAACTTGGATTATGCATTGGGCCAACATCATAAACAAGTCTGCAAAAAATCAAAACTACCGGATTGGACGCAAAGTACCCCTAAGTACAGATGAGTCCAGTAGTAATTAAGTAGTTACTTACTTCACGTGTTCCTAAATAACAATAAATTAATGAAGAAGCGCCAAGTAGTGGTGTAGGCGGTTAGGACTTCGAAACCTAATGAATGTTTATTCAAGTGTGAGAACTGAGAACATACAAATCTACCTGTATAGCTAGCACGATATTTTTTATCGTCATGTTATACGGCGAAAATGTTCTGAAACGTCGCGTAAAACATAACGATAAACTCTATCGTGCTAGGGCCTCTGGGCTTGTGTCCACGCATTGGGCTTTACTTGGAATGTTTACTTGAATTGTATCGTTGACAATAGCGGTGGCCGGCTTAGGCAAGGAAGGTTGAGATCAGATTTGTGTCGGATCTCGCTGCGTTGATCGGTGGGCGGGCGGCGCCCACGTGCTCGCTCGCGCCGGGAATAGACAGTCCACCGCGCAACCGCTTCCCGCTCACATCATCCACAATCCACGCCGAAATTTACGCATTTTATATTCAAATTCTACTTTTAACCTGCCCACAAATCGTCCGTTAATATAACTAATTTAATTTAGTGCTAGTGATCAAAATCCATCCCCTGGAATCTAAATCTAAATCGTATTAAGTGTGAAAAGTATAGAAATAATAGTAGTGATTTTATTACACTGTCTGACGTCGAAGTGGGCATAAAGTAACAGTGTTGGGTGCCGGTGTCGTGAGGTATTTTGAATCAGGAATTGTGCATATCGGTGTGAGGGTGGGAGGGGCGCGGCGTGGCTGCGCGGGCGATGCGTGAGAAACTCGCGGCGCTGCTGCGAAGCGCGGTGCGTGCGCCGCCGGCCACAGCCGACAAGCTGCGCGCAGGCGCCATTGATCCCGTCATCGTCTTCCCAGATGAAGGTCAATTTACCTAATGTTATACGTGTTGCAAACAATATATGAGTTCTAACGATTTTCTAGCTATTTGCACCGGGTAATTTATACATTTCAATTTTTTCTAATAAATTTTATACATAATTTGTGCGTCAATTCACGCTTACTTTTCATTTTCCACTTTTGTTACCATATTTTAGTAAATTCTAAATATAATATTGTCAGGTTCTTTAGAATTAAATTATAAGTGTTAATTATAAGTGTTTTTATATAACCTTAATTTATAAAATTCATATGTAAAATGATTAAAAATTTTGCTAACTAAAGAGGAAAATTAAAACTGACTTAATTGAAGTATAAACATGTGAAAACTTTTGAGAAAGTCTTAAGTAGTCGGTTGTTTATGTTGGAACAATAATGCTGTTCTAGCGCCTTGGCGAATGTTCTTTATAATGTATATGTTATGAGCTGGATTTCCACTCGTGTATCCCTTTATATTGTTTTTAATGAGTTTAACTTTATTTACCTGTAAGCACGTATTGTTTTGCAAGAGGGTATTTTTATAAGGAAACATTTAAATTGTCCTCAATGATTAAGAAGTTGAATGCCGTTGAAGTTCTATGAGACGATAACGTATTTGCGTATCTCATTCACGGGAAAACCTCTCAGAACTACATACCTACTTAATCAAAAGAACCAAATCGCCTCTATTTTCCTCATGTGGATACGCACATGTATTTAACAAGATTATGTTAACACTACTTATGGTCTTATAGATTGGATACTAGATTATAGACCAAATACTGAAGAATATCGGCATCGAGCATCTTAGCAAGTGTGCAGTGAATTGCTTTTAGTTTCGCATTATAGCATACTAGCTTCTGCCCGCGACTCCGTCCGTTTTTTTAATATTTTTAAAACTTATGGTTCAAAAGTTAGAGGGAGGGGACACATTTTTTTTTACTTCTGGAGCGATTATCTCCGAAAATATTAACATTATCAAAAAATGATTTTAGCAAACCCCTATTAATTTTTAAATATCTATCCAACAATATATCACACGTTAGGGTGGAAATGAAAAAAAAAACACCCCACGTTACGTATAGGGGAGGTACTTACCCTAATAAAAAAAACACTTTTTATTTTACCACTTTGTCGGCGTGATTGATGTACATATTAGTACCAAATTTCAGCTTTCTAGTGCTAACGGTTACTGAGATTATCCGCGGACGGACGGACAGACAAAGCGAAACAATAAGGGTTCCTAGTCGACTACGGAACCCTAAAAATTATCCTATGTCCTTTGCCGGGATTCAAACAACTCGTATCTCCATACCAAATTTTATCTCAATCGGTTCAGCGGTTTAAGCGTGAAGAGGTAATAGACAGACAGACAGACAGACACACTTTCGCATTTATAATATTAGTATGAATGTTTGCGAACGGTAATAGTAGGACCCATTTTGAAGATTAGGTGGTAGACAGAAAATAAGGTTACCTATATAATGTAGGTACCTATACCATTTTAATGGTATACAGGTAAAAATAAGGTTAGGTACCTATATAATGTAGGTATACCATTTCAATGGTATACTTACAGGTAAAAATAACAATGTAAAACACAGTCACTCGTGGGCGTCAGATTTTGATAGGTAGGTATGTTAACCTGATGGTTTAGATGGCGGGGGTGGCCTGGCAGAAGGGTACAACCCAACTAGCAAAAACCAGGCCTACAACAGTCTCAAGACTACAATTTTTTCGCTCTTACTTTGATTCTATATCATCTTACAAGCCTGGATTTGGGCACCAATTATAAGCGTATTTATTTTAATATCGTTCTAATATCAGTCTTATTAGATGCTGTTCGCTTTTACAGTAATCTTGCCAAAACGAATTTAAGTGCATTAGGCTAATATCGCATTTAAGTAAGTATCTTGTAAGCCTGCATTGGCTTATATTGGTCTAAAGTTAGAATATTGTGAGCCTAAACAAGCTTATTATGATTTTTTGTAGGATCTTGTAAGCCTGCATGGGCTTATATTGGTCTAACGTTAGAATATTGTGAGCCTAAACAAGCTTATTATGATTTAGTTCTTAATCATTGTAGGATCACTCGATATTTGAGACAGTGAGAGTCGAGTCGGTCAGTGTGTTAAAGTGCAACTTGACAGTAAAAAATAAAATGTTTATAACAAGACTGTTTATTAAGTATAATTAATATTGTAATATAATAACGTGTTTGTTTTCATCTGGTGTGTGTTTGATTAACGGTAAGTAATTTGCATGGGTATATTTTGTTTACTGTAAAGTAGACCCTGTTTTACGCTTTAAAATTCATGCTCCTAATCAACTGTGGTATTTCGTATCCACTATTAATTATTTAATTCCTTTATTTGTATTGACAGTGTCGCCATTGATATAGCTGCATTTCACCAGCGCACTGTTAGACTATTATAAGATCGTTTAAACTCACATTAGCATTCTGGATACTAATGGCATGGCCATGTTGAATTCATTAGGGTTCCTTGATTTACCTACATAAAATCTTAAATCGATTTTATTTATCTTAATCTGACCACTTGAACTTATAAATACAAATAAACTAAGTAAATATCTTTTTTATATAAGTGACAACGTTGGTCTGGTGAAATGGTTGTATGTATAGATGGGTACGGTACGGTCTACCGTTACTTGATCAAGTAAGACATCCGTATGTTAAAGCATTTAAACTGGCCTTGGAAAAAAACACACTTCTTGTTGAGTAAAACATGTCACGGACATTACAAAAACGCCATGTGTCAAACCTAAACATTGCATTATTATAAAAAAATAAACATAAGTAAACCATTAAACTCCGGTTTTTTTAGGTGTGACAATTATTGTTTTGAATACACAATTTATGACCACTACATCGACGACGAATGTGAATTTTTCATCTGGAGTTTTAAGTAGTGTTCGTGCGTTTTTTGTTAGAACATTATTTAGTCTCCTGTTTAAAATAAATAGCAATAGATTTACTACTGAATAAGGTAAATTAAACATTAACGCCCTTTTTTGTAAATCGCTTTTTAAGGTGAAATCTTTTTAATAATCGGTTTCGTCCTCGGTCGATGATTAATTTTCACTAAAATGATTTTCAACACAGACTTAATCGCTGTCCTCAATATCAACCTCTTGTATGCAAGTAGAACCTGCAGAACCCTCCCTAATATTTTTCGCAACACTACCTTGTCCTGGCAGCATTAGTACATAAAATAAAATCTGGCTCTTATCTACAATTAATTGTGTTCCCAAAATCAATTTAAGATTAAACCACCTTTTATCGATCTTGTCTTTAGTGTTGTAAGTATGTTTATCCAATATCACTCTAATATCATACTAAATCACTGCTGGTATCTTATTACAGCTTTAAATAAGATCAGATAAGTACCTACTTACAGTGCTCTTATGCTATGCTGATATTAGTCTGAAATTCTTACAATAGCATTAAGCAAGTCTATTACAAAATGAAATTAGCTGAGAATGGGGCTATAAGAACAGGTTTTCTAAAATGCAATGAGTCTTCGTAAATGTTATTGTAAGAGCAAGAGGCTTAAAATAATATTATAAAATGCTCTTCTAAACATATATGAGATGACGTAACAAGACTGAGCGTTCTTGAGTCCGTACTAGCTTGTCTGAGACTAATATAAGAGCGATGACATCTTCCAAATAATTATAACGACAGTTTTCTCAAATGCAATGAGTCTTCGTAAAAGTTATTGTAGAACACGTTTATTGTCAATCACACAAAATAAGGATATTCACTAGGCAGCAATTCCATGAGTCTTAATTCCAGAAGCGGACATCACTGACCATTTTGTAAGCATAAAAAGCAAATAAACGATATGATTATGGTTATGATCTCTAATAGGATGTCGATACATGAATGAAAGTGATAGGGATACGGCTGTGGCACGCTGTACACGTCACATTTCGATCTCAAATTGGGCCCCTGAGGAGGGCCATTAACGATGGTTAAAAGATATGTATTGCTAGTACTGTGACCGTATATCTAACAGTTTATCACTTTAAACGGTCAAATGCCATTGGTGGTTGCTAACTAATTGGGAGTCAATTGACAGTGTGTTCTTCAATAAAGTAAATATGTCATTGAGACGAAAATTAGACGATATCATGTCATATGTAGAAATGGTTTTTGTAAGTAGATTACCCACCCTATAACTTTTACTACTAACTACTAGAATTGAGGTGCAACTATGTTTGCGCAATAGTTTAGTCCAAGGTTAGTCCGTACATACCTATCCTACTAATATTATAAATGTGAAAGTTTAGATGTTTGGATTTTTGGATGTTTGTTACTCAATCACGCTTAAACGGCTGAACCGATTTGAATGAAATTTTGCACGAAGATAGTTTATAGCCTGGATTAAAATATAGGATAGTTTTTATCCCGGGTCCACGCGGACGAAGTCGCGGGCGGAAGCTAGTAGTAAAATAAACTTAGGCCGAATCTTATATTAATTTAATTAGTATTCGCATAAAGGCCCTTCAAGAATAAGATTAGGTTTAGCATTTTGTGTTTTTAAACAAACAAATCGATTATCTATTTAAATATAACTCCTGGGTAGGTTTTAATATACCGAACTCCTAGGTAAACTGTAAATTACCTAACTTTATATCCCATATAACACAACTAAACTAGCAATATTTGTATAGGTATATACCTATATATACACTGACCGGCAGAAAATTTGGCCCAAAAACTTTTCGTGATTTGAAACTAAAAACTGAATAGATTAAATAATGTTTTAAATAATTAAATGCATTTTTCAAATTTGGGCCAAATTTATTGCCGGTGAGTATATTTATTTGTAATTACATTCACAAAAACGGCTCTAACGATTTTGAATGAAATTTTGAATATACTTTCGGGTTTATGGGCCGGAGAATCAATCTAGCTAAGGTCTCATCTTATGTCTGGAACAATAAGTTTTATCATTGTTTTCTCTATTTTCATACGGAGCTCTCTCTTTCATCCGGAGAGCTCGGTCGTCCAGGGACGTTAACTTAGTTGACGTAAATTGTGTTTGCTGTCTGTGTAATGTACCTACCTAGGTGTTTATTACCAGGTAAACTGTAATGATCATGCATTTAACACTTCTACGTCAAAATTGATACAACAGTGGTATAAAGTATCAAATAATATGTTGCTATAAGTTTTTTTTATTTTTTAAACAACTTCAAAAAAAAGAGGAGGTTCTCAATTCGGTGGTTTTTTATAATTATTATTTTTCTCAAACATGCAATAAAATATTGATGTTGTGTTCTTCATAATGCTGGGCTTCGAAGTGTCATGTTTCGGGTGCAGCGAGACGAGCGATCCGTTAATGGCACTTCATACAAAATTGGAGGCCTAGGCCGGCAGGATGGTCTTTTTTAATTTCCATTCCACAATTTGTGGCACAGCATCACGGCGTTCAGCCATGAAAATTAAAATTGGATTTCTTGGAGTTTTTTTTTAATTTATTTCTTTACATGTTTGAGAAAAGCACTATACATACCTCGGCGTGAAAAGGTTTACCACAGCCTCGTAACTACCCGTCTCGTCTATATGTACTCGGCCGGTAACCCCTTACTTCCCGGCCTCTGTAGTAATATAATATTTAATGTTTGTTACCCCAGAACTCCGTCATTTATGAAGCGATTCGTGAAAAAGGTTTTTTGTTTGTAAGTGGTCCCATTTTTTTCATCCATGAGGAATTGAGGGAACTCCTCAATTTTATTAAGCACGCGTGTAGTGATTTCGGTATTTTCTATTACCTAAGTATTTACAACAGGAAATCGTAAATTTGGTGAAGTGGAATTGATGATAGAGATTACAGAATATAAAACTATATACATTATTTATTTATCTATCTATCTATCTATCTATCTAAACGGTTTACCTTACTTTTACCGACAAACGTTTCGTCGAATGAATGTTACGCCGAAATTTCAATTCAAAGAAAACATTTTTTTCTGAAATAGTAAACTTTTTAGGATTTTTATAAAAGAAAACTAACCTAACCTAATGGGTTTTACACAATTAGGTACCTTTTAGCTTTATCTAAAAAAATAACGGTTTCTGAAATAATTTACTTTAAAAACAAAGTTTTAACCGACTCCAATTTAGTACTCCGCCAAGCCAGGAGAACATTTCCACATTATTCATTATTCTTTTCCAATTTACCACATGAACTGATTTCCAAGAGCAAATGCGTTGATTATTAGAGAAAAAAACCCAATCGCTGTATGTGACCCGATAATATTTGAAGACTTCCGTCGACTCCACAAGGATCACCTTTGGTACTTCAGTTGCTATTTCAACGGAATCTTATCAGAATCTGTGACGTACATTTGTACTTTTAAGTAGGTACATAATTGAGGAATTCCATAAGTCATCTGTGGTCTTCATCATCAATTACACTCCACCAAATTTATGATTTCCGGGTCCGGCGAGGAAAAATACAAATCGCTGATTGTGGGCCGCTAATATTTGAGGACTGCCGTCGATACCTCAAGGATCACCTTTAGCACTTCATTAGTTGCTATTTCAACGGTGCTTTCATCAGAATCTGACGTACTTTTTAACCGACTTCAAAAAAAAGGAGGAGGCTCTCAATTCGGTTGTATTTTTTTTTTATCTTTTTTCTTCAATGTTTGTTACCTCAGAACTCCGTCATTGATGAGCCGATTCGTAATTTTTTTTTAGTTTGTAAGTATATGCTTCCAGGTGGGTCCCATCCATTTTTTTGAAAATTCAATTGGATGATGGGATCCATGAGGAATTGAGGGAACTCCTCAATTATATTAGGCACGCGTGTAGTGATGTTGGTATTTTCTATTATAACTCGTGTATTTACATCCGGAAATCATAAATTGATGGAGTGGAATTGATGATGAAGAGCACAGATGACTTATGGAATTCCTCAATTATGTACTTAAAAGTACAAAAGTCTATCACAGATTCTGATAACATTCCGTTAAAATAGCAACTAATGAAGTGCCAAGGGTGATCCTTGTGGAATCGACGGAAGTCCTCAAATATTATCGGGTCACATACAGCGATTAGGTTTTTTTCTCTAATAATCAACGCATTTGCTCTCGGAAATCAGTTCATGTGGTAAATTGGAAAAGAAATGTGGAAATAGCCTCGTGGCTTGGCGGAGTACTAAATTGAAGTCGGTTAAAACTTTGTTTTTAAAGTGAATTATATTACATCATTGGTTTGTTCTGAGAACTTTCTATAGAAGAAATTTTGCAACGTTGGAAACTTGTCCACGGTGCGTGTCTGATTCAAGATAATTACGTTTCTACAAAAAATTACACCTTTTCATTGTTACACAACGAATGCTTCATGTGAAAATATGAAACAAAAACAAAATACTTTTCATAAACGTGGTTGATAATGACATAAAATCATTTTATATAATAGCGCTTGGCTCAAAAAAGAAATAAAAAGTGCACCAAATGGCCGGTCCACACAATGGGCTATGCGGTAGAACGAGACATAAATATGTCTTACTCCCTTTATACCTAGTTGCGTCTTGTATGATGGGTCAGGATGGCCTATTGTATGGAGCGGCCCAAAAATTTTCACTTTGACTGACAATGCTTGGCGCTTAGGTCATCCCAGCTAGACGTGATCATCCTGCGCGTGGAGCGGTGACGTGCACTTGCAATGCAACTGCGTTGTTATTGTGCAATATGTGGTGTCGTATTACAGCAGAATTAACAACTCAAAGAGAATTAACCGCCTACCCGAGTTGATACTTTGAGAGTGTAGGGGTAAGTGTTGTTCTCAAGAGTGACGATTATTTGTGAGGCAGACATGTTTAAGAATAAGGATTTATTTATTTAGCACACAAAACACGAAAAAAAAACGGTTACGCATATATATAACGAACTAAATGGCAGCCTCACTCAGCATGTTATTTCGATTGTTACTATCATAAAAGGATGATTATTGTGAGTGCAAAAGTCTAGAGTAAGCACCGGTACAAAATACTTTAAATTCGCTACTGCATCTAAACTATCTAGTTTAGAGTATTATAGTTTAGTTTAGTTCAATATAGCAATTATCTAATTGATATTTTGAAAGAATCAAAATACATAATACACCATTGTCCACTTTTTGAAATAAGTAATGATCCGTTTTGACAATAACGTACTTCTTACTTACCGATTTTTCAATTTTCCGTGCGATGCGATGGCTAAGAGCATAAGTATATAGCGCATCGTGCTAACATTATAAATTATAATATAGAAGACCAAGCGAGACTTCATTTTAAGGGTTAGGTACATTCGCTTTATACTCATGGGCGAGGGCAAAAAAAACAGGACGGGTCAATTAGCGATTATTTGTGCTACTTGAGCTCCTAAATTCCTGGCAACGGTGTCGTGTGCGCGTGGAAACAATAATTTTCCCGCGCGATGTTCCTAATAAATGGTGTGTGCGTGATGTTGTACACATAGGTGTCTCGCTTTGTCGGCGTATGTCCGAGTTGTAGAATAGCCGTGCGTCATTTCTTTATGAGGACCTGATGCTGAAGTATCAACACTATCAACGTAGCACTCAGTTTATTTCAATGCGTACGCAACCAATTAAATTTGCTTGTTAAATAATCATCCGACTATTTAGTACGTAAAAATATGAATGCGTACGCTCGTATCCGTATACTTATTCACAATTTTTTATTAAAATGCGGTAGAACCTGTGGCAACGACCTACAAACAGGATGTAGAGTTCGGCATAAACTTCGCGATCATTTTGGCAGCTGTAGGACAGACACTGATTGTGATAGGTACACTTGTATGACTTATTGGCACGGCTTAAATTCAAAAATATCATTTTATTGATACATTAGCACGTTGAACCAAATAGCCAATTTACCTCAATAGACTTACTAGCACGGCTGCACCTTAACGTTGTTTGTTCACGTTCACACCGATATTCAAAGATATCATTGTATTGATACATTAGCACGTTGCACCAAATAACCAATTCACATCAATGCCATTAAATTGTTGTTAGATGTGGTCTATTTTTTACATTGTGAACTGCAGTCGATTTTTTTAATAATATTCATGCCTAACTGGCAATAATAAGGGGTGTGTACTACCATCTAACTAACTAAAACATCTTACAAATAATAAACATCTCAAAGAGATGGTTCATCATCTTACAAAAACAATGGGCGTAGCATGGTTGCCATTTTATCACTTATCGTTGTGGTAAAGACGCCCATCACGCTCTGACAAGTATGCGAGTGCGAGAGCGACGGATGCCTTTTCCACAACGATAAGTGATAAAATGGCAACCGTGCTACGCCCGCTGGTTTATAACTACATCCCTATACACGTACCTATATACGTTTTGATCATATTCATGTTTTTTTAGAACTAGTACTTACTCCGATTTCATACCGGGGCGGCGAGATATGTAAAGGTGGTATAACTTAACAGTCTAATGCTAGCCTAAACTCGCAGTTAGCAGTTTCAATTTAGAATCGATGCCGGCTCTGTCACCGACAGGATCAAATGATTGATTCGTTATTGAAATCGCGGTCATCACGGTTATATTCTCTTTGGTCATCACAGCAGGACGCAGCACGTAAGCTAGTAAATATTGTACAGAAGCTATCATCGAACACTTTTAATTAAGTACCGGCACCTCCACTCTAGGCGCCTACTGTCTAATGGTTGGGAAAGTAGTTTTTTGCTGTGGATCATAATGAGTTACTCAAAGTGAAATTGCACAAAACTCGAAATAGGTCATCTTGAAAGCATTGCGACACGTGCTGAGGAGTTTTGTACAATTTTTAACCGACTTCAAAAAAAAGGAGGAGGTTCTCAATTCGGTTGTATTTTTTTTTTAATCATTTTCAATGTTTGTAAGTATATGCTTCCAGGTGCGTCCCATTTTTTTCCAAAATTCAATTGGATGATGGGATCCATGAGGAATTGAGGGAACTCTTCAATTATATTAGGCACTCGTGTAGTGATTTTGGTATTTTCTATTTTAACTTGTGTATTTACACCGGGAAATCATAAATTTGGTGGAGTGTAATTGATGATGAAGACCACAGATGACTTATGGAATTCCTCAATTATGTACCTACTTAAAAGTACAAATGTACGTCACAGATTCTGATAAGATTCCGTTGAAATAGCAACTGAAGTACCAAAGGTGATCCTTGTGGAGTCGACGGAAGTCTTCAAATATTATCGGGTCACATACAGCGATTGGGTTTTTTTCTCTAATAATCAACGCATTTGCTCTTGGAAATCAGTTCATGTGGTAAATTGGAAAATAATGATGAATAATGTGGAATGTTCTCGTGGCTTGGCAGAGTACTAAATTGAAGTCGGTTAAAACTTTTGTTTTTAAAGTAAATTATGTTTGTATATGTGTGCGTGAGCGTTCTTAAATTTATTTGGCTTGGTTGAAAACGGGCTTCACTAGGTTGTTTGTATTGCTCTGTCTATCTTTTTTCTTGGTAAGTACCTGACAACCTAGGTAAATTCAATTTTAACCTATCTATTTTAAACTATTACATCAATATTTATTTTGTTATTTCCTTGCACAATGCATAATAAAACGTAGGTAAAGATGATTGCCGACTCGTGTCGAATTATATTCGCTCGCTTCATTCGCTCATTTATAAAAATGTGTTGTCGAAAATCACCAACTTTCCGCAATGGTGGCATTAATAACTATTATATAATATACTACGTGTTTTTGTCAATTTCCGTTAATTGCAAGGGGTAGGATAGATTAAATAAAGTTAATTTCTCCAAGACGATAGTATCTTAACTCTTACTGTTATCAAGATATTCAATATTTTAATTTGATCAGATTTGCAGCTTTAACCACTGTTAATGCTACATCCAATTATTTTGGAAAAAAATTTTTTTTTTTGTTCAAGTAATAATTATGCTTATTTGTTTCTATTCTGAATCTGCTTATAAATTGCGCTAGCCTTCCTGTATCAGGCAGGGTTTACAGAGCGCTTCACCCAAGTGGACACAGATATCTTATCAAATAGGAACATGCATGACTAATGAAGTATCTTCTCTCTAGATATTGCAACGGCGGTCAGGCGAATCTGTAAAAATGTTTACAAGGTCTAAATACTTCTAGGTCTTGGATACTTTCAACTGATGTTCTGACGACTGAAAACTATCTAAACTTTAAATAGGTAGTACAATTCTAATAGGCACTACATTAGAGCAATGATGTATTTTATGGCTGCCTGTCTTCACTACTAAAATAAATATATAAATGTTGTGTTAGGTACACGGGTATTATAAATGATTTTAGTATCATCATCAGACGTTTCTACTTAATTTATTTTTTTGTTTCAATAATGTATTCAAGGCTTTTTTAATGTTTACTGCTACATTACTGAAAATTTGCCTAAATCCGTTCAGTAGTTCTACCCACGAAGTAACAAATATCTTTCTTTAAAAATACAAACTTCGAAACCTTTTTAAAAAATATCTTGCTTTCTAATCAATCAAACTTCGAACCATATTTTAACTGTCTTAGGGGATGAATTTTAAAATAAACGCTGATCTGTTTTGTAGCCTTTTAATAAACAATCTAAGAACGAAGTTACAAAAAAAAACTTGCTCTCTATATAAACTACGTAATGTTAATACTACTTTTCCTTTACTTTTCTTTTTTAAAGATATTTCCATAAAACTGTTGTTCTTAACAACTCAATGTTTATGTTTACGGGCAACCACTGGGGGTTGCAACACAGTGAAAACTAACGCAGTCTCCAGGGCTCTAATTGTATTGTAACAAATGTACTTTTGAACAATAAAGATTAATTATATTATTATTATTATACAAACGCACTACTCCATACAACTGAACCCCCTTTTCCCTTCAAGGGATGAATTTCAAAAAGCGCTGAAATTGCTTTTGTTGTCTTTTAACAACATACATACGTACATACATACATTCACGCCTTTATTCCCAAAAGGGGTAGGCAGAGCACATGAAACGTATATTCCAGCGCCACTTTTAGCATAAGTGTGGGTATAAAAGATCGACAAAATGTGATATTGCACCCCCGTTTAGTTTGGGCTAGTTAGAATCGTCTCAATGAGTACCATCATCAGGTATACAAAAAAAGTACAGTCGGCAATAAAAGCTTGTACCAAAAATTAAATTTTTGACAGAAGCTTGTTTAATGACTAGTGATACCTTTGAATACCAGTTCCAAACAGGTATTATTTCGATACTGAATTTTTTTGTTCCTAAGCGGGTCTAGTTCGCTCCTGGCCGAAGGCGAAATATCGGTAACTTTTACAACTTTCATGAAAGCGTTTACGGTACCGGAAAAAAATAACCGTAACCGTTGTTTTATGGTAGTAAAATATGCAGCAAAATATGCAGCAGGTAAATGGTCCGGAGAAAACCAACATATGTATTTAATTTATTTTAATTTTATTAACGTATATATAGGGAATGCAAACCGCCATCCTGGTATCCCGCAATACCTTCCGGTATTGCAGGACCGGTTTTTCCATTATAGGTTATTTCACAGCACGTTTCACAGATATTTGTAAACATTGCTAATGCGTGTTTGGTTATTATTATTAACAAAAATATTCACTCGTGGCGACTATAGAAAAGTGATAAAAAGAATGGACGCCACTGGAAATTCTCGGCGATGTATACAAAATGTGAGTAAAAAGCTGTTGCCATTAATAAGTAAAGAAAATAACTTGGAAGGCCTATAAAATTTTCATCTTAAGAAAAGGGTTTTTTTCCTCGCAAAATGTGTTGAAAAACGTCGTATGAAACGCGTGAACTTTGATAATTACATCCTCGGCTCTCTTATCACACTCACCTGCGGCTCGCGTGATAATTCCGCCTCTGATGTAGTTATCAACATACCTCACTTGTTTCACAATGTACTATTCTGTGGCAGTAGAAGTCAATCCTTCAGTAATGTTGATCGGAAGAAGCAAACAGAACTTCTAAGATCTCCTGAAAGAGCTCATGGAATAGGTAGGCCAATTCTTTCTTCATCTTTGCTTGAAACTGAGCGAACGGACTCATTTGGCTTCGCTATGAGTATGAGTACTTTCTTAATCAATTTCGTGAAGACTTCACTTTGATCCTCGCGGTTAACATGTTGTTATTTATGATTCACTTGAGTGCGCAAAATATATTTATACTAGCTTCCGCCCGCGACTTCGTCTGCGTGGGCTCGGGATAAAAACTATCCTATATTTTAATCCAGGCTATAAACTATATTCGTGCAAAATTTCATTCAAATCGGTTCAGCCGTTTAAGCGTGATTGAGTAACAAACATCCAAACATCCAAACATCCAACCATCTAAACATCCAAATATCTAAACTTTCACATTTATAATATTATCGTAGGATTAAAAGACAAACTAAAACACTTCTAGAGCAAAACATATTTGTGATAAAAACAATTTCTTGAATCTTGGTGTTAGCTTCTTCAATCTTTACTTTGCTAATCACACAAGAGCAAGATGGAATGAGCGATGAAAAAGAAGAAGGCGATATAAAAATGGCGAAACGAAGGCAAAACGATAACTACTTATTTTCGTTTCGTATCATTTTGACGTTTCTCACGAAAATTGTCCTGTCAAAATAAACGAAAATCGGACTTCCCGGTAAGCTTTTGGTACACTTTTTCACAATATCATATTCACTTTTTCGAAGTTCGATCTTCGATGACGGTCCGAAGGAACTTTGCGGTTAGAAATGCTCAAATACGATACGAAATCGAAAACGAAACTAAAGATTTCAACTTCCCGATTGCGCCCCAGAGGCGTTTATTCGTGGTGTGAATATTTTATATCTGTGTCAAAGCAGTTTATTCAAAAAATCATGCCGCTAAATTGAACAATCTTTTCGCTGTGGAATTTGTTTTTGATTGTGGTTGGATAATCTTTGTTTTCACTATTTTCTCGCAGTCTGAGTGAAAAGTAGAGTGTATAACTGGTCTAAAAGCCATATTACCACTCGTACAATTTTCCCTCACTTCGCTCGGAAAAATAACCATCTCGTGGTAATATGGCTTATTTTAGCCCCTTGTCATACAATCTACTATTGTTATCAAGCCCCAGGTAAAAGAAATAAAGTTTTCTCAAAAATCACTGTATCAACAATTTACACCTTCCCGTTTTTATGGATTCGATGTTTTGTTTTACAATATCGCAACAACTGACCTGGATCTTTTCTTAACACCGCAGTTAACAAAAAATCATATAGGTGCGACCCCGTTTTCAAGATATTTGCTCGGCGCCAAACGCTTGAAACATTTAAGGCAATTAAATGTCCCAATACTCCCCCAACTTTAATGCCTAATAGATGAGATGACACATATTGTTTGCGTCTAATATTTTCACATAATATTATTGTAGGCCACTGGCGGGTTACTTACCTACCTTAGATTTGTTTCAGGGAGCGTACACGAAAGCGGACTGGTATGGCGTGGGTGCTCCGCCGGCTGCAACGCCGACGCCGAAGACGGCACGACAGGAGCGCTCGCCGACGGTAACTCCAATCCAGGAGACAAGGTACCTACTAATCTGAGGGTCTACCGCGAAACGAAAACGAACTTCGTTTGTGTATCTCCGTCTCTGTCGCACTTGCTAATTCGAGTTCGTTTTCGTTTCGCGGTAGCCCCTCAGGTACTTTTCGTACAGTATCGCGATTCCGAAAGAGCCGGGTTCATACGCAATACACAAGCATAGATACATGCATATTAAGCGATGTTAGCAATTATGTCATTATTTACATCGATATTATATGATAAACCTTAACCTTTTTACCAACTATTTAAATAGTTGGTAAATAGGTAGGCAGCCGACTGACGATGAAATCGGTGCTGTAAATGAAATAAATGATTTTTATTCTGTAAGTAGGCCGTAGTGGCACTTTTACAAGTTAAAATTCTTCCAGCGTTTCTGAAAAACAGAACACTGTTAAGAAGAAACGCCGAAACAAACTCAAGTCAGTCATTTTTTGCCAAAAAAAGCTTATTACAATGATAGTTCTTAACCTAAGTACTTAAAATAAGTCAAGCTGAATATGAATACAAAGAAAAAAAAAACATATTGCGTTGTTCTACAAGAACACATGTCCGAATAAGCAATATGAATAACTAGCTTCCGCCCGCGACTTCGTCTGCGTGGACCCAGGATAAAAACTATCGTATATTTTAATCCAGGGTATAAACTATCGTCGTGCAAAATTTCATCCAAATCGGTTAAGCCGTTTAGGCGTGATTGAGTAACAAACATCCAAACATCCAAACTTTCGCATTTATAATATTAGTAGGAGTAGGATTAAGCTATTTTAGGCTCTAGTTTGGGCTATGCATTTCTGTCAGTGAGATATTCCTCAACCCTCAATTAAGTTAGAAAGGGTAGAGCCAAAATTTCATTAGGTAATCCATACTAATATTATAAATACGAAAGTGTGTCTGTCTGTCTGTCTGTCTGTCTGTTACCTCTTCAAGCGTAATCCGCTGAACCGATTTAGATGAATTTTGGCATAGAGATAGTTTGAGTCCCGAGAAATGACATAGAATAGTTTTTATCTCCGAAATCATCCCCTAAGGGGGTAAAATGGGGGGGGGGTGAAGGTTTGTATGGAGCTGCGATATAAACGAGTTCCACGCGGACGAAGTCGCGGGCAGAAGCTAGTTTATTATAAAAATGGATACATTGACCCGAAAAATACTTGTATACTTTACGAGCACGAAACTTTTTGGTTGTTATTTTTTTTAATTTCGTGTATAGGAATTATCAGAATTTTACAGAATTAATCTATGTTCTTAATGACAAACAATCTTTTCATAAATGTATTGGGACGCTACAGTTAAAGAGCGTTTCTCAAAAAAAATGCCACTATTATTAATTGTACTTATAGGAATTTTATGTTAACTATTTCCACTCAGAATCAGGAGCTCTTTCGACCCTGGTAGGACAAAAAACTGTCCCAAAGATATTTTTCCTATTGTGTTACCATTTACCATACACTTTGTATCGTGGTAACACAATAGGAAAGTTCAAAAATGTATGAACATTTTGGGACACTTTTTTTCTCCTATTGGGATGGAAAGACATCGTGATTTTGAGTAGAAATAACATAAAAGTTGCAGAAAATCTCCGAAAAAATGTAGTGGCATTTTTTTTGAGAAACGCTCTAAAATGCTAATTTCTTTAGAGAGTTCTCTCACGGATTCTTTTGCTCTCAGGTTAGATATGGAACGAATGGCTCTTTTTTGCAATACAAAGATTGTCAGCTGCTTTACCCCAAACCAGAATACCGTGCGACATAATACTATGAAAATAACTATGATTAACTAGACGAGCTGTTTCAACATTGGTCAGTTGTCTAATTTTCTAATAGCATATACGGCTGAACTTAGTTTACGCGCCAACACGGCTATATGGGCACTCCATTGTGGATTTTTGTCTAATGTTTTACCCAAGAATATTGTTTTATCGACTATTTCTAAACACTCATCATTTACAAATATACTTACTAGATTCCACCGGTCTAACATTAGGCAATGTATATCAATAGTCCCACTTTACTTATTATGTCTTCTGGGCACTCAGTCCGAGTACGGCATGGTCTCAAATGTATATATGTGGCGTTCCATGCCTAAAGGGTCCTTATGGCCATTGCCATAAGGACCCTTTAGGCATGGAACGCCACATATACTGACTGAACTAAAGGAGAACAATGAGACTTAAGTTCCATTGCGAATCGGCTTACGGGGAAATAAGGAGATTACCAGGTCACGGCCGCAAATGCTTTACCTACATAAAAATGTTTACATTTAATATCAAATGTAAAAACACGTGGGGCTACTCTTACTTTGCAAGAATTGCAGACTTGTGCAATCGGTATTTCATGCCGTTGTAGGCGTTTTCAAAGTACATCCAGCAGCCAAATGTCAGCACTGCTAACGCGTTCAAAAATATCTGACGGAGAATCAGTTGTTTATAGGTACCGAAGTCAATTTGTAATAGTGATATTTTTGAGAGCTTTATTAGTTTCTAAAGATTCCATTGCGCCACAGCTGTCTATTTTATGCAAAATAGCACTAGTTTTTGAAATTGGGCAAATGAATTGTGGCTATAGATATATATCTATAGCCACAATTCATTTGCCCAATTTATTAGTCCTCCCGTCCCGAGCTCCCGAGTGAAGTCCCGGGTTCGATATGTTCGGAGTGGGGGACCTGGGACAGCTAAAGACCAATAGCTGTCAACACTAGAGCAAGTGTTGTGGCTATAGATATAGTAGTCCTCCCGTCCCAAAGCTCCCGAGTGAAGTCCTGGGGTTCGATATGTTCGGAGTGAGGGACCTGGGACAGCTAAAGACCAATAGCTGTCAAGACTAGAGCAAGTGTTGTGGCTATAGATATAGTAGTCCTCCCGTCCCAAAGCTCCCGAGTGAAGTCCTGGGGTTCGATATGTTCGGAGTGAGGGACCTGGGACAGCTAAAGACCAATAGCTGTCAAGACTAGAGCAAGTGTTGTGGCTATAGATATAGTAGTCCTCCCGTCCCAAAGCTCCCGAGTGAAGTCCTGGGTTCGATATGTTCGGAGTGAGGGACCTGGGACAGCTAAAGACCAATAGCTGTCAAGACTAGAGCAAGTGTTGTGGCTATAGATATACCTAGTAGTCCTCCCGTCCCAAAGCTCCCGAGTGAAGTCCTGGGTTCGATATGTTCGGAGTGAGGGACCTGGGACAGCTAAAAACCAATAGCTGTCAAGACTAGAGCAAGTGGTGTGGCTATAGATATAGTAGTCCTCCCGTCCCGAGCTCCAGAGTGAAGTCCCGGGTACGATATGTTCGGAGTGAGGGACCTGGGACAGCTAAAGACCAATAGCTGTCAATACTAGAGCAAGAGTTATATTAAAAGTGTATTCATATATCTGTTACGATACGAATCGTATCTCTACTGGAAGTAAACCAATGTTCAATGAAGAGCAAACACGGTTCCATTTGGAGTTCCACGGGGCCGTCAGGGGAGTAAATAGCGATACGGTCACTTAGTTTTCTATAAACCATATCCGTAAATGCAATCAGAACGAAACAAAGTGAGCAAGAAATAAAATACACATATGTAATCTACCTAGTTATCCCGGTGTTTGCCGGGGTCCGCTTTTCCTTTAAGTTTCCTTAAGTGCAGAGAAGCGAGTAGGTACGCTTTTTTCCACTTTGCGCGATCCTTGGACGTCCTCTTTTGTGAGCTCGTTTTCGCTGTGTATCTAATTAATTCTATAAAAATATAATAATTGTAACCGCGGCCTGCTGTGCTTCTGACTCTAAAATCATGTTTGCGGTTCATTGAACGCTAGATTCTGTTTTTTTTTTTATTCATTCACACATAAATTTACAGTTTAACACCAAATCAATTATGTGGTATACCAAGTTTCGCTACAAAATTTTAACAGGAAATTAAATTTAAGTCACACACAATCACATATGGTAACGTTATAAAAATTTAAAAAGAAACTAAAATAAACTCATAACAACTTCAACAAGAAATAATGGCACAGTTTAAATATTAACACTAAGTACACTATCTATTCATACGATAAGAATGCTAAAACTTTTCTACAGAATACACCAATACTGTCAGCAAATGTCTATGTCGTCGGCTTGCATTATCCTGTTTAGGGCTGTTCGCGCTCTAGCAGTGGGAGCGTTCGCACCGCGCCTCGTGCGCTCGCCGGCCACTGCGAACATTTATGTTACCTAATACTATAATTTTTATCTTTTGCTCCAGCTGGAGGGGTCGGACTCAGCTCAGGACGACCCTGTTCACCTCAAGAGACGGGTGGGACTCTTCAGTGGGGTGGCTTTAATTGTCGGCACCATGATAGGTCTGTATATTGTATAGCTATACTCGTAGCTAGTTAAAACTTATTAGCACGTCTAGCACAACTTGCTGTTCAGTCGCTTCGGGCGCGGCTTCTGTTTCACTGCAAATTAGAAAAAGGAGCGTAGGTGTAGGTAGATCTTAATCGAATCGCGGCGCGGCGTCGGTTGTGCTAGCCCCGCAGTATCTAGCAGAACGCGTTTCACCCAGCTTCCTGAGTGGAAACCCGAAGGAAAATATCCGATTTTTTTAACCCATTTACTAGTTATCTGATCGAAATCGGTATGGATATCGTGAATTATATATAAACAAATGAATGTATAAAAATACACTTTGATTGTGTAATAGTGTAGGATATGTAGGTACAAATGTTGCTTGTTTAATAAATAGTATAATAGTACCTATTGACAGTCACGTATCTATACATTAGTATGTGTATAGAAACTTGTATGATCTACTACACTGGACACTCGTCAGTAATTAATCGGAATTAGCAATCACTCTCGATAGGCTTATGTGTATCCATCTACTTATTTATTATACCACTTAATACGGTCATTGTGACAAAATTAATTCCGCTATAGATTGCTTCAATTAGTCACAAGTATGAGATTGTTTATACTTGGCGACTTTAAGTGATGAGAACAAAACGAGCACTCATACGAATTTAAATATTCGGTCAAACAGACTAAGTTGGCGTTATTCATTCTTGGAACGCTCGTCTCGTCGTTTATACTCGTATGATAAAACTTAAGTTCTACTGGTCGGTTGTTTCAAACCGTGTGTACCTATACATGTTATACTGACTGATATGTAATAATAATGTAAATTTGTACAATCCAGGGTCTGGAATATTCGTCTCGCCCTCTGGGCTGCTGGCGCGCACTGGCTCAGTGGGCATCAGCTTCGTTATTTGGATGGCGTGTGGTCTCCTCTCGTTGCTTGGTAAGTCTGGCTGACCTGAAGTTGAAATCCATCGGCGGCGGTGGTGTGCGAATCATATGTGCCGGAATCGCACCATTAGTTAAATACTAAACTACATCTAACATAATATTCATGATAAGCAATATTATTAAAAGCAATGAACATAGGCCGAGACCATCATAGCAAAAGTGCACCACACATCTTATGATGTTTTTGTAAATGTGATCCAGGCGTCTATTAAACGGCCTGGTATAATAATAAACTATGGCTCTGCGAACTTGATCTGAGCTCAACGTTGTAAACATCCTTTGTTAGCTGAGTAGGTAAATGTAGTGTTGTTAAACGAAGCCAAATAGGATCGCATGTCCAGATTGACGCCGATTGGAATATTGTGTCGATGTTGGTCGATAATGTTCACTTCGCAGCGCCTTCGCTGACCTTATTAAATATTTTCACATAATAAGGTAAACGCAGGTATTAACGACCCCCTTAAGGCAATTTTAAAAACGACCTTACTTTTTAAGTATAGGTACTGCAATACTGGTTGCCATCACATTTAGTTTTGTAATTTTATATGATAGTGTTAAGTATAAAGATTATATTTGCTCAGTCAAATGCCTATAAATAAAGGATTATCGTATTAAAAATATATAAAAAGTGGCGAAGTCGATTGTTGCTATTACCGTGCTAAAATAACGGCTGTGAATCTATTAACGATTTTTATGCAGATATTACCGATCGTTACCCGGGTAAGTCCTAAAAGTACGGCTATAAATTCCCCACATTTTATGAGTCGGTAATACATTGTCCTTACATATTTTATTACCGACCCATATGAGTCGGTAATGGCAACCATAAGAAACTATTACCGACCATAGAAGTCGGTAATAGCTACCATAAGAAGCTATTACTAATAGCTTCTTATGGTTGCTATTACCGACTCATATGGGTCGGTAATAGTTTTTTATGGTTGCTATTATAGACTCCTTTGCTCGGGTTTGGGTCGTTAATAAAATATGTAACGACAAACATAAAATGTATTACCGACTCATAAAAAGTAGGCATTTTTTATTCAATTGACCTTCTGACTACAAAATCGATTGTTAGTGATTAATATCACATAAAATATGAAGAAAATAATACGGCTTTAAACAAGAAACAATCATTTACGAAGATTACTATAAAATATCGATCTACCTAAATTATCATAATTTTGGTTAAATTGTCAACGCTAAAATAAGAAAACTGGACAACAATTTATGTGTCGCTAATAAATTTTTACAAAGGCTGATTTTGTTTAGCTTCAAACTGGTAAAGAAAACTTGTGTTATAATGCAATATAATAACATAAAAGAGAGAAAAACTAAACATTACTTTGCGGCCATTACCGACTCAGGGGTCGTTGATACCTGCCACAACAAAAACTGGCGAAGCTATCACCGTCCTTTTTTAATTCACAGTTTTAGCGGTTAAAATGCTTTTTTTCAATAAAATGTGGTAAGAAATCAAAAGCTGACACTTAAACGGATATAATCAATAATACACAATAAAATATAGGGTTCACAAATTCGTATAAATGGCTTAAGCAGAAAAGTCACGTACTTACTTGGAGGAACAAGAGCCAGTATGGCGCGACCTGCGTCCGCGCTTCCCCCGCAGAAACGGACAAGTTTTATCTCTTCTGCCCACTGCTACACACACTAAAGTATACGATGCTCAAGGAATAAGCGCGTGTATAGCTTTCCCTACTTATAGCTAGAATAGTTCTGGAAACGTAAAAATAACGAATAACTATAATAGGTCGGTAATACCTTCCGATTTTCGATGACTGGTTAATAGCTGCGTTTACCTTACAGAGATAAAGAACACCCTGCAAGTAATGGCTATAAACGCCCCGAAAAATAAACTTTTCCGTAGTGTATGTATTTTTATGTAAACGATAAACGTCTAGCCAGTAAAGGGCGCAGTACACATTTGCATTGGAGCGCGAAACAAAGCAACGATTACCTACCTTCGGCGGCCGCTGTAGTTAGGTACCCTATGTCTGTTTCCAAAGAATTGTGGTGCCCACGCTAAATGGTCTTCATCATACCCCATGGTGTGACGCAGATGACAAACTAACAAGTAATAGTAATAGGAAAAGCGAGCTGTCTCTCTCTGCCAGAGAGAAGGCCAACATTCGGCATATACCCGGTTATACGAACCCACTATTTAAATAGTGATAGTTTTTAAACACAGGATTTCAAGATTAGGGTTGTTTTTAATTTTTTTTTTCGTTACGTAAACCTAATTTATCTAAGACGCTGCCGAATAAATGAATTTAGATTTCTGACAAATGAACACATTAACTGCCAAACTTTTCGTAGCACTACACGCGTAGGTAAATACTTAGTTTACAATATGTTTTCTGATTTATATTGAGAACTGCCTACGAACTTGGAACACACAAGGGCGGATTGCTGGTAGGGTCGCTACCTACTTATTTTTCCAGACATGTCCACCTAAGGTTTTTTTTGCCGTCATGCCTCAAACTTCCTTGGCATTTGTTTTGTAAAGGTGGATTAAGGGATGTTCGTTCGTTGGAGCGTATGTAAACCACCCGATTCGCCCACAGGTGCGCTCGCGTACGCGGAGCTGGGAACTATGAACACGTCTTCGGGTGCCGAGTACGCCTACTTCATGGACGCTTTCGGAGGACCGCCTGCGTTTCTGTTTTCCTGGGTACCAATACAATACTTGTGCAGTGCACTGCTCATCACGAAACTTGCTGCCGATGAAAACGAAAATAAAAACATAAAAGGCTTGCAAATAACGTATTCCGATAACTACCTATACTTAATAATGCACTTTGTCAAGGCCAGGAGGCGTTTGATTTTATTTTATTCTATATCCGTAGCGACTTACTTCATACTTCGTAATTTCCATGTCACCCGCCCCGAGCTGCTGCAGCAATCTTACATTACTTGGGCTTCTCTGTAATCATAGTTCTAATCACAACTGATCTTTATGTTTAAATTGACCAGTCTACATATTTTTAAATATATATTTTTAAATAAAATTAACATATAGACTCTCCGACTAAAATTAAATTTCAGTGGGATTTCACGACTGTCTGATTATTGACTATGTATCCGACGGGCCTACAGGTGTCAACACTGGTGCTGAAGCCTTCGCAAATGGCGATCATCTGCCTGAGCTTCGCCAAGTACGCCGTGGAACCGTTCGTGAACGAGTGCGAACCGCCAGATGCGCTTGTCAAACTAGTCGCGGTCATTTCAATAGGTGAGTCGGACCTTCAATTTAATATTGATTACGTTGATTCGTGCTATTCATAACCAAGTTCAATGTCGTTGAGACGGCCCTGCCATTGGCAACTGTAACGCGGAACAAACCTATCTGTAACTTGAGTTCGTAGTACGAAATACGAATACGAGATTTATCATGACAGTTAAAGGGGTCGGGTAGGTATGTTGGAATGGCGTGGCTCTGCGAATGGTCGATAATCAATATCTAATTAAAACAGCACTTGTGCGGGTACGACGTTCAATACGATCTTTCTTTCTTTAATATGTGTGTAGGTTCCCCCTTCCGCCACAGCACCCCATCTTATTATCTTATTGGTGTTGCAATGGGATTGTTTTGTCAGTTTTTGTGCAATGCGACTGTCTTATGCGAATTTTTAAATGTGCTTTGCGTTGTTTTCCAGATTATCATTTTTTATCATTTACAAAAAGCAATATACTGACTGTCACTGCTTTACCATCTTTAAGTCGAGGCTTATTACTAGGTTCATTGAAGAACGCTATTCGATTGTATTTTCTTATTGCAATTTTATGGGGTCTCAACTCCCAGGAGCCCCTATTAACCTGATTGATTTAGACTGGTTGTTGCTATTTCTATTGAAAAGGTTCACTACCAGAGTTTTAATACCTACTTATCAGTAAACGTTGTTGTTTTAGGAAACACGAATAGTATCTGATAGGATGCGATGTTCAATAATATCTAACACGACTCTATATAAAGCCAAACTATGTCAAATATTGTTGCAGGAGACGGTATAGTACGTCGAGTCAGATACAAACGCGAGTGTGCGATAGATAATCGATAGCTATTAAAAAGCTGGTAGTTGGCTGTGCTAGTAATTGTATCAAAACTTACAGCGACGGTACCGTGATATTTCCCCGGGGAAGATGTCTTAGATTTTAGAGCGATGTTTAAATGATCCGTTCTATTCTAGTGATGATATTAGCGGTCAACTGCTACAGCGTGAACCTGGCCACGAACGTCCAGAACATCTTCACCGCCGCGAAGTTAGTCGCCATTGCCATCATCGTCTGCGGCGGCGCGTACAAATTGATATTAGGTAATACTTCCCAAAAGACAGTATCACCCGTTGATTAAACGGGTAATAAATCATAATTCATTAGTACTTATTGCTTAGTACCTATGCATGCTACCCAATGTGGTATTATATGAATGCGACGTCGAGTTTGCATCAAGCTTCCGTTAATAAGACAAAGCATTGTGTGCACACGGAAATTTACAGTTCAAACGAACTTCGCGTAAAAACATGCAGAAGCGCCTAATTTTCTCTATAATTCGCTTCGATAACGATTCAGTTGACAGTCCGGCTCCGGGGATAATATTAATAAGGCATTTACAGGATGCATCAGATAAACAAAAATGAAACAATTTGGATGCATATCTTTTGTAAATATTTAAGGACTCAAATGTATTGGTTTGGGTGGGTTTTTATGGTTGACGTTGATTAAGGTGCTCTCCAGACTGTCAAGTTCTTATTATCGTCATATTATGTATATAAGTGCATCAGTAATTTGGTAATTTCACTAAATCCACTGTCCCTTACTATTTTGACTAAATCTTTTCAATGTTACATTTCAACAATTTATATTTAAATAATTTTTGGGCGATGACCATATACACAGTCATTTTATCATCTGCAATGAATTGGTCATATCTGTCTCCAATAATATAATATAGCCCTATAACATATATCACCATTCCATAAGACCTCGTAGCCACAGACCACACACCGTCAACTCGTATATTTCACATGAACATGGGATGAATCGATGCAGACTCACAGTTGGTTGTGTCCGTGTGGTGCAGGTAATACGCGACATTTACAGGAGCCCAACTTCTCGACTAGCACGGCGACGCTGGGCAACATTGCCACGGCGTTCTACACCGGCCTCTGGGCCTACGACGGCTGGAACAATCTCAACTATGTCACTGAAGAAATTATGAATCCATCTAGGTAAGAGCTGCTTTCCTACCGGCGAGGAGAGGATTCTATAAAAACTGCGTACAATAGGCGATAGGACAATGACGTGTTTCAGTGTGTAGTTGCGATTTTCAACGCTGGTAGATGCAGCTCACATTAAATTGCTAATTCTGACGCCTGCTCGGTCGGGATGTTACATGATCTTAGTTAGTATAACCATGTATTACTTAATTGGAGAGATGTATTGAGTGACGATTTCTTTCTATTCAGCCTATCATTGGCCCACAGCTAAGGAGACTTCTGTAGGTATGAAGAACCTCTTGATTCTATGCGAACCGTATTCTCTGCTAGAATTCTGAAACGGATCAAACATTTGATTAATTTTAATAAGATTACAAAAATAATAATTATATTAACACTTTAATATAATATACATACGTGTGATTAAAGCTTACGACTATATTGGCGACACGTTTCGAAATCATCGGGATGACTTCATTAGATTGAAGCTTATTTTACAGATATCGTCTAGATATCCGAACACGAAATCTAAGTCTTTCAAAACTGTGTGGTTCATGAACCTCTAGAACGTCTGGGCAGCGTTCCTTAACCCGAAGGTCATCCTAGGAATTTCGAAAAGGCCTAAAGGGGTGACAATGGCTGATTTCTCGATGTCCTCGTCCGCAATCGGAATGTAATGGTATGCCCTATTGACATCGATCCTACTGAATATTTTTTTACCCGCCAGTATGTACGTAAAGTCCTGCAAACGTGGGATCGGGTAACGATCCGGCTTCGTGCGCGCATTTAACTGCCTGTAATCCCCGCAAGGCCGCAGGCTGCCATCCTTCTTTGGTACCACATGCAGTGGGCTCGCCCAAGCACTTTTTGAAGGCCTGCAAATTCCTAGCTTAAGCATAAGATCAAATTCAACTTTGCATTTTTTATACCTGTCCGGAGGTAAAGGCTTCGCCCGAGCGTAGACCGGGGGACCCGTAGTCTCTATGTGATGCACAATGGCATGTTTGGGGGTATCCTTAAAATTGACAGGTCTGGTTATATCGGGGTATCGTTTCAAAATATCATAGAATGGCTGATTCTCAGTTAATGAATTCACCGAGTCTGTATTAGTACAGCTAAATACTGCCGCGATAACATAATTTTTCGTGACTGAGTTGATAACCTTCCTCACGTTCATATCTACCACATGCATTAACCCATAAAAACTAAGAAAATCTGCCCCCAAAATTGGTTGACTGACGTCTGTAATCACGAATGTCCATCGACAGGTACGCTTTAACCTAAAATTCAACAAAAGAGTTTTAACTCCAAATGTTTTAATCGGCGTACCATTTGCCGCAAACAAACTATACCCTAGCTCATTGCAATTGCTAGTACTTACAGTTTTTTTAGGCCTTGGGATCACGGAGACATTTGCACCCGTATCTACCAGAAACCTCAACCCCGATTCTACGTCGGTCACACACAGGCGGTGGTTAGTAAACTCGGCACAGCATTCCGAATTTAGTTTCCCGCCTTCCATCCGCAAGGCTTGACACACTTGCTAGCTTGTTCCCCATACCTATAATGGTAGAAGCATAGCCAGTCCGGATTCTGACGAGCTCTGGATTGCCGAGGCTGTCCACGCGGTCTGCCAACTGTCCTTGGCGGCGGCTGAATACTCTCTCTCCCGGCTGCTGTTCCTTGCTCCAAACGTGCCAGCCTGGTGCCTATCTTGGCGCTCTCCACCATCATCCTGTCTTCGGTATCCACCTGCGGGGTCGACGACACTTCCGCCAAACCAGCTCCAGCCCGAGTAACTTCGAGAACTTTATCCGCCAGGGCGACCAGTTTCTTCAAGTCCGACAGTTCGCTGCCGGCCAGTACCGCCTTAACCACAGGAGGCATGAGCCCGATTCACAGTATCCTTAAGGTAGCCTCTGGAAAGCTGCCTCCCGCCAGGTCTAGGATCTGTCTCGTCAGCTGTGAAGGTTTCTGGTTGCCCAGCTCCAACACTTGGAGCAAACGTCGCTGGCGAATTTCCTCGCTTTCCTCATATACTGAGAGCAAACGGTCCCGAAGCGCCTCATACTTCCCTGTCTCTGGTGGAGAAAGGAGTATGTCCTTGGCGGCCTGTATCGTTGACTTCCCCAGCTTCGTCACCACTATATTGTATTTTTGTAGATCTCCTAGCCGCTGCGGCTCAAGGATGGCATCCAGTAGCACGTACCACAGCCTGGGCTGGTCGGTCCAGAATTCTGGAATCTAGCGAAACTGATGCCAACTCGCTTGGCTCTCTCCCCGAGGTCTGCACCGTATTAGATGCCCCGGGTAATGGTTGTTGCTGGGTCAGTTGTGGCTGCGCGCCCAAAGTCATTTTCGTTGCACAAAATAACACGAATCCTCGAACTCACGAAAACTTTCCGATACGCGTGCCACGAGCTGCGAGTATCCCTTGCCGTAAAAACTAAAAATGTCACTGTATTAAAGTTCACCGCTAATAAGAAATAATATTGCTGTCCAAACACGGGGTCACCACTGTAGAAGGTCTCCGACAATGACGTTCAATTAAATGCAGCTTATATGCAGGGGTGTATTTTGGAATTTGGCGCCCCGGGCCAATAAGTATAACCGCCTCAGAAGTCAATGAATGGCGCTAAATAAAGAACAAAGAAAATGCAATTGGCCAGGGGCGTCTGTAGCCGCCCCTGGCGGATTGGCGCCCCGGGCCATGGCCCGGATGGCCCTAGGGTAAATACGCCCCTGCTTATATTCACGTTTATTTATTATTAACTATTGACACGTATAAACAGAACTGTGGCAAGGAAAATACTGTCGCGTCAATGTGTATAGTCATATAGAGTAGTGTATTGCTCTATGTAACCATATCTGTGTACACTACAATTATTATTATTACAACCCAAGCCTCTCGCAGACTGGAGCGACCTGCGCTGGCGGTCAATAGTAAACTTACTATGTCAGCCGCGGCCAGGCCGCGCCAGTGTGATGTGGGCTTTAAGGCGATGCCTTGATTTGAGTCGAACACGCCCCCTACACCTCTGTGTAGGGGGCGTGTTCGTGTCTCTACACGCTGATGCCTTCCGCGCACGAGGAAAAGAGATGTAACACTCTTCGGGAATGGCTTTTTTGTACAAATTTCGATAAATACCTAACTTAGAGACGTTTTATTTAAACTTGTAAGTGAGATTTTAAATGAGATAAAATACTATAGTATTAACTTGATTGTGTTGTAAAATAATGTATCACTGAGTAAAAAAAGGAAAACACAGACCCAACTTTGGATTTTTTTCTATCGAGGAAATTTTAAGCAATCATGTATCGATAAAATCAGATAAACAATCATATAGTCAAGAATCATATATCTGAAAATCTAGGTAGATATTCTTAATCTAGTCAGAACGGCGTTTCAAAGCACGCGATAATTTCCAATGCACAGCCTTAAGAATGCACCGTGTTCATGCATACATCTTGCTGCAAGGTGCCAACGTGACTTAATCGGGATATAACCATAACAGACGAGTGTCGGAATGTTATAAAACACGCGTTTAATACCCACGATTGTGACCCTAAAAGCGACATAATAAGAGGTACGTTAGGAGCAAATGTGTAGAAATAATATATTACATATGCTTGTAAATAGTAGGTACTGTAACAAAAATTGATATAATATGTTTAGACCATTAGGAAGGTACCTATGTCGAGCGAAATCACATATCGGAAACTCGAGGAACAATTATTTCCGAGTTCACAACTTCACAGTAGGTACAACATCGCTACTTTCCTCTCACATGCCAGGAGCCTTCATGAGAATAGAAGTTTTCAAGGAACATTTGCTACGTTACTTAAGCCATGATAATGTTCTAAAACCAATGTAATTATTCGATACGCCGTCACTTACACTCTGTGTATTAGTAGGAGGATACATCAGTAAAAAACCCGCATTCGTATTTGTCTGATGTGATACTCTCTGCTGCGCTCTGACGCGTGATGAATGTGTACGGTTAGACGTAGTAGATCTTTGAAACGAATATCGTCATGTCGCGTCAGGACACTACACGTCAAATAAGTATGAATCCGGGTTTAATCTACTCTTATGTAGGTATATAAGAAAAATATCTCAGAGCCGTAACACACGGCGTCCTTTTGCAGCGCTACAAACGCGATACAGTATCGACACAGCACGCGGTTATCACAAGACGGCACGTGAACTGTGTCGTGGTGAGATAGACTATCTGTCTCTTACTAAGTTTTCTGACTAGAAAGAGACGGATAATCTATATCGCCGCGACACAGCTCGCGCGTCGCCCTGTGATAACGGTGCAGGGGCCGTAGACAAGGTTACAATCGACAAGCGCTAACGCCAATAGAAAATAATAAAATGTAGGGGAATGACAGATGCCGACGAAACACTTTTCGTTAACATCTGTCATTCCCATACAAGTCCCCTGGAGTCTAGCGGCGCGTGACAGTCGCGCGTTTGTATCGCTGAATAAAGTCGCCGTATCTAACGGCTCTAATATCTAATAAATGATGTTCGCGTTCTAGAAATCTCCCTTTGAGCATTATAATCGGTATCCCGCTTGTGACGCTCTGCTACGCGCTGGTGAACGTATCGTACCTGACCGTAATGTCGGTGAGCGAGATGGTGGACAGCGAGGCGGTGGCCGTGACCTTCGGGAACCGCTTGCTGGGGCCCATGGCCTGGCTCATGCCTTTAGCCGTCACCATATCGACGTTTGGCTCCGCGAATGGCACGCTGTTCGTTGCTGGAAGGTATTTTTTTTTTTAATTTTACTTATTTCGTTTTCTTAATATAAATAATCAGTAAATTCTTAGCATAAGTAATGCAGGGAATTGACGTCTTTATTTTTTATCGCGCCCCCAGTCGACAGACACGCCGTTTGTTTTATTTCTAACACATTTTCGCTGACCTAATTTAAGGCTTGGTAAAATTTACTTACTTTGGAAATCGCTTTTCCGGCCGGTTCCACGAAATAAATAAATAAATATATAAATGAATTTTATTCTACAAGTAATGGCTCTTTTACAAGTCAAAATTTTACCAGCGTTTCTGAAAAAGAAGACCACTGTTAAGAAGAAACGCCGAAACAAACTCAACAGTCATTTTTTGCCAAAGAAAAGCTTATTACAGAGATAGTTCTCAACCTACTTAAAATAAGTAAAACCCTGTCAACTGAATATGAATAAAAAAAACATCATAATTGTTCTACAAGAACACATGTCCGGATAAGCTATATGAATAATTAAGCTACTTTGGGCTCTGGTTTGGGCCATGCATTTCTGTCAGTGAGATAGTCCTCAACCCTGTAATAAGCCTTTGACATCAATAATTTTTTCAAGTAAATTTTAAGAGCTGGAAAGGGTAGCCAAAATTTCATTATGTAAATTACTATAAAAATGGATACATTGATCCGAAAAAGACTTGTATACTTTACGAACACGAAACTTTTTGGACAAAATGAAACCAAATTTATATTTTCCCGGCAATTGGAGTCTAGCTAGTCTACCTGTTGTATACTAGTTGCCACGCGGTGGCACTGCAATGGGAAGTGCCCGTTAAAAATATTGGACGTTTCGCTACTGCATACTAGATGGCGCTGTAACCAATGTTTCGAATAAAAGTTACTTGGCAGTGGCGACAGTGGCAACTTAAAATAATGGGATTTCTAAATGTTATTATTGCTCTCGCAGGTTGTGTTTCGCTGCATCCCGGGAAGGTCATTTGTTGGATATACTCTCCTACGTCCACGTCCGCCGGTTCACTCCAGCGCCGGGTCTCATTTTCCATGTAAATATATGACTATATTTTCTCATGTAGCTCATAGAGGAGTAAAGTTAAGAAAAACATTATGAGTATTATAACCCATTCGCCGCCACTGACTTCAAAAGTTTGTCACCGTTGCCACCCTCCTGCCACCGACTTCATATGAAGTTCAAAAACAATAGACTTACGACTCGCGTGGTACCATGAGGGTGCCACATTTTTTTTCTGTGGTGGCGAAAGGGGTTAATTAACCATGCTTGTCTGAGAATTTTCTAATTATAAATCATACGTTTTCAACTTTTTTGTCAAGGGTAAGTCACAAACTGAAGTAATTGATAACTGTTTCAGTCCCTGATTGCGGTCGCCATGGTGTTGTACGGAACTATAGACTCACTCATTGATTTCTTCTCGTTCTCGGCGTGGATATTCTACGGAGGCGCCATGCTAGCGTTGATCGTCATGAGACACACCAAGCCCCATGCGCCGAGACCCTATAAGGTAAATAAACAGCAGATCTGTTGAACCATTACACGCATTTAAAATAAAACCGTTTACTAGAGATTGACCGGCGAGTCGTGTCGTGTCACAAAAAATGCGGGATGGGATATTTGCAGTCCAGCCAGTTTATTTTCACAGGTATTGAAAAAAATACGAATTTAGTAATAATTTATAAAAGTTTTGTTTTATCATTTGCGTAATTAGGTACCTAGGGATCAAATCCAGCAAGATATCAGACATCAAAAAAATTATAACTAAGCTCCTGAACAGTCTGAAATAATATTAATAAATGTTCTCATCTTTATTTTGGTTATTTAATATTTTTTCTGCATAGAAAAAATGCAAAGCCAATGAATGTTTCATTTATATCTATACTCTAATTACTTCCAGATGGATAGTTTGTAGGATTCTTGAATAAAGCATCTTATAATAACGTATAAAATGAAATAAACAAAACACACACTATTATACATTTAAGTTTTACAAAATACGTATTTTTTTCGAAATAATAAACACATGATGGTAACTAAAAATGTACATAATAGGCACTTATAAAAAACTGACAACTTTATAGCTTATCTTATATCATTATTGTCATACCTACCTATAGAGAATTTAGAAAAAAAAATGCTTGTGACACGACTCGCAGCACGGCTAGCAAGCGACGGCGCGTGAGCTCTCGCACTATCCGTCTCCCTCTTATTAGAACACTTAGAACAAGAGGTATAGGTAGAACAAGAGGTAGAGGTGCGATAAAAATCGAGAGTATGTCGCGGCCGTCGTGTGCTAGACGTGCTGGTCAGATTCTAGAACCAGGTCCTTCATCAGTATGAGGCGATAAGAATGTGTGAAGCATACGAGTATAAGCGTTCAGTGTGACACAAGAATCTCCGCGAGTTTCACTTGGTGTCCCCAGAACATACGTAAAAAGCCGCGTTAACGCAAGGCTTGTCAAAAGCTATGGATTTCCATACATCCCGACGAGCGCGCGTATAGTGCGTATAGTTACACGCGTGTGCGTAGGCGTTCTGTGGTTCACACATTCTATTTGTTCTGTTGTGAATAGCCGAGTCTGCCCTCTGCACCGCAAAGAATCAGCCATAATGCGTTATTCCCACCTGTTACCAGTGGGAACTAATGGGAATAGTAATTGATGGTAACTAGTTACTGGGTTGTTTTTCCTAGTAGTTACCACCAAGTAATTTAGTCGCAAAGGATGGGGAAAAAATTCCAGCTTTTACCACTGGTACCAAATTGGTGGTAACTGGTGGGAATAACTCGCCATAATAAATTGCACGCTAGTGTACAGTTGGCTACGAAGATATCGATACGGTCAACGTTACAAAAATATATATACACGACCTTAATATTTAAGGAATAAAGTCGTATACTTATACATATTTTTGTAATTTTGGTCGTATCCATCTCTTTGTAGTCGACTGTACCTACATGTAATCTATGTGTATGTGAAATTGTTTTTGTTATCTGAAACTGACGGTTATCTATTTAACTTATTTTTTCCTTATCATAAGTACCTAATGAGGAGAGGTGTAAGACACGTGGAGCAGGACGCATATTCATTAATTACGCGAGTCCCCTAATACTGCATTACTTACTTTGTCCATAATTTAATCTAGTTTTACGATTTCCGTGGCTCTTTCGCATGTTTATTTGGTTTAATTTTCAATTACACTGTAACTAAAAACGTTTAATAAAGCGAATACTGTGTTCTGCTCTGCGGGTCTAAATCTAATTTAGATATTCAAATAGGTACTTACTTCTTTTCTTGAGACCGTTAATTAATGTTCTTGTTGCGATAAGGATGTTACTAGCGCTATCAATAATATTTGATATTTACCCAGTTAACTAGGGTTAAAGAAGAACGAGAGTTATTAAAAAGCATATTTCATTTTCTTAGGTGCCCATTATAATACCATACATCGTACTTCTGGTGTCAACGTATTTGGTAATAGCTCCGATAATCCAGAAACCTCAGTGGGAATACCTCTACGCTACTGGTTTCATACTCGGCGGAATGTTGGTTTATCTACCCTTCGTGAAATGGGGTTATTCTCTGCCGTTTATGGGTAAGAAAGTAATTTAAGGCTAACTTTAAAGGTCGCATATACTTTGAGAAATCCGTTTGCATTGACAATTTATGTGTGGTGTTGTTACAGATAAAATTACCGTTTTCTTGCAAATGGTATTGGAAGTGGTGCCAACGTCGACGACATTTGAATATTAGAATAGTCCACGCTGTACTATAAACGGAGCATTTTGTGACGGTTAATTTTAAATATTAGACACATGCTCTTCATTTGCAGATGTAACAATAGGAATGCCGGCGAATCTAAGTGTACTTAAGACATTTACATTTTAAGCAATAAATTGTCAACCTAACTGTGGCTTAAACTTAAAGAAACCAATGTTCAAACGTACGACCGGTTAGATTATAATAAAAATAAGTTATATTCTGATCATTATGTAAAAAAGATACAACCCTTAATTTCACATATCTTATTAAAGCCGTTTTTAAAAACAGAAAACCTTCTGTACAAACAGATAAGAATACTTCTATAGGTACAGTCGACATCAAAGATAAGTTACACTTTTGTGCCTAATTCAAAAGGAATAAGGAAAAAAATGTATACACAACTGACGTTGATGGTACATTAAAAAAATCGTTTCAGAGATCCGACAATATTAGCACTTCTACGGTAATCGCACGACTGCAGCAAGGCATCAGCGGATCGGATGCCCTGCACGTCTAGCACACGACGGCCGCGACATACTCTCGATTTTTATCGCGCTACACCTCTTCTTCTAAGTGTTCTAATAAGAGAGAGACGGATAGTGCGAGAAAAATCGAGAGAGCTCGAGCGCCGTCGCGTGCTAGCCGTGCTGCCGTTGTGTTACTCAGTCGTGCGCTTCCTTCTAGGGCTCGCCTACATACAGGCTGAAATACAAAATCCGCGACGGAATTCGGTCGCGGTATTTAGCCCATATGTGGCGAGCCTAAGAACGTTTTGACGGGAGGCGATTTCGTCGCACGACCAAAACACATACTGTGAATGTGCTCAAAGAATACAGCTTGCTAGATTTCTGTAAGTTTAATTATTTTTAATTAAGTACTAATTCAGTTTCCATATTGGCAAACATCCATTAGCTGTACTGGGGCCGTAGACAAGGTTACAATCGACAAGCGCTAACGCCAATAGAAAACTAATAAAATGTATGGAAATGACAGATGTTAACGAAAAGTGTTTCGTCGGCATCTGTTATTCCCCTACATTTTATTAGTTTTCTATTGGCGTTAGCGCTTGTCGATTGTAACCTTGTCTACGGCCCCTGTTTAGTCAAAATGAGATCGTCATCCATAAATCTGGTAACTAGTAGAAACGGTAAATTACCGTAAATGCATTGTCGATTACTTACTTACTTAGTTGTCGTTATTTTCTAGTAATTCTAATGAAAAGCAATAAAACTTGTTACGGTGGTTTGCCTTCACTTCCCATACAAATATTTTTGCTACATTTGTGTCTACAAAACAATTCAATTTACATTGTATTTTTTTATTAAATATAAATTATTAGTGCTAGCCATTGAAGAGTTCTGACTTTTCATCAACTTTATGGTAGGTACCAACTTATTAACTTGTCATCTTTGTACCATTTTGTAATACTTGCGAAGTTTGCTATAATTGGTACATGTCTGTTAGAAGTTAATGAAAATAGACTAGCAAGAAAGTTATTAAAAGGCTATTAAAAATGATTTTCAAATAATACATAACGCAGCTATACTTAAATAAGTTGTACAACCCAAATGTATTTGAATAAGTAGGTACATAATAATGAGTACAGGCACCGTAGACAGTTTTTTTAATTATATAGTCAAATCGTTACTTTTTGATTCAACTCTTACGTATATGCATTTTTGTTCAAATTTATAGGTAGGCACTGTATTTTTGCATTTTTAGTTTCGTATGGAAATATAAAAAATACATGGTCGTAAATAAAAAAATACAAAAAAGAATATAACGTAGATGATTGTTTTGTATTACAACTAAAATTGCGAAAAATGTTTGTAGAAAAAGTGAAGACTTATGTGTTAACTTGACGACGTGTTAAATTCGATGTCGGATAAGGTCAGCAGCAAATGCGGAAACTTAACTAATAAAATATATTTTTTCACGAATGTTTAGTACGTTTTGGATACTTTAAGTGGGCTTCGGCTCTAAGACGGTTAAAAAAACACTTATATATTGTCGACTATAGAAAATGGATTTTATTTACTGTTATGCCAAACTTTAATTTTGCTGTCATTTCACAAAATACACAAGTTTAAATCCGATTATAAAAAAAAATGAAAACTTAAGACATCTAAAATGCAATACACGACACGTGATGTGATTCTTAATGTGCGTAGAATCTAATAATATTTTATAGGCGTTGGATTTTACCAATGTTGTTGTTCATTCGTTTAGAGGAAAATGTTACATATTTTGTTTTCGAGGTTATAGTTTATACAAGATTTAGTCGTTGTATAGGGAGGGATGTGCGCCATTGATGATAATAGTTACCTACCGAGAACTTGAAGGAGTGAATATTCATTGCTCATTTCATTAGATTGCACGAATCATTCCTAAGGGGCCGTGCAAGGAGAGATCAAGATTAGTCTTTAGGTATAGTCAATATACGGCAAGCGTAGGTCACGCTTAGCAGTATCGCCCCAGCAGCTCAATGGGTAGGTACTCTAGATACTTTTATCTACATTTAGAAGGTATGCTCCCAGCTGGCCCCTATTTCACCAACTTGACAATTGTCACCTGACACTGACAATTCGCCATACATTGCTTGATCTAGAAGTTAAGGTGGTCGCTAGGGTTCTTGTGGATCCAGCAATGTACGGGGAATTGTCGTTGTCAGGTGACAATTGTCAAGTTGGTGAAATAGGGGCCTGCAGGCGCAAGGCTTGCCTCGACCGTGCTAAGGCCCCGAGTCCGTCACTATGAGTGATTGTGCTAAACTCATAGTTGTAGGTCGTCACTTCATCAACATAGTGAACTAAGATTAAAAAATAAAAGTGTCTCAATTTACTTAATTGCTCTACTGTTTTCTAGGATATTATATTTTGCGAATGTTGCTGGTTCTTGTGGATAGGTACTTACATCCGCATGGGTGCAAACCCAACTTCTGTTTTATATGTTTTAATCGTTATTTAGTAGAATTTGACTTGATACATGTATGATCCTTATGTAAAGACTAAAGTGTGTTTTAACTAATAATGATTTATAATCGACAGCTTAGTTTTGCGATCGGTAAAATTTGGTCCTATCATTCCTTACCGGGGCTGAGCGACGCTGTCACTATGGTTTTTATGACAATGTTATTTTTTTATATTTATTAACGATTCGACATATTGTCCGAAATGTTTTATGTATACATACAGTACTTAAACAAGTTATCATCGACATATTTAGCCAGATTGTTCTGTAAAGATATAACTAACATCGAGTTTTAATAAAGTACCTACAAAGTAAAGAGGGCCCACGTAAGTACACGCCTAACGATGTGATATTGTTATGGGTATAACCAATGGGTTTATTTTGTGTACTCAAAAATATCATTAAATAACACATATGGCTACATCTCTTCAAAAGAGAAAATATTTATTGTTATACACTACCATAGAAATGAATAATTTTTTTAATTAAATACAATAAATATAGTTTTGTTGTTTAATTTAAACCAAACTAGGTGTTACATCCACAATAAGTTGTTCTAGTTCTAGTAAGTAAACAAATACAGCAAACGTTTTATATGTATCATGTCATTATTAAGGGTCGAACAGACTGCCAGCGGGGCTTGACGAGCGCGTGATGCGCGCGGGACGGCCGGTCACACAGAGCACGCGCGCATCGCGCCTTCGACCCGCCAGCATCACGTACGCACCACGCGCTCCGCTGTCTGGCGTCACACTGACGCGCCGCGCACCCGTCGCGGGCGCGCGGCAGGAGGCTGGCGGGGCGCGGCAGAAGCGGGGCGCGTTGCCGACGGGGCGCAGCCTGTTTGACCACGCTAGCGGTTTGTAGGGAAATATCGCGCTGCGGGCCCGCGACGGGCGCGCCGCGCGCCCGCGACGGTGCTGTGTGTTCGACCCTTTAGGGCATTCCGAATACAGTGCGTCCGTGGGATAAAGTGCACACACGAATAGGGGTGAAACAAGATGCAAGTTTATCGATAAAAAGACATAATTAAAAATACCGGCCAAGTGCGAGTCGGACTCGCGCACGGAGGGTTCCGTACCATTATCTATAAAAACGGCAAAAAATCGTATAGGAGCCCCCCTTAAATATGTATTATATTTTGTTTTTAGTATTTGTTGTTATAGCGGCAACAGAAATACATCATCTGTGAAAATTTCAACTGTCTAGCTATCGCGGTTCTTGAGATACAGCCTAGTGACAGACACACGGACGGACGGACAGACAGCGAAGTATTCAGTCTCTGCCGTAATGTACTAATACTATTCAATATCGGAATTTTTAACAGAAGACTTATTTTTTTATCGGACATATAAATTGGTTATTAATTGAATTGGATTTAATTTGAAATAACTTTCACATAGAATATCAGCGTTTATATCAAAAACGAACCGACATACAGTATCTCGTGACCTACCAAATAAATAAATTACAACAAAGTGTAAAGATGAATGGTAGTTGAAATTAGTGCCTCGCATTGGCCTATTTCATCAAATAAAAAATCGGCCAAGTGCGTGTCGGGCCACGCGCAATGTAGGGTCCCGTTGTTGCCTGTCTGTCTTTGTTACATCGACACGCGTGCGCCAACTAAATTTTGCGGTTGCGTTGGCTGAATTTGTACGAAAGTTGGCCTGACGCGAACGACATCAGACAAATGTGAACGCAACCATATTAAATGTATGAAACCGATTAGCGTTCTGATGCGTCACAACTAGACCCCGGATTGTTGTGGCACTGACGTCACAATAGGGTGATTTGGGGAGTAAATGGAATGGTAGAACAAAATGATACATAAATTATAAAATAAGTTAAAAATGTATATTCAATTCACCAGAGAAAAACATAATTTCATTTACGGTACGTAATGGAATAAAATTAGCCTAACCGCAAGTCATTTAGAACAACTATTGATCTGTTACGGAGAGTTCGTTAACGAAAGAGCAACGTCGATATTTTAATCAACTGACAATTTATTTATAGTAAGATTCGCAATAATATGTATACCAAAAAATAATAAGTACAATTTCGTATTCATTAACACTATATGATATTTTTTATATTATCTTATCTTAATAAATCCGCATTAATTAATACTGTTCCGTTTACTCCCCAAATCACCCTATTGTGACGTCAGTGCCACAACAATCCGGGGTCTAGTCACAACACAACACGACACACAAATTTGAACGCGGCTTTAGTTTGTCGACTATTACTCGGTTACTAGTAATATATAGGTACCTACTTACCCGTGATAGTTTTCCTTTTAAATTCATTACATGTACTACTGCCACGATTTTTTTCACATCCCCAGTAGTAGCCATTAAACCAGCAGAGGTAAAGCTCAATATCACTTAAACGTATCACTGAATTAAAAAATGATCTATAAAAAACCCATACTATTTTTAAACAAGCTATCCCAAATGACAGCCCCATTTTACGTGTGCCTCCGTACCCTAAAAAAATCTAAGATTTTATTGTACTGGTTGGTCGGCGTGAATGATTTATATACCCAGGCCGAATTACAGCTTTCTAGTGGTAGTGGTGGGGTGACGGACACGGCCCAAAAAAAGATTTCAAAAGCAGTAGGTATTTTTGGGATAATCTTATCGGCGAGCTTATACGTGGATGAGTCCTACACATGTATATAAATTCTATCTTGACATTATAGGAAGTCTACTCACATTCGGCTACTAATTCATCTACCAGCGCAGTCAGCATCACATAGTTAGTAGCAGCCAAAGTAGCCAAATATATCGGAACACGTGTGTACGCGCGGGCACCGGACGACGGCGGGGGTCGGGGCGCGAGAGGAGAACAGATCAAGCGGCGGCGCTCGCGCACCGTCAGTCGGCGAGCCTCACCAGCATCAAGCGCATGTCGCGCGGAGCTATTTTCTCATAATATTAACTTTACGTGCTAGTTTTCAATAAATGTGTTAGTCGAAGAAAACTGCATTAATATTGTCGGCCTGGACAACGTGTTCGGATATATTTGGCTACTTTGGTTGCTACTAACTATATGATGCTGACTGTACCAGCAGTTTTCTCCCGGGACTGAGATACAAAAAAGCCGCTGTGAAGGTGTTTTTCCACCGGCGAGGCGAGGCGGGGCGTGGATGGGCGAGAATTGAAATTCGTATGGGACTTACTACCTATTTGCACTGAGCACGCGCGCGCGCGGTGGAAATAGGTAGTAAGTCCCATACTAATTTCAATTCTCGCCCATCCACGCCCCGCCTCGCCTCGCCGGTGGAAAAACCACCTTGACACTTGAAGTCATTTACTGTACATCCGGTCGGAAGACTGTGTGATTTGAATATTATAAATGACATACAAAAGCTCCCGGATAAGGTGGGGAGTCTCCTCAGGTAACCGAGCCAATTACCAAGGTTTAAATATAGGATAAAAATCAATGAAAGTATGTAAATTCAAACTATATCTAATATTACAGTAACATAATTGCAAACAAATGAGCTCCCGAAACTATTAAGAACAAACAGTCCCGGGTCAGTTCACGAGTCGTTGGGACACAGACACAGACATTCATTTAGTGACAAATAAAGCAATCCATTTGCTTAGAGTAAAGATTTATATTCCGTGAGATATCGAATACACGGTTGAAAAAAAATGGCCTAAATTGGAATTCACTGCCACATCAGCCTTATTCGTCATTACAATACGATTGTTAAGGTAGGTTGTAAAACCTGTTTACTTTCATGCAAAATGCTTGGTAAAGTAACACTTATCTAGTGTCAACATTATCGCGTCATGTGACATTAAGGCATGGTACAGTTTCATGTCTCACTGGACGTAGTGCGTGCATAACTTTTTCGTTGGTTGGCGGCAGTGAAAGTGTTAAAACTATCAATACGATTCCAATTATCAATCTAAAGTTAACGCTTCAACATTTCGTATTATATTGCACACTATTACGTCACTAACTGTCCGCAGCTACTTTATTGATGATTATCTAATATGTATAACATCAATTTCAATGCACCCTTAGTATTAGTCTATAGGCCAGCATTTCCCAACTAGTCTTCACGGTTGCTTCTGAATCCAAATTAAGCTAAGGCAGCTCTTTCATTCATACTACTAGCCGTAACGCAGCCCAATTCTTAAGTAACTTGCCTTTTATGATTTTACTGACAAATGCGAAAGAAGCGTTGGGTCAGAGGCGTTCAAAACAAGAAAGCTGAAATCTTAACTAAAATAAAAATACCACGGTATTAAAGTCAAGGAATTTAATTCCCTACCCATTTCGCTGAAATATCGTTAGACAATTCGCAATGCATTAAGGTCGAAAATTCAATTTCAGTTTTAGTATTGAAATGTAAATACGTTATTTGTCACTTCACATTAACCATAACCTCTTCGCGAAAAGTTATCATTTTGCTTTAAATTACGAACATGTGTCAGTGTCAATCGACAAAATTAAAAAAAAAAATGCTTGCCGCTAATATCATATTAGAGAACTAGCTAGATGACAAACGAATCCGGACTCCAATTTTGGCAAAGTGCTTTGGCCTCCCAAAGTTCAGTTCACCGTGTCAACTTAGTTAATCGTAACGTCGTGCAATAGCTAGCTCTTATGGTGGCAGTTTGCTGTACGATATTGAACCTTAGATGGGTCGGAAAATAAATTCCTAGACTGTACATATAATACTAGCATGGTATTTTTATTTTAGTTAAGATTAAGGTCAATCACTGTTATTTTTCTAACAGATACAAAGGTTTGGGAAAGACTGGTATAGACAGTTGCAGCTCGACTCTAAGTCTCCCTAGACCCGGAAGATCGAATGTCTCCATCTCTACCGCAAATAGATCGCGAGACTGATACAGATGGAGACAATCAAACTTCGATCTTTGGTCGCAGTCCTAGTCCAAATAAAGAAGTCTCCCAACAGCGTGTTACAAAAATTACCACCAAAATGTATGTATCAAAGCCAAAGATAGTGTCAACCATAGTAAGCTGGTTTTGTCAGTCAACCCGAATTGGCAAAGCCAATTTTAACAGAAACATATTAGTTTTGTATTTGAGAATCATTATTCGAAATCGTCATTTGTCTCTCCTGGAATATAATATAAGAACGAATATATAAAGAAATAATTTACTATTTAATTTACACTAAAACAGGGTTGCACTTCAACGACAATTGTTGCAAATTTATCATGCAATAAATAATCTTATCTAATCTTTTATTATTTTTATTTCGGTAAGTCAAAAATGAATAGGTCGGTTTTCATATACTTATTGTTAACGGACTTTTGGACAAGGGGCCCCTAAACTCGGAAATGGGAGTTTAGGGAAATTTTTGTAACACCCTGTATAAAGCTGCGAGGTGCACCATGCATGATTAATACAAATTAATTCCATTATACTACTTGCATAATACACAAAGGATTATTTCTCTATTTATGACATACATAGTATAATCGGTTTAGAACGGCTCCGCTCCGAAGGTAAATACATTATATTCACACGGTTGCATTTATAATTATGGCTCTATAAAGCTTTCACATAAAAAAAACTAAAATCTAAGATGAGGTTTATTCTTCATCATGTGCCTGTAACAAAAGACGGATACTTTTAAGTTCATACGTTTATAAACTCTATAATAATTCGCATACTACCGCGTAGAAATAGTGTAAATAAAATAATCATAAGAAGTAAAACAACAGTCCTAAGCTTGTCACTCATGCCCATGACTGACATGACATAAAAAATATTGTCAAAAGCTGAAAAGGTTAAGGTTGCAATCATTTGAATGGTCAGTTCAAAGTAGTCTTGTCGTATTCAGCTCTAGGTTACGTAGTAGCCTAAGGCACTGGTCCCACCGCCGGCTAGTAAGCTAGAAAAGTTGGGCGAGTAGCATTACATTGCGAATCTGTAAAGGTCGATTGACCACACTGTGCCTGGTCAGCACGCAATGAACCGTTACTCGCCAAACTTTTCTAGCTTACTAGCCGGCGGTGGGACCAGTGCCTAAGGTAGTCTATCGTGACGAAAGGGGCAGCGACAACAAAACCTTCTCACTTATACCGTAAGGTCCATATTTGGGCGGATTAATCTATCCGACGAAAGACGTCCACTGCTGGACATATGCCTCCCCTAAAGAGTGCCACAATGACCGGTCCTGCACTGCCCGCATCTAGCGGACTCCCGCGACCTTTACCAGGTCAGCAGTCCACCTTGTGGGGGGGCTGCCCATGCACCACCTAACCATCGCTAAACTTAAGTGGCAGTGGGCGGACCACTTTGCACGTAGAACGCACGTAGAAGTTCTAGAGTGGGGACACGTACGGGAAAGCGCAGCGTCGGTAAACCCCCCACAAGGTGGTTCATTTATTTCCATACTCATGTTTTAAAATGTCTGTTTGTTTGTATGTTTTTAATCTCCGGAACCCCTTATCCGATTGCAAAAATTCTTGTATAGTGCATACAATGGACTTTTCCCGCCACTGCTCGGAAATGTGGCAAACGATGGTCAGAATTCTGGCATCAAAGCTGGGAGGGTTAGAAGGACGTCGCACGAACAGGCCATCAATGAATTCAAGTGCTCGTCCATTGCCTACTTTCTAGCCTCTACAACAATGTATCCGAATGGATTTTATCCCGAGGTTTTTCAACACGCGGGCGAATTTCGTCACGAATGCAACTTACTTGTCGAGTGTCTCCCAGAAACCGAGCAGCACGGCGCGGTCCAGGTGCCGCTTGGTGCGGCTCAGGTTGAGCACGGTGACCGCCCACCGCGACACGTTCGCGTCAAGTTTCATCTCGTCGTATTTCAGGTGGAACGCGCAAACTGTAATGATGATATGACCTGAGAGAATCCGGCCGGACCAGATTCGGCACCGGCAGGACCACCTGACCGTCAGTGGCACCAGCCACTGACGGTCTCCACAATAGGGATGGTGACTAAGATTTTTTTATGATGTCATTCGAACCAGTTTTTGGAGAGGAACAAATGTTTGTATGGGAGCAACTACAATTAAAGAACATAAACACACATTTGGGCGAAGATTTACGTCGCTGGCGGCAGCGCAAAACGCTTAATACTGATAGACAGGCAGGTATGACGTCACAACTGACATTTGTTAGTACAAAGTAGTTGTATTGTTGTATGGAAAATCCGGTAAGTTGTTGTTTCGGTCGCGAAATACTGCGTTTAAGTACATAGTTGCCATATAATTTTGTTTCTTTAAAAGCGTAAGGATTCTATTGGTAGCTTTAAATCTACTCTTGGACAATAAAAAAAAAATCGAAACTTTCAAGGTTTTTCATATCTTTTTAAAATTTCAATTATATTTTATAATCTATACTTTATTACGATAATTTGATGGTTTACTACCACGGAATGAAGAATCCATTGGAAGTGGCATTCCATCGATTTTCATAGAGAACCACTGTCGCCGCACGCACACAACCACACTTCAATAATACACGAACATACAAGTGCAATACGCCTTCGATTTGTTAAAACGTACTGTGACAATAAGTTGTTAACGGTAGCAAATTTTATACGCAAAATCTACTTTAACTAGTACTATTTACGGTCTCATTTAGAGTGTCAAGTAAATATTATAGCTTTGCTTAGTTTGGGACTAGGTCGATTTGTGTAAGATTGTCCCCTAATATTTATTTATTTTTTATTTTGTATACCTTATCTATGATTTCTTACAAATAATTTTGACAAGGCAATGACAAGGATATAAGTATTAATAATCTTTCTTTGGTGAATTTTCGTATTAAAATAGTACACGAAAGCACGGATGAGTTAACGTATTGTTTCCTTAAATGAATCTGAATCGGTAAAATTCGAAAGCATCACTAGCCCATCACTAGAGTGTCACGAGCTTTCGTGAGAAAGGAACAGTATATTGCCATTTCCATTTGATGAAAAGGGACATGGATACTTCACTACTTCTTATGGACCAGTGTAAAATGAACTCCGCGTGACAGACTGAATTTTCCATTTATATGATAAATTTAACTTACCTGTGAAATGTTATTCAGTGGGTTGTGTAATTAGACGTTAGGGAGTTTTTCCATCACCACTTCACAGAGCAAGAACTAACTTTTGTCGCAAAATCAAGTTTAATTTATTGGTTGTTTCACGCACGTATAGATCGCGTACCTGGTCGATACTGACAATATGGCGCGGGGCAGGGGGGGTTATCAGTGCAAAAACATATATGCGTGGTTACCGCACGTCGCCCTATATGCTCTATCTATTGGAGGTTATCTGTGGTTGCAAGACTTGCAAGAGGCGTGGTCGTTCGGCTACTCGACGGAAGATGGTGGTGTTTTCAAAGTATGGAGATGCGCCCGCTTAAAACCAAAAAGTCGCATGTACTGCAAAATGTGTATGATGATACGACTATTTGGCTGTCACGGAATAGGGATGTGGATATGTATGGTATGAGTTTGACTATCGATATTTTTATGATATTCATACGGTAAATATTAAGCTAAGACTTAGTTATATTACAAATTGTTTCTAATAAAATCATGTTTATTATATAATTAGTAGTAGGTAACATTTATACTAAATTACTTTTGTTATAAATGTAGTAGCAATTAAACACAGATTTCTAATAAACAAAGAATATAATTTGTTTAATTTAATACAAGCACATCTCAAATACTATATAGAATTATTTTACCAGCAATCTACACTGCCGACGTTGTGCGAGTGCGGTCTAGTGAGAATTTACCGTCAAATTTGTTCGTTGTGTAGGATAACAGGAAACTAAATGTCAGTAGTGCGCCGTGCGTATTGCGGATTGAATCAATTGTTCGTACTTACGCCACATACAATACTCTGCGTGGGAATTGAATATCCATGAATGAAGCGATTTCCGTTTGGCGAAACCGATATTTGAAACAATTTTCAAATATCAGTTGCATCAAAATGTTTCGAACAAATGGTGTTGAATCGTTGCAGAAACCAATCCTTCCTCCATTCCAATAGGATTCCAATCCATTTTTCCTTTGTATTTGTGTCTTTAGGAAAACTATAAGATTATAATAGTTACTAGCTTCTGCCCGCAACTCCGTCCGCGTGGAACTCACTATCGTTGCTCGATACAAACTTTCATCACCCCCTAAGGAGGATGATTTCCGGGATAAAAACTATCCTATGTCCTTCCCCGGGATTCAAACTATCTCCATAGCAAATTTCACCAACAAACAATCTGCTCAGCGGTATAAGCGTGAAGAGGTAACAGACAGACAGACAGACACACTTTCGCATTTATAATATTAGTATGGATTTTATTATGTATGACATAATATTCAGATACATATTACCAGAGCCCGGAATTCTTTAGAGCTGTCATAGGGACTTCTCGTTTATCGACTTCCGATTATACATATGAATATCAATAAATCCAGAATACAATATGTAAAATATGATTACAAGTAGAAGTAACAACACGCAGTCTTATCACGAATGAGCGATCTCTTCGAGATAACCTTTGTATACCAACTTTTAGGAAATTATAAATATAAATTAAAATAATAATATTTTATTCTTTCTTATAAATAATAAGGATGATCTTAGTCCTGATTAAAAGGCATAGGTAAGCAATCCATAAATTATAAAAAGCAATAAAATATTATTATTTTAATTTCTATGTATAGTACTACAACACTTCAGATTATACAATAATACATATGTATAAACGGAAGTCGATAAACGAGAAGTCCCTATGATAGCTCAAAAGTGCTACGAGAATTCCGGGCTCTGCATATTACTCATAAATATATAATCTTTTTCATTTTGGTTTATCGATAACAAGTATCGACCTTAGCCACAGCATTTGAGTAGCGAACCTTCGGGAAATTTGCCGTGCATTCACGTTCTGAGTAGTGAAATAATACATAGGTTTATGAACTTTATTGTTAGAGAAATAGAATTGATATTTCCTTGACTACAGGCGCAAATTGTGTCTAAGAAATTGAAAATTAAATATTTTTTATACGTATTCTAAAATATTACTTAACGATGATAGGAAATACCTCCATGAGACAAGGTTTTCATGTGCTGTTATTGGAGCAGCTTTCAATAACGCAATACGGCATTTTCCTAAAATAAACAAATATTCACTCATGTCATACGCTGCGTGCGGTCGCTAGGTGACTGACAATAATCTGTGCAAGAAGTATGCTTATTATTGCTCATGTTCGGCGACACGGGAACGCCCACTCACCATTTCCAATGGATTCTTTATTCCGTGTTTACTACCCATTTAGCATCACTACGTTATCAATTTGACAAGTCAAAATGTACCGTCAAGGTCACCAATATATATATACGTTCCCAAGGCATCAAAAATATCTGTACAGTTGATTAGCCAGAAATATCTGTACGGTAATCCGGACAAAAATATGTGATCATTTTATTAGTCAAAAAGTTCTAGACATTTACATGGCCATAAATAAATGTACAATGTCAGTCAAATATATGTAGGCAAATAGGTGGCCATAAATATCTATACACGCAACTCTTATATACATAAGAACAAAACTCGAGCCAAAAATATCTATACAGTCAAGGGCATTAATATGTATACACGGACCTTATTGCCAGTGGTATAAAGGTGTATAGATATTTTCGACGTCTTGGGGACGTATATATGTATGCCCTTGACTGTAACTAGTCATAATTCGCATTAAAACTATTTTAAAGAGGTTTATATCAGTACTTCTATATGAATACTGGCCACTTACTCGGACCTACTTAATGATACTCGTAATAATGTATTCGAATGTCAAGTTTGCCAATGATATGCGTCAATTTGATTTATGTTATGTGTAAGAATCTAATTTAATACTAAGTATTCTGGATACCTATCACATCGATATTATCGAAAGTATTTAAAAATAATGTTCAGGGTTTCAGACCATATAAAACACCGCATCGTAATGATGTGGGAACACAGAATTCCTATATCACAAATTGCTGAGGAATTGGGTGTAATGGTGAGTGAGCGGAATCATACATTTGAGTGATCCGAATGTTTTTTTTAATATCCCTTTTGTAGCTAACTGGTATTCATTGACTTATTGTTACTGTTAATTGTTTTAGAGGAGCACTGTATACTTATGGGTGAAAAGGTATAGAGAAGAAGGAAATGTAAGGAATCATGCATCCAATGGACGACCTCGAAAGACGACACAACAACAAGATCGTCAGTTGGCCGAAGACGTTAAAAATTTCCTTGCCTTTATTATGATGAAAGTAATTTACCTAAGTTTTTCAAATAAAAAAATGTAGTTTTTAGTAATTTGTTTTATTTGTTGATAAGTAGAGGTATCAAAAATAAACTACGATGTGCACATGCCCCTAAACGTCATAACGATTCCTTATAAGCATAAATTAATTAAAAAAAAAACCCGAAAAGTAACCTAAATTAGTACTTTGGTCGACACCTACTTTAAAATTTATGTACAGTCAACCTTGTCTATTTTCATCATATTTGAACTTTAAGTGACAATGTACTTAAATGTATACATATGTTTGCCCTTGACTGTATCTACTTCTTTGTGATCATCCTCCTAGCGTTATTCCCGGTTCTGCCCCTAAAGGAGCTCGGGGTCCGCTTTGACATCTAATCTCAAGATTTGGCATAGGCACTAGTTTTACGAAAGCGACTGTCATCGGACCTTACAACCCAGAGGGAAAACTAGACCTTATTGGGATTAGACCGGTTGCCTCACGATGTTTTCCTTCACCGAAAAGCTAACGGTAAATATTCCGTACATGTTCCGAAAAACTCATTGGTACGAGCCGGGATTCGAACCCACGACCGCCGCTTGACAGCCGCATGCCTGAACCGCTAGGCTACCGTAGTTTTTTAAACTTTGTAAAGAAGTATCTACTTCTTTGTGATGTTTATATGCACGGAATAAAGAATCCATTGGAAGTGGTGAGTGGGCGTTCCCGTGTCGCCGAACATGAGCAATAATAAGCATACTTCTTGCACAGATTATTGTCAGTCACCTAGCGACCGCACGCAGCGTATATGACATGAGTGAATATTTGTTTATTTTAGGAAAATGCCGTATTGCGTTATTGAAAGCTGCTCCAATAATAGCACATAAAAAACTTGTCTCATCGAAGTATTTCTTATCATCGTTAAGTAATATTTTAGAATACGTATAAAAAAATATTTAATTTTCAATTTCTTACACAATTAGCGCCTGTAGTCAAGGAAAAATCAATTCTATTTCTCTAACAATAAAGTTCATAATCCTGTGTATTTTTTCGCTACTCAGATCGTGAATGCGCAGCAAATTTCCCGAAGGTTCGCTACTCAAATGCTGTGGCTAAGGTCGATACTTGTTATCGATAAACCAAAATGAATAAGATTATATTTTTATGAGTAATATGCAGAGCCTGGAATTCTCGTAGCACTTTTGAGCTGTCATAGGGACTTCTTGTTTATCGACTTCCGTTTATACATATGTATTATTGTATAATCGGAAGTATTGTAGTGTTATATAAATATAAATTAAAATAATAATATTTTATTGTTTACTGTTTATTCCTTTTATTGCTTTTTAATTTTTATAATTTATAGATTGCTTACCTTTGCTTTTTAATCAGGACAAAGACCATTCTTATTATTTATAAGAAAGAATAATATATTATTATTTTATTTTATATTTATAATTTCCTAAAAGTTGGTATCCAAAGGTTATCTCGAAGAGATCGCTCATTCGCGATAAGACTGCGTGTTGTTACGTCTACTCGTAATCATATTTTACATATTGTATTCTGTATTTATTGATATACATAATGTATAATCGGAAGTCGATAAACGAGAAGTCCCTATGACAGCTCATAAGAATTCCGGGCTCTGGTAATATGTATCTGAATATTGTGTGATACACAATAAAATAACTAGTATAATCTTGTAGTTTTCCTAAAGACATAAATAGTAAGGAAAAATGCATTGATGCCACGGGGAGGAAGGATTGGTTTCCGCAACGATTCAACACCATTTGTTCGAAACATTTTGATGCAACTCATATTTGAGTTTCGCAAAAGGAAATCGCTTCATTCATGAAGATTCAATTCCCACGCAGAGTATTAATTCATCATTCAAATTACGAACAATTAATTCAATTCGCAATATGCACGGCGAACTACTGACATTTAGTTTGCTGTTATCCCGCACAATGAACAAATTTGACGGTAAATTCTCACTAGACCGCACTCGCACAACGTCGGTAGTGTAGATTGCTGTTAAAATAATTCTATATAGTATTTGAGATGTGCTTGTATTAAATTAAACAAATTATATTCTTTGTTTATTAGAAATCTGTGTTTAATTGTTATTAAATTTATAACAAAAGTAATTTAGTATAAATGTTACCTACTACTTATTATATCATAAACAAGATTTTATTAGAAACAATTTGTAAATAAGTCTTAGCTTAATATTTACCGTATGAATATCATAAAAATATCGATAGTCAAACTCAAACCATATCCACATCCCTATTCCGTTACAGCCAAATAGTCTCATCGTACATCATCATACACATTTTGCAGTACATGCGACTTTTCGGTTTCAAGCGGTCGCATCTTATGAATGGAAGGGTGTTTTGAAAACACCGCCATCTTGCGTCGAGTAGCCGAACGACCACGCCTCTTGCAAGTCTTGCAACGCATATGGCAACGGACGTAAGAAATATTTACGTGACACTCTAAAAGAGACCGTAAATAGTACTAGTTAAAGTAGATTTTGCATATAAAATTAGCTACCGTTAACAACATATTGGCACAGCACGTTTTAACAAATAGAAAGCGTATTGCAATTGTGTGTTCGTGTATTATTGAAGTGTTGTTGTGTGCGTGCAGCGACAGTGGTTCCCTATGAAAATCGGTTGAATGCCACTTCCAATGGATTCTTTATTCCGTGTTTATATGAAAATTATTTTTCTTAAAAGTGTTATAATTTATAATACCTACGCATATATTCAGAATAGGCTAAATATTAGCTTTCATTTCATACCCATATTGTTACAGTATAGAATATTATTTATAAAACCCCCATATTTTTTCCACGGTCGCTGTATTGAAATAATTATTATATACCTACACTTCACACCGGCAGTTAAGAACAAATCTAATGGTACCTCATAGGTTGAAATCTGAAATCACCGTTTAGGCTACGGAGGGTGACAAGTGACAACAAAACAGTCATACATACATACATACATAAGTACATATGCTTTGAAGACATAACCCTTCTTTTCTTCGGACAGTCAGGTAAAAAGATAACATTTTGTTCTTCTGAAGGCACAATTCATAACAAAGTGGCTCTTCTGAGCTAGGAAATACTAGCTCATAAAATTGAAATGTGATATTTTATATTATGCAATAAAAATCTAAGTGTTCTTTATAACCATGTGTGTGATTTTAAGAAATCAGATAAATTAGCGAAATTGAAAGAACTTTATTATTATAACCTACGTCTAGTATTAATATGTTACAAACAAAATTCAGCATCGGACAAACGGTACCATAATATTTACGAGAAAAGCCACATGGAAATCTTGTATGTTATATTGCTGTGAAGCAGAATCTATAATAATAGGGTGAACGGTAAAACAAATGACACGTCAATGACGTCACGATCAAAATGAAAAACGGTACTCTTTTCGGTGATTCTCATAATTTAAAATTAGAAAACTTGTTTGTTTGTTGTATGGATATTTTTGTCTGACATTGTACATTTATTTATGGGCATGTAGATATTATTGCCCTTGACTGTATAGATATTTTTGGCTCGGGTTTTGTTCTTATGTATGTGAGAGTTGCGTGTATAGATATTTATGGCCACCTATTTGCCTACATATATTTGACTGACATTGTACATTTATTTATGGCCATGTAAATGTCTAGAACTTTTTAACTAATAAAATGATCACATATTTTTGACCGGATTACCGTACAGATATTTCTGGCTAATCAACTGTACAGATATTTTTGACGCCTTGGGAACGTATATATATTTATGCCCTCGACTGTACATGTTGCCACAGATTGGCCAGTGCTGTTTATATCGATATTATTAGGTCCTTACCTATGAAATGAGCGTTTTGTATGGAGAATTTTATGAAAAATGTGATTTTCGCACATTGAATTTTGCGGATTATTCAGAAAAGTCAAATTCAAACCAAACAAAATTTTGGTAGGAATATAGAAAACTTTTAAGCTACGTTACACATATCTTCATTACTTAAAAATAGTTCGCATCATAAAACTATACGTAATTGAATTACTTGAACCGGCAGCACATGAAAAGGGTGGTTTTCAAGCTTTATTTTGTAACACTAAATTAAAACCTATTATTTGTATTTAAAACCTTTGTTACACAGTCTAATACTGAAATAAAAATAATAATTTGGAAGATGCAATAAAAATGAATAAATTACGAAAAAAAACTGTGAAAAAAAACGCCAATTTCATAGGTAAGGACCTAATATTAAAGCCCTTATTTTTACATTGCCCAATCCATCGACCGCCAAAGTATCAGTAGCGGGCAACAGGTCCCAGCCGCTAGTAACAATTAAACTAAAGTAACGATACCCTAGTGGCTCTGTGAGCTGGTAGCAAACGCGAACCATCTTTTTCCAAATAAGTAATTATTTTTTAATTTTGGTAAATTGAAGCGACAAAGGAATTATATATAATTAACGAATCTGATCACAAGTTTTCACGAGAATCGTCTCAGAAATGCGACCTGTAGAGATGAACAGCAGGAAAGCCTGACCTCCGGACATACAAACGATTTTCGGCCCTAGCTGAGGCATAGAACATCGTTCGCTACGCTCCCTCGTTGGATAAAGATAAGGGCAGAAATTGTAAGAGAGCTAAAGATCGAGCTCAGCCCCGGAACATGAGAAAAACATGTGTGTGCCGCCGACCTACACCTAACGTAATACTCACTGTTTGCAAAGATTTGCACTGGATTTCCGTCCCACGGCCAGCCTTTGAATTGCCAGGCGGGCCCCTGGACGAACACGGCCACGACGCGGTCCCACTCGGCCGCTGACAGTCGGCTCGGGTTGTCCACCACGCGATATGGTACCTGACCAAAACCAACACACAATTATTTACTGAACACAACTTCAACAAATTAACAGTATTTAAAATTGGGTCAAGTTTGCATCGGATGCGCGCACCGTAGAAGAGTATGAGTATGAGTATAATGTTTACCCTATTTATAATACACCAAATTAAAATAACTACAGTCACAACCAGACAGACAGAGGATAGTCTGAGACGGACATGCACCCACTTAGCAATATCCACTAGCTATCGCACCTGCTCAATATGGTACCCTAAAAAACCATAGAAGAACTTCGTTACTAAAAATATGAATAATCTTAGTAAACGCAATTTAAGTGAAGTATAAGCACAAGATGAAACATTTTTACATTCACATACCAATTCTTCAATTGACTGAAAAATACAAACATATATTTTTTATTATCGATGTAATTGTAGCCCATTTATGAATATGTTTATGGTCAGACAATAATCTCAGCACTGACACTTATTTCAATGCAGTCGGGTTTATTACATCTTTTATATCGGCCACAATATATGAATTAGTCAGCTGCAAAAACACGTATGCATTTAATAAGCTCTAAAATATGTTGTCAATAATACAGGCTTAAAATGTGAAGGTATTCACCGTGATAGTAAAATTGTTGGCGGGCGTATTTTCACCGGCGCCCTTTCGTCTCTGAAGCAGCACTTCGTTTTCGCGAACAGCGCCTTCAGCCTTCTTCTGTTCCACTGGCACGAATCTAACGCATCAAGTAAGAAACATATGAAAGAAGAAACAATCAAATGGAGAAAAGACATTAGTGGTGAGAACCCTGATCTTCTCCATATTCCTGTATGCTTCGGAAACTTGGACCCTGAAAGCACGAATTCGACGCAGAATTGACCCATTCGAGATGTGGTGCTGGCGGAAAATGGTAGTATACCTTGGACTGCGCACCGCACCAATGCGTCAATTCTCTCCGAATTGAAAATTTAGTCCATCCTATACACTATATGCATGCAACGACTCCTCAAGTACTTCGGACACGTGGCCATGCGAGAACCCGATAGCCTGGAAAAACTCATCATTGTGGGTCACGTGGAAGGAAAAAGGAGCCGAGGAAGATCACCAGCCCGTTGGACCGACGCAGTACATAATATCTGCAAAGGAAACTTGCAGATGTCTATCCGGATGGCCGAAAACCGATTGGCAGGAACAAACTATTATGGGCTGTAATTTTCTCTATACGACTTGTGCTATATTTTTGCATGGCTAATTTATCTTTTAAGTTTGGGCCGCGACACATACATGATGCCATTTCATGGAACATTTCAGGCGCGTAGAGCACACCTGTACACTTCGCTTTTCAATATGTGGGGAACAACGTTCACTTTTCGGAATAACTTTAAGAAAAACACACGAATCATCTCACTTGTGATCCTGCAGCATGTCCTTAACGTTGAACATGGTTATGAGGGCGGTGGCAGAGGCCGGTATGATGATGATGGGCGTGCGCGAAGGCCGCTTGCCTCCGCCGGCCGGCGGGCGCGCCGCCGTGACCGGCAGCAGCTCGCGCCGCCCCGGCGTCCCGGCTGGCATTGACATATCTGTACACAACCGACACATTATATACCTTTACTTAAACCATACATCACCGACAGATATCGAAATACAAGAGATATAGGTTGTAGGTATGGTAACATACATTGGCGTAACATATCATACGAAACCGGCGGCAAAATCATCCCATTCCTTACGGGGGACCGTCGACCCAAGCGCCCGAGGCATTTGGTGCACTCTACCATCCCATACTTACGCCACTAGTAAACATACTACACATAGTATGAACAGAACAAAAAAAAACTGAATAATAGCATTCACGAGCGCTGATGACATGACATGACGAGAGTGTGTCAATTTTCAATCAATCGGCGCATCATGTTTTTTCAATAGGCTATATATTTACCCGTTAAAACGGAATTGATATTGTTTAATGCGCGTGATTTTAATGATCCTAGAGCAAGGCCCTTGTCCGGAGTAAGCTTGAGGTGGCAAGCATCGTATGGAACTCAGCTGTAAGTACTTACGCCTTGTTGTTGGTGAAAGTACAGAAAACCTTTCTCAGGTTTATGTATAAGAAACTGTACTCCCTCTGCCCTTTCTCGTACCCTACCAAGTTTCTGTTAGGTTCTCTGGGCTTTAACTCGCTTGAAGTAAGGCATAACTACAATCTTCTGGTGACCACGTGCAGTATCTTACGTGGCGACACCGACTGCCTGGATCTAGTGGCACGAGCCGTAAAGCTCACTATACCTTTTGTGCCCAAAACCTTCCTGAGACCGAGACATCACAATCTCCTGGCAGTCCCATTAACTCGAACTGTACCACACAGAAACTCTCCTGCTGTTCGGGCACTAAAACTGTTGAACTCGCTTCTGTCACAAGCACCTGAATGCGATATATTTGCTAGTCGATGGGCGAATGTATGTCATATTTGTCTGAGGTACTGCGAAATGATGAATGTTTAGATATTATGTTTTTCTTTTTCGGCTTATTCATGTTAAGAATTATAAACTGTACAGTCTACGGTTCCTTACGGACAAATTGTATACATTTTGTATCATTAAATAAATTAATAAACATATCGCAAAACACGTACGTGTTATTGGCCGCTGCTGACTAGGATTCTGTGGGGTGCGCGCCGCGAGGGGAGCGGTAGGTCCTTCCGTCACCGACTTCAATGTCATGCCGTGATATGTCCCCATAGTGTCAATTTTGAAGCCCTCCGTTTCTGAAGAGAAGAAGAATATACATTATATATTTGTAAATAACTCATTTCAAGGCATCTGAATTATGGATAATGGCATAATGGATAGCTAGAAACCCAAAGAAAGTTAAAAGTAGCGTGTTAACTAATGACACTAACGAAGTAGTAAAATAACAAGAACAACAGTCAAAAAGTTTGATAAAAGATAGTTGAATATGTAACTGTGACATATTCCTAAATATTAGATTTCTCCTAAAAAGTGGCAAGTGGCAACTAGGCAGTGGGTATTTACACCAACCGAATCACTCATAGGATCCGATATGCTCACCTTCTTTCCTCGTAATAAATCTTTCCTGGTCGTATCTGTTGTACTGAGCCTGTTGCGCCGGCAGCACCGTGGGTGGCGGCAGCACGATCGGCTGCGGCCGGGGCACCCCGGGCCTGCCTTCTTCGCGGGCTTTGATGCCTTGCAGCAATGCTAGAATACTCCTGGCAAACACCTATACGAAACAAGTAAATTGAAAACACTCGCCCTTGTGAAAGTCATTTGGTTGAATTTTAATAAACCTTGCTCTTGAAAGGGATGATTATATAATTTGGGTAAAATGTAAAGTTATACAGATCACCAAGCCAAGGGGTAACCCTATCAAAGAGCCCTATGTCCCTAATAAGTTTTAACAGGAAACCATCAACATTACACAACCATTCTCAGATACAACAATAACTTACTTTCCCATTACTTTGTAATACTGTAGTCCTTGTCCTCCATTGCCTCTCGCGAAGAATGATGTGATTGACATCGTAATCTAGGATTGCTCTCAGATCTGAACCCACGACACCAAGAGTGTCGGAATAGTCGTTGCTTTTAATTGTGGTTCTCTTTTTGGCCAAACGTTTTGCTTTAATTGCTGCAATTTTCTCCACTGACATCGCCTCTGATAAAGACCTAAAATAAAACATTTGTAATTGGTGAGCAAGCCTTTCGTTAAAGTAAAGTAAGAATGCTCAATAGCTGTACAGTAAATGAATATGACCAGTGGCAGTAAGAGAACAACTGTATTAAAAAATTAACTGCATGTGAAAATGTCAATTGAACTTACTTAATATTGTCAACTGTGACAGAGGCTTCTTTAGTAACTTCGAGCCGAGCAGCCAGCTGCTCACGAACCTTCTGCACGTGCGTCTCTTCAATACGCGGCTTTTTAGCCGCTGATTCACCCACCTCATTATCATGGGTGCGTTTTACCTATAGCAAAAAACATATTTTACCATTAAATTCCAACATGCATAAACAGAAACCGCATAACCGCTTGAATGATGAGGGTCTATGAATGAGTAGCACTGTTGCACCATATAAAATGAGAACAGAACCATATCTTAGAACCATAGTAGTAGTATTCCCAATAGTGGTGCTTGCAACTAGTTTTTAACACATTCACTGCGGTTGGGGTTGACCAACTGGGGGGTGAACGGTGGAGATGAACCTGACTAAGACTAAGCATATAACTAATAGCATCGCACGTAGGATTGGAATAAACGGAGAACCAATTACATATGTCCATGAGTACCTTCACTTGGGCCAACTAGTTTCCTTCCAGGCGCGACAGGAGAGGGAGGTCGCAAGACGGACTAAAAACACCTGGGGGAGCTATTGGTCCATGAAATATCTGATGAAAGGTGACCTTCCATTATCACTTAAGCAGAGACTCATGGACATATGCATTGTTCCAATTCTCACCTATGGTGCACAAACTTGGTCTCTGACATCATCTCAAAAGTCCAAACTCGAGATTTGCCAACGAGCCATGGAGCGCAGCATATTAAGTATCAAATTAGTGGATTGCATAACCACACACTGCGTTCCAAAACTCAAATAGTCGATGTAGCTCGAAAGTCGGCCAGGTTCGTCTGCGATCGAGAGACCAGCTAGACTCCTTTTTAAAAGAATAGCCAGAGACTGCTCTGAATCGGGAGCACTGGAAAAAGTGGGGGAGGCCTTTGCCCAGCAGTGGGACACTACAGGCTCACAATAATAACAATAAATTAATTATTAGTGTTTACACAAAGCATTAATACTTAATTTTAATTCATATGACAATTTAAGTCCTTGGCACACCATTCATGTTAATTTAAAACATTTAGGTTGAAAATATTAACAAATCTTGCTACCTGTATTGTTTAGATTGACATTGATTTTTAACTAACTTCAAAAAAGGAGGAGGCTCTCAAATAATCGGAAGCTTTTATTTTTTAAGTATGTTACTCAATTACTTGTAGACGCCTGAACCGATTAAGTCTAAATAAGGTGGATATCGGGAAGTTATATCCTGTAGTATATTGTGAGGGGCACAATTTAATTCCAAGTGCAATAAAAAGCAAAATAACATCAATGAGATACCTGAGTTGGAATTTCCAGAGGGGCACTTTTGTCAATAGAGGCGCAAGTTACAGTTTCACCATTCAAGTACGCCAAAATTTCCTTACGATCTGGACGACGAACTGCCGGGATGTTGGCAGCCTACAAACACAAATCATCAATAGCACATACCCAAAACATAAGGTTGCTTCAGTCAAATAAGACGAGAGTCATAAGAGATGTATCTTACCGCTGCCTGCCTGACATACACAGGATGGGTAAGTTGTATATTTTTGAGAATAAATAGAAGACATTCCAACGTATAGTATTCTTTGATACTGCCCTCCTTTCCAGTGCCACTCCTAGAAATAAATAAATTACTGCGCTATAACCATCTGCATCACTATGTTTTTCTGTAATCCTTTGGTTTCCAAGTAATAGCACAGGGATACTTACCCCCACATAAGATAGTTAGTCTTGACATTCTTTGGCCAAGAAAACTCTCCAAAAATTATTTGATTATCACGTTCCACTATTTCTTTTTTATTTACATTATATTGTCGGAGTAAACTGAGCGGGTCCGCCATGATAGCTTTACTGTGCTACGGTCCTGAAATCCACAGTAATTATACACTTCACATAAACCTTACGATTAATGAAAGTAGCACCAAAGATTATAAACACTTTCAGATCACTGAGAGCGCTAATTTCAAGCAACGTATAAAGGTTTTCGCGTCTTGTGACGTAGTCCTTAACCACTGACATAAAATACGGATCCATTACAAAACATACTTTTGAAATTTGTAGCCCCTATGAATATGCAAACATACCACTCCTCTGAACTGTATAACTGTAACGCTTTCCACCAAATAACTAATGCTATGCTAATATTTTACTTTTTAGAAGTAGAAAAATCGTGTTGCTCCAGTACTATACACTGTCTCACTCACTTCACTGCCTTGCATGGACCTATCATGACCTATGATACTCAGGACAGGCTATATACGTGATGCCACAACGAGGGACGGAAAAGCTCTTATGTAGCTAAATTAAGAACTGGTCTTAAAATGGCTCATGACTTGCCATAAACAACCTACTCAATTTAGACGGGTAATGGTTTATGTGCCACAACTTCATACTAAATCACTTGTGGCAAATAAAAAAAAGTGGAACTATGAGAAGGACAACGAATGATATTTCCCTTTCTGTCACACTTATCGAGATTTGTGTGCTACCAGCTCGCTCGCGCGTGGTATTATTATTACCATAGCTTGTCCTGAGTATCATAAGTCCATGCTGCCTTGCCTTGCTTTACTTGCGTACTTGCCTATGCCTCGGTCAAAAAAAAACCCACAGATAGCGACAAAATTAAACGTCAATCTATTGCGTTTACAAAGATACTTATGTAATAAATTACTTCAGCACGGCTAGCACGCGACGGCGCGCGAGCTCTCTCGATTTTTCTCGCACTATCCGTCTCTCTCTTATTAGAACACTTATAAGAAGAGGTATAGTGCGATAAAAATTGAGAGTATGTCGCGGCCGTCGTGTGCTAGACGTGCTCGACACAAGCTTTTGTGCCTATCATGCTACATTTACACGCTTGCGGTGGCTTGGCAAGCGTCCACAAGCTCCAAGCCGTCACAAACGCTTGGATGGCATTTACACGCTTGCGAGTGCGTTAGTGTGGTTCTTAGCTTCCTTTGATCTGTGTTTAGAAAGCGACACCAGTCCGGATCAGACCAAGCTCTCGCAAGCACACGCAAGCCAAGCCAAACACCCCCGTTTACACGCTTGCGCTTGTGGAGGCTTGCCAAGCCACCGCAAGCGTGTAAATGCAGCATCAAAGAGAATATAACCACCACGTGTTTATACCAGTAAAATTGTAACTCGAAGCTTCGTTCGTGAAATGGACCATAAGTTTTTTTATTACTAGACCCAAAGAGAATATAACCACTATGTTCTAGACTGTAGGTTTAAGTGGTTATTACATTGTCTGGAATTCAGTCACTGAATTCCGGACAATGTAATAACCACTTTAGTCTATCATGGGACGGCCGCGACATAATCTCGATTTTTCTGTAATTATTTACATGTAATTATTTGGCAGCCCCAATTTATCAGAAGCTGACTAATTGCTATTGTCTGGAGGCATGTAGCGCTGCTGATCCACTGTCAAACTAATTGTACTGACAAATTGCATGCACATGTGGTCGGATTGTTATGCTACCACTTCACATCACATTCGCCGAGTGGCGGCAAGGCGAGCGTGAAGAGGGCCCAGTCAGGTAGACGCGTGCGCGCTCGCCTCGTCGCCGCTCGCTTCCTTGTCGGTATTTTGAACAAAGTTCAAAGGGGCGAGTGGCGAGCGCGAGCGCATGCTTCCACACAGTCACACTCGTGTAACTCGTGTCAGATAACTGTCAATAGTCCAGTCAATGAACTGACAGCTTGTATGGAAAAAATGTCAATTTTGGAAATAATTTATAATAGCTTATTTTTTATGTGTAATGGATATATTATCAATTAAATAGTTACCCAGCGACAAAATCCGACAAAATTTCAGACATCAATAAAATGATAAATCAACTAGCTTCTGGAAAGTCAGAATAAAATATTAATAAATATTTTTGGCTTTACTTTGGTTCATTTACATCTTCTCTATAATATTCAAGATAAATCGTACAAAAAAAGACAATGCATGATTCATTGAAATCTACATAATTACTTCCGGGTGGAAAGTTTGTCGGATTCTTTAATAAATCATCTTAGAATAACATTTTAAAATGAAATCAACAAAAAAACGGTATTATAAATTAATGTTTTTCAAAACCGTATTTTGCCTGGAGTACACCTGTTATTTGAATTTTCTATTTTTGTGCACAATAATCATCCACCATCTCCTTTTCTTACAAAGTTTACGAAGGTTTTTGTTGCAATAAGTACCTACATAATTATAATGGGCAAGCGCACATAAAGCTGTCGCAGTCGCAGCAGCGGCGCTACCACGAACTTCGAAAGTCGAAGTTCGGGTATATCCATCTCTACCGCACTCCCGTACTCGAGTGACAGGGATGCATATATTACGAACATCGACTTTCGAAGTTCGTGGTAGCGCCGCAGGCCTAACCCTTGGAATAAGGATAAGCATAACCTAAGACGGTGCGCGAGCTGCCTCGCTGCAAGGCGAGGCTGGGGTTAGAATATTGAGGACTGTTCGTCCGTTTATCTCCGTCTCTGTTGCTCGAATAAGCAAATGCGACAAAGAGGGAAAAACACGAACGAAGTTCGTTTTCGTTTCGCGGTAGGCCCTCTGGTGTGGTGTGACACCAAAAATAATACAATTTTGATTATTAACAAGAATAACATTATTTAAAACGAGCAACAGTTATTATTCCATTAAGTATTTTTCTAACGCTCGGTATCTTTTGAACAAAAAAAAAATAGCAGGTTACGAAACGAACGGATAGATGGCGCCCTTTGCGCTAAATTTAACAAAATATGCAAATTGTTTCTAAACATGGCTGCCGGTCGGTCCTCTTAGTTTATTGATATATTTGTGATTTATTATATATTCAACCCATCGCGAGAGACTTCAAATAAGTGATAACATGCCATAGCGGATTAAACGGCGAATTGAAATGACTTCGACTCCAAAGACTGAGAAATGCGGACTAGGTAAGTTATGCGTGACATTCTAGTCTAGTTATACTTTTCTACGTTTGTTCTTTGGAAATCGAATTCATTTATAATATGGTTTGTTTTTCTTCGTTTAACTCTCTTCCTTTTACGTAACACGTTTTATCCCTTTTTAATTTATGAATGACAACCATATCCATTTGTATTTCCTTTGTTATTTCTAATTTAAAATGCACTCGCGATGTTAATGGTAATCTTACGCCTTTACACTATCTTCTATCAATATTAACCTCAATGCAGTTTCTGAACTGATTTTAAATTATGATGTCCGTAGTAGTATAATCGTTTTTTAGTTAGTGCTTATTTTTGATTCATCATTACGATTTCTTCTTTTTACCCACCATGAATGCGAAAAGGGGGTGTGGACGGAAGTGTATGAATACGTATGTTATTATACGTTTAGGCGGTATCCATCATAGTAGTAAACACTACCTAGAACCACGAGTCCCTACGAAAATAATTATAAATAGGTAATGGCAAAACCAACAAAAGTTACAACCAAATCCACTGATTATTATTTCAGACATTAAATAAAGCAAATTTAATATAATAATAATAAGCAATTTAATTCTTTATTTGGTAGTTTCGAATATAAATATACATATGTGTGTATTATGCACTATTTTATTTGAGCTGGTTTTATAGCTAGTTTATATGGAACCCTAGTATAGGTCTACCCAACTACTTTAAATATACTCTATCCATTCCCTGTTGTCAGAGATACAGACAACAGGTGGACTACTGTATGGAAAGGCCCAATTTCCAAAAGGAAAGCTGGAACACCAAGCAAGCTGCAGGCAGACAACATACAAGTAGTTGCTGGCAAATACTGCATGGAAAAGGGAAAGGATAGAGTGTTTTGAAAGTAGATGGGTACGCCTATACTAGGCTTCCATTTATTTATTTAATTGTATGGCATACATTATTTTGGCCTTTTTAAAGGGCATCAAATATAATGACCACCAAAAAATGCTTTGATATCCTAAGCTCTTACCAAAAAAATATACTGAACACCAAATATAATAAATCTACCATTACAATAGTACTAGCTGGTTTAGTAACAAATGCACATTAAATTGTATTCAAAGACCAAATTTAGTAAATGATCACCAAATCTTAGCAAGCAAATGAATACAATATTTCTACCTAAATAACCCACTATGATTGCCATAGTGTATGCATGTTACCAAATAAAGTATAATGATACCAAATCAGCGCACCCCACTTCCACATGGTCTCATCTGCCCTACCCCTAGAGTGTATATAAAAGCCCGCGGAGACAGAAGTGAGTTTCTGGCGGGAGCCCGGGCGGAGGGCGGGAGACTGAGTCCCAGAAACGAAAGCGGGGCTCCGTCGAATTTAGGAAATTATTTTACTATTTTTGTGTTAGCAATGATTTATTAGGATAGCATTTTCTTTAATAGGATAGTAAGATGTTATAATTTGGGTTATTATTTCACATTAATAGGAGATAAAATTTTGGTGAACATATACTATTTTTGGGTTAGCAATGATTTATTAGGATAGCATTTTCATTAATAGGATAGTAAGATGTTATTATTTGGGTTATTATTTCTCATTAAAATGGAGATAAAATTTTGGTGATAATTTTTTTGATAAAAAGTTTTTTTTTGGCGTTATATTTTACTATATTTGGTATTCCGTTAAACATATGTCTTTTTAAAGTTTGTCACTCTTTAGTACCACCCAGGGGACACGTGCAAGGTTGTGACAGGTAGCTCCCACGGACGCGAGTAACAGTTGTCCCCCCTTTGTAAAGTGAGTGGGCAACTCGACTGTTAGAAGTTCTTATGCCGCCCGAAGGCCTCTAACTCGGCTTAACGACTACTGTCATAGACAGCAGCCGGGATCAACTGCTTAGCGTGCCTTCCAAAGCGCTCTTTCATATTAACCACTCAAACATCAGGCGGTCACCCATCCAAAAACTGACCGCCAGGTAGGGTTCCATATAAACTAGCTATAAAACCTTGTTACAGTGGCAAATGTTTACTCAAATTTAATGTATGTTATGCAGATTTTTCCTTTCATAGGACACATTTTAATTTCAAAAACAGTCAACTTTTGAGGATTGCTACAAAACAAACCTAATGTTTTAGCTGTACCTAATAAATAAGTGAACTGTTTCTGAAAAAAAGACCATAATACTGCAAAACAATACATTTGATGAAATATAGAATAGAATAGACTAGAATAGAATAATAATTTATTGACAAAAACGAGTACAGACATATACAAACAGTGACAAATACAGAATAAGAATATGCTAGAAATAAAAAGTACAGTTCAATTATTTTGGGGCAATAGGTCCCAGACTCAGCATGTGCTGAACAACAAGAGTCCAGCGCTGGTTTTCAGCCTGGGCCTTATTAGGGCTCGGTCGGTAGCAGAACCTAAGCGTCGGAGTTGGACGATGTGCTTTCAAATGCGTACGAATTACAAAAAATAATAGTAATACAAAAGTTAAAAAATAAGAGCGTGTGTATGTGTTTGTGTATGTGAGTGTGAGTGTGTGTGTGTGTGTGTGTGTGAGTGTGAGTGTGTGTGTGTGTGTGTGTGTGCGTGTGCGTGTGCGTGTGCGTGTGCGTGTGCGTGTGCGTGTGCGTGTGCGTGTGCGTGTGCGTGTGCGTGTGCGTGTGCGTGTGCGTGTGCGTGTGCGTGTGCGTGTGCGTGTGCGCGTGCGCGTGCGCGTGCGTGCGCGTGCGCGTGCGTGCGTGCGTGCGTGCGTGCGTGCGTGCGTGCGTGCGTGCGTGCGTGCGTGCGTGCGTGCGTGCGTGTGTGTGTGTGTGTGTGTGCGTATATGTGTATGTGTACGAGCGTGCGAACGTTGTTGTGTGTTTGTGTTTGTGTGTGTGTGTGTGTGTGTGCGTACATGTGTGCGAGTGCAAAAAATAAAAAATAAATTAAAATGAATACCCAAGTGGAGAACAAAACAACTAAGGGGAGATGAGACACCTACTTGTTTTGCCTATCTAATAAGTGACATCGAACTAATCGCTTGAATTTCAACAGTGACGTTGGCTCACGCAGCGGAGGAGGGAGGTCGTTCCAAATCTTTGTGGCCGCAAATTTAAAACTCCCCCTAAAAATGCGGTCTAATATCCCCGGACACCAGAGATATGTGAAACATGTCCTGCCCATTGCATTTTCATTTTCAGTCCATCAGTTACTGTTCCTGATTATTCCTTTTCTTGTTTTGTGTATTTTTTAAATGCTTATCGCATGACCTAATCAGGCTTTATCTAGTTCTATTTGGATTCTTATTTATCTCTATTTTAGATTTTAGGGTTTATATTCAATGCACATAAGAAGGTTAACGTTATTAATAATATAAATATTTAACAATATTACAAGGCATGGCGTAAGTCAATCCATGCAATTACAATGAGGGTCCCATCTAATGAGTCTGCAATTTTAATTGCACACTTTCCTTTGCCATATACACTCAATTTTAGCTCTACTCCTAAAAATCTAATTATAATAAGTGTACGTATTTTTATGGTTTGATTTATTACAAAAGTTTTTATCTGAATAAAATCCATTGAGGTTTTTGTAAAGATAAATTTAATGCTCAAAAAATGGTAAAGTAACTCATAAAGTTGTTGTACTGGATCATCTAAGCTCATGAATACCAGCCACACATAATTTTCTCTACAGGGGGATAAAACAAGTCACAGAGGGGCAAGTCGGGGAGTATACGCAATATACGCATTCTCAAAAAGAAAAGGAAAGTTATTAACCAGTATGTGACAAACATAACCATATTGATAAACTATCATTAATATACTATCCTAATATAACCTTACCAAATGGAATTTATATTCCCTAAAATTTTAAATAAACTATTTAGAGATCCGAGCCTTCGCTTGACCCACCTTGAGATTACGATCGGCTTTTCCGCCAGTAATTTGTCCTACGAGGCCCCTATACCCTACATTTCCGCCATCTTAACTGTCAACACTGCTCAATTGGGCCGTCGCGACGGATCAATTGATCCGTCGGCTCAATCAAGCCATCGCAATCGGGCCGTCAACTCGATTGGGCCGTCATGACGGATCAATCGATCCATTGGCGAAAATGTTGCTGCTAAATCAAGCCGTCACAGTCGGCTCGATCGGCCCGTCGGCTCATTCGAACCTTCGCAATTGGGCCGTCTGTTCAACACGGCTCAATCGAATCGGAAGCCTCGCGCGGCCGCCATGTCAATATATCTATCGGTCCGTCGGGTCGATGGGGCCATGGCTCGTAAATCGTTCCTTGCGGCACTCGTCCGACGATCGATCCAGCAATGGCCCGACGACACCACGGGGGGCCGCCGTGTCAGTATCTCAATCAAACCAACGGCTTAACAGCCTCAGGACGATGGAACCGGCTGATCAATTGTAAGCTATTGCCAAACAGTCGCAGGAAGCCGTTAGATGAGGCCGGCGGAAGATCCGTTATCGTAGAGATCCTTGGGAGAGGCCTTTGCTCTGCATTGGACGTCTTTCGGCTGATAACTATGATGATGGTGACCAATATTAATAAGTCATTCGTATATGTCCCTTCTCGGGAATATGCTAAGTATCCGCAAGATCTTCTCCTACACGCCTAAGGGCCGCTTCAGACCGAAATGGTAGCGGCGCGGCGAGCACTTTCAGTGTCAAATAATTTTAAACTTTATCTACATACTGAAAAGTCCAGTACCGCTTAAAAAACTCGAAAAGGTCGCGCGGCGCCGCGCGGTGACGCGAGCAGCCTCGCGGCCACGCGCGTCTTTGCGGAAGTCAACACGCGGCTGCCAGCAGCGCCGCGCGCTCCCCGCGCTGCTCACCCCTGCTGCTCACCCCCACCGCAACAAAGCGCACCAGACACCACAATGCGTAGTCACCAAGCGTAGGTAGAGGTCTAGTTTCGTGACGGGCGACGAAACTAGACCTCTACCTACGCTTGTTTACTACGCATCACGGTGTCAAGATATATTTGTGGGTGAGCGTTGAGGTGAGCTTAAAACAAGTTGAGAATAGGGGGGCAGTTCTCTGGGCTGTTATTCGCTAAGCGTTAATGCGGCTCACCCCGCCGTTCACGCGTCACGAAACTAGACCTCTACCTACGCTTGGTTACTACGCATCGGGGTGTCAAGATATATTTGTGGGTGAGCGTTGAGGTGAGCTTAAAACAAGTTACAGAATAGGGGGGCTGTATTCTAGCGACGCGGGACGTTGAGGACGTCAGAAATAAATTTTAAAACACGAAATGATTGTACTGTGAAATCGAAAAATGGATACCGAGGACAAGCTAATGCGAGGGGGAATCGTGAGGCGGCGCGCGGCCGTAGGCAGCGACGGGAGGCAGCGCGCGGCTGCAAGCGGCTTCAGACGGCGACGCGAGCCGCCGCTGCCGGCCGCTGCCATTCCGGTCTGAAGCGGCCCTAACACGGCCTCCTTACGGAGTTGATCTGCAGCCTATGTGATGCAGTCCTGGCATTCTCACCACTCTACTGAAGAAGTGGTGTATATAAAAAGCTAGTATTAAGGAGCTTATAGAGGATCCCCCGGATCCAGAAAGTTTCGTTATGTCATTTCAACGGCAGATACAGTAGCAGTTTATTTACATAAAAGCATAATTTTTAAAATGCTTGTCTGGTCACCAAACCCATGACTTTTGCTCCATACTCACAAGCGACCAAAATACATGGTCAAGCGACAGTGTACGGATCACTGAAAAATTAAAAGGCAAGACTCCAGGTGCGGAAAAAATAGGGCAGAGTGCGTAAGCGGTCTCTATAGCCAGCACTCGAGTAGCAATGTCAACTAATACGTTAAGCGTTATGATACGACATTTGTGTGCTGCTTCCAATTTAATTAGAATCTGAACTCTGGTTGAGATTCTAGTCCAGTCATCAAACGATCCTAACCTGCTGATTATGACCAGTCATCAAATGATTATGCTATAGCTAAAGCGAACTTGTCTAACTCAGACAGCTTTACTACAGAAGTTGAGCTTCCCGTCCCAGGGGCACCCTCGGACAAGCTATACGTATAGTCTTAGACCGAGAGCGGTAATTATATCCGCAAGAAGGTATGCTTACGTGCTCATCTTCTTATAAAGTGTATGCATAATTCAGAACATCCCGTCGTAGATTGCACATTTGATTGGTAAAAATGGGAGCTTACAGAAGCGACGAGCCAATACCCGGCATATGATAGATTTCCCCGCGGCGACAGACCTCCTTCTGTCTATTGTTATTGCGGTTACACGCTAAAGGAGCTCGGGGTCTACCCAGCACTTAAATAAATACAATAATATTGGTACGGAGGGAGTAATTCATATAACCGATGTAATTTGGGGTAATTCAACCGATGCTAAGCGAGTGTTCTTACTCCAAAAACGCGCGCTTCGATTGCTGGCTGGAGTAAAACCCAGGCATCCTTGTAAGGAATTATTTAAAACCTACCGCATCATGACGCACTACTCCCTATACATGTTTGAGGTACTAATGTTTGTGAGAACCAATATACGAACGTTTAAACGGGTGGAAGTACCAGGTAAACAGCTCCGATCCACTGGAAGGCTAAGAACAGTACCGCGTCGCATGGCACTTTCAGTAAAAAATCCTAGGGTAATTGGCCCAACATATTACGAGCGTCTACCTGCCAAACTGCGAACTGAACCATCTGACGAAACATTCAAACGTCAGCTGAGAATCTTTTTATTAGAGCATCCATTGTATTCTGTATGTGAGTATATGGACATATAATATATTTGACATGGTTCATTTCATTTAAATTGTTTTATAATATGATCATGTTCTGGTTTTATTTTGACGATCATTACGAGATACGAGTATCAATATCAATATTTATATTCCCTATTTTGACTTTATCATGAATCATTTTGTAATATATGTCCATATGAATGTTGTATTGTACCTGTGACATTTCATTCAATTAATATTCATTATTTGACGATCATTAAATAAATTCGTGTAAATTAGCTTAAAGTTAACTTATAATGTAAATTTATTTTATGAAATAAAGAAATCTAAATCTAAATAAGTAGTTTTTGCGGAAGCAACTGTCGTCTGACCTTTCAATCGCGCCAGAAAACTAGGCCTTTATGAGGACAGGGGCTTCTTCGAGTATAAGGACAGCTTAGCTACTATCAGTTTTCAAGAATTCCAAGCAATGTTTATAGCAATATAGTTATAACTCGGTTTGACTACTGCTGTTATAAACAGGAACCGGGAACAACGGCTTAAAGTAGCATCCAAAGTAAGGGTGCACTCAGTCAGTAACCACTTAAAGCGCTTCATTGCAAAGCTAGCAGTAAATATCAAATGATATGCCTTACATAAATAAACACAGGTTCGAACCGACTATCTCCAAAAAACGTCCCGTTCGAGCTAAATGCAATAAAAAGTAAAGGCGCACATCAAACACTGCTAAATAAATAAAATGAGGCATAGGTACAGGAGCCCCTTTATCAGAAAACCCCTTAATAGGAATAAGAAGGCAATAAATATGCCTAGTGACGATAATCCTATTCAGATATCTTAAAGAATTACGAAGCTACAACCGTTTTAATATTGCTTGTTAAGGTGGTTTTCCACCGGCGAGGCGAGGCGGGGCGTGGACTATTTGCACTGAGCGCGCGCGCGGTGGAAATAGGTAGTATGTCCCATACTAATTTCAATTCTATGAGATATATGTGGGTGAGCTTAAAACATGAATAGAATAGAATATAATATAATAGTAGTTTATTGCCACACAACATACCAGATACAGAGACAAAACATAAAAACATACTAAACAGAACAATAAAAAAACTAAATCTAGTATATCTGTGCGACAATAGGAATGAACTCAGCATTTGCTGCGGTACAGACTAGCTGCACACAGCGCTGGTTTTCAGTTCACCCCTAGTGACAACCAGTTTACAATATGGTGGATGCTTAAATAGCTATAGAGATTTTAGGTAGGTATACAAAAAACATTAAAATACATGAAAATATTAAAATAACACTAAAATACATAAAAGAACATTAGAAAAAATTAGAACAAGTCTCAATGGGCTTTTAAAGATATTATACTTACATCTAAACAATGGACACCTTTACCAAGATACGAAGTTAACATGGCTATTCCCTCATCTTTAAAAGACACCGGGCGGCACCTTCAGCCAGATTTTCAACCGAAACGCCCTACAGGTTATTGAAACCAAAAATGATCATGTTTTTAAACTTCCAATTCATACTTTCATGTGACAAAAATTTCTTTCAAATGATGCTTTTATTTTATACTAACAAACCGGGTAGCAAGTATTTTTAAAAGCAAAATGTGGTTGGCGGCCGACGAACCCCTACTAGCGGGCCAGACAGAGCCCACCACCGCTAGCGCAACGAGTATGCGAAGCCGTCAAATTATATTAATCCCGAAAAATGAGAAGAATTAGCTAGACGGGTAATTTTTTCTAATGCAATCGAACAACCAAAATGTTTTGGCATACCTGCAGAAACAGCGTAGTTTCAAGTAATTACTTACAGCGAGGTATAAATCCCGGATTAATAAAACGCTGCAGCACAGTATATCTAAAGGTACTCACGTACAGAAGGGCCTCGGTCTAACAAAACAGCTGTTTGACGGCTAAAAACACTATGGCATCCCATTCTCATCCTACCGCATAGCACGCCCTCTTTCGTGTAGTGACTGGTCGTCAAGTCATGTCGTTGTACCACACGCCGACCTTGGTACGATACATGTCGTTGTAGTACAACGCCGACCGTGATACGGTCAGTGTCACTGTTTGCTTTGCCGCCTTCAGATGAATTTCACCTCAGAGGTCTCCGTAGTGGCAAGAGGGACACCATGAACCTATAGTGGCCCCGGTCGGATACTCTTATATGTATATATTTTGTTAATGTTGTAGGTACCTCTCGCCTATTTACGAGAATACTCTTGCAAAATTGCCTGCCTAATGACACATTATCGCGAACAACAGCAGGTTTATTCGCAATCCGAGATCTTCGCGAGAAGTGGTGGATATAAAATTGGATGTTCGTAGAGTACGGGACGGGCCGCCGAAATCGATACTAGACCGCAAATCTTCCTCAAAATTTCCAGGACAAACATCTCCAGGGACTTTAACCAATTCTTACTAGATGGCAAAGTGAATAAATAACGCTATCTATCATCATTAAAATGATCACACTATTCATAGTACACCAATCGATAAATGCCGGCACATTGCAAACATGTCAAGGTGGGTCAAGCGAAGGCTCGGCCCTCTCAATATAACCGTTTTTCCCCCGAAGGGATAAAAACGAATAATTCGAGTCCAGCCGGTACTGCCGGTACAAAAGTACTGTAGTGAATATTGAATAAAAGGAACACTCACAAGGATACGAACGTAATTTATTATTTATTTTCCTAAAATTATTACATATAGCTGCGGCATAGAAAGCATCACGACCCGAACGCGATCAGGTTTATTAGGTCATGTTAAACAACACTTTGCAATACAAAACCGAACTTATAACCGTGCTCTGACCGTTGCTGCGGCACACGATTGGACTATGATTGACAAAACATTGTAATTTACGGTCGGCAGACCAGCACGACTATAAAAAGGGATGTAAAACGTCTGGGTTCGACGAGATGGTAAATGTGGATGGTTATGAGATGATTAAGTGAATGGGGCCTAAATGAAATCTAAACGATCGTTCTGACAACTTTGGCGATAAAGAGCCTTTCAAAATTTTGAGGGAGATTTACAGGAGAACGGAAGACATCGATCCCACCTTAGAGTCGGAGCGTTGACAATCCAACGGCGGCAAGGTACAGTAGTATACCACGGGTAATAATCACATTAAAAATGACCCTAACGTTGACAGAAGGTCAAACTAAAAGAGAATACACGCCGAACTCTCGGGAGTCCCTTTAAACGCGACTTAACTCCTGGCGGCGTCTCCGACGGAGGTTCTCACGATCAAGAACCGGAAGTGCTGGTAAGCGGGACAGGCCGCTCGCTTCTCCCTCTGGCTCGCAGACTCCGGATGATGGCTCTCAGCGCACTCGTACTGGCATCACTCCTCGGGGAACAACCACCGCGAACTTAGGCTTGGGGCCTAAACCCGGAAGCCAGTATGCTATAACAGCACCCGACCTTCAGAAAAAAGCGGAAACTCTTCCGTTTCCCTCAGTGTGATGACTACCACAACTGGTTCCACCACCGGTGAGCTTCGCTCAGGGCTTGAGAAAAACGCTGATGCACTAGCGCGAAAACTGTTGTTCTTAACACCAAAAACTGTGGACGAGAAACTCGGGTCTGTACCCTATAAACGGTACACCACGCTTCACACTTTCAGCAAATATAACCAAAGGAAAAACCAACTCTTCACTCTCGAAGAACTATTCTCTTTGAGTCCTCTTTGTTTTCTCTAATGATTTGACAATTAAGAAGAATCATTCTCGAACAATCTAATTCAAATTTTAAAAACTTCCTCCAATTTCATTCATAAAAACCAGACAGCACCAAAGCAGGCAAACCCGTCGGTAAAGTTGAATATAAAGAAAATGCACACCATCGGAAACGCGCCTTGTGCGACTACTGAACTTCAGAAATAATGCGCTAGATGGCGCTGCAATATAAGGCAAACAGTCATACGAATTTAAATAGTTCTATGCAAGGATTAATGCAATTAATGCTGCAGTAGCAAGTACAAGCAGCTAGCCGGCGCGCGTTGTTAGGTTGGTGGTGGTAATGACGTCACGCCAGTGTTGCCAGATAAGTTGGCCGAAATGTAGGGTATAGGGGCCTCGTAGGACAAATTACTTGGGGAAAAGCCGATCGTAATCTCACGGGTCAAGCTTCGGCTGGACTCGAAATATTAGTTTTTATCCCTTCGGGGGAAAAACGGTTATATTATATTCTGATTTTATTTCCTTTTGGATCCACCAAAACTTGTGGATTAAGTTATATGAATACAGTGAAACAAATAGAATGTCTTAGTCGATCGTCAGATATACAGTCATGTCACAGTTGGTTGCATAATGGTACTTTTCTTGTTGGATTTGGTTAGATACACAAAAAATATTGTATAAAACGAGGTACGTACCTAATCGACAGCACTTGATATTTTAAGCAAAATATTGTGTGGGAAAGATCTTGGAGTTTGGTTATCACCGAAATACGCCCCCCACCTTCGTTAAATGAGGACAGGAAATGTCTGAAATACAATCGACAGATTGTAATGTTGTATTTAATAACAATAAAAATGTTTATTTTAAATGATTGCCATACATTGCTCGTAAGGTAGGCTAGTTCGTATTTTATATGAATAGGTGCTGATATAAATAACATAATAGTTAGGTTTAATAAAATTAATGTTTATTTAAGACGTTGACGGGACAACAAAACAATGACAGCCAACACCTGTCGATGTCGTATAAGGCACTAAGATACCTAGTATCAAATGAGGTTGTTACATTCGTCCACCTTATAAGATTCAAATCTCCATGTCATCTACTAGGCGCCGGGGTGGTCTAATGGTACGCTTGCTTCTGCGGGGCCCCATTGGCGTAGGTGGTATGATAGTCACATTCTGAGGTGAGCGAGATGGAGCAACTTCTGCTTCGGTTCCCGAAACTGGATAAGGTGTCGGGGATCCAGTAGACTCCAGTACTGGGGTCGAGGACGCAATAGGAACTATTGGAGTATGTGAAATTCTCTCAGAAGAACGCTCGTCTGGTTCGGTGAGGCGAGGCCGTATATGGTCTGCGTGATACCTCCTTTCCACACCGACTGGGGTATTGATCACATATGAGTATCGGTGTGTGCGTCGAGATACGGTGGCTGGTTCCCAACGCGACTGTTCCCTAGCTCGCACGTACACAGGATCACCTGGTCTGTGATTTGGCGTTCGGCTCTCAGATTCAACATTTGCTTGTATCTGCTTGAATTGTAACGACCGTTTGGCACTTGGTCGAGCGTTGTCGAGCTCACAACATAGATTCCGTCCAAACATTAACTGGCCCGGGGTCTTGCCGGTGGTGCTATGGGGTGTGATGCGGTAGGCAAAGAGGAAATTTTCCAGGCGTTTCTTAAGGCTCTCTGTACTCGCAGACATTCTGCTCTTAAAAGTTCTTACAAGCCGTTCCGCTAATCCATTTGTCCGCGGATGATAGGGTGATGATTTAATGTGTTTCATTCCTTTATCTTTGCAGTAATTTTGAAACTCCTGGGAAGTAAACTGTGGGCCATTGTCAGAGACTAAAAACTGGGGAATGCCGAAGGTGGTGAAAATTGTGTCCAGTTCATCGCAAAGTTTGGCAGTCGTAATTTTTGCCATCGGCTTGACCTCGATCCATTTGGAAAATGCATCTGATAGAACTAACCAATACGACCCCTCAAACGGTCCCGCAATATCAACGTGAATTCTTTCCCACGGTTGGTCTGGCATGGACCATGAGAAAATTGGCAAATCAGAAGTATTAGGCCGGTTTTCTTGGCATTTGCGACAAGTTTTTACGTATGCATCTATGTCCTCCTCAAGAGTTGGCCACCATACATAGAATCGTGCCAGAGCTCTCATAGCTGATATCCCTGGATGCCCACGATGTAGGAATTTTAAAATCACTTTTCGGAGAGTGTCAGGAACGATAATGCGACCTTGCCACATTATGATCTTGTTTTCAAGTGACAGTTCACTGCGCTTACGAGCGTATGGTTTTACATCGTTTGTATACTGATGTTCACGCCAACCTGTTTTAATAAACTGTGATATGTGCTTCAGTGTGAAATCTTTTAGTGTTTCGTCTCGAACAACGTTTTCTGATAGGGCAAGATCACCAATCCTATCTGTCTGTAGGCGCGCCACAAGTCTGTGAACAGCCAGCTCAGGCTTAGAAGGTTGCTCTTCAGGGTTAGGCATCCTTGACAAGTAGTCCGCGATAATGTTGTTACAGCCTTTTGTGTACTCGATGTCATAGCTGTAGCTTCCAATTGTAAGAGCCCACCGTACTAAACGATTATTGGCAAGTTTTGGTAAATTGCGTTCAGGTCCCAAAATGTGAATGAGTGGTTTATGATCCGTTACTAGTATAAATTTGATACCGCGAAGGTACTGATCGAACTTTTTTACTCCAAAAAATATTGCAAGAGCTTCGCGGTCTATGACAGAGTATTTTGATTCAGCTGGTCGAAGTTTTCGAGATGCAAACGTAATTGGCTGTTCTGTGTTGTTCTTCTTGTGGAAAAGCACCGCTCCCACGCCTTTTTCTGATGCATCACATGCTAAGTAAAGTGACTGTTTGTCATTAAAAGCTACTAAGGGTCTTGAACGTATTATCAACGACTTTGCTTGTTCAAAAGCCTTAGTTTCACTGTCGGTCCATCGCCATTTTAGTCGGTTTCCTGTTAGTGCGTGGAGGTCAGCACAGACACTGTGTAGGTGTGGTATAAAACGTTCGTAGAAGTTGACAAATCCAAGAAATGATCGGAGCTCCTTGGCGTTGGTTGGCGGCGAAGCTTTGGAGATTGCTTCTATCTTCAATTTTGTAGGGCGTACACCGTTTCGATCAATCGTGTGTCCGAGATATTCGACTTCCGGTTGTAGGAAAGTGCATTTTCCCAAGTTAACTTTTAATCCAGCTTGCTCAAGTCTTTGGAAAACGGTACGTAGTGTTTCGAGATGATCTTTGTCATTTTTTCCTGTAACCGCAATGTCATCAAAGTAGACTGCCACATTGGGTATTCCTTCGAGTAGTCTGTCAAGGTAATGCTGGAAAATTGATGGGGCTGTGGAAATACCAAACGGCATACGGTTATACTGGTAATATCCTTTGTGCGTTGATATAGTTAAGAACTGTTTAGACTCTGGGCCTATCTCAAATTGCAGATATGCATCTTTTAGGTCAATTTTCGAAAATTTGTCACCTTCTGTGAGGTTCTGGCGCAGTTGATCAAAGAGAGGAACTGGGTGTGCGTGTGTTATTAAAACAGGATTAAGCGTGCTACGGAAGTCACCGCATATTCTAATTTGACCATTAGTTTTCACTACGTTGACTGTCGGTGTCGCCCACTGGATCGGTGTAATGTTTGGGTCAACTTTAGTTATGATACCCTCTTCAACTAGGCGATCTAGTTCAACTTCAATGTTTTTTCTCAATGAAAATTTTATTGATCTTGCTGGGATATGTTTAGGTTGAGCGTTGGGCTTTATATGAATGTTGACTTGGTAATCCTTAACTTTTCCAAGTTTGCCGTCGAAAAGAGTAGTGTGTTTGTCTAGGACTTGTTGCAGAGTACTGGCTAGGTCGGGTGTTCTTAATCGAGTAGACTGGCTTTGGAAAGTCCATGCGGAACATTTCACTCCACTGGAGGCCGAACAACATTGGATCAGCTGACTTCATGACAACAACAGGGAGTATCTTTTCCTGATCTTGAACTCGTACTGTAACATCTGTTAGGCCCTTTGGTTTAAGTTTTACGTTTCCATAGGCGCGTAGACATGGAGCTTTCGTGAGGGATGGGGCGCCGATACGCTTCCAGAACTTGGTGCTAATAATTGAATAGACTGAACCGGGGTCCCAGTCTAACGTACAATTAACGTTATTAATTTGAACGTCTATTTTCTTACAGTCTTTGCTTTTTGATTTGTTTATTTGACAAACGGTGTCTGATTCGTCATCACTGTCTTCCGAGTAGGAAACTTGTGAAGAGTTGCTATTTTTGTGATGTTTTAGCTTGTATAGTTTGTTTCTTTTCGTAAATGTACTTTGTTTATTATCGCTCCGATTGGGCAAGCATGCTTTGCCTGACTTGATGCAGTAATCTTCGAAATGGCCTGGCGTGTTGCATTCTTTACATGTGTGAGCTTTGGCTGCACAACGGTTTAACGGGTGTCTCTCAGGTTCACCGCATCTGAGGCATTGATTAGTCCGTAGTCTGCGTGGAGACCTGTTCAAGTATGATCTGGTGTTTCTTTTAATCTTGTTAACTTTGACATTGCTTTCTGTATCTGCGTCGCCTTCAGCCCGTTCTCGCGATTGTGCAACGCTGAAAATCTGAGCAAAGGTTACTTCATTCATATGTCCGTCTCGAAATTCTTGTAAGTCAGGCCATTTTTGTTTTAAATCAATCTGCAACTGTTGGTGGTTAAGCCCGGTTGCAAAACGGTCACGTAACTGTCGTTCTAACAGGTCGTCGTTGTAGCTGCAATCTCTGCTAATTTCTTTTAGCCTGTTGGCGTAGTGCTCCATAGATTCGTTGTCCATGCGTATGCAGTTCCAGAAATCAGTCAACGCTCTGTATCTTGTGCGCTTTATTCTGTATAGGTTCAGGAGCTTTTCTCTTATGTCTGTGTATGTACTGTTTTCAAAATGCGGCGTCAGGGCAACTTTCATGTCGTGAAAAGTTTCAGGAGAGAGACAGGTAAACAAAAGCTCTTTCTGTATGCTTTGTGCGTCTTCCCCCTAAAGTCCGCATTTAGTTTCAAAGTAGTCAACGAAATTTTCGACTGAGGTTTCGCTAGGGTTGAATTTGTCACCTTTAAAACTGTTGTAGATGTAGTTTCTGTTGTTGTCCGTGTGTGATGTGCTGGGTGACTCCGTGCCGTTCGCTGTTGTTGGTGTGGGAGCCACAGCAGCCGCATTTTGTTGTTGCGATAGTAACAATTGTAAAATGTCAGAAATTTGTTTTTGTTGTGTTGCTTGCAATATGAGAAATTTCTCAAATTGCTCACTGTTCATTTTTAATCCTCGTCGCCACTGATATAAATAACATAATAGTTAGGTTTAATAAAATTAATGTTTATTTAAGACGTTGACGGGACAACAAAACAATGACAGCCAACACCTGTCGATGTCGTATAAGGCACTAAGATACCTAGTATCAAATGAGGTTGTTACAGGTGCGATTATCTAAGTCAAAGAAGTCCTGGGCTGTTATTCGCTAAGCGTTAATGCGGCTCACCCCGCCGTTCACCCGTCACGAAATTAGACCTCTACCTACGCTTGGTTACTACGCATCGCGGTGTCAAGATATATTTGTGGGTGAGCGTTGAGGTGAGCTTAAAACAAGTTACAGAATAGGGGGGCAGCTCCTCCCTGCCTAGAGCAAACCGCAATGGCGACGAAGGATCGGAATAGCTGGTACTCGCCGGAAATACCAAATAAAAATGCAAGCTATATATATTTTATCACAAAAATCATTGGCAAAGTTGACTTTATTGGTAAAAAATCAGGACGTGAAGTGCATAGTTTATGATTAGTCATAAATTAAAAAATTAAATACCTGGCCTGCTCGATTTTGCTCGACAACAATGTTGCATAAAGGGTGAGTACTATTAAATTGTCGCTAACATTTTCCGTTCTATTTTTCTGACCTTGCAACCTGTTTTGATGAAACTTTTCAGATATGAAATTTAAAACTTTTTTTCATCATCAAAAAAAACATTCATTTGTTTGTATCCGTCAAGATGTCATCAAGAGAAAAAAGCGTTCGCGAATTAATTCTGCAAAAATGTTCAGTAAATCCCAATGTATCTACTTCGGAGCTTGCGAAATTGTGCCATACAAGTCAGAGAACAGTGCAAAGGACCCTAAAAAGGTTAAAACAAGGTTTAACTACTGAAAGAAAGTTGCGAGAGGGTAATCCGACAAGAAAACGGAACAAAAAGTTAGACTCAAGGGTGTGTAGGTTATTTGATCAAAATCCAGCAATCTCTTCTCGAGATGTGGCCAAAAAAGTTGGTACTAGTCAAACAAATGTACAGAAAATAAAAATAAAGTGCGGTATTTCTTCTTACAAAAAGCAAAAAGCCCCGAAAAGAACGGTAGAACAATATAACAGAGCATTTAGACGCTCTAGATTACTGTACACCCTGTTAGTTCAAAATACAGGTTGCTTAATTATTGATGACGAAACTTATGTAAAGGCTGATTTCAAATCGATACCAGGAAATCAATACTAATCCGCCAAATTGCCCAGAACTACGGCCGATAGAGAAATACTGGGCAAGTATTAAAACAAAGTTGCGTAAAACGTGCCAGCCGGCCACATCATTACCTGATTTCAAAAAAAAGTGGATGAAATGTACTAAGCTGATCACAAATGATTTGTGCAAAATTCTATGAAACGCGTCAAGAGTAAAGTTCGAAAATTCTCTCGTCGTGCTCTGATCAAAGAATAAAATTGTGCTAACGGATCTATTTTATCTTAAACTTTATTATAATAAAGAACTTTGACTAACTTGTATGTTATTTCTTTTAGTAAACTTGAATTGAAAAGGCGACAATTTAATAGTACTCACCCTTTACTTTAATTATTTGTCGTGGTACAAACTAAAAAAAAGTTAAAATGGCTATATAAATAAAAGGCCTATGCCCCTATCCTAAACAGCCAAAACGGAAGATCTGGAGCTGTGACTTATCGCGACTTTTTAGTTATCTCAAATAACTTATGGCGTTTTTGGAAGAAAGTACACTTCCAACTAATTATAACAAAAAGGCGGCAATCCCAAAATTATTCTGTTTTTACATACAGTGGCTAGTTGAATTTTCGGAAAATATAGGAAATTGATGTGAAAATTAAGAAAATTATAACTCACTAGGGAGTTATCAGCTTGTGTGTGATTTGATTGGTTTAAGCAAATCTAGTTAACCGCGCGCCACTAGAATACCACTAGGCTGTTATTCGCTACGCTTAGTTACTACGCATCGCGGTGTCAAGATATATTTGTGGGTGAGCGTTGAGGTGAGCTTAAAACAAGTTACAGAATAGGGGAGCAGCCCCCCTATTCTCTAACTTATTTTAAGCTCACCTCAACGCTCACCCAGAAATATACCTTGACACCGCGATGCGTAGTAACTAAGGTAGAGGTAGGTCTAGTTTCGTGACGGGTGACCGGCGGGATGAGCCGCTTTAGCGCGTAGCGAATAACAGCCCTGTACTGCTCTGCTGCGCGATCCACTATCACTGATCTGGAAGTAAAGTTATCAATTTCGTAAATTTTTGATTGGTTCGGTTGTATGACACATAGATTTTTCCGTCTTTTGTAGTTATTATTTCCTCGCAAATGTAACAAACATTGTGTATAACACGGGCGTAAGAATATTTCAAACTCGAGTCATCATAGACTCTTGTTGGCAATATTCTACTTACGCCCCTCGTTAAACAATGTACTAATAGAGGATAATGATATGTCACTTTCAAATCTCGCGAAGCGTCCTAAACCAGCGACCCGCGGTCCCATCATAAACTGACCAAGGTAAGGCATTATAACGGGAACCTTGAGATAACCCTGTTTGCGTGATGTCTTATGTCATTAAATAAGTAAAAGACACTTTTAGTGTGACGTTGGTTTTCCCTTGTCTGTGTTCACTTGTTATCTCCCTATATTTACATAATTTTCATATGACATGAATTAGTATGCATGATCAGATATGCCACCATATCTTGCACGGATAGGTAAACATGTTTGAATCTAAAATGAAGCTTAATTCGAATTGAAAGGTTCTTCGCTTGAGTGAGCTTTTCTGGAGGGACTTACTTTGATTCACAAGACAGGCTAGGAAATAAAATGCATTATTCTATATTCCGACGAACGCGGTAGGAGGCACGTCTGTCAAAGAGTGCATTCGACATTTATGGGCAGAACGCTTCGCGGGCCGAGCGCAATGTCCGGCGTGGGTACCTCCGGGTCGACGCTTTACTAAAGATCCATTAGAGCTAGGCTCAGTAGAACAAATTTATACTTGTTTTATAATCTTATTGCCACACTTTTTAGCCAATATGTGGAATTTGTAAGAATTTGGGGTTGGTAGAGTAAGTATGTGCGGAGTAGGCGGCTGGGTGCTACAATACAATACAATACAAATACTCTTTATTGCACACCTCACACAAACAAAGCAGCTACTTGCATGCGATCTGATTGATAACTGAAGCGGTATGAGCTAGGAAGTCTTGGCAATCACTTGACATAATTTTTATGTTGCTATTTACTTTACTGTCGTGAAATCCCCACTAATCACATTGTAGAAACCTTTTACCTACTAAAAAGTAAGTTAATTACCAAGTTAACTTCATTCTCGTATATGCAAAGCATATGTACCTATGTAGGTACCGAGTGGTTTAGGTCGGCGTTGCTATTTGAATTAGAAATTGCTCCGATGGCGGCAGTGTGAGGGAGACACGAACTATTACGTATGCGACGTTGTACACGCACCGTTACATTCGACTTACTATTTTTCCAGTTCTTTGAGAATTAGGTACCAGAATCTAGTATTTAGGTACATAAATTCATTCATGATCTGGGTCTGAATGCGCCGCTTTGCTAGTCTTCCATTGTGTAGCCCTAGATTATACTTATATTATTTATTACTTGAACCGACGTGGGCGACATGCTTGGTCGTATGGGCTTCATAACGCGCATATAGATCTACATACAATAGCCTATATTACGCCCATGGACGTGTATTTTTTACGCGTAAAGCACGCGACGTTCAATCTGTAGGTCGTGCGTCGTACTACCCTGGCTCGTGCCACTGATTCATTTGATATTTAACAGGGGCTTTTCGGTGAAAGAAAACATCTTAGGGAAACCGGTCTAATTCCAATAAGGTCTAGTGTTCCCTCTGAGTAGGAAGGAAAGATGGCAGTCGCGTCGCTTTCCTAAAACACTAAGTTTTATGACCGCTCCACACAATGGGCCATCCTGACCCATCATACAGGACGCGGCCATTTTGAAAATTTACAAATACGGCCCACGCCAAATGTTGGGATTAGGTCTCAAAGCGGATCTCGGACCCCTTAAGGTATACAGTGCGGGCCATATAGAATTTTCGAGGACTAATTATCGGATTCATTGTGTTAGAGTTAGTGCCTATATAAATTATAGCACAGATAACGGCAGGGACAGAAGTAGAAGAAATCTTTTCCGATTTAGGGATCTTTATCGTAATATTAAGCTTTAAAGTGCTATTTTTAGGACGGTCCACTGACCTTGTAAACGTTACGTCCACCATATTAATTCAGAAAAGTAGTTTTTGAGTACATTTTCCAGCGCACGTACTATATTTTACAGTTTAACCATCGCTGTAAATGCAAAAATATTGTAAATTACGGGATAAAATGTGATCGCCGTGCAACAGAACCACAGGCAGCGCGGCGGTCACGGATGACTCCTCAAACGTGATTGCGGCCAACGTTCTCTCGTCGCTGTGCTCGCATTGCAAACAACTTGAATTTGCTTTTACTTCCGTGCTTTTAGTAATCTAAGTAAACAGAGTTTCGGGAAGATGCCTTATAAGGCATGTCAGCCATGGTCGATCACAGGCCAGATTAGATCATATCACGACATGTCAATCATGTGTATCTTTAGCTGTTGGCTTGAGATATACTAGGAGACATCCTATTTATATTATAAATCCGAAAGTTTGGATCTTTGTTACTCAATTACGCTTAAATGAAATTTTGCACGAAGATAGTTTATAGCTTTGATTAAAATATAGAATAATTTTATCCCAGTTCCACGCAGACGAAGTCGCGGGCGGAAGCTAGTATTTATATATTACAGAATAAAAAAAAGGACATCTGTCATATGATCTTCACGTATCACGCCAAATATTTTACAAGCTTTATATTAACTTTACGTGTTCGTATGTAAGTGTAAAAGTATGTATGTAAGTAAGTTGTCCGTCAAGTCTTGCAAGTTAAATTTGACCCACTTCCCGGTGACCGATTGAGCTGAAATTTTGGGTATAAGTATAGTTTGGATGACAATTCAATATTATGGTACCATCCAGCTGATCTGATGATGGAGACAGAAGGTGGCCATAGGAACTCCGTAATAAAACCACATAACCCCATCGAGTTTGGGCTCGTTAGAATCGTCTCAATGAGCAGTTGATAATGGTATACAGAAAATTACAGTCGGCAATAAAAGCTTGTACCAAAAATGAAATTTTTGACAGAATTTTATTATCTGTTACTATTTTCTTGTCATGTCATGTTATGAATGTGACGTCGTGTTATGAAAAGTGAACACCTAATTCTTAACCCAACTGTTAAATTTATAGAACGTACACATTACTGCTGTTCCGGAGTCCGCGTACTGTGTTGTTAGATAATGGCCGAGATGGTTACATCGATTCATAGTGCTGCTTATATAGATACAGCTCAGACCGAGCGAGGCTGTAACGGTACCGACTGCCGGCTAGTTAGGTACGTGCTGTCCGCAGCCCAGCTTCCATTGCCGTCGAAAATACACTTACCTATGTCGTGTATGTACTGCCGGTCGGTCGCCCACAGTTTGGCCGATTGGCCTTTATGTTAGGTTATATTATATTATTTATTTTTACTTACCTAAGGATGTGACCCGAACAAAAATATTTTTCTCCAATATGCTCGGAAATGTGCGCCTTACTGCAGCAAAAATAGTACGTGAAGTTCTTCGTTACTGACAAGCGCTAATTTAAAAAGTTAATAGTACATTGTGATACAAGTGAGGTATGTTGATAATTACAGCAGAGGCGGAATTATCACGCGAGCCGCAGGTGAGCGTGATAAGAGAGCCGAGGATGTAATTGTCAAAGCTCACGCGTTTCATACGACGTTTTTCAACACATTTTGCGAGGAAAAAATCCTTTTCATAAGATAAAAATTTTATTGGCCTGCCAAGTTATTTTCTTTACTTATTTATGGCAACAGGTTTTTACTCACATATTGTATACATCGCCAAGAATTTCCAGTGGCGTTCATTCTTTTTATCACTTTTCTAGTCACCACGAGTCTACATTTTTATAACCAAACACGCATTAACAATGTTTACAAATATCTGTGAAATAACCTTTAATGGCGCGCAACAGTTTTTTTCGTGAAGTTTGCGCAGTGCGCGCGCATTAGATGAAATCTCTAAACAGCCAATACAAAATAAAATAAATATTTTCGTTTTAAAATGTTATCTTTATTAATTCATGTAAAATGTTATCAAAAGTGAATAGTTTGACTAAATTAAACGTTTCTATATCATATCCAAAAAAAATAGTCAATTAATTAACAAAAAGGATTTAATTTGTTTAGTCCAGTAAGAATCCATTTGCCAAGAATGAAAAAAAGGTTGTACATTCTGTACAACCCGGTTAATTTAAGAATGCACCGTGTGCATGCATACATTTAGCTGCAAGGTGCCAACGTGACTTAATCGGGACATAACCATAACACACAAGTGTCGTAAGACCCCGGATTGTTGTGGCACTGACGTCACAATAGGGTGATTTGGGGAGTAAATGGAATGGTAGAACAAAATGATACATAAATTATAAGATAAGATAAAAATTTATATTCATTTCACCAGAGAAAAACATAATTTCATTTACGGTACGTAATCGAATAAAATTTAATAAAGTCACAATTAAAAATTCCCAGTGAATCGATCGATATTACATTTTTGGTATATAACTGCAAGACTTAAATTTCTACGTTTACTAGTTTTCGAAAAACTGAGCGGTCGAATAATTATTTCGTTCCACTGTTCCATTCGGGAAGTGGAACATACATATATTAGAATTAACTTTATCAATGTATGCAACCTATGCAAACCTATATAAAGTTTGACCTTAGATATAAACTGTTTGCTTTATTGGCAACTGCACGTCACAATTTCGTATTCATTAACACTATATGATATGTTTTATATTATCTTATCTTAATAAATCCGTATTAATTAATACTGTTCCATTTACTCCCCAAATCACCCTATTGTGACGTCAGTGCCACAACAATCCGGGGTCTTCGTAATGTTAAAAACACGCGTGTTTAATATCCAGGATTATGAGCCTAAAAGCGACACAATAAGAGGTACTTTAAGAGCAATTGTGTTGAAAAAGTCATTACTGTACAGTTTTAGCGGCCAGGAAAATGTATGAAATTCCATTACTGTATACTTTTTTACCTTTTAACCATATGTTTTGACTAAGACAAATTACTACAAACAGCCAAATGCTCGTACGTTTAAAGGCCTAGCAATTTGTCACAACAACTTGCTCTAGTTAGACTGGTTAGTAAGTAATGTATGGCTGTCTCTTTCGAACTATTGCAAGTTGGTGTGACAAATTGCGCCCGTTTGAAGTGGGCTTAAAGCTTTCCCGCGTTTTCTTTTTTTATTGTCATAGACAAAACGCTTACTTTTGTTAGTGATCGAAGTGAGGTTTTTAAAAATGTCTCAAATAGTTATACATTACGGAATAAAAATATTAACGAAATAAAATTCACAACGAATTAAATTTAAATCCCGTTTTAAATCATTTTAAAAACATAAAACATTTAAAATTGTGATTGATTTTGATGTTTTGATTTTTTTTAATATGTCAATCACAGAGGACTTTTCTATATATATGTCAATTGTAACTGGCACCATGAGTAATGCCGTGTACCTACTTTAAAAAAATAAGTTGGGCAGGACCTTTATAGGTTATATTGACATACACGCTGTTTGAAAATATTATTTGATTTCGCATTTTTGGAGAAAAGCACTATATCTGCCTCGGCGGGAATGGCAATTCGTGGATTCGTATCTATTGTTGGATTCAGCTTCGCTTCATCCGACAAAATCAACTCATCCACGAATTGCTATTTCCCGGCCTTTGCAGTAATGTACTGTAGCGTAACTACGTTTGTATGGAGAATCGAGCTTACTGCGGACTCTTAAGTAATATCAAGTAGAATTTTGGTCAATTGCGAGTCGGATTTTAGTTTTCCCATTCATTTTGAGACCCAGCGCCTGATGATTTGATGAAGGCAACAAGCAATTATTTAAAAGTTATTAAATATTTATTTTATTCTGTTTTTAGTACTTATTTGTTGTTATAGCGGGAACAGAAATACATCATCTGTGATTTTTTGTATTATGAGCGTTTTACGTTTTGTTATACTGTCAAAAGCTACTTGAACACGCTCCAAGGTCAAATTACTTTCCCCACTAGTGGATAAAATGCGTTTATGTTACTGGTTTTAAAGGATAAAACAAGGCTTTCCGAGGCAGTGAGGGGAAAAAAACTATGTACGTTATCTGGGAAAGTGTCCTGCGCGTCTAATTTTAGTAGGCAGATGGCCATGCGGCCTCGGGCTGGACGACGTCTGTAGCGATTTTTTCATTTTGACAACCGCATTTTTCGCAAATTTAATACCAGCAACCAGATAATAATATGATTTTAGGGGAAAAATATAGGATGTGATGCGGTTGGATAAGCACTCAAACTAGATGTTATGGTGTTTTTACAATACGCACTTATATAAAAGTTCAAAAACATACTATTACGCCTCGATTTTTCTTATTTTTCTACTTCGGGCCCTGTCATACTGTAAAAGCTTCGTTTTTTTTTATTACATAGGCCACATTGTCTTTACGGTGTATGTGTGTGTATTTGTGATAGATTTGTCGTAACATCTGACATATTAGGTAGTTCTGACATTTGACATTTATGTTATGTTGTCTTACGCAACTATTGATTTTGCAAAGCTAATATTCTAAATAAATAATATGATGTACAAGGAGTACCGTGATGATGATTTTCGAGAAAGTGCGAAAGAGCTAGTACTAAATGCTAAGTAATTTGTTTTTGGTACTTTTAAAGTATAGATAGTTTTTTTACCAATAAGTTAGTTAGTATGTTAGTTTTGTTGTTAATACTTACTGTATATATTAAATATTAAAAATGAAAATAAATGTATATTAAAATTAGGATGCTTGTAGTGAACATGTCCCATCACTACGCATTCCGCGTGCCAGCGCATCGACCAATCACAATAGCTTTAGCACCCGCCCTTCCCCTCACCTCTTCCTCATACTTTGGTGACACGTGTCGGGAACAAAATGACAAACATTGAAACATTAGGCTTCTAGACTTCTACACCCCCAGGTGTTCTGTGGGATTGAAGCTCCGGTAAAATATCAGATTGATGTTATATACAGAGTGATTGTTTATTTTAATCCATTATTATATTTATAAATGGTAGGGTGATAATAGCCGTATATATATATATATATATATATATATATATATATGTATATATATAATTGTATCCCATGAAAAACATTCCATGTAAAAAAGAGGCTAAGTTCCGAAACTCTTCCGCCGTAAAAAGTTGTGAGATATTCCGTAGAGCCAAGTCTCAGGCATTCTTTTACTTTTTTTTGCTTGCTAAATAAAATCCTGCAACTTGGCAATCACACAACTTTACGTAGTATTGTGTGATTGCCAAGACACAAAATTTTATTTAGCAAGCAAATAAAGATTTTTAATTGGCTCTAGGTGTAGTGGTGTGCATTACTGGAGAGGGTATCCTGCTGTTTCGGCAAAATATTTTTCGCCAAATTTCACTTCGCACAAAACTTATGGCAGTAGTTTCATTTCCCAAACGAACAAATAGCACATTTTTGTTTCGCATTTTGTTCATTTGGTCAATATATCATCTGGCATCATTTTGCTTTGTCAAGTGTTATTAAGACAAAAGTTTATTAAGCAAACACTTTGTTTGGGCTAATATTGTTTTCCAAACAAAACATTTGTTCGAATTTTCATTTCGCACACTTCACATAGCATAACTGGCAAATATTTGAAAAACTATTGTTTTATGTAATTTTATTTCATGACCAGATCATTCCAATTTTTATTATTTCATAGAATAACTGTTCAGGGAATATTATTTGGCAAATGATTCATTTTGTATGAATTTTAAATGGCAGAATAACAAAACAACGAATTTCATTTGTTCGAAATTTTATTACATTACAAAAACAAACAACAACTGATTACAGGGGTTTAACTAGATAAGGGTAGCCAAAAAACGGGGGCTCGGGGGGCAAGGCCGCCCGCAGTAAAAAAACAAACAACCGTAACAATTGTATTATAAGTAGGAGGTTAGGTTAGGGTTCACTTGTGTCCCTCAGAGCGGAAATACGTCGACAAGCTGGCGGTTAGGTTAGGTTAAAATAATTGCCACAGATAACTGAGTATGCCAACTATTTTAATTTTAAATAATAATCCTTGTAAGTAATAATTTGTATGCTAATTACAAAAGTACCGGCTTAGCAAAATATGTAATCTCACTCAAATACATTTCGTATGCCCTAGACAATTAGGATATAAATCGTATGCCATGCAATAATTTGGAAAAATAATGTTATGCCAAATAATACGTTTCACCAAATGAAACTTGACTATATAAAACTTTGCCAAACAATAATTTGGGAAGTAATATTTTGCCATAGGAGATGATGCCAAGTGATAAAATGCGAAACAATAATTTGACTAGTGATTTTTTGCCAAATGAACATTTGGGAAACATTTTTTGGGAAGTGACACTTTGGGAAATAATTTTTGCCCATACAATAGAGAACCACTGGAGAGATTTACGATAACGTTGCGCCGCCTAGCGGATATTTCGTGTCGCGTATGTAGCTTCATTCGAGCAAGAAAACCTTAACCAAATAAGGTTGGGTTGACACGTTCGCTTATTTAATTATTTATTCATAAGGGAGCGACCACACCGGTGCTTAACGTATACGCGTTGACGTGTCGTATGCGTCACGTATTCTTCATACATTTTGCTGCGTTTTACGGTTCGTTAGCGTATTTTGAGCAGCGGTGTGGTCGCACCTTAAAGAAGACGAGTGTGGTTTCGAGACGGTACAGTCGAGTTCTCCAATATCTAGACAGACAACCTTTCAAAAATATCTATGCAGATACTTTATTGTTACTGACATAAGACACATGTGTAGATATGTTTGAAAGTTTGTCTGTATAGATATCGAAGAATTCGACTGTACCTGCGCGGTACGATAGGGTTTGTGTCTTGGAACTCAATTTAGTGCCTTTTATCACTGGCGCTGTTACCCCTCTTGCACCTTCAACTACCGCATAAAATGACTTAGTCAAAGGGCCTGCCTGTAGTATACTCTGACCGAACTACTGTTCTAGTGAGTATTAGATGAGTGAGTTAACAACGTTAATCATTGGACAAATACCTACAGCAACTATTGCCGTCCCATGTTTTCTCTATTACTGCGAACTGTCCGCGTAATGTTGTCATTGCAAATGCATGTTTGAGCGCTCTTATCTTTTCGTTAGAGAATCGTGATGTAGCATCAGGTAGATTACCTTGTGTCCGCACCACAGTCAATTCAGGGCATATCTGTCGATCGTCTCGCATGGCTGACGAAAGTGAAAGGTACGGAATAAAAACCAGCCAAGTGCGTGTTGAGCTACGCATAATTTTCGGTTTCGCTGTCATTCGAATTTGCAAGGAGGCTTCCCTTAAATCTAAGTAAAATAATATAATGATCTCCTTATTCACAAAATAGACCTTGTAACTTAAACGTTTTTTGTCCCTGTCTCAACAATACAAATGTCCGAGTGACAAAGACAAACTAGTTTTATTGAACGTTTATGAGTAAGGGCATTAATCTGGAAGTAGTCGTTAGTGGATATATATATATATAGAAGTTTTACTCAGACCACTACTAGCCCTTCGTGATAGACTTAGGCTATAATGTATATCCTGTGGCTCTACCTGTATTCTTTGTTATAAGCGAGCGGAGCCGCGCGGAGATCTAGTAAAACACAAGGGTTCCCCATATGAGTAACGTGGTATGTTGTCAGGTCAGGTCATGTCATGAGTCACTAGGCTTTTGGCAAGCATCCTTCAGTGCGCGAGTCCGACTCAATCTTGATTAAATTATTTTCCCAGATAACGAATCCCTAAACCCGGGTCATGTTTTATGTAGATATTATGTTCTTTGACAGGAATATTTTGTAATGTAAATAATTTATAGGAATAATTTTTTTTTTTTATATGCTAAGCCATGTAGTAGAACATGAACGTAATATTTCTGATTAGGCCCCTCTCAAGTCCCACCGACGTCGGCATATCTTTCTGTACTATAAATCGATATTTACAATTTGCCTTTGGTTATTTAACTACCTATCTAGTGATTGCTTTTACGTTCTCTGATCTCACCTCTAAGCATAGTTGCGCAACCGTAACCGTAGAGTAAAATACAAGTGCGCACCGGCCTCAACCTTTCTACGAAGTTTCTTAAAGCGATTATACTCATACCAATAATTTACATTAAAAACAAAGTTTTAACCGACTTCAATTTAGTACTCCGCCAAGCCACGAGAACATTTCCACATTTATTTTCCAATTTGCCACATGAACTGATTTCCGAGAGCAAATGCGTTGATTATTAGGGAAAATAATAGGGCATTAAAATTCTTTATATTGAATAATATTAAGGAACACACTAGTCGGAAAGACAATATTTTCGAGATTTTCCCTCAATTTCTTCCATCAGATCCTGATTTCCTTACCACGGGACCACCCTTGTGATACTCCCTTTCCAACCAAAAAAGAATAATCAAAATCGGTTCATAAACGTCGAAGTTATCCGCGGTAATACATAAAAAATATATATATATATATATACGGTCGAATTGAGAAACCTCCTCCTTTCTTGAAGTCTGTTAATTATTATTACCAAAAAGGTCATTCTTCGAACCCCACAATTTTCAACGTTTGCTGGTAAGGGCCTCTCATTCCTTCCACCTGTCACAGCTCGTGTCGCTTCTTCCGAGACAGATTCAGAATTTGAGTCCTGGCCTGAAGCGTAGGTACACCCTGATTTCAATAGACTTTCATGAAAGATCGAGTATGAGCACCGTCGATAAGAATTGTAAATCGATCACAATATTTCTACGAATCAAACTGCTGATTTCTGTGTATGTATGTAATTACTTTATTGCGCTCGTTGCTAATATACCGCATTCCCGAAATACCAGATTTTGCATAATACCACATTCTTGATTTATCTTATCACATTATCAATATACCAAATTTTCTGTATAGGATATTCTAAAAAACGATTTAGTTCCATGAGTAGTGAGTAAGTGATTTTATAAACTGGTGTAACGGGAATGTGGTAAGCTAAACGTGTGATATGTTGACAATCCGATATTTTGCAAAATCTGGTATTTCGGAAATGCGGTATATTAGGAACGAGCGCTTTATTGTACTCAATAACAGGTTAAAGACAACAGGAGAGAATTGTCGCTTGACTTGAGACTAGTTAAAATTAAAATGGCTATTACTGTTGAAGCCATTTATTTTAAGTTATGACCCTGACTTAGAATCATGTACATGAGAACACGCGAGTATAAATTGCTACAGGTAGGCCGATTACGGCCAGTTACTTGAGCCATAAGATTGCTATTGAAAGGTTTTCGACCTTCAGTCAAACGGTACGAAATATTCTATGAGAAGATATAAATTACCTCCAACGATTAACTTCCTAAAAAGTTGTAGAAATAAAATATTTGGTGATTCGACGACCATACAAAACGTCTTTTGACATTCGCAGGCTAACGGCGTGATATTTTAAGAAACATATGTAACAATCTTTCATAAATTTACTTACCATTTCAGTATAAACTTGTATAACCTAGAATAATTTGAGAATAATCGTTTTTTTTCCAAAGTGACAAACTAATTTGCCATATACTTACGTCAAAGTGAATTGACAGCTATTCCATTCCCAATCCTATATATCTATCGCGATTGAATAACGAGTTCGGTGTGGTATGATGATTGTGATGTCCCCCCAGACGTATCCGTCGACGGCGACATCCTGACGAGAGGATTGTACAAACGACAACACTGTTAACTGACCATCCTGTGTTTATATAGAACCTTATTACAATGCACTTAAGGTCGGTGCATGGTCAGTTAGCTGTGTTGTCGATAGTACAAGTTATATTTGCGTGCATGGGCGCGAGAGTTACTCGCAAATCCAAACTTGGTTTTGAAGCTCCGATGACATGAAAAACAATAGAGGTCTCCACTTGAGTTGAGTTTATAATAAGATCATAGTAGACATTTTTATATAATTTTTAACCGACTTCAAAAAAAAGTGGTTAATGTGGTAAATTGGAAAAGAAATGTGGAAATGTTCTCGTGGCTTGGCGGAGTACTAAATTGAAGTCGGTTAAAACTTTGTTTTTAAAGTAAATTATTAAATCTTAGATTATAAAATTTTACTATCTAACTATTTAACTATATACAGTTTATATTTTTAATGAATGACAACCTCTTAGGTTTAATTTTCGTCCGCAAACAACCCCGGCTGTAGAATGAAGAGCCCGCCGAGGTTTTCCAGAGGGACTAAGGTGTAGGGTTCTTCATGAAAACGTTTCCGCGGATTCCGCCCGTTAGAAGGAACACAGGCGGAGTCACGGGATGAAATAAAGCATATGTGACGGGTCTTAAAGATTTTCTTAGGAATGTACTAGCTTCTGCCCGCGACTCCGTCCGCGTGGAACTCGTTTATATCGTAGCTCCATACAAATGTTCACCCCCCATTTCTCTCCCTTAGGGGATGGTATCCATGATAAAAACTATCGAATGTCCTTCCCCGGGACTCGAAACTATCTTTATACCATATCTAAATCGATTCAGTTGTTAAGCATAAATAGGTAACAGACAGACAGACACACTTTCGCATTTATATATTAGTATGGATTTTAAATGCATGTAGTCCGTGTCCGTGCCATATGAATTTTTAACAGTTAGCCTAAAACCTATATTCGCACGGCACACAAGTTCTGAAAGCATACAATTAACTATTAAAAAATCGGAAAACTCGATATGCAAATAAATACGTTTTTTATGTTGGAACGACTTTGTTGAACAAGATTTTCGTTTATTTACTTGATATATGATATATCTCTTTTCTTACTGGGATGCAACTCGATGTAAGATTATTGTCTGACCGGCGCCGTTGGCTATTACAGATTACAGTTACTTGTTGCATAGATAGTCGCTAGTCGTGATGAGGTTTGCCATAGCCGCAATATTGTGTAAACCCCAGCGTGGCTTTGGTAATTTTCTAACGGCATGTTTAGAAAACGTACAATTTGTTTGATAAGAAAGTAAAGGGTCTTTAGGTATGCTTTCGTATTCACTTACTTGAGCGTTTCTCAAAAAAAATGCCACTACATTTTTTCGGAGATTTTCTGCAACTTTTATGTTATTTCTACTCAAAATCACGATGTCTTTTCATCCCAATAGGAGAAAAAAAGTGTCCCAAAATGTTCATACATTTTTGAACTTTCCTATTGTGTTACCACCATACAAAGTGTATGGTAAATGGTAACACAATAGGAAAAATATCTTTGGGACAGTTTTTTGTCCTACCAGGGTCGAAAGAGCTCCTGATTCTGAGTGGAAATAGTTAACAAAAAATTCCTAGAAGTACAATTAATAATAGTGGCATTTTTTTTGAGAAACGCTCACTTATCAATCTTATCATACTCGCAGATTTAAGATATTTTGCTCTGAACAACGTGAGTGTAATCATTCCTGTAGAATACTGTGCCTTAAAATAACCTGGTTTTATTGACCGAGCGAGCGAAGCGAACGAAGTTCTCCGTTTCAGCTTAGGCCAAAAAAAATTCGTATGTCCGGCTGTCCCGCTGCCCGGCTGTTCTCCTCTACAGGTCGCATTTCTAAACCGATTCTCGAAAAATTGTGAACAGGTTCATTTTTTTTTTAGTTTACTTGGTTTTTGGAAACTTTAAAATAAACTAAACTATGACACTCACGGGCTTTACAGCTCACAGTGCCACTAGTTAAAATGTTGTAACATATTCAATAACATCGAGAACTTGTATAATTACGGAACAATGAAAAATTGTCGATAATGAATTGGGCTCATGCATTGAGGTGTAGTTCTAGAATTCTGTGTGACAACTGTGACATGTCAACACACGACAAAGTAGTAATCTTAGCCAGAGGTCGGCGGGGGTGAGCTATTTACGTCATTAATGTCATGTAGTTGTGTCTTGTAGATATTAATATGGATAAGGTGTATCCATAAAGAAATACTAAAAGAAGACAAAATCGAAATGATAAAACATAAAATGAAAATGCATTTCAAAACGAGTAAAATTAACCTTTATTTATTTGTTGTAAAATTTGTGTGTTATTGTAATAAATAACGATATTTTGCCTTGAGTTCAATATCCATTTATAGATAGAAAAAGATCTTTCTACATCCACTGAAGTGAGTGGAGTGAAATTGTACATTAAAATGCTGTCCACGTCTGTGGCTTCCGAAATTTTTTCGGCATACTACCTAAAAAGATCTAAGTCTGGGTTTCTAGAGATGACGTCGTCTAATTATGACTGACAGAAGCAGATGAACACCATTTTATAACAGCTCTCACTTGATCTAGAGTTAAAAATGCATCTACAATAAATAGTTTAGATTCTTGGAATTTCTTTAAGGCATATTCAATTAAATGAAAATTCTCAACAATATATTTTAATTTATTTCGTTAATTTTCGGTTTGTGTAATTCTTTGCGCCACTCTTATCGACTTTGCTTCTGACGCTCTCTCGTTTTGATGGCGACTTAAAGCTTAGCAGAAAGGCAGCCTAAATAAAATCATTTCATAAGTTAATAATAACACATGGGGCATTTACCATTGAATGACAAGGTATGTCCATGTTATGCAAAAACCGAAAACAGCTCACCCCCGCCGACCTCTGATCATAACACAGTAACCGTTGCACAAAATAATCAAACTAATATTCCACTTGGAAGATTGTGGGGATGATTGTTACTCACAAAAATTAATCGTAAAAAAAAACTAGTGCGGCTCCGCCTGCGGTTTACATACAGACTATCCAAGCGGAGATGCGAGATACAATATAGTCGTATGTGCACTCATACGTAAACTACGATTTTTTTAAAATCGGATGAGCGGTTCCATAGATTGTCCTCTACATACATACGTACAATGCCACAGACCTTTTCTATTTATAGAATTGACTTATCAATAAAAAATATCAAGAGAGAGAGTAGGTAAGCTAGCCTCTCTAAATGTGTAAAGATATACAGTTGGAATGAAAGGGCTTAATGTTCAGGCAAATACATGTATGTGGAGAATCCCGTTGGTCTAGGCATCAAGATCGGGTCTACGTAGTTATTGGAAAGTGAGTCGCGTGGAGCGCGGCCGGCGCGCCGCGGCGCGCGGCGGGGCGCGCGCACTGGAGTGACCCTTTGCTAAGTAAGCAGTCGGGAGAAAATCTCATCCTCCAGATTTCCTTAAGGTGCATTATGGAGATCTGTTTAATGCACAATGACACGTTGGAATCGGGCGAAATACCGCTTTTGAGGGCCTTAAAAATTAACAGTCAATGATAAATTTGCAGTGGACAGCAATAAGAGCTATAACATGCCCCCCCTGCACACCACATTTCTATGCATGGGGGGGGCATGTTTCTCTGCAGCTGACTGTACATCAACGGTGTCCCCTCTTATACCCCGCCGCCCCCTCTTATACCCCGCCGCCACGTGCCATTCGAAAGTTTGTTGCAAATAAATTCGTTGATTGCCCTTTAATGCTCTTTTTGCTTTGCAGCAAATCAAATGTTATTTTCTACTTTTCACAAGCTTTTATTTAACTTGACCTGTTCTTTTCTTTGTTACTCAGGGGGGACAAATCTTGGGGCAGAATTTTGAACCGTTTAACGTCAACCGATTGAGCTGAAATTTTGGGTGTATAGTTTGGATTCAATATTATGGTACCGCCGAGCTGATCTGATGAGGGAGGCAAAAGGTGGCATGAGAGTACAGTGCTTAACCAAGGTAACCCCTTTAACTTTGGGTTCGTTAGAATCTTCACAATGAGTCATTTATGGCGTTATACAGAAAAGTACAGTCGGCAATAGCAGGTACAAGCTTTACCCAAAATTAAATTTTTGTCAGAAACTTATTTGCTCAGCTTACTTGATTTCCCAGATTTTCACCCCTTTCAATGTACTTTTATCTTATTCAATGTGCAGACATAATACTTCATAGTAATATTTAGATTCAGTAGCATCTGATCTTAGTTAGGTTTTATTATATGACTGATCAAGTGATCATACTTTTACTATAGTGTACATATTCTTGTCTAAAATACCTTGGACAAACAAAATAAGAAGTTTGAAGTTTATGTCGACAACTCCGATGCCGATGTCGTATCGGGCAATGTGAAACGGTTCTAAGCAAGTAAAGTAGTCGTGACTTGCAATTTTTTTCTTTATTTTTCTATCATCGTCGTAGCCACGAAGTGACCGTTACAAGTAGGTCGGTTTATCATTAAGTAAAGTTAAAGTTTAAGTAGTAATATAATATATTGTGTATAATGGGCATTTTCAAATAATTGTGTACCCAATTAAAGTAAGTCGTCAAACAAAACTTAACTCCGTGTCGGCTTTGTGACGACAATTAAGTATTTAGTTTTAGTTTTCATGAATTTATAAATGATATGCAGTGAACACTTTACTTAAATGTGAAACTAGTTAATTTTGTTGTCAGAAAACTGACACTACGTTAATTTTTGTTAGACAATTCCCACTAATTGGGTAGGTGCACAATTATTTGTAAATGCCCTACTACAAATAAGACAATAATAAAAAAAAATATTCCCTTTACATTTGATTACTGATAGGTTGTCACGATTGTTTCACGTTAAAATATTGCTGACATGAGGTTAAAAAAAATGAATATTAAGGGTAAACAAATATTAGGGCTCCTTTAGGACACAACCGGGAACAACGCTGGGAGGATAATGATTATGAAATAAATATTCGGGGCCGACTTACACAAATTAAACTAGCTCCATACTATACTCGAAAAGATGGAGTTATGGGTACTAGACGACGATATATTTAAAAGATGTAATATCCCTGACTCCCAACAAAATATTTATGCTCATCACACAAATATTTGCCCTTGCCGGGATAAAACCCAGGACTGTCAGCTCCTTAGGCACTACCCACTGGGTTTAACCGGTTGTCAAATAGGTATATATATACGGTACTGTACTTGCAGAATTTATTCTGTCTACACTTGTAGCCCTGGCACTATCCGCTAATGGGCAAATGACCCAGATTTTCAGCACACTTCTGCTGTGCTGTCGCTTCGGCCGAGGTATACCTAGCTATGTCACAGTAGGTATGTGGGACTCGGATCTCAGATGTTCTTACTTCCCGTTCCCCGGATATCAACTTACTAGAACGCGGTGCCGGTTAATGTACGGCCTGATAATACGCGTCCATCTATTTCTCTCTCTTTCTCTTTTAGCATGAGTTAAAAAGAGACAGAGACATAGTGGACGCAAATTATTGGACCCTACATTAACCGGCGCCGATTTGTTGATTATAATAATTATATACCTACACAATAAAAAAAAATGTCGAAGCTTTTCAGACTTTCCGTGCGATCCGTACCTACCTACCGTGTGGTTACTTAATTCCGTAATTGTTTAATTTGAAGAGCTCGATGCGCATTGAATCGTTTTTAAGTTTAAAAGATTCAGCCCTTTAAATGTTTGATGTTGGATGGGAATACTCATAAGACGGATGATATAGGAATAGTAATTTTTTGTGACTCTCGCGTCTTTGGCTAATGGTTCCTAAAAAACATCTGTTTTTTATTTACATTAGGGCAGTTTTCGTTTCAAGAAAGCTAAATGTTAATTTGCGAGGGCATATATTGAGCTGGTTGGCAACGGGTAGCAGCACCAACGGTAAGGTGTGTCGGCTCACGGCGAGGAGCCGGCCGGGAGACGCGCGGCGGACGCAACACTTTCACTCTCGTGCGGTGCGACGTGCGACGGCGGCGGCCGCGGCGGACGGCGCAGTGCCGCCGCGCCCTCGCCGCTGCTGGCCGCACCGTTCGACTCCACTCCCGCGCATCTCCCTCGCTCGATCTATCGACACCGGTGTCATTCCCGTGCTCCGCGCATCATCAACTATCTTGTTGCTCCATTGAATATCGAGGACGTTGTGGGAATAACTATATACTTGGGCCATCTTTGCTGTTCTAGTCAAATTAAATCAGTGTTTAACCAGACTTGTGTTCAATTTTTTTTTTATATATACATCATAATAAACTTGTACGAGTGAAACTGCGAAATTTGTTGCTAATTGTCGACCTGGCCCGTTCTGGACTCTACAAATATATTATGCATTTAATCACATAAGGTGTTGTTGTGTAAGCGGTACGGCGGCGTATGACTGAGAATCCGAATCCGAACTGATGTCCAAAAACAGACGCTTGTCGCATAGAGAAAGTCGTAAATACCAATGTTCAAGTGTCCTCAAGTTGGAAATATTAATCGAGAACAAACTTTAATACTTTCGTTTGAATCTTGCGAATACTGCGAAAAGTTTATTTAAATTGCATGGTTGTTTAACCGATTCCGGCCTAACAACAAACATGCCTCCATATATTACTTACTACTCTAGTATTTGCTAATCTAAATTCGACCAGGGTTGATTTACGGACGTCCCATTTGTAGTGTCAAGGTTGGTCGTGCTGGACAGAACGGTCGTCGAGACGACGCGGTGCGCACGACATGCTCTGCTCCGCTCTCTGTAAATAAATAATGATCTAATTGTACATAATATGCTATTTCTGGCTCTGACTGAACGTCCAAGATACAGATTTGTACCTACTGTCATGAACAAAGTCGTGCCATGTAATTTTTGGTGGTGATACGTAAATGATTGAGATTGACTTCCGGCAATTGAAATAAAACTGGTATCGTAGAAATAATTAAAGACTCTCCATTTCTTTTAATACACCGAACAAGTATCTGGTCGGATGAAATCGTTAGTTTCTATAGAAATATGCGCACACTTTGCGTAGAATAACTGGATTTGAACCAGCTGCGAGAGTTAAATACATAATTTTCACATTAATATATATGAAAGTTAATCATTTCTTCAAAAGACTTATATTCGTAGCGTTTGATTACCGACTGCACTTGAATAATAATGAAGATTGGTTCTAGAAAAAATTAACATGCCTCATTACGATGAAAGTTTTATTTACGATGATAATCAAAATCAGCGGAGAAACAAAAGGAGCTACAGAGTTTACAAAAATGGAATAAATGCCCTTTTGGAACCCAGCGAAGTATTGCATGCCCTAGAAGAAAGAGGATCATCAGTCATAAAACGGAATATCAGAAATATTAAGCAACGTGGCCATCGATTCAAACCTGATGCGCATACAACTGAAAACATACGGCCGGAGAAACGTACGGGAAATGTCGAAATACTAGGAGATCCATGTCCACGTTTCACTTGCCATGATGCAAATAAATATTACGACTTTCAAAACAACAACGTCGTAGCGCTCACGACTTGCAAAAGTTTTGATAATTTGACATTGAGTCAGGTGAGGAGCAAGGACAGCAAGAAGAAGAATATCAAAAATGGTATAAGCCTTCAAAACCTGGTGGATGAAGAAAACGTACATCATTATGTCTCTCCAAGTGAAGAGACGTTATCAGAAACTCGGAAAGGCGAGGGTAAACATTCATACTCAGTGGCTGATGCCCGACGACAACCAATGCATCGCAGGTTCTCTCGCGGAACTGCGGCGCCCGGCGTCGGGGTATATCGACAAATAACTAACGACGGCGCAGCTCGAAAAGCATCGCGGGGTACGATGGTTTCCTTACCTATCTAAGCATAATATTTCTAACAAATTATATGCCGACGTCACGCTTGCTTTCATCAGGGCGTTACTTAAACAGTATCTTTGTAGTTGACCATATTATTATAGTTGGTTATGCGACACGATTTCATCAAAACTGACACAATAACCTGTTTTTACGTGACTACTGTTTGTGGGCTCGTAACGTGATACGTAGTAGTAGCATGTTTCATTATCGAATTGCACACATGAACGATGGTCATAAAGATAAATATATCGACTTTATAGTTTAGCATGTCATCGGACGCCAAATGCCAAATGATTAGTATTTCTTTTCCGTTGTCCGCATCTTGATGTTAAGATGAACAGTTGAACACAAAGCATCTGTTTAGGATTTATTAGAAGTCCTTATAATATTGTGCTCGTATAACAAGTCGCAATAGACGCGGAAACATGTTTGCGGGAATCGTATCCATTGTTGCGATAATGCTGAGGTTGAATAGAATAACTATTGGGTAGATGTGTATCTAAAGGTTTAAAAAACCGCTTTTCTATAATCGACTGTTTCTCCAACTGCTGTGCGCAAATAACCCACGAACCGTAGTGTAACGTTAATTCCAATAATATAATGTAGTTATAATTCAGATATCACACAATCGTTAGTGTTACATTCTTATACAACAATATTTAAAGAAATTGACATGAATTTCTTAAAATGCGTTGCTTTTCATGTGCGCATTTCATTTTACTTCCTTTGCGAAGGCCGTTTTTTGGCTGTGACCCAAAAACTCGATGCCTTGTCTTGTTCAAAATTTTCATCCAAAGTATTTATCGACCACTATTTTCTACATTTAGTTAGTTATCTTCAAGTTATCTTCAATCACTAATGGACCTCAAATAACTACTTTTGTTCAAGAATTTATTTGGCAAACTCTTCTTCTCAGAGCCGAGATGTGCACGTAGATTCGCGGCCGTTTGCACGTCTTGTCAGTCAACCAATTGACAGTGGGATCGGAGAAAATCTAACTCCCCTTTATTAAATGGCTTTTACTTATAGTACGCTCAGATACGCTCTTACATCTATTAGACATAGAAGTACCATTATCTACTCTGTTGTGTAGTTTTCTATAAAATTTATCTAGTATTCCTTCATGTCTACTCGACTTTTTCGATCGGTTGAGTGTCACGTCAATGAAGGGTAGACTTTATTCTAAGACTTTGTCGTATACTCTCAGATAAAGTAATTATTCCGGTTTGTTCAATTCGGACCTAAACGAATTTTGAAGATTCTTTCATAAACCTACGCGTAGTGAAAAATGTTAAGTATATTATAACTGGATGTTGATTAAAAACATTCAAAAACTATATTTTTATCGGGGCTGCTAAATATAAACTATAGCAAACCGGCACGTTTAGCATGCTGTTCACGTCAATTATCGTTTATAAATTATAAAGTACAAACCTTACTTTATTTGTGCGTTTTATTAAAGTTAACGTTACGAATCAATAATGATTAACGATCATAATTGCATTATTTCACCAAATGCACCAACGACTCAGTTGCACATCATGTGCAACTGAGTCGCAAAGCAAAAGCCTGCATATTAAGTAGACGTTAAATATTGAAGTGGCCAGGACGTGACCACTGGTGCCACCGGACTTGGTGCGTGTCGCCCGCGCGCCGCGCGCACGACCACATCGTCAGTTGGCGCGCGCAGTGGCTTCGAACTCATCCTGCCGCCTGCCAATGTATTTATAAAATTGCGCGTCACCGCCACTGATAAAGTTACGTTTACTACAAATCACTCGCCTCTGATTACTATTCCCGGTCCAGTTAACTGTGTACAAAATAAACCAATTTTCACTTGTGATTGTGTTGTGACACATTTTTGTCTTAGGTACATCATTGCCCTTGAAACATTTTTGTAAGTAGGCGTAGTAGATCATCGTCATCACATCGTCCTTGTTTTACTGTTAACGTTATAGCTTTATTTATCGGATCTTATGGAAGATGTAGTTTGTTGTGTTATCATCAAACGTTTAAAATTTTGTTGCAATTTTGTAGAAACCTAAGTAGTGCAATTTGTGAAATAATTAATTGTATGTATAATTGTCCGTACCAATCCTATTAATACCACAAGACTTCAACGAAAATGCTAAATTGCGATGTCGGATTGTCTATAATCTATATCGCACAGTACAGTCTGGGTTGATGTAGATATTATATGGCAGGATAGTTACATATTGGCGAACGATGTTTGTACCTACTTGTGCACATGAATATAATAATTGGGAATTAGCGTGAGGGGGGCACAGTGGGTGTCTAAATGAATTTGTTCGGTGTGATTGCAGAGGGCGACGGGTGCGAGGCAGGGTCGGGGGCGGGGCACCGCGGCTCGCTGCGCGGCGCCAACAAGCTCGCGCGACGCGCGCGCTCCTTCAAAGACGACTTGCTCGAGCGCATCTCCAACATGCGCTCGCCGGCGCAGCAGCACCACCCGTCGCATCTGTCTTCAGCGATGCGGTACGTGAACAATACTATCGTTGCAGCAATATCGTATACCATCTCCGCTCCGCTCATCTGCTATCTATTACATCCTATTATTTCACTGCTATTGTTGGTTACCACCTCCTTCACTTCAAACAATGCCTGACCCTGCGTACCTTTTTGCTTATGTGACATTTAATGGAGTGTAATAGATACCTGCCAGTTCAGGCGAAGCTTGTTTACTTGTGATTTTGTTAGTAGAGTAAACAAAGGTATTTAATTACTAATGGTAGGTAATTTGAATACTCTTTGTATGTACCGCGATTTGTATGAAAACACAGCGAACGTTTCTGAGTGAAGAATGTGACGTATCTGGGGTATTTTATTCATTCTCGTATCTATGTATAAATGCGACGTTTACTAAGTACGCGTTAATTGTAAGTACCTGGAGAATGAGATTTGTCGTGGCTGAAAACCAGAGAATACGATTTTTCCTTAATACCTAGCTAGATTGATTGGCGCTCCGTATAAAAAATATTAAGAGCAGTTTTCATATTTACAAACAAATATAAATATAGGTATATATCGTTTATTACCTCTAGAGGGATGTGATTGACTGACACGATCTAATCAATTTATGATGTTGTAGATACACAATCCTCTTTAAAAAACGCATGTTTGTAACTTTAAATGTATGCCGTGATAGGTGGGCATTAAAAAAAAATGTGTGTGTACCCAATTAGCGTGAGTTGTAGAACAAAAATAAAGTCAGGGGACCGATTTTTGACTTTGGAGCGCTCGACTCTTTCACTCGAAAAGTGTCAAAAATGATGAAATGCTGTTTTGAAATGACGATAGAAAATTTAAAAACGTGCGGTATTGACCACTCGTATTCAATTCTATCGGTAGAAAGTAAGTGCCCTTGATTATGACACTACAATAGCATTTACTTTTATTTAATTTTCGAGCGCTCGAAAGCCAAAAATCGGCCCCCTGGTGTGAGTTTTGTGACGAAAATTAAGCATAGGTACAAATTATGTGAAAATGAACTGTTTCATATTGAAATAATAAGTATATGCATATCATATATATATTTAAAAGAAAAAGTATTTTTTATACAAACTGTATACTTCATTGTAGTCACAAAAATTTACTCAGTGTTGTTTTATGAAATTCAAAATGCCCAGGTCCTTATAACTGCTTATTTCTAGGTAAAATTAAAGATGTCATATAATAGTACATTACTTACCAAGGGCTGTAAAACAAAGAAAGCCCAAAATCGCAGGTATTTGTGACCCGAGCCGCAGGCGAGGGTTGTATATTATATGTGATAGAGGGATTTCTTTTTTACTGCCACCTGGCCACATTGCGAGTTTTACCGTACGCGCAGCGTGCTGTAAAACTCACATTATAACCAGGTGTGACGTAAAGACTTGAATTAAAATGTTTTTTACACGATTCGCTGGCCAGACTTTTCTAATAACATTCTGATCATATTAATAACGTCGGAGTAGGGACGGAGTAGAGTTTCCGGTACGCATTTTCATCTCAAATCATAGGTTATCGGACGAGCGAGCGAAGCGAACGAAGTTCTATACTCTGCGCCTACGTTCAGCTTGGGCCAAAATCCGTTCATGTCCGGATGTCCCGTTGTCTGGCTGTTCTTCTCGCATTTCTCAACCGATTCTTTTGAAATTTTGTGAGCAGGTTCGTTAATTGTATATCACTTTTTCGAATAGGCTCGGATTGTACAGCTCACAGAGCCACTAGTATTTAACGAGCGAGCGAAGCGAACGAAGTTCTCTGTGTCATCTCGAGCCGAAATTTGTTGGTATGCCCGGCGGTCCCGCTGGCCGGCTGTTCCCCTCTACAGGTCGCATTTTTCAACCGATTCTCGTGTAATTTTGTGAGCAGGTTGAATAATTATACATTTCTTTGACGAATCAGAGTTTCTAAATCAAAAAAAAAGACCGGGTTGCACTCCGGGAGTGCCGGCAAGCCATGTTACGGTCGGCCTGCATCATGCCTAAGGTGCGATCTCACCTTACGCATCTGACGTCACAAAAATCTGTGGCGAGTTTAACAATGTTTCCCCATCCCAAAAAGTGCCCAGCGCCGCTAAAGAAGTTTTCACTTCAAAAAATTAATAAAAGACAGTCTGTGAGATGTAGAACTCGAAAAGTTCTACATCTCACAGAGCCACTAGTTAAAATGCACTTAGTAAGCCATATTTTCGTCAGCTATCATGTTATTTTACCATTTTAATTGGTTTCCAAGCCACGAATATGACCGTCAACTCATGTTTACCTCATCTTGTAGTATGACTCATTAGGATTTATTAACGCATACCTATAACAATTGTACGAGTCCGGTTCGGGTCAGTCTTGAATTGAATTTAGCGGTGTTAGCACGTTTTAGTTGGTGCAGTTTTAAGAGGACATAGGAAGATCTAACACTTAAAAAGAAATTGCGGTGGCTGGTTACGGTTAGTGGCAAGCAATTCATTTCACATCTCTAGCAAATGATAAAAGATGCGCTTTTATCAACTAATAATTACGCGCCCCTGGAGGACGACCGTTTTAAGAAGAGTCTAAGGTTCGCATTCGTCTGGCAAGTCTAATGAGATATTTTGCTAGCGGCTTGACGTCCGGTATGAAAGGGGTGGGTTTTCTTAACATGTATTGTGTCGGATAGTTTTCTTCAGTCTCCTCGGCGAGACACGTGCGTGTAGAAAGCCCGCTCCAGTTGCAGATTTAAGTGATCTTTTATTTAACCACATTGCAAGTTGCCTTGCTCCTTTTAAATAAATATTACTTATTTATGTACTCTATAGTAATACAATAAAATATAATATTACATTTTCATATATTGCATGAATTCAATATTAATCTTGAAACTTTAGCTCATGGTCAAGGAAAAAATACGTCACTAAAGCACCACTTATAACAGGATAAAATATTACTTGCTACTAAATACCTCACAAGTAAACATATCCTCCTTCCATTTTTACTTTTTTTTTGTATACTAACTTCCTTAGAAAGGCGGACCCATTATTTAATTAGTTGTAAACACGGGGATGATATCTACAAACAGTATTTCTTATCTGCATTGATAAATTTACATACATAACTTCGCTATCTTATACTGACAAATTCATAAGAAAGTGTCCTTCATTTTAACAGTTTTATCTTGGCTGTCGTAGCGAACAATAGCTTGGCGCGTTAGGGTTATAATAATGTGGTTAATGTAAATTGTAAAAATAAAACATATATAACAGCTGTTAATCTTGCGCGGAATTGCGTAAAGTAGCATTACGCATTGTCGCTCGGACTGCTATCGCGACGATAGTGTAACGCAGACACAGCGGCAGTGAGTCACGAGTGCAACTCCCATTACTACTCATTAGCGACGTCGTCCACTGAAATCTCATTAGTTTAGTGAACCTTCTATAAAGTGATTATGTTTTAATGCTCGCGCGCTGGGACCACGACTAAATCGTTTTTTATTTATTGTTTAGTGGTCGGTCACGTTTTTTTACAATAATAATTAGTTACCTAGTTTCGGTGTAAACATTTCATCATAGTGGCAAGCGTGTTGGAGTGAACCGTGCTGCAAGAGATAACTGAGAGCAGGCTTTAACAATGTCGCACTCCGGGCGCTCGCCGGTCGGCGGCTGGTTCAACAAACAAGCAAACAAGATTCATCAGAGACTCGTTAACACTGACAAACGGTATAATTTACATATGTATGTTATATTTATATTGCTTTGATGGCGTCACGGATGGTAAGTTTATTGTTTTGTGACTACTATGTGATGTGTCTAGTATACGAATTGATATACATATCACATTTGATTCCGTTTTATTCTAACAAGTATTTGCGGAGTTACGAGAAATTTGAATTCTCCTTTACATTGGCATTTGTTATTAATTAGTCAAATTCGCGGGGTACCGTGGCTTTCATGCATGCAAGCCAATGTCTTTCGCAGCACATTCCAACCCAAGACGTTACTTAAGTATTTTAAATGTACATCAATTGTTTTTCGTTCTCGCAATACTCAATTGATATCTCTATATGCAACTTCTTATTGCCGTAATTGGCCAAACAAAAATGATTATGATTAAATACAGTTATTGAATAATGCCATTACTTTTGTAATGTTTGATACAAACAATTACGTCAAACGAGTTTTTTTTACGTATATTGCTTGGGAATCATGATTTCCCACAGGAAATCAGCGTTCGTCATACGAGTATTGTTTGCTATACCTATTGGTGAACCTAAGGGTTATAAATGTTATTATGTTATTAAACGTTAGTCGTTGTTTCAGATCGCACTCACCGCTTAGTCCTAAAATTCGCAATATGGCTTCCAAAACATCTACGGCTGAAGAGGGAGAGCTAACACCTGCCAAAGAGCTGGAAGGGCTAGTCAAAGAAGTGCGTTGGTTGATCCGAATGAAGTTTCGAGTTACCTGTATTTATTATTCAATATGTTTAGTTGATGTGTTTTTGTTGCGTTCCACAGGTAACCTTCGGTTTGAAACACTTTTCCGATGTTATTACAAAGAGAAAACTGGAAATGCTCCCCGACAACGGCACCATTGTTTTCGAATCGATCGCTAATATTCATAAAGGTAAATAAGCTAAGTTAATTACCAAGTTCTTTTAATTTAGTTCCTTCTCGTGGCTGTATCCCATTATCAAATTTCAACCGACTTCCAAAAAAATGTCGCTAAAACAATGTAGAACTCGAGAGGACATTTGTAAAAAAGCTGAAGCCGAGCCTTTCACACACTGGCGCGGCCTGGCCGCGGTGGTCAATAGTAAACTTGTCATTCGATGTCAAATTTACTATTGTCCGCCACCGCCGGCCGCGCCAGTGTGATTCAGACCTAATGGAATTTCATAAACTTTCCTGGCCGCTAAAACTGTATAATGAGCATTTCTCAAAAAAAATGCCACTATTATTAATTGTACTTCTAGGATTTTTTTGTTAACTATTTCCACTCAGAATCAGGAGCTGTTTCGACCCAGGTAGGATAAAAATTTGTCCCAAAGATATTTTTCCTATTGTGTTACCATTTACCTTATACTTTGTATGGTGGTAACACAATAGGAAAGTTCAAAAATGTATGGACATTTTGGGACACTTTTTTTCTCCTATTGGGATGGAAAGACATCGTGATTTTGAGTAGAAATAATAAAAAAGTTGCAGAAAATCTCCGAAAAAATGTAGTGGCATTTTTTTAAAGAAACGCTCTAATAACGACTTATAACTTTTTAAATTTGCACTCGGCTACAGTACGAGTATGGCGAACATTTTCGGGCATATTGGAGAAAAATAATATGCCTACATACGAGGGGCACACCGAAATGTAAATAAAATTAACATTGGACTTTTGAACTCATATTGGCATTCAACTAATTATGAAAAAACTTAATTTTTACCAAAAGTCTGTTTACGTTTTTAAAGTTTGCAATTTTCGAGGGCTTGCCGGGAAAATAACTGAGTCAATATTTTTTTCAAAACTGTCACGGGTTATTTCGAAGCCTATCACACCCACACATTTGCCTGGGTAAGCTTATTTTTTTTGCAAATTTTTAATTCAATGCTATTTAATCTAATCGAGCCCAACGACAATATCTCGCTAGCTTCTCAGTATTTTCAGACCTAGCTCGTATCTCTATAGGTCGAAGAAAAACATACCAGTTGGTGGAAAAAAAATTGCATAATCTACATGTGGTATACCACGACATTTCGTTATTTATGAGTATTCAAATGACTCGAAAAAAACAACGTTATCTAATAAAACCGGCCAAATGCGTGTCGGGCCACGCGCAGTGTAGGGTTCCGTAGTTGTCTTTCTTAGTTACATCGACACGCACGCGCCAACTAAATGGTTGTGTTGGCCGAATTTGTACGAAAGTTGGCCTTTCTAATTGAACAAGCTATCCAACGATACCCCACACTAACGAGAAAAAAAAACATTACATCCCCACTAGGCGTAGGGGAGGTACACCAAACATTTTTTTTGTTCAAGATTTTATTCTTCGGTTTTGTCGGCGTGATTGATTTTTATACCCATGCCCAATTACAGTTTTCTAGTAGTTATGGTTACTGAGCTAAGCCGAAGACGGACGGACAGACGGACATGGCGAAACTATAAGGATTCCTTGTTGACTACGGAACCCTAAAAATGGTGTTTTATACTCGTCGAATTTAATGTTTGAGTTAAGAGACTTCGTACATCAAACTAAAATCACATACTTTTTACTATGGAGGTCCCAACTCAACATTTTACAACTGTTTAGACCACTAAAATAAATTCGACCAATCACGTGGCGCCTTTACTGAACTAAAATGTATTTGACCAATAGGACGCCGTCATAAGAAAGTCAAAAGTAAAAAGACATCAACGCACAAAAAAGAAAAAGCCGTTGGCTGCTCTTCGAATTCAGCAGTGCATACATTTTCAATAGATACCAAAGTTTGTTTAATTAGTTCAGTTGACTCGTAGAAAAAGTATTATCTTAAAATATCACGCCGAATGTCAAAAAACGTTTTGTATAGTCGTCGAACCACCTTAATGATATATTTTTTAGTGGCAAATTAAGAAACAATTGCTATAAGCCTGAAATATCACGATATTCGGGACTGATTGAGGTTTGAACTAATAATACGGCAAAAACGCACGAAAATATTCCGTCATTTCAATGTTAACTTCAGCTTTGAATCATTGTCAAAATAAAATGTTTTATGTTAGGCTAAAGCGCTCATGGGGTAGATTGCAAATAATTTTTACGTAACGGAAAGAACTATTCACTAAAATGTTACACAAAGTAAACAATTGGATGGTAATTTGTATGGAAACTGTTTTTGTGTAACACCAAAATGTCACACAAATGACACAGAAACGTCACACAAACGAAGCAAAATGGGCGTTGGGAAGCAAAAAAAAAACCGAAAGGTATTTTAAAATTCGAACATGCCCAGCCGATTACCTATTTATTTCACCACCCAACTATGTAAAAACAGCAGTGAAATACAAAGAAGTTACCTATTTAAGACAAAAAAACATACTGTTTCAATTTTCGTGCCCCAATATAAAAACGTATACGACGCATGCGCTTTTGTTGGTTGTAGCTTAATTGTTGCCCGACATAAAAATGTTACGGTTGCAGTGTTATCTGAGCGAAATGTAGCGTTACGCAGCTGACGTAACACAAAGGAATGAAATCTTAGAAAATGGCAGTAGTTGGTACTTTTTATCCTTCATCTTCAAATAGTGCCAAAATCATTACTGATGTTATAGTGGTTGTTTGCCCTATTTCAATTAAAATAATATCCCTACGTAATTGTTAAGGTATTTTTTGTTGATAATTTAAAATTAGAAATGGATTAACTAAAAAGGAGCTACTGTAAAAAAACTTATTGGGGTATTGTTTTCAGCAATAAAGCCGTATAGCGGGCGATCGCCGTCCTTATTGAGCGCCGTGAAGCGTCTATGCAACGCTTTGGCGACGCTGATCCGGTTGTGCGACGAGATCGCGGCCGTGAGCTTGCGGGCGGACGCGGGCAACGAGGAGCTGGACACGTCGGCGCTGTCCTCGGAGCACGTGTCGACGGTGGTGAAGGGTGTGACGGCCGCGGTGGAGGAGGTCGCTGCGCTGGCGCAGCAGCACATGACGCGTCCGGCGCTCTCGCCCCGCCCCGCGCTAGTCTCGCCGCGCGCTTCCACGCAGAGGAACTCCTTGCCTGGTATGTAATCGCCGCAAAGCGCCTATGCAACGCTAATCCGACATCGAAGCGTTAAGTCCAGATAAAACATTAGGACGTATGTGGCTAGGACGAATAAGCGGAACTGATTTATGTTATTGTATAGTAGATTGTGTCTCAAGGCAGCAAAATTATATATTTACGGCGTCTACAATAGATTTCTCGGCGTAGCGAGGGATTCTGAAGTAGAATCTTGAATGTTTACGGCCAAGACGGAAATAATTTTGCCACCTAGTGCCGTACTAGTATACAGTGTACTGCTTTTCACACCTTTTATGTGAAAATAGAAATCTCTCATTTGAGGGTAAAACCGACTCTTTTCTGATTAGGGAAGAATAGTACAGCTATGATCCCTCATTTGTGGGCAATAATGATTCTTTTTAACCGTATTTAAAAAAGGAGGAGGTTCTGAATTCGGTAGAATTTTTTTTTCCAATGTTTGTCACGTCAAAACTCCGTCATTGATGAGCCGATTCGTAAATTATTTTTTTTGTTTGTAAGTATATGCTTCCGGGTGGATCCCATTTTTTTCAAAAATTCAGTTGGATGATGGGATCCATGAGGAATTGAGGGAACTCCTCAATTATATTAGGCACGCGTGTAGTGATTTTGGTATTTTCTATTATAACTTGTGTATTTACACCCAGAAATCATAAATTTGGTGGAGTGGAATTGATGATGAATCGACGGAAGTCCTCAAATATTATCGGCCCACATACAGCGATTCTGTTTTTTTCTCTTATAATCAACGCATTTGCTCTCGGAAATCAGTTCAAGTGGTAAATTGGAAAATAAATGTGGAAATGTTCTCAGGACTTGGCGGAGTACTAAATTGAAGTCAGTTAAAACTTTGTTTTTAAAGTAAATTATCTGAATAACAGGTTTGAAAAAGTTGGTTTTATCTCAGTATCATAGTATATAGGCCAACGGGTCAAGCGTTGATATTAGTTCCGTTCTAGATACTTCCGCGAAATGTGTCACAAGATCCTAGGCATCTGCAATCCTGCATTTATACAGCGTATACACGTGAAGAGACAGTTTGTGCTAGATTTGTTTTTTCCCAGACATTCCGTTGACACCGAAGGAGCGGTCGCTGCTCACGGGCGACGCGGGCTCCGAGCCCGCGGTGGTCCGCGCGTCGCACTCCTCCGAGTCGGTGCTCGATGCACCCGACTCGCCGCCGCCGAAGCCGGCGCGACCCAACCGGTGTGTGTCTTCATACTGATATATTACAAACAGTTCACAGGAATTATAAAGCGTGAGCGTGTTTTTACAAGCTTTTATTTAACTTGCAATTAATGTTGGTAACTATGTTTGTTCGGGTGGAATCTTGCATCAAAATTTTGAAGCAGATATCTTCAAACGATTATTCGTGCTCACACACAAGCAAATACTTTACCGGGATTTGAACCCAGGACCTCGAGCTTCGTAGGCAGGGTCACTACCAATGAGCTGAAATTTTGGGGTTAAGTATAGTTTGGATGACATTTCAATATTATGGTACCATCGAGCTGATCCGATGATGGAGACAGAAGGTGGCCATGGGAATTCAGGACTTAACAGACGTAATCCCGTTGAGTTTGGTCTCGTTAGAATCGTCTCAACGAGTAGTTGATGACAGTAACATACAGAAAAGTATAGTTGGCAATAAAAGCTTGTACCGAAAATGAAATATTTGACATCAACTTATTTTACAATTGTAATTTTTATACAACGACGGTGGCCAACGAGCATACGGTCTGCGTGACGGTAAGCGGGCACCGTAGCCTCTGACGTTTGCGATTTCAGAAGACTCACGAGTGCGACCTTGTTGGATTTGAGGAGTTGTTGTGTTGTATTGCAAGTAAATGCATAGTTGAATTCCAACCGTAGAGATTACGAACGAAACCCAAAGGCACAGGGGTACAGGTTATATTATCACAATTAGGCTCGAATACAGTCTAAAATAAAAATAGATATAAATTCCTTAATTTATATTTTGCAGCATATTTTGTAATTGGTATGTATATACAAAATTTTGCTACCGATCAAAATACACATATGCGAACTACGGAGAAAGGTTATTAACCCTTGTATGTATTTACGACGCTATAAGCTAGCTGATTAAATTAGTAGAAAGCCCGACTGACTAGTTCCGCGCCATTCGCGCATTGCTAAACAAGTATCGTGGCAGCGCAAGCTCAGTGAGAGTGTAATTTGTTCCAGGAAGATGGAGTTGGCCCCGCCCCTGCCGCCCAAGCGGCGCTCGGCGAATGAAAACTCCCTTATAGCACAATCTATTGACAGGTGAGTGCATAATAAATTACTCAGTGTCGTCCTTGGTGCGTGGTTTTTCCAACTGCGCATAATATTACTCACTAGGGACTTAATTGATTATAACGTTGCTTTGCTATTTATTAAGTGAAATTTACCTCGTTATATTAATAGAGAGAAAGCAACATGATGAATTACTTCGGGTGACAACCAAATCTCACTAAATGCAGAAAAGTTATTTAATTAATATCAACTGTGTTACACTAGTAATAAAGTTGAGTTTTACTTAGTCTGTAACGGCTATTAGTGAGTTTTGGTTGTCACTTGACGTTTTCAAATAGTACATTACTGCAGAAGCCGGGAAAATAGGGATTGCCGGCCAAGTAGACATTGACACAGGGACACTAGGCTGGCAATGACTTTTCTCTTCTATTTATAGTGGTTCTCTCAAATGTGTAAAGAAATAAAACAAAACGAATATTGCCACAAGAATAACAAATTATTTCTTTTTTAAATGGCTGAACGCTATGATGTTATGGCACAAATGTGTACTGCACCAAAAGAAGTTGAGTCGTTTTGTATGTAAACTTGACACTTCGCAATACAACGTCAACATTTCGTTGCTTGTTTGAGAACATTATATTTATTACACACATTCACGAAAAAAAGAAACTTTTAGGGATATTGTATTACAGTTCGAGTTACTTTTTCTAAGGTAAAGAGAAAAGTTGGAGACCTGATTAAACATAAAGAGGCGTTACATTTCAGACTGTCCCTGCAATCGCACAGCAGCGGGTCGCTGGACTCGATGCTCAACGTCTCCAACGAGGAGGACCGGCCCGCGCCCGACTCGAGCAGCCGCGACCGCGTCTTCGTCACCCCGCCGTCTTCCGACCTAGTCGGTCAGTATCCCTCAACATGAGTCCTGTACACAGATCAACTAATTCAAACGCTCCGCTCCAATCCTAGCGAAACAAACGAATACGCAAAAGTGGAGCACTTGTTTGTGGATTGAATTCTTTATACACAATATTCACTACGTACAGTCAGCAGCAGACGTAGCTAGGCCAAATAAGATTCCTTAAATTTCAATGATCTACACATTAGTTATTCTCTTATAGAGTCTTGTGTGGGTCTTTTCAATCAGTCCGCATAGCTACTTTTGCTGCTGACTGTACAGCATACACTTTTGACGAAAATCGATTTGACAATGCGAATTCAAACTAAAGCTATGCTTATGCTTTCGACTTTGTCTCCGTAAAATTATTCTAAACACATAATGATTATTTCTTGCATATTGATTGGCACTCAATATGAAATACCATCTGCTGGAGATGACAAAACATGCGGCTACTTTGATAGAAATAAAATATTAAAGCAGCAATAGAGCCTCAGCGCCGTACGGCTGCGTGTGTTCCTCGCCTTCAATTTCTGTGCTTAACTGACACTGGCAATGACATTGACAGCTGCAGCAGCTCACTTCCGAGGTGTCGATAAACCAGATCGCGCTAGGACCGAAAGAGCACGCGCCATGCGGCGAGCGCGCTGCAATGATTCCAATTTTGTAGCTATCATGTACGTAGGTCTTATTAGACAGAGGGCCTTCTGTATGTTAGTATTATTATGTATTCTGTGGTCGTACATTGATTGTTCTATATTATCACAAAACAATAATATTATTGTCCTAGGTCACCTAGTTGACCTAGGTCAGTCTACATCAGATTCTAAAACTTCTTTCAGACAGCTTTGCTATGTTGAAGTTATCGTTGTATATGTTCAAGCCTCCCATCAAGGTATAATTATAGCTAAGCTCAAAATTGTCATAAACATTCCAAATTATAGTACTTACTTGCTTTGCGAAGTTTATTTACACTGTATGAAGCGAATTACTTGTACCGTGAGCTATGCGATTACTTTTACTTACTGTCCATTCATAATCGGTGCTCGTTGACGTACTAACCCCTACCCATCTTAGCTTTATTCTTGTAGCACCAGAGATTTCCGTAGCTGTGATTTCACATATTTGACACCTAGATGTTAAGCATGCACGAGTAGATGAAAACACGTGCCAATAGCTCTCTCTATGGTGGATATTTACCCTTATTCCGGATGTATCCTGCAGGGAAAAGAGGTCTACTCGGTTACATAATCCTCAGAATAGCTTAGGTATTTTTTGTGGAGGTGACTGCCATCCATCCTATCGAAAATAATAGATCTTGTTATAGTACTTTCAAAATAGCTTCGTGAGGGTAACAGCTCTGCAAATCTCCGACTAGAGAGGTGAAAGTATCGAAACGTTAGTCGATAAAAGTAATAATTTAAAATTTCAATTGTATATAACAATGAATGTCATCATGTATCCGATTATTAGGCTAAACTGGTAGAGATACTTTTTTGTGGCAACATTTATGCCTGCGAGAGCGAGATACATCGTGCGAGTGAGAAAGCGGTGACAATAACGTATGAAGACCTATCGAAAGTGAGAAGAGATGTATATCTGCCTTTTTCTGTAATTAGTGGATAGACTAAAACCTCAGTTGCTGCTGCCTTGTATGCGATACGTTTTCTTTTTCCTCCTCTTAAAAGTTCACTAATTCACATTAAAATGATGTATTTTGGCTTAATAAATCCATCCATAGCAACAAATTAGATCTCAATTTTCGATTTACGGCCTCGATTTGTTTTATTAAGGTGGATTTATTTATATTATTTTTATTTGTGTGATGTTCCAGTTTATAAGCGAGTAAGGATAAACGGAGTTTACAAGAATGTTCGTTACTTACCAATTAATAAGTACCGATATACTCAAGATCCACCATGTCCCATGACTAAACGAGTCTCTGATGTTTCGTTACACATGCATATTACGTTTACTTTGAGTTGTATTAATTGATAAAAAAAATTTGGTAGGTTACATTTATTTCGTACTAGCTGATGCCCGCTGCTTTACCCGCGTGGTTATAGTAAAATGTAACATGTTGAATTTTCCCGTGGGTATTAGATGTTTTCCCGCTGGAAAAAGTAGCCTATGTCACTCTCCAGCCTCTAAACTATCTCCATACAAAAAATCACATTAATACGATGCTCCGTTGCGACATGAAAGAAGGACAAACAAACACATACGCACACTTTCGCATTTATAGTATTAGTAAGGATTACATAGTTCTTATGTTCGAATATATAAGGGCAGTCATATTTAAGCTGCAACTGAAATATTTCTCTTCCATATAATTAGACCGCATCAATTTTATTTTTGAGTTTACGAGACGGTGCGTCAAGTGTCACCCGCGCCAAGCTATTTTCGAAATAATGTAGGAAGGGTATCATCGATGGTATATACATATACTATATTGGATTAGGCTTGTTCATGTATTAGCTTTGAAATTGAATGGTTGAAAACTGTAAACAAACGCTGTTTTAAACAGCCAGACTTCATCTTCTTACGTTGTTTTACTAACACACCAACTGTTAAAAACTGCCATGGCTCTACTAGTTTTACGATTTGTTTGTTTTTAACTTTCACCAGTAAAGTACAGTACGATTACTGTTAGTTAAGACCTGACAGATGGATTGCCTTCATTTAATTTTCAACTTTAATTTCATATAGATAAAGCATTTTTCAGAATACTGTTACCCACATCTACCGATTTAGTAATAACTATTTTATTTGTATAAGATTAAAGTTGAAAATTAAATGAAGGCAATCCATCTGTCAGGTCTTAACTAACAGTAATCGTAATGTACATCTCAAGCTGTGACAGCTTCTGTCTGTTGATAAATATTTTTGTTTTTTACCAACTTCGAGCGATGTGTCATAATTATATTTAATAGATGTGTACTTATGATTCTTTTCATCCTGTCTAAAACACTTTCTAAGGTTTTGACTAGTCTGGTAATACATTTTGCGACGGAGACGTTGCAGAGGTAAGCTTTCGGCATCTGTAGACACTGGAAAAGTTGTTTGCAGAAGTCGACTACCGCCAGTTTCTTGCGAGTGTACGCCCCACTTCAATTCCTGCGCGTATGCTAAATAGTGTATCGTTTGTGTTATTGCATATTTTGCGAATATATTTTTAAATTCAAAGCTAAGCACCACCACTTTGACATCACTAGCCACCCGCTCCATGCCATGCATTACACTATCAAATTAAATACATACACTATATTTTTTAGAATTGTAATCCTCTATTTAAGTTAAATATCGTCTCCAATTATACGAGGGGCGCACTGAAATGATCGGGAATAGAAAAAAACCGATCGAAGATGCAATTTAATTATGTTTTATTTCGATTTTTAAGTATACATTATGTTGATATGAGCGCTTTTGGCAAACATAAAACATTTTATTATGTCGATGATTCAAGGCTGAAGTTGACATTTCAATGATGGCAAATTTTCGTGCTTTTCGACCGTATTACAAACTTCAAACTTCGATCAGTCCCGGATAAAGTAATATTTCAGGCTTATGGTAATAGTTTCATAATTTGCAACTAAAAAATATATTATTAATGGCTTTAGACTATTCTCACCAGAACTTAGGTGAGAAAAAATCAACAAGTCGCATTTCATTTGGGGAACGTAAAAGGAAACTATCTTTCAACCACCATTTTTTTTGATAACGTTTTTTTTTAGGGTTATTTGAATATTTATAGATAACGAAATGTCGTGGTATATCACATGTAAATTATGCTGTAGTATTTTTTTTTTCACTACCGGGGTTTATTCAGGAGTTCCACCATTTTTAGTCGACCTATAGAAAATAGAGCTATGTCTGGAAATACTGAGATGCTAGCGAGATATTATCGTTGGGCTGGATTAGATTAAATAGCATTGAAGTAAAAATCATCAAAAAACTAAACTTACTCGGGGATTTTTTTTAAATATCCCTTGCGATAGTTTTGAAAAAAATATTGAGTCAGTGGTTTTTCGGGCAAGCTCTCGATCATTTCACTTTAAAAACGTAGATTTTTGTAAAAAAAAAATACAATTATTTTAATGCCATTATGGTTTTAAAAGTACAATGATTTTCAGGTAATTTAGTCCTAAGTTATCCATTCCCGATCATTTCGGTGTGCCCCTCGTACGAACCGACATTGGAAAACACATTATAGTAAAGCACATCAAAGCCGGTTGGTTATGAATTTTATTTAAAATTAGGGGTGGGGTGTAGACACTACATAAAATAATCAATAATACTATATTTTCTCGAAAATGGATGAAAATGTAGTCAAATAGGGAAAAAAGCAATGCAATAGGTTAAATAATCACAAAGTTATGAGTTATAAGTGTCCAAAGTTTTAAGAGGGGGTATATTCTGTCCCATTTGCCCAAAACGCGCCTTCATATGTAACGATTGTCATTTACTATGACGCTCGCAGATTGTGACGTCACTAACCGGGAGCGTTTTCTCTCTCTAACAAGCAATATTAAATCTGAATGGGATTTTTGTCACCAGGCATATTTTTTTGCCTTCATTTTTTTGGATTAAGTAATAATAAATTTTGAGTACACCCGTATTCCGTCCGCATAATACAATGAACGCAGGCGGAGCCCCGGGATAATGTATAGCATCTGATGAGGTCCAGAGTTTACCCTCAACTTAATAACTTACAAAGTTACGAACATATTGCCTCTTTATAATGTTATTACATAGACATTCAGTGTCACCGATTTGTTATGTTTAATTTTAGGTGGGAGTTATCATCGTCATGCCTTGGCAACGTATTGCAAGATTTGGCTTAGCCACAAGAGGTCCAATCAGTTACATAATCCCAAGAATAGCCTAGATACTACTTTTTAGGAAAGTGACTGCCATCTGATCTGCCAATCCAGAAAAAGTTAGACCTTGTTGGGAAGGGTGTCATCGACCGCATTATGTCCGACCTGTGCGAGTTTATTACCATTTTAGACCGGTGAGCCTAGTGGGTAGTGACGCTGCCCACGAAGCTTAAGGTCCTGGGGTCGAATCCCGGTAAGGGCAAATATTTGTGTGATAAGCATGAATATTTGTATGTCTAGTACCCATAACACAAGCCTTATTGAGCTTACTATGGGGCTAATTTTATTTGTGTAAGATTACCCCTTAATGTTGATATTTATTGATGAATATCGTCGTTATCCTTACAGGAATATGCAGCTGCAACAGCGGCAGCGACATGCGCTCCTCGCTCGAGTCGCAGGAATCTCACGCCAACAGTATTCATGTCCATTCGAACTCGAACCACAATCGGTACGTCAACCAGTATGTATATCGACTTTTGTTGATTTTATTTAATTTATTTAATAATCGTTGCACCAAACTCATGTACAAGTCCGCTACGTAGTGCCGTATGCACTATATCTATATTATGTAGGGGGTTAGTTATATCTACTGCACACTACTATCAATATACTTCAGTACCTAGCGTGGAAAATACACGTGCTGAAGGGTTTATTGACCTTGATTTATTTTTGGAAATGAACCATCTTTCCAATACTACTTCCTACTAATATTATAAATGCGAAAGTTGAGATGTTTGGATGTTTGTGACTCAATCACGCATAAACGGCTGAACCGATTTGAATGAAATTTTGCACGAAGATATTTTATAGCCTGGATTAAAATATAGGATAGTTTTTATCCCGAGTCCACGCAGACGAAGTCGCGGGCGGAAGCTAGTATTTCATAAAGTTTACTGTACATTCGAAATAAAAATGTATTTGGTTGGAAATCGACTGCCATTAGATATTAAAGCTATTTGACAAGTCATATTAATCAGTTGTTCAAAATTGTTGTTATTGGTTTCTAGACTATTTACGGAAATTAGAAAATGAGCTATACTACTGTAAATACGTACCTTATTTTATTTTGTTGATTCGTTTATTTGCATGGTTGGCATGTTTAGTGAAATAGATGATTTTTTAGTATCTTCGTACATACACTATTTCTTTCTACCCTGTCTAAGCTCGAGATAAATTGTTGTTTGTTGATCAAATTATACCGTATGGGTTTGACCTTAAACTCTCGCAACAGCACGGCTGTCACAACGCGGCAAGATAGACTACGCTTTGAAAGGCCTAGTGTTTGTCGCCGCAACACAGCTCGCGGGCCGTCCTGTGATAGCCGTGCAGTCGAAGTTCCATTTTGGAGGAAGATTATTAACTGACTCTCAGATGTATATTTTTGATTCAACAGCTTCTCCAATGAGTCAGGGTTCGCGTCGCAGGGCCAAGCCGAAATGTCAACTGAACACAGTTTCTCTTCGACTTTCGCTTCCCACCACTACTCGAGTCACACAGACAGGTTATTCTTTATCACACCTACATGTTATGTTTATTTTTAAGATTTCTTTCTTGTTTGTTTTATGTGTTCCTCCTTCGTTTGGTCTGTTTCACGCTTTTTTTGTTATTGTTTTTGCAGTAATTTTGAAAGTACACTGTATGTGAACGAAATTATGGGCACGCGACAAAGTATTGAGAGCTTCATGAATGTTCATATGGCAAATACAACCACACATCAATCTATAAGCACAACGTGAGTTACTTCTCTTCTACTTCGCTATTGGAGTATTATCTGTTTTTTATTGCTTTGGCGGTGACCTGTTGTCTATGTTTTAGCATTTTTCATTACTTGGATGCTATTCCTTGGTCAATTTATGATGGGTCTGGAGTACTGGCGAGAATTACCAGTGAAATGTCAACTGTGGCGTGTTTATCATTATTGCGTTCGACTGGACATATTTATTACTAGAGGGTAATAAAGTCAATATGACAGATCTTGCGCAGTGTCCCAAACCACAACTCATTACAATTGACCTATGTATATGTGGGATTAGCATAATATTACAGTCAGCGTCATATATTTAGAAGCAGCCAAGGTAGCCAAATATTTCGGTACAGTTCTTTATTACTGTAAGAATAACGGTGCGTTACGAAATAATTGGCTACTCTTGCTGCTACTAACTATATGAAAAAATAATAATAAGAAATGATAACTAAGGTGTGTTATTACAATGAAACTGCTTTTAAAACCATTTATTTGGCTTCCATGGCGAGGGTTAATTGCTGGACGCACTCAAGGTGATATTTACGCAAGTTGTAACGCATGTTTCGTCACGCAGGCTGCCGAGCATCACTTCAGACGAGGGCGAGACGCCGCCCGAGCTGCCCGTGAAGACGCGGCGCAACAATCGCGCGGACGTACAGCAGAGTTTCCCTAACGTTGAAATCAGGTGACGCTAATGCTTTTGCTGATTACTAACGCTCGTCAATGTTACGGTCCGATTGTAGGTGAGCTATAGATACGGATGTTGGATAGTGGGGGTTGGTTTCTGCGGACTGCGAAGCTAAACGCTATATCATCAGTCACATTTTCTTTTGCATAATCTGCGTAAAAATCTAATGTTGAACAAGGATTTTTTGATTGAAAAGTTTATCAATATTTGAGCGGTGACTTTTAGATATGCGATGCGATATAGCTTTTATTAGGTGGTCAGCATTTGTAAAAGGTTAAGAGGATATTTGGGAAGAAGGAGTGAGGTCATAATACATTTTAGTACTAATAGGAAGTGATGCACGCATGATTTAGAAAAAAGTTATTATATTTAAATTATTTTGTATCGGGTTATGTTACTTCTGAACTTGTGTTGAACCCTTAAATACAATTTTATTTTTGTTATATTATTATATATAAAAAAAGCGACAGTAACTCTGTATTTCTGTATGTCCGTTACCTTTTCTCTGAAAAACACAGGCCAGTGAACCTAAATAGGTGTAGGCAATAAATTGATATTATTTGGGTAGGAGACCCAACCCCACGCGGGCGGGGTGACGCAGGCACAGGTATATTTTACAAATGCACAAAAGATCCCGCTGGGTCGAAGTGCATCCGAAAGGGCCCTCCCTCATCTAGATATGATAAGATATTTTACATATCGCATAAAGAAGTAATTATACCTACAACTCTATGGCCACTATATGTACCACATACAAAAAAAAATTAGAACCTCGTTATCGTGAGTACTTTAATTGCGGTAACATTGAATACAAATTAGCCATCGTTCCGATTACGTAGCCTCTTCAACGTTCGGTGAACTATTATTTGCTACTCCTTCAAGGCAATTATTTAAATTAGCTTTCCGCACTCTCGCACTACTTGCCACACAACAGGTTAATAGTGCATTGGTGTTTACTGTTTTACATTTATTTCTAAACAAATAAGAATAGCGGTGACACGTTTTTACCTATTGTTACGGTCGCAATTCTATGCATAAAACTAATGTTTTATAATGATTTACGTGATGTTTGTCTGTTATAAGGAACAGATAGTGTAGAGTTATACTTAATTGGTGTACTAAATTATACCTAGTATGTCTACTATGCCTTGTATTTTTATTTGATTACGGCATACCACTCGTTCCTCATAACTGAATGCCCTTATTCGTAAGTGATTTATCAAACCTATTTTGGCTAAAATGCAGCTGAGATTCGTCTTTATCTGACATTTGTGTTAGTGAGAATGGGACAACACACAATTTAGATACCAGAGGTTTGTAGAGTTTCAGGACAATATTGATAATGTATGTGTTTCAGACAAAGCCCAGTGTGTTCGCTGCACGGCGAAGCCCGGCCGCACACGCTGGCCGAGCACCACCCCACGCGGCCGCCTCCGCTGCCGCTCAAGAAGAAACACAGTCAGTATTCACTTGTTTACCAACGACCAGGGAGCGCGCACCTCTAACCGACTCACCTAATTTTAATCAGGCCTGTACTCGCGTTTATCGCGCGATAAAGACAAAATAAAGTCACTCTGGCACTTTATCATATATGACAGAAAGTGTAACGCGCTTTATGTATCGCCTTTCGTAATCTCCAGAGCAAACGAGTTTTCCCGGAAATGAGACTCCTGTATGAAATTTGTTAAAGCTGTTTTCGAGAATACATTTAATAAATTATCATGCGACAAACGCGACAGTATTTTCACCTGCAACTTTCTCTGACACTTCTGAATTTCTAAGGCTGGGTTTGCAACGAGCACATTTGACAACGTTAAATATGCCGCCGACAGCTGTCATTCCATAATGTCAAACTTTCCGTACAATCTGAACAACGGACGTAACCTAAGAATACCGATGGTATGAATCAAACCCGACCTAAACCTGTTGGTGTCATGTCTGGACAGGAGTCAGATATTTTTGCAAGTGACTGTGCAGGATCTAGCCTATATGATCGGATTTTTTTATTATTATTTTATTCATTCATTCTGTTTCCTTCCATACCAAGCTGAACACAACTCATACTCTAACAAATACATATGACGGGGTGTTCATGGTACCTACTAATCTTGGGATCTCTGATTGGCTATTGATTAGGTACACAACATACATTTTCGTTATAGGACCAAAGTGGTCGCCATAAATAGATAAATGCATCATAGTCATCGCTTTGGCGGGAATTTTTATTATTTTATAACGCATGTGAATATACGACAACTTATTCCTCATAAGTTAATAGATTGTCGGTAGGGTTTTAAAATTTTTGGCTCATAGATTATGACTAGTAAAGTGCGGGCAGGGTGACAGATATCTTCTATCGAGTTACGTAGGTATTTAGGAAAAAAATACGTTTGTTTTATGTAACTTATTGCCATATATAATATAAACAACGTTATCAGTTCATATCAACGATTACTGGATTAGAAAATGGTTCCGATGCTCTTTATTTTTTAAGTAGCAGCAAGAAACATATATTTGGTGTTATTATGAAAAGTTTATTACATCTGGAACATCATACTCATACTGACAATGTCAGATATCACTGTGATATTGACATTGCATGGTAGATTTGATGGAATTTAATCATGATCACGAGGAGTCCAAATAGCGATAATGATGCAGAGTATCCAACAACTTCAGAAAAGTTAATTTAGGGGATAAGAGATAAAACGCAAAGACTTTTTGTCTCAGGCTCTGAACTTAACAGCCGTCCCTCTTCAAATAATTTTACTAACTGATACACAATTTAATGGCTCTCCCAATTCCCGCAGAATCTAATCAGTTGGGCCGAATTAACCGAATTTATTATTTTATTTAACCGAGTAAAGATGCGAATGCGAAATGATGCAAGTGACATCTTAGATTTCATGTCATATCAAGCTGGCTTGACAGCGAAGCGTTACAAGTATAGATAGATACACAGCTTAGAAAATCTTTGTAGGATGTGCTGCCTCAAGGTTGACTTGTATGCATTTTCCTTTCAATCATTATTCATAGAGTACATCTGTATGTCTGTCAATTTGGACCAGCTGGGTAGGACTGGCTTCCCAAGAGCCTGCCTCAAGGTTGACGGTTGACGTGCATGTGCTCAAACCACTCGCGCTGTGAAGAAATATACAAGTTTTTGAAAGAAATGAATGCAACACTGTCTCACCCGTTTATATTGATTCGAAGTGAAATATGTATTTATTACGAATGTTTAACATGCAGATACTGTTTATGTTTACTGAAACGCTTTTCCGATACCTAACTACGTGGTCTCATATTTATTTTATTTATTATGGTTGTATATTTCACAACTGGATGAAGTGTCTTGTTATTCACACGTATGTTAAGTGAGTTGCCACTGGTTCTTATCTATTTAAAATGTATACTTTGTTTTGGGCCTTGTTATTATTAACCCATTTCACTTTACCGATAAATGTTGACCATTTTATAGCTATGGCGTGTACACTTTACAATTGAAATGTTATTATAAAATAATATATAAGCCGAACTCCTTATTATCCCGTTTTTACGTTTAAAAGCTGCCTTGATAAATAGTTGCTTTTCGGTTTATTTAACAAATCTATTCGATTTGTTAAATAAAAATAATGAATACGATATGAAAGACATAAGATGAGCAACATGTAAAATTGTCATGTGTACAAGTCAAGAGAGTTGTTTGGGTCGAACACGTATAACTAAGGGGGTTATAACGGCATGTTTGTCTGTTGTGCCGGTGCTGTGCCGCAGTGTTTCAAAGCGTCGCATACAGCGGTGAGTGGAATGCATGCAAGCGCTACATAGCTCCAAGCGATCACGCTTCCATCGGGCATTGGGTCGGCAGTCGGGGGCTTACTTCTGGATCTCACTTCACTAACACATCCATCATTTCAGGATACCTACGTTTGCTACTGCCTGCATTTTGTCGCTGGACAGTATTTCCTGTTAAAATCAACCTGCATTTAAATAGTCCAACGTCGACACATTGTTTTCATATAGATATCACAGACGTACTCCAAATGCTGACCACCTGGAGGCCCACCTGACGTGCTCGGTTTCATAGCTTTCACCACTGACACATTTGCTTACTAGTTCTCTCGCAAAAGGTTAGCTTTACCGTAATACTAAGGTTTAAGAGTCCGTATACGATTTTGTGTAGAAATTTCGAAATAATGACTGTAGAAATGTGACGTACAAGCACTTAAGTGCTAAGTTAAGCTATAATAAGATACCATAGACCGATACAGACACATGTGATGGTAAGAACATAATTTACAAGTAAATCCGGTTTCATTTGCATTGAATTGATTGCGAGTTTTATGGTAACTATATGCAGTTTTTTGAACTCGATCCCGTTAAATAATTTAGGTAAGAATACTGTTGTTCTAAGAGCAACAACGTCAAAAGCTTTATCAAAATCGCGAAATTTCGTATGTGGGCTCTTATTTCCCTTAGAGCTGAATGACAGTGGGGTTCGATCCGCGTCACGACGTAGACCCTTATCACATGCGGTGGTTACATCCCAGGTGCTTCATAGATTTATACGGATACCTTTAAGCCATATGGTTTACAGATGAAAATATTTATGATTTATGTGCCTAGCAACAAGAATAGCTGCAATTTTCGAGTCACTAGATTCTTGGTAATTATTATTATTTTCGGCCGTATTGCTTGACATTGCAGTTGCTTGAAAGAATTGTTTGTAAATCTATTATGTATATACACTAACTCTCTAAAATAACTTTCGGAATAAACGTTTTTTTATTTGAATGGAGTCAATCCTTATAAGATATTAAATTGAAACCCCATACATTTTTCGTTACTTGATGAAATTGTTAATGAATAAATTACTGTATAATGACAAAGATACACGATCAAACGGTAATATAATTGTTACGATTGGATAGATCCCCTTTCTACGATACTCTTAGGAAATCTAACCTGAGGGTATCGTATAATTTTCGTATCAAGGGCAGCAAATATATCCACGTGATTCAATACATTTAAGACCCTGGGGTCTTGACTGCTGCCATGTCATAAATATAAGTGTGCGGCTAATGCTTTCGGTTATAAAATTTCGGTATTGCTTATGCTATATTTTAATTATTGAATAATTTGTCTAGTTATGGCGTATATGGAGATGTTTGGCAACTGCAGTCACCCGCCAAACAACGCGGCAGCGCCGCAAGACATGTTTCGGCATTCTATTCATACTTATAATCTGGCCAGGTAAGATCCAAATTCCTTATGTCTTTCAAAATTTGGGTAACCTATTTAGAATAGATTAGAAAAACTTTATTTCATTTATATTGTTGGGATTTGATTGAGCTAAATGTTGGCTTACTTACATAAGTTCGGTGACGATGCACCACCGAGCTGACCTGATGGGAAATGTAAGTGGTCCTTCAAAACTTGCAAACAATTTTTCAGTCATAAATGGCAATGTTGGCATGAATGTACGTGCGGTGCAGGTCATCACCACCGAGCTGATCTGATGATCGAGACAGCAACCATTTGCAAATATCTTATGTAGTTTAGTTTACTCCTAAACTATATAAGATATTTTTGTCGTGTTTGGGCTCATTGGAGTCCTCTCAAGAAGCGAGCAGACTCGCCAGGGCTCGTATTACAACGCACGCTAATCGCGTTTTTAAGATACTTCTACAACGATTACACAAAACACAATTCTTTTACTCACTTGAGGATCTCTACATTTCATGTAGAGATGCGAGAATTTAAAGTATCTCATCAATTAAACATTTATTTTATCCATAATTCATTGTTGACGTCACGGTACAGCGCGGTGGGTAACAGATTTTTAAATTATAGTGCGCAACACACGAGCGGGAGCGCTATGGTGCAGCGACATCAACACGTTCAGCGGTCCATCGCCCAATCGTTTACTGTGCAGCATTTTAGCAGTCCGCCAGCACTGAGGTAATGATCATTTGGTAATTCATCGAGACTTTTTTATTACTACATACTTATGTAGTATTAATAGACAATACATCTCGATGGATCGTATTATACCTATAAGCTTGATGTCAATAGCCTGACAGGCTCTTGGGAGGAGAGGAGAATAGTCGATAGCCGTGTCCACGCCGGACGAACGGCTCGCCCAAACACCGTTCGCCCAAACGTGCCCGCCCGTTGTGGACGTGATTCGGGCGAGCAGTGGCTCGTCCGAGCCGTTCGGCCGATTCTCTGAATGCTTGCCGCTCGCGGCTCGGGCGAACCGTTCGGGCAAGCATTCGGAGACCCGCCCGAATCACGTCCACACCGGGCGAGCACGTTTGGGCGAACGGTGTTCGGGCGAGCCGTTCGTCCGGTGTGGACACGGCTAACGGGCTATGGAGTGCAGCATTTTAGGTATATATCGCATTCGAAACACGTCGCTGCGCTCATAGCTAATTTTGCCAAAAAAATGCCAAGCTTAAGTGGGACTGGGCCTGTCGCGTCTGCCGCATGCATTCGGATAGGTGGGCTAGAATAGCCAAGTGAATGTCGCAAGAGCCACGGAGAAGGCAGGATGGTCTAGACGGCACCGGGTTGGAAAAACCGCAGCTGCGAGCGTCATGGCCATCAAGGGGTAAGGCCCAGCGGTGGGGCCCTATAGGATAGACAAAATAAGATTACTCCCGTCTTTGCGGCTACTGCTGCTACCACTTGAAACAGAGACCAATACCAGTTGATTGTGGTTTCCATTACCAAAATCGCAACTATAACCTTTTCAAATTCCTGTGCATAAACGCACGCAAGCGTCTAAGGCATTGCATAGGAAGCGTTAAGGAAATAACTTGTCCGCCTGTAACTTAACACGATATTCATGTTTCTACGCTACGCATGTTTATAGCTACTGAAAGCATTAAAATCTATTTGTCGACATCAGCAAATATGCGCATTTGTTTCGCATGTTCTTGTCTCGTATAATTTAGAATGATTCCGGCCAGTTCCTGATAGGTATTTTGATGATCTGTGCTCCGTCCGCAGTGGGTCCGAGGACAGCGTCAGCTTGACAGCGTCCGGCGGGACCAGCCCCGTACCTCCCGAGTTACCGCCCAAGATGAACAAGACAAAGGTACTATACTCACTACTCGGTTTAGTTCGGCTTTATTAACATTAATACCCATTGCTTTCTAAGTTGGTGTTCGAAGTTTGTTTGTTATGTTTGCTTTCCTAAATATTTGTTTAAATCTCTTGTGTATAGTCACATAAAAAAAACGAGAAGCGAATATCAGTTTTTATAATTAATATTTGGTAGATAGATGACGTGCACATGGAGTACTTTTTAGGGTTCCGTGGTCAACAAGGAACCCTTATAGTATCTCCATGTCTGTCTGTCCGTCTGCGGCTTAGCTCAGCTAGAAAACTGTAATTCGGTATGGGTATATAAATCAATCACGCCGGCTAAACAGTACAATAAAATCTTTGATAATATTATTTTTTAGGCTACCTCCCCTACACTTAAAGTGGGGATGTATGTTTTTATTCTCGTTAAATCCATGTAGCGTTGGATAGCTTGTTCAAAAATATTATGGGTTTCCGAAAGCCATTTTTCAACTAAGTGATTTGTTTGCGAGATATTTAGGACTTTAAAGCCCCTATTAATGTTCGAGTCTTAGTCCCCCCCCCCCCCCCCGACTTTTAATTATACGTAATTGTTTTTCCAGATTCAAATAAATTCGAGTAATGAGCTCCTGCCACCGCCTTCACCTCGACCGTCTTCGCACAATAGCTCAACGTCTGTTGAAGACACTATGCTTAACAATACGGTAGGTATCTATCTATACAATCTGTATTTAATTAAGAGGGTACTACAGAATTTTCAAAAGGAAATATAATGGCTGCCAGTTTTCTCTTGTTACTTTTCGCTCGTGTTTCATAAATCACAATGTTTTCTTTTTGGTTGACACAATAGCAAATAAACTGACTCGATATTTGTCGTCAATAAAACTTGTATGTGATGGTGCGTAATGAGATCTTAAGTCGAAAAGCGTATTAGCGGTCATAATATAAATAATGGCGTCCCTGCACGACAGTGTTCACAACAAACACTTTACAATGTTATTATTTTCAGAACTCTGATGAATCTTACGTCAGTACTACGACTCCAGCGAAGTTCCCGATCGAAGACGAGCAAGAGTTACTTGTGCCGGAGCCTACGCCATCACCCGTGCCGTCGCAGGTTAGTCAAACAGCTTCTCCATCGGCGAGGCGCAGCGAGGACTTAATAGAAATGTTTAGTAACGCCACTAAAGCAAGCGATAATTTAATAGCCGGTACAATGTAATTTCAAGCTCAGTCTCTCGCCTCGCCCGGTAGAAAACTTATATCACAACGGATTAGACAAATTGACAGAAATATCTATAGCTATACTTGCTAACGTGACGAATATTCTGTGCAGAAGAGCGAAAGTAGTACTGAGCACGCTGCGGCCACAAAAGACCCGGATACCGCACCTCCGGAAGCCGACCCCGAAGACATCATCCTACAGACAGATATTAGTGCCAGTTTACTTCTGAAAGCACCTAGTAAAGATGGCCCCGAGGTGCGCGGCGGGCACCCGGACGCTCTTATTGTTCTCGCCACTAAAGCTACTAAAGGTATGTTTACTAATGTTCATGTCTTAGCTTAAAACTACTTAAATAATATAAACAATATTTAGTTTGTGTTTATTAAATATCCACAAAGAGAGGTGTTAGTTAGTTAGCTACGGTAGTTCTGCTGTACGTTGTGTTCCATGTTTAAAACAGTTCTAAACCATGCTTTATACTATCTGATAGCCAGCAAGCGAGTAACGAATTTTATATACAGACGTTTTTCTTTTTAGGACAAAGGCCTCTGATTATTAGTTTTTGTTTAGTTTCTTCCTTACATACACCGATTACAAAGTGACAGACAAACGATTAATTAGGCCAATTTAACTAGGTTTGATCTGCGTTTATAAATGACAAAAAAAAACATTAATTTGAGACTGATTAAAACTTTCATGATTCTCACACATCTTTTTTACTACTTACTTACCCCCTTATTCATAAAACTTAAAATGCCTCTGCTAAATAAAATGTGCTTTGTCCCTTCCTTACGAACACAAATGTCAACGTGAAAGATAAGGACAAACGAATTTTAACGCAATTTTAGTTAAAATAGGCTTGTAGAACGTTTATGAATATGGCCGTTAGTGTATAATTTAATTATTTATTTACAGTACGATTACTTTTAGTTAAGACCTGACAGATGGATTGCCTTCATTTAATTTTCAACTTTAATCTTATACAAATAAAATAGTTATTACTAAATCGGTAGATGTGGGTAACAGTATTCTGAAAAATGCTTTATCTACATGAAATTAAAGTTGAAAATTAAATGAAGGCAATCCATCTGTCAGGTCTTAACTAACAGTAATCGTACTGTACGTCTTTGAAATTTCCCGACGTTTCGGTTGTGTCACAACATCCTTGGTCGCAGTACCTTAGTCCAAGGATCGGAAACCGGTATTTTTAGTATGGGAACGAAACCGTTATTTTTTTCGTTCTTTATTAATTATTTCATTTCTAATTGGGCAATCTAATAATACGCAGTCGTTACCTCAAAACACAACTGAGTCCTACATATGAAGTATAAAATAGTTCGAGATGTGTGGTTATTTCGATGTTTTTACAAAAAGCGGTTCCGATCCCTGCCTTAGTCATCTACTCCCGCTTAGGCAGGAGTTATTTACTTAATAACCGTACCCATAATATAACTGATCGCGTTTATATATAATATCCGACATAAATATTTCTGCGTGATGGGAAGAATGCTCTGTCGGGCTAAACTCGATCATATTAGTTGATCTGATCAGTCTCAAATTCGTAAACACACAATTAATATACACAACTGGCAACCATAAAACCTACGAATGGAAAGGAAATAATGTTTTTTTTTTAAGATTTACATTTTGCTGTATATATTTTACTTTTGTGTTCCTGAGAACGAAACTGCTTGGTTGGTGGAATCTTGGTAGTAGAAAAATCATGAAACAACATCCTGATGTGACATGCGGTGAAACATCACATCAGTGGTGTGGGAGATATCTGCCGCGTCTATTAAATAGAAGATAATAAGATAAATATCCCAAATGAATATCGCATCCTTTAAACAGTTGCTAACACTTGCATGGTATCTATACTCTTATAATTTTCCAGCAAAATGTACACTTACAATAGTTATTATTTTTCTAATGAGGTTAATATAGGCACAGGCATTCTAATTTGAATTGATGGGGTGCACGTGGGTCGTCGATAGTCCAGAATAGGTGGTACATGTAACATGACACAATGCTACACACATAACCTTTGGGATAGGGATCCATTGCCGAGTTTTTATCATTTGTCCCGAATTAGCACGTTGACTGTCACGAGCATTACCAGTGTTTTGACTAACTGATTAGTACTGATCTTCGTGCATCGTAATGAAATGGCTCTTTCAATGGAAATTTAGGACATGAATTTTCTTGTACTTTTAGCGGAAAGTTTCGTTATTACCTGTGATTTGATAATCAAATTCCTTTGAAAAACGAGGCAAACCTCAAAAACAATAATTATTTTCGTTCTTTAATACGGCTAACATTAGACTCTAGCCCCCTTGTTCATAAAACTTAAAATGCCTCTGCTAAATAAAATGTGCTTTGTCCCTTTCTTACGAACACAAATGTCAATGGGACAGATAAGGACAAACGCATTTTAACGCCATTTTAGTTAAAACAGGCTTATAGGACGTTTATGAATACGGCCGTAGAAGTTTAGAATGTCAAATAGGCATCGAAAACGAATGATAAAAAACAAAACCTTGCATGTAGCGTTGTGGTATACAGGGCGTCCCACGCTTATGCCACATGGAGGGAAAATACCTTGAATATTGTAAGTGGAAGATTTTACTAAAATAAGACATTATTTTAATTTAAAAACCATATTTAACTGCATTCATAGATTTTTAAATATTTACTTGGTTGAACCGGGAATCGAACCCGCTACACGAGAAAAAAAGTTACCCTGTAGCTTTTTCATACCGATCGAAAGGCTTCATCATAAAAAATATTTTTGCTAAATAACAAAGTGTCAGAAATAAAAGGAACACCATGACGGGCCCTCTGGAGGTTAGGGGTCCGTGGTGTCGCCACTCACCGTCAGCTCGCCACAAGCTGCCCCCGCGGGCTTATTATTATTATAATTATCGTAGTGACGAGAGACATCATTCTGATCTTGTCACGTTTTATTGGTATTGGCCCTGTACAGCTCTGGAATACTGAAATAATATCATTAACTTCTTGTTAATGCTGATACAGACCTTATATCGAATGTAACGGTCATATTTTGCAATTTTGTTTTGTTTTCATTTACTTAGTGACATTTAGTTTGTTAACTTTAAATTATTATGGTGTAAGATTATTATTATTTTATTGTAAATTACCGTTTGACATGTAAAAGTGCCCATGTGGCCCATTTGCAGTCGGTCGGGGCCTCCGTCTCTGGCGTGTCTTCGTCGGTCGGAGTGGAACCCCAGGGGGCCCGCAGGACTCTCAGCTCTGGCTTGCCTTCATTGGCCGTCCAGAGAGGAGTCGTGAGACCTATATGCTCCAGGGGTGGAAGTGTTAAAGGGCATAACGCCGCGAGTAACTTCGGAGAAAGCGCAGCACCACCTCTCGACACCCCTGAGCTGCTCACACCGGTGTTGCTCCTGGCCGTCTTTACGACGGCAATTTCAGGGCTAGTCACCGCCTGCCTCGATGAATTTGTGCGCCAACAATGTTGTGGCAACAATGTCTTTGCAATGGCCCAGTTTCATAATCCACCCATATCTTATCATTATCACCATAGACCCAGTTCTCTATCCATTTTACCCACAATAGCCCCTAACGCCTGTTGGAACCGGTTCACGGGTATCTACCGATGTACCCGTGAAAGGGCTCTAGCAGGTGTATTACATCACATTAAACTCCATCCTATAGCGCCTCTACGTATTGGATCTATATCCCCACGCCTTCCATATGACCGGGGTTCGCCCCGTGAATTTCAATCGAAGATAATATAATAGGGAAATGATGCGTACTTCTCAAGTGGGTACTGATTCATTAGTAATAGGTACTTTAAAATGATAATGTCAGGTGTATGTTGTAAAAAATCCATGAATGCAGTTTAAATTGTTTTTTTTTTTTAATTGAAATGTCTCATTTTAATAAAATCTTCCATCTACAATATTCGAAGTACTTTCCGTCCATGTGGCATAGACGTGGGACGCTCTGTATATGTATGATTGAAAGTCAACGTCAATTATCATTATTATCAATCTTTTACATCTTTAATCAAATTGACATTTCTCTTTAGAGTTAGATAAAACCTCCCATAGCTTGTAATGTTACAACTTTGATGCTTTCACTTTACAGAGACGGACGAGTGTAAGTGGTCGATTCATTGTATGGTTTGGGGCTGAAACAAGATATGGCTATATATTTTCTGATTCTATTAGTGCTTTTTTTGCTTTGAATGATGTAGAATGCCAAACGATTGTAAAGAGCAATAAGGTAACGTCCGAGCGCTCGAAGCTGCATGGGCACTCTATGTCAAAGTGACATGGCTTAAATTCGAATGAAGAAAAATCCTCTTAGTTCGAATTTAACCCGTACTGCTTTGACATAGAGTGCCTATGCCATATAATAGTACAGCGTCAAGAATTCGGACGTTGACCTTACTCAGTGATCATTTGTTAAACAGCTGGTTAAGGTTTCATTGCAAAAGCTTGTAGAGTAGACAGTTTTTAATAAGCAAAATCAATTACGTGCATGGCTTAGAGCTGAGCTTACACAGGGCTACTAATTGCAGCGATACAAGCACGCGCATGTGTCGCGGCACTAGCCATTGATAGGCATCAGTGGCGGCACGTGACAATTTGCGATGGGCAACCCGGAACAAAAACGTTATGGAAAAGTTTAGAGTATACAGGGTGACCCATTTAGATCGGTCAGTATGGGAAAGTCTGAAACTATAAGACAAACAAAGATATGTTCTCAGGACCATGTCATCGATTTTAATAACAACAAAAACTGCATTCATACATTAAAAAAAAACCTGTACCTACTCAGCTTGGGAATCGAACCCGGACGTTTTGAAAAATAAAACTAAAACTATTTCTATTTAGATATCGATTGTGTAGGTCTTAAGCAGTAAATTTTACTATGAAACATGATGTCTAAAATGAATAAAACGCATTGTTTTCATATTCTTTAATTTATTTTCGTACTTAAGTTTTCGAAATGACCATCATTTTCATTACCGTTTAGGTGCGTAAAATAAATTAAAGAATATAAAATAGTAAAACGTACTGCTTAAGAGTCCGCAGTAAGCTCGGCCGAATTTCACCTTCCCATACAAACGTAGTTACGCTCTCATTTTAAAACTACGTGTTGGATTGTGACCAAACTTTGCATATACAATGACATGAGGTATATCTATGTCTGTAATTAGTTTATATGGTTCCAGTTTATAAAACAAACAAAATATCGCAAAAACAAATTCGCTGTTTTTTTTTAATATGGTATCTGAAGCTACATAAACTAATTACAGACCTGGATATACCTCATGTCATTGTACATGCGAAGTGTCGTTACACTCCAACACGTAGTTTTGAAATGAGAGCGTAACTATGGAGCGTTTGTATGGAGAATCGAGCTTACTGCGGACTCTTAAGATCTACACAATCGATATCTAAATAGAAATAGTTTTAATTTTATTTATCAAAACGTCCGGGTTCGATTCCCAAGCTGAGTACAGGTTTTTTTAAAATGAATGAATGCAGTTTTTCTTTTTATTAAAATCGATTACATGGTTCCTAAAACAGATCTTCGTTTGTCTTATAGTTTCAGACTTTCCCATACTGACCGATCTAAATGGGCCACCCTGTATATTAGGGTGGTCCTAGAAAACCGCAAATTGGAAATTTCAATGAGGCACTCTTAGATTATATTGTTCCAATACGTGAAAAAATTGCACATGTTTTTTTATTTTAAATAGGAGTGTAGACACTAAATAAAATAATCGATATCGATAGTTGTGTAATAGAAGAAAAAAAAACGGTCCACAAAATTACGTGAGGTTTGTATAAAATTACATAGCAACAGATGCAATTTCTTCTTTGAAATCCACGTCAGTACACACAGCAGCACATGCCATTTTATTTCTTATAGTAATAAGAGTATATAATCATTAATTTCTCAACATTCTCTGGGAGTAGACAGACAGTTTCGTTTATCACTATAAAGCCATTTATATATACTAAATGATCGTTCAACTTCACTCGACGTCAAGGAATTTAGAAAATTCTTTGTAATTGGTATGTTGTTCAGGTTGAGTAAGTTTTTTTAGATATTTCTCGTATATTATTTTAAATCAACCGTTGAAGAGTATTTTAAAATATTCGATAATAATACTCGATATCGATACAAAAATGTTTCTAACACTATTAAAATTGCGACAGTCTTTTGTATTGCCGTGAAAATTCCGGGGTCTGGTTATAAGTGTCCAAAGTTTTAAGCAGGGGTATGTTCTGTCCCTTTTTCGCAAAACGCAACTTCATATGAAACGATGACGCTTGTAATTGTAACGTCAGAAAATAGACGGCAACGTGCCGTGCCCCGTCGTGTTCGGCGCCGCCGCCGACAGGGCCTGCCGCGCGCGCGACTCGCTCTGCGGCAGCCTCGCATAATGTGACGTCACTCACTGTTTTCGTTTTCTCTCTCTAACAAGCAATATTAACACGGTTGTTGCTTCGTAATTCTTAGAGATATCTGAATGGGATTTTCGGCACTAGGCATATTTATTTGCCTACTTTCTTTTGGCGTAATAATAATTTTCGAGTCTACACCCGTACTGTAGGCAAGCCGGCTTGCATGGGCGCTCCGCCACTGATAGGCTTGTACATCGTTACAGTAGCGCGACGCATCCCTGCAAAAAGTCGCCCTGTTGTTATTGAGCAAAACTTGAATGGAAAGTGGTTGGCACAAAATCGCGTGTAGTATGCTATAGGTAAAATCGCAAGAGATTGCACGAGATCATTCGCTTATACTTATATTGTGAATAATGAGGGCCGTCATTACCTATACAATGGCCACCTCATGTAAACAACTGAACATCGTCTCAAACATATCTGTCGTCAAAAAACCAAGATGTTCGAGATGCATTAAGAAAATTATTCCAAAGCAAAAATAAGTTGGTCTCTTTACTAAACAGATAGAGATATCTATTTTCAAAATTATCTCTCGTTAATCATTCATAAGTAGCTTTTTTTGTGTACCCAAAAATATCCTTTTTCACTCATTCCATTATTTGTGCTGGCTTTTGTGAATTTGCCCATAAAGGTAGCCACATCCATTCATCCCTCCACCATTTTATCGATGTACGGGTGGGTTTTTCGTGGACACGGCGGTTCCTTCTCGCAGCAGGTTAGCTCGGTTGCAGATTTTATTTAAAAATATCGCTAACGGCGCCACGCATGTGTATTTCTGCAGCAATTCTAGCTTTCTACTTACTGGCTTAGTCACTAATTTAGCTTGAACACGCTAAATTAATTTTGAATAAACAGCATATTACAGTAAATACAACCGTTCACCACCTTTGAAAGATAGTGCGGGGTGCACGGTTTTTATTATAATTTATTTACTGCCCATAGTGCGTTTCATTACAGCCTCTCGGTAACTTGACAATCCGGAGAAACGTAGTACGTTACAAATAGATAAGAACAGAGTTTATAATGCAGCAACATTTTAAGACCCAATATTTTCAAATAAGGCGTTCTTTTCTTAGAACGGACGACTGAAACAAATTTTCAGGTATAGCGAAAAAGCCTTTTTTAATGTCAGGTCAATTTCAACCCTGTCAATATAGTCAAAGCGATTCTCACTTTATCTGTTCAGCCGTATCCCGCAGACGAAATTCCGGACTGTCAAGTATGAAATCTAAATAAACGATTCATTGAAACCAATAGGTATGAAAATCGTATATAACACGTGAATCGTTAATTTAGGTTGACGAAAAGAAAATGTTGCTTGTTGCCTTATTGCTATTGTTCCAGCACACATCAATAATGCTGCTAGTCAGAATATGCTCGTATGTATAGTCGCAACGTCCATACTACTGAGTCATTCAAAAATATTTCCACATCGACTGTTTCGTTCAGAAGCTGACTATTCCTACAAAAATCACTGCCTTCTTACTTGCTCAATAAACGATCAAGTTCTAAAAATGGAGAGCGTTTCAAATATAAAATATCGAGGAGCGAACGTAATTTATATAAATATTTGTCTATCGCTATAACTGCGTTCTGGAGCAATAGATTATTATATTTTCTCTCAAAAATGCACGGAAATATGATCAGATATACATTCTTTTCCTTGCATATTTTGAGAAAAACACAGCTCAGCAACTACGGAAAAATCCCAATTTGTAACACATTGTAAATTTGATGCAGTAGGCACCTAAAAATGTGGTAAATGTTATTAATTGCTATCCAATTTTCATTAAGTTTAAAGTTGGGATTTATTCGTACTGTGCGGCGGTAACATAGATTACCTGAGGCTCTAGTATAAGTTTTACCGAAACAAAACGTTACGATCGCGTTTGCGTTTTACCCTCAATTTTTATGGGATTTGACAGCTAAACGCAAACGCGTTCGTAACGTTTTGTTTCGGTAAAACTTATACTAGACTAGAACCTAATTTGTATGGGATTTGACAGCTAAACCCAAACGCGGTCGTAACGTTTTGTTTCGGTAAAACTTATACTAGAGCCTCTGACAAGTAATATGCGCGCTTTATGACTAGTTTCATATCTACGAATACAGTAAGTATATATAGTCAATCGGGTAATCTCAGAGTTCCTAGCCAAGCAACGTAAATCCATCAAGCAATGTTATATTTATCACTGTCGTTAAGAGGCAATGATAATGAAATGTCCTTCAAGAAAAGGGGTCACTCAAATTGTGCACGGTAATTTCGAGTAGATAATAAATATAAAATAATATTTACCTGCATTCTTCTGTGTAAAGAGATGTTAATTACAAAAGCAAATGGATGGGACATTTGTCGTAACAAAACACCTAACTTATGTTCATAAAATGTCACGTAATTCGAATAAATCATTGAAATATCTCTCTTCACGTTAAAAATAACAAAAGGGATATTTTTATCCCAGGACTAAATATTTAATACATTTCTATACGTTTCGGAGACAGACCCCTCTTCTCGTGGTACTTTACCCAGAGCTGTAGTAACGACCGGTGTGTCCGCAGACTTTGCGTACCAGGAGGCGTTCCTGGCGACGTACCGCACGTGGGTGGCGCCGCGCGACCTCGTGGCGCGCCTCGTGCGCCGCGCGCACCACTTCAAGTCGCGGCCGCACGAGCTGCGCTCAACGCTCAGTCTACTCACTAGGATTGTAAACGATCTTACGTGAGTACCTCTTTTTGACTCTGCATCATCTATCTGTCTTATTTGTTTCTTCTGCCTGCAACGCCGGGCACGACATTTGAGGACACCGTAGTCTTCTCTCTGCCGGTAATAATAGCAAAAATGCGGCCAGTAGACTCGGCATGGAGAGCCATGGTCTCCTTCTGTGAGGTAGTTATGCTTATGACCCAGAAGGAGACCGCTGAACGGGAACGATGAAAGATGACGTCGAGGACGTGAACGGAACCGCCCACGGCTCCAGTGCGTTCAAAATGAGATCCTGGAGTCCTCCGCATGAGAGCGTAGATGGATGCTTAGGAGTTTTTAGTGGATAGAAATACCACATAACCCAGTCATCAGGCGATGGTTTTCTCCTAAAAAAAAGGGCTTCCGCATAAAAACAGCAGTATTTAGCAGACACGACTTTTTTGCCTAAAATGTGGTCGTGGCTGTTGCTGAGTATTGTAGTTAGATTCATTTATATGGGCACAATAATTACATATAACTTTGTTCTAGGATGACGGACCTTGAAGAATCTCTCATGCAAAAAATTATGGAGTTCATTTACTGGCTTATTGAAGTCGAGGAGTTGCCTATCGCTAAGGCGCTGAGGCAAATTTTGGTTGACAAGCAAAAGCAATTGCATAACCAACAACAGGTAACTTCATCTATTGTAAGGTATTTATAAACGTGTTAGATGTTTACTTTCTTATGTTTATTTATATTAATCTTTGAAGATTCGAAATCATATTGTAAAAACAAACAAACTAATCAACTACCTTCTTTTATAAACGTGAAATGGGTTAGGTTAACGAAATTCTATAAATAAAGGATCTATTTCAAATGTGTCTATTTATTTCAGTCCAACACCAAATACGAATACGAGTCACCGTGCTACTCTAGCGTGTCCCTCCGTCGGGACACACTGCTGGACTTCAAGCCGTCGGAGCTAGCGGAGCAGATGACGTTGCTCGACGCCGCGCTGTTCGCGCGCATCACCACGGCGGAGGTGCTGTCGTGGCCGCGCGACCAGTCCGAGGAGAGCTCGCCCAACCTAACCAGGTTCACGGAGCACTTCAACAAGATGAGCTACTGGGCGCGCTCGCGCATATTGGAACAGGTAACTTACACCCCTTTTTCAGCGGGCAGAGCGGGGCCAAGATCACCAACGCGCTCTTCCAGTTCGACTTTGAGACGCACACGTGAGTGTACACCTTATTACTGTAAGGCTAAGGTTCACAATCACCAATGGGAGCGCGTAGAGCAAAAGGGCCATTACTGATCCCAGGATTCGTTGTGTTAACAGATACAGACAAGTGAGGACTCTCAACACATCCTCTCTCGCTTCGCTCATGCTTCAACTATAGAATCCTTTCGCTTGCTCTTGTTTCAACTCCACACTCCCAGAACTTTTTTTTTGCAAAATTTTAATTATTCAACTTTCCATTTCTGCTGGCACTCCCGGAGTGCAACCCGGTCTTTTTTTATTTTTTATTCCGTCGTCAGCCCGACGCAAAGAGTTTTTATTACCTGAGATAAGTTTAACAAATATTTCAATTACACTTTTTCTTTCATATAAAAGGTACATAAATACTAATAATGTATAAAATGTTTTATTAACCTTTTTGAATTTGGTCCATAAATTTATTAATTTTAAATATTCACTTTATGTGTTTGGCTAAACGCATATCTTTCTTATGCCTTTTGCGATAACACAGTATGGCGACTTGCACATGCGCATACATGTTGACCGCGCATGTATTTAAAACTAAAAATCCGGCCATCGTTGTGATTGTTGTTTACTTTGGAGTTGTTCAATAATAATGATTTATTGCGTTTCAATAGTGTCAGTATGTTTCTTAGAACTTAGAACGACGGTACAGCGTCTTTTTGTTGTGGAATATATTGAGTTGCTCAAAATTAATTGTGTTCCTAAACCACAATACAATGGTTTTAGCTTTTAAGTGTATAAGCTTGACAGCAAAAGATGCCAGATAATAAGTATGTACCTGACAATCTACCTAGGTTCTTCAATTTTAACGTATCTATTTTGAACTGTCATTTCAACATTTAATCTATTTCCTCGCACCAGGTATAGTAAAACGTATGATACACGCGCGTAAAGATGATTTACGACTCGTGTCGAATTACACATGAGCGAGTGAAGCGAGCGAGGCGAAAAATGCCACTCGGCGGACATCACCTACTTTCCACACTTGTAGCATAAATAACTATTATGTTGCAGGACGAAGTTCAGAAACGCGAGCGCTACGCGCGGTGCTTCCTAAAAGTGATGAAGGCTTTGCGCAAAATCCACAACTTCAACTCGTATTTAGCGCTGGTGTCGGCGCTGGATTCGCCGCCCGTGCAGCGGCTGGGCTGGCCGAGGGCCATCGTGGAGGCGTTGCACGACCACTGCGCCATCATCGACTCGTCCTCCTCGTTCCGCGCGTACAGGAATGCGTTGGCGGAGACGCAGCCACCATGCATACCTTACATGTAACTGACATTTTATATCTATTGTTATTACTAGCTGTCCGCACAGCTTTGCCTGCGTATTGCAAAGAAAGCAGCCAAACCCGCGGGATAAAATATAGCCTATGTCCATCCAGAAAGTCCTATCTATACTCATGTGATTGAATTATTGAAATCAGTCCACTGGTTTTCCGGAGATTACCCATTACATACAAACGTACAAAGCTACAATCTCACAAACTTCTCTTCTTTGTAATATTAGTATAGATAATAATAGGAATATAGTGGAGTTCCACATACAATATTATTATATGTTTAATGGGTTTTCGTGCACTTTATCAGTAAACTTTCGACCATTGCGCATTTTGTGAGTTCCCGGTGTGCTCACCACGTTGACCGAGTGTATTTACAGTGGCACATCTTGCTATATATTCGAGGGAAATAATTTCTGTTATATCTGCAGTCCATTCGGTTCTTTGAGTATATACTGTTAATGCATGTCATAAAACGTCCAATATATTTTTTAACACATAGTGTTTTTTGTTACAGTGGCCTAGTTCTACAAGATCTGACTTTCGTCCATATCGGCAACCCGGACCTATTGGCCGATGGAAACATCAACTTCACAAAGCGGTGGCAGCAATACCACATCATGGAAAACATGAAGAGATTCCACAAAGAGTGTGTATTTAAAATTGACGATTTCATTTTATTTCGTGTGAAGTAAAGTAAGGTTTTACGAATGCATTAAGTGTTACTTTAATCGACCATAAATAGTATTTTTTCCAAGATTACCTAGTGTTTTGCGTTTTAGGTGTAAATTCCAAATTTCTTTAAATTGGGGCTAAGTTGCAGTCTGATTAAATAAACACTAGTAAATTTTAAAAATATAATTTCTGATGGTTGAAATATTGGATACGACGCTGCTGCTTTCACGAGCTGTTTTTAGAACGAGTTCACTATGATCGTAGGTTATTTATGAATGGTGGAATTATTTAATTACTATTACAATGCATAGACTGGCCACATATAATTTTTTTCTTGACGTCTTCCATTAGGCCGCCGCCTTGGAATTCAGTACTTTTTAGCGACCACTCGCCAGCCCCCGACTACTCATAGGATTACCTGTGCATGATAATCCTATGAGAGTAGTACCATGCCCAAACGAATGTCCGCTCTATGCTATATAACTCAATGGCTGGAACGAACTAAGTTGCTCACGGTTTGTTCGTATTCGCAGCAGACAGTACAAGTTTAAGAAGAACGAGCGCATCCAGGCCATGTTCAACGAGTTCGACGACGTGCTGAGTGAGGAGGCGATGTGGCAGATATCGGAGAGCCTGAAGCCGCGCAGCGGGCGCACGCGCACCGCCCCGCCGCCCGCGCCGCCCACCGCCTAGCTGGTCAAGCTGCTCAATTGCGCCTGGCTTACCACGCCGGTCAGTATACTGATCTCTATTAACCAAACCTTTCCAACTGTACTATATTAACACACTAGGAGACCACGATTAAGATTGTTGTGTTTGTGTTACGAGAATCTAAAATAGCTTTTTCTCTTGCAGGTCAAATTAAAATCCAAAGAATAGAAATGAACAAAATAAGTCGTATCGACGAGGAGAGCTGGTTTATATCAATGAGGAATTGTGTAAGTTAAGATAAAATGTGATTATCTGTCCTAAAATGGCCTAATTATTTTAGTGTATTAATAGTAAGTGTGCGATTTCCAACTGTGATGGAGCCGGGAGGAACGTAAAAGCGCGCCGGCCGGCGGTTTCATCGCTTCAAATCTCAAAGCTTTTCGTGTGGAATAAATAAATTTAATCATAGTAAACTTTGAAGCCAAATATTCACTATCAGTATTTGAGTCGGATATACTATCGTCTTATACATATCAGCATGTGACTTGTGTAGTGAACTAACAAACGAGTGACGCCGTGGCGTGTAGAATAATGTCCTTGATATTCTTCTTGTTGTTGTATTTGCCATTGGTGTCGATATTTAAGTAATTTTGCTTCGAAAAATTAAATAATTACATACATCGAATTAGAGAACATTTTAAAGTAGGAATTTTAACTACATTGTATTAAATTTGTATTACAGTGTCAAATGCTTTTAGCTATAATCTCAAGGATATTTGACCAAAAAACTTGTACAATCAGCAGCAGAAATAGCTACGCGGACAATAATCTTAAAACGATCTGCATACAATAATATTGTCAATAGAAAGGTTGGCCTCGCTATGTAGTGTAGCCACTGGCTGCACAGTAATATGGCACGCACTGGCAAATAATTGTGTGATCATTACGGGCGAGCGGTGTAGCCTGTCACATTCGCAGTCACTATACATGGATATCCCAACTAAATGGAAGTTATTGGCACTGTAATGTACGATTAGGCTAAGCATATAATTATTGTACCGTTTGTCAAGTAATTGAGCGTATTTAAGCGCTGCTGTCAAGAACTTCACTCATCTCTCTAGATGCAATGTGAGCTTTGCTTACTATCCTAATGTTGCTTGATTAGAATGTCGATGACATTGTATTCAACAGTACAGTAAATTTGTATCGTTGCTTAGCGAACTATTTATTTGACCATCATGTCTTGCATGTTACTAGAGTATGCCGTATAAGTACGGACCGTAGTTAGAGAATGGTCACTATTTACGGATTACAAGATCATTGTACGAAATTATAAATAATAGTTAAATTTGCATGTCAGAGGGAGACTTCTTTAAAACAATTTCAAAGTAATATAACAGGTGTGCAATAAATGTATATACCCTACGTTAATAAAACAGGGGCACCTATACTTGAGCATAACATTTGAGTAGGTCCTTTTGTCACGGTTTTATATAAATAAAACGACACGATTTAAATTCGGCATCGTCGTAGTCGTGTTAGTTGACGTATTTCGAAATGCGTACATTCTAATCAAGTTGCATATTAAAGACAGCAAATCAGTGGCTTGGCGACAAATACGTATACTCAGAAGCAAGCCGGAGCACTTGACTTTATCTCTACGTTTAACAACAAAACATTTCTCAATTTTATTATTAATGCCACGCCACTGAAAAATATGTGTTCCTATGGTCGTGTATCAGTTATATAATAATGTATTTAACGTCGTCGTGGTTTGACTACATTGCCTTATAATTGATACAAAACATACGAAATAGGACAAGTTGTTTTGTTTTTAAAGTTCAGATAATATAATGATTTGTAAATCTGTATTAAAATTATGTGGGCTTCCATGTTATAATGCTCGTATCTACCACGAGCTTTAGTTTTTGCCAAAAGTGATGGACCGAAATTGGTCACTCCGCTCGACAGGACCGGCTCTTCCATCCTCCGCTGTGCTTAATCTACTACCGTAACATATCATGATATCAATCAACTGCGTGCCAAATTTTAAACACAAAACAAATGTCCTACTGTCATGTACTTACTAAAGTAATTTTAATAGGGTCGGTCGTTAATGTTTTATAGTGCTAATAACGTAGTACAATTCACATTGAGACGGGGCATCACTGGAAATGGAGGCACTTATAGTACAAACTTGTACGTGAAAGTGAGATTTTGCATTTGACTGTATGTTCACTAGCACTGAAGGGATGGTTATCTATCATCTAAAACGTCTTTTACAGCCAAGTTCAGTAAATTTAAAATTGTACTAGGATAAAATAATCTTCCAACTATGTCACACTTATTAGGCGCTAGGTACTTCTTCCAGTTTTAAAGTACGCATTAACATTAACCACCACTGTTTAATCGAATGTATAAATGCCATAAAAAAAGTTAAAAACATCCATTTACTCGATGGTAATTTTAATGGAATATTTTTGTGGATGTTCTCTAAAGTATTAAAGTCGAAGCTACTTTTTATTTTTGATATTCAGAAAATTATATTTTTCTTATAAGTTGCTACCTAAAGGCAGCAACAGTATTTGAATATAGCCTACTTTTGAGATATCTACTTGTCTACTTTATCGTCACGGATTGTGTCATTTTACTCAGTAAGAGCTTTAGAACCAGACGAGGCTGGTAACCTCTTCCACCACGCACAGATCTTGGTCGCTGTTCTGGTCAGCCGCAAGTATCGTAGGTAACTTAACAATCATTACCGACGTTTGATTTGCCTTAAGACGATCGAGTTCGTATTGAATGAAATAGCAATAAATGTTGATGGTGTTATAGAATCGTTGCACAATTGTGATACTACTACTCATGTAGCGCTGCTTGCTACTCTGTCGTATTGACGCCCTCGTTGCGTAGGCAATTATATTAGAGAATGTTAGCTGTAAGCGTTAAGTAAACAAACCCCAATATTTATCTGTCGCTAAGTTAATGTAATTTATCAGGTAGTGCATTGTTTGGAAGGGACACGTTCCGCGCAATAAGTAGACCGATATGTAGGACGGTTTACAGTGCTTTACTGATTAATACACTGCCGTCTTTTGGAACGCGAGGTAGGCAGTAGTTTGTGTTATAGGGCAGATTACCCCTCTCAAGGAATTCTGTGTATAAAATGTATGCTACATCGAGGTTTTAAAACACGTCTATACTAGTTATCTATGATTTTGTAAAGTTAAGTATGTTATTAACTCATTAATGAAATGAGGCGAGATTAGAATTGAATGATAAAACAATCATTAGGAAAAAAAAGCGTATTAACCTTTAAGCGCTGTCTTATTTTTTATTCGGATATTTATTGTTGTTCGTATATACAACCAAATGATACCTTAATAGAAATTTATAATAGATTGTTTTTTTTTAGTAGTTGGTATCATTATATTCTTACTTTAGGGAAGTCAAAGAAGTACGTATTGTACCATGTTTTGCATGCACGAAAAAGTAAACAATCGATTGAGAATTAGACACATTTCACACGGTGAGCGTGCTCGTTCAGGCAGTTGAGAACTAACTGCAAGTTACCGGTTTACTTATGAACATGTAGGTACATTGAAAAAAAAAATGATTCGAATGTTCCAAGAATGTCATGAACTTTGGTTCGATATTATTTTTTAGTATATGTTTATGTGTTGTCATATTTGTGACGGGAAATATATTAAAGACTGCATTAATGAATTGTTCATTATATTTGACTATTTTAGGATATCCCATTTTTCTTTGAAAATATATTAGGTATTTTGTAGGATTTCTCTGAAAGTGGGCAAGTGCCGCAAAGCCGCAATAAGTTGCGGTGAAACGGATGGCAAGTCGACGGGCACCCGGGCCCCCGGTGCACGACCCGTAGTGCTTCGGTAGGCCAGTGCAGGCACTCCTACCAACAGACCGATGTGCTCGAGGCTGGTTGTTACCTTGCGGAATGCCACCACATCCATTCGTTTGTACAGTGATTTGTTACAAATCGATGGTTCAACATAGAGATTACGATCGTAGACAGATTACATCATGGTGAATGGCATACATATAATTGTGTTGTATTAGCGAGTTCAGTATTATGTTTAAATGAAATGCCATAATGTACGAAATGGAATATATTATTATAGCGTCTATTCAAAAAACGATTGTTTTACATCTTTTATCATATTCATGTTAAATCTTACTTTAAGTGAAGTTTTTTTTTTTATATTATAAAAATACATTTTATTGTACATTACTTTTTACTGAGTTAACCATAGAGTCGTACTATGTATGTGATTTGCATGTATGTACAGTCTAAATCTGTGTGTCAAGTTTTTATTATTTGTAAAATAAAATAATACCATATTTACAAGACAAACATGTTTTTATTTAATATTAAGTTTAAAATTGTATTCATTTAAACGATATAGTAGGTAGTTATAAAGAAACGGAGGTATATATCGTAGTTTGAACTTCTTAGCCAACATTAGACATGGATAAACTGTTGTATTTGCCAGTCTCGTATTATGCATTTGTATTGCTTGTGCTTAGTGAATAGATTGTTAACACGAACATTGGACAGATTAACAACATTTTACCATATATAATTAGCATAATTGTATAATAATTAGTCAGTCCGATTATCGTTAATACAAAATATGTTATTAAATGCGAAGCTATTTATTACCTAGAGGGGTGGCTGAAAGTTATCTACCTGACTATAAAAGAAAAGACGTAGCTGGCTAGTTTTTTTGTTCTTCTATGTAAGCTCCTTCTATCGAAATGTACTTGTTTCACTCGTCAAATAATGACATTAAACCATAAAATAAAAACAAAAGGTTTCTCGTTACAATAATAGTTCCCCGCGGCTGTCATCTCATCATTGGTAGAATATCTTCGCCCCTGAGATCTTTCTTCAGAAGTCTGAATAGGGTATAGTCACGGGGCTAAGTCTGAGCTGTAAGGGGGATGGTCGATGACTTCGGCCATTTCTGGCCATGGCTAGCTGTGTTCTGCGATTTTGCACGACAATGCACCTGTGCACACGCAGGTGCATTGTCGTGAAAAATCTAAATTCCGTGGCTGAGCTTGTCCCTCCTTTTTTTTCTTTTATAGCGTACTTCAGCTGGAACAGTGAATCCGCGTAATTATTGGCATTCATTGTTGTTTTTTGGCAAATAATCTATGAGCAAAATATCCCTTCTATATAGAATAGAATTCTAAAAAAAGATTCTATATAGACTAGTAAACTCATGAAAACATTTTATTGGGATATCCCAATAAAATGTTTTCATGAGTTTACTAGTCGAAGGACGAACCTTGAACTTCGGAGGAGGCTTTACGTCTTTGAATTTCCATTGTAGGGACTCGTTTACTTTCTGGGTCCCATTGTCTAATCCAAGTCTCATCACACGTTTATCGACAGCTGTGGCGTAGCGCATGGCGAACCGCACTATAAATCAGACATGGCGGTGGCGGTATAATATCGTCCATATGCAATCGCATGGTTTTCGCCCCGCGTCCTACGGAACACCTACGATAAATATAATTTCAGCACCAACGGAGACGGCAGGTAGCATATTGGTGGTACCTACTGTAGTTTACAGTCTATATTCGATTGAAGCTTGGTTGACATTGTACAGCTATTTTCTCCATTAGTTACTGCCTGCTGTGTCCTATCGCGATAAATCAATAGATATAACATTAGAATGACCACAGACTAATAAAGTGACTACCTAACCCTACACGTCGTCACCAAAACGTCGAAGACACGTGCATACCTAGGTTTTCAGATAAAATCAATAAATATATTGGCTATCTCACTTTTACAGTAGGGTCAGTAGGTAAGCTGCAATTGATACACTCAAATATAAGTATATATCTCAACTATCTCAATAACAAATGTCTTACTGTTCTTTGTACATTGAGTGGAGGACATGTGCTAAGTAACTCCTTATCGGACATTATCTCATTTTGGAGGACGAGTGCCATTGACACTGCTAGCAATTGCCAAAGGACTAGGTACTTATCAGTAATTTGTGAAACAAAGGCGCGTCAGCAGGGGTTAATCGGTTTTCCGAATCCCCGCGGCGCACTCCATGGGCTCTGTACGTACTAGATAACTCGAGTGTCGAAATAAAACCACTTGATTTCGAAACTAGACATGCTTAACGACTGTTTATATCTAATTAGGCGATCGATAGTCTTATCCCGTTACAAGTAGGTACGTCTTTAAAAACCCTTGGAGGAAAGATGTCCAGCGCAGTTTCGTAGATAGCTTTCCGTTAGTCACTTGTTTTCAGGCTAAATTGTACGCACTGAAAATGAAAGCGTTTATTTTTGCAGGCCTACTAATATATGTAGCAAATGCTGCACCTATACAGAAAATGATTCCTCTCGGCGTTGATAGTGGTGAGTGTTATAACACTGTTATTTATTGAAAATCAAAATAATTTAAGACTGCCGACCCTATGCGCATGCAAAGGAGTAAACCTTCGTATTTAGTCAATATGTAACTGATACATTTGCTGAAACAAGAAAAAGCATTACTTTCTTTTATACGTACGGTCGACGTCGAACATACTATATGTGTACATAGTACAAAGTTAATTTCGTATATCACGTGTAAATTAACTACACCATTATTATTATTTTACTATTACGGGTCTTTGGCGGTAGGTGCTGCTCCTATATACGTAAGTCTCTCGCCTTATGACAGAGGAATAAGGTGCAGAACTGAATATATACAGTGTGGAAAAATAAGTCGTGCCCTGGAGGGAAACTACCTTGAATCCTTAAGTTGGCTCATTTTACTTAAAGGAGATATTAGTTTATTTTAAAAAGAAACAAAACTGCTATCAAGCATTTTCGAAAACTCGCTTGCCTCGCCCGGGACTCGAAACAACTAAAAAAAAACCACGCTATTTTATTTCACTAATCGATAGGATTATTATTATAAAGGATAAAATTTCTCAAACAAACATTTAGTCTTACTCTCGTCTGTCGTACAAGATATCCCTGAAGAATACCTATTTAGTACAATACAAACTTTATTTAACCCCTTTATAAGCATACGTCGTTATCGCGGGTACAAAAACGATTTGACAGTACAGAAAGATTATGAAAAACAAGCAATAACAGACGCGAAACTCATTTTGAGGAACATCTATGCCTACTCCTACGAGTTTAAAATGTATCACACATTAGGTATCTAAATCTTTGTAATCTATTACGAAAACCAAATAATACATGTGAAAAATACACGTTAGTAAAAATTACACACGTTGTTTTCTTATTTTTTAAATAGACTTTCTTCTAAGTAGGTAAGCGTTTAATTAGTAGACGATAACAGTTATCTTCACACAAGTACGTATATATTGTTAAAATTGTTAAAAAAAAGACGTTAAAAGATAATTAAATCTACTTATTTCCTATGTATAAACTTGTTAACTAAACAGATGGAAACATAAGACAACAGTTTAACCCATACCCCATTACGGCTGTATTTTTTATTGATCTTTTCTAGAGAAAACTCTCCTGTAAAGAGCTTCTTAGATGTTTAGTAGCTGTAGGCAGAATACGTCCGTTTCTACCAAATAGACATTCTGTTTTATCTGCTCTTTATCTGATTGGTAATTGTACCCGCGATAACGACGTATGTTTATAAGACGATTTGGAAACCACTTAGTTAAATACTTTTTCGGTCATTATTTAATCATAGTGAAATTAAATAATCTAAAGTATGTGGTCAATTAATGCACTGTGCCCGTTAAGGGAAGCAAGCATTTGTCACTGTTTCCATTATACTATTAAAAATACACAAGTCGCTGTATCTAATAATTTCAATTAGAACCAAGTTTAATTTATTATCAATTGAGATGAGACCTGACGGAACACAATTTACAAGCGGAAGTCTCTTTCTAACTCCTTGATAGAAAGAGACTTCCGCTTGTAAATTGTATCGTGAAACGGGCCATAGGTTATATTTTTTTCAGTGATATTCGTATAATAATCCTATATACCCTCTACTAGATAGATGCACAATAATATTCGATTTACGATTTACAATATGTAGTCAAACACCAGTCTGTACAGAGCATCTTATGTTTGTTGTCAATGTCAATGAATAGGTGTATTGGAAACAGATCATCTGAAAACTTGAGTGCACTAACGGGCTGAGTGCATATAATGACCACATGTTTTACTTAAATGATTTCGTTTTTTTTTGCCGTAGATGTGTTCCCCAGTGCATTACAAACATGGTAGTGTATTTAACTTTCACGTAGCATACGAGTATCTGTATAACTGCGGCCTTATATAGGGTTAATGACATAACATTACCTAGTACTTACTTATGAAACTGTGCATGAGCTAAGGGTTGCGGTAGAAAATATTTAGGGGCATACACCACAACACTGCTGAAGGTTACACTAAATGAATTTCAACGGAGACTAAATTCGTGTATGCGGAACGAGGGGGCTCATTTAAATTGTTAATAAAAAAAAGTTAATGTTAGATTTTACGATCATTTTTATTCTTAAGACCAAATGTTTGTTTAAGAAATTTTATCCTGAATAATAATCCTATCGATTAGTGTAATAAAATAGCGAGTGTTTGTTTTATTTTATTTTTGTTGGTTTGAGTCCCGGGTGAGGCAAGCGAGTTTTCGAAAATCTTTGAATGCAGTTTTGTTTCTTTTTAAAAATAAAGGAATGTCTTTTTTAAGTAAAATGAGCCAACTTAAGGATTTATGGTAGTTGCCCTCGAGGGCCCGACTTATTTTTCCACACTGTATATATTCAGTTCTGCACCTTATTCCTCTGTCATAAGGCGAGAAACTTACGTATATAGGAGCAGCACCTACCGCCAAAGACCCGTAATAGTAAAATAATAATAATGGTGTAGTTAATTTACACGTGATATACGAAATTAACTTTGTACTATGTACTTAAATAAATTGTAGGTAACATATTTATGTGTGTAAATATTAGACCTAACATAAGACTAGGCGACGGTTTCTATAGGGATCCTTACCGAAAACACTAAACGGAACCCTTGGTGGCGCGATTCCTGTCCAGTGTCCGTCCTTCCGTTTCGCTGTCTGTCCAGTTATATTGTCATGACGTTACAAGACGGAACATAGTAGTCGCGTGAACAAAGTAAGAGCCAATTTTATCAAAACCATGAATTAATTCAGTGGACTGATGACTCGGCGGAGGCGTTCTACCTTTTTCAAGTGACTACGCTTTCTCTCATCGTCCGTCGCGATCATGTGATCATCATAAAGGGATATCGTTATTGGAATTGACCGTGAGCCTTGACAGAGGAGTTCGGCGAGCACTTCGAAGGCGACATGGTGCTGCTGCCTTGGCAGCGACGCGCGGTCTCGACGGCCATCGACGCCCGCAACGGTTTGCGGGGCGCCGCCAAACGGTGGCCGGGGCGCACCGTCGTCTATCACATAGAGGAGGAGGATTTTGGTTTGTAAATTCAATTCTAAATCAGTTTTGGTAGACCGTAAAATGTGGTGCATAACAATAGAACATTTGTGAAACAATTGCTTGAGAAAATTAATTAAATGCTAGTTAGCTAGATTAGTCTAGCAATGGTTGACGTGATTTGTCCTCGTCTTGGCGTTGTCTCAGTTACATGCTGAAGGAGTAAGAGGGGGCTGCATGCCACCAAGATTTGGCATGGGGGCTAGTTTCTGCGGAAGCGACTGCCATCTGACCTTCCAACCTAGAACAAAATAAGCGCCCACTGACCCGTCTCTTGGTCAGGTCAGTGGGCACCTTGACAAGAAGTCGTCCGCAGGCCTCTTAATTCTGCTTAACGAGTGCTGACAACAACAAGACTCAACTTGCTTATCAAAGCACGGAAGTAACCTCTAAAGGCGCTCGGATATTCCATTTAAGTGATTGATACTTACTGCGGATAGTTAATCTAATCCCACTGTTCATACAGGGGTACATCAGGGGCCGTAGACAAGGTTACAATCGACAAGCGCTAACGCCAATAGAAAATAATAAAATGTTGGGAATGACAGATCCCGACGAGACAGTTATCGTTAACATCTGTCATTCCCATACATTTTATTGGTTTTCTATTGGCATTAGCGCTTGTCGATTGTAACCTTGTCTAGGCGGGCGCCATCTGCGTAGAGAATGCCTCAGTTGTGTGTCCATTTACTAACTATAGTATTTTAATGCTTAGATGAAGATCAAGTGAAGCTGATCGAGGAGGGCATGGCAGACATAGCAAATCAGTCGTGTATTAAATTCCGACCTAGAGAAAAAGAAGATGAACACGCTGTTGTCATACAGGTAGTGTTCAATAGGTACCCGCCCCGGCTCCCCAGGGAGCCGCGGGATTCGAAAGTTTAACCCATTCGCCGCCACAGATAATAATGCGACGTGGCACCCCCACGCCACGCTAGTTTTATGTCTATGGTTATTAAACTTTGTTTGACGTCGTTGGCAGGTGGGTTGAGACAGTGACGAATTTGAGTTCAAGTCGGTGGCGGCGACTGGGTTAAACTACCTACTTACGTACGTACTTGGTTAATACAACGAAAGAAAGAAAAACTACTGTTAAAGCATCGGTGACGTACAGTGTTATGGCACATGCCTTGTTGTTAATACTTATAACTAAAGTACCTACAGGTACTTAACGGTCCATACTTATAATATTATAAATGCGAAAGTGTGTTTGTCTGTGGAACTCGTTTATATCGTACCTCCATATACATTTCCGCTCCTTAGGGAATGATTTTCGGGATAAAAACTACGGTATGTCCTTCCCCGGGATTCAAACTATCTTTAAGTATGCCACATTTCATCTAAATCGGTTCAGCGGTTTAAGCGTGAAGAGGTAGCAGACAGAGAGACACACTTTCGCATTTATAATATTAGGATGGATTCCTACCTTCTCCTCTAAGTACAGAGAACGTAGTTGAACTGACGAAGTAAAATTTAGGACATAAGTAGGATTAATGCACACTAAAAAGCACTTATCGACTAGATTGTAGGTACCTATGTATTTAATTACTTGCTCTTAGAGTAGCTTCTATAAGTATTATGTACATCTGTATGTACAGTCAGCTGCAGAGAAACGTGACTACCCCTGTGTGGAAGTTAGTATGCAGGCTGATCACGTTTTCCTACACCTGACTGTACCTACCATTGATTGTTGATCGCTGACAATGCAATAACAAATTAGCTAGGTAAGTATCATCAGTAATAAAATATTGAAACACTAGTTTATTGTAGGGAAATGCCTAGTTCAAAAAAGTTTTGACCTGCCGTTACACCTCAGTCCAAACTAACTTTATTTTTAGGGATCAGCGAACGGATGTTTTTCTAATGTCGGCTTTAGCAGCCAGGATGAAGAAAGCGATGTTAGCCAAGTCCTAAACCTATCAAACGGGTGCTTCAGGCACGGCACGGTGGTTCACGAGATGCTTCATACGCTTGGATTTTATCATATGCAGAGCACCTATGACAGGGACGAGTTTGTCAGAATCGTATGGGAAAATATTAAGGCTGGTAAGTAGGCACATGATTTTCTGTCTCTAGAGTGCCTTAGTAAAACATATTTTTAGTAGGTACCTAACTGCGATGCTGCTTACTTTAGCTAAGATTCGATTTGAGCTACTTACTAAGTAGGTACCTATTTACCTTCTTTCCGGTGTTCGCGTTTGTTATTAAAAAGGTCGTAGAGTCGTCTTTTATGTGGTCAGTAGTTTTAACGGCTTAAATTGTACCTACAAGTCAGAGCTAATAATATACGTACAAAGGACATAAATATGTGTACACCCCTTAATGAAATTCACGAGTGTCCATCTACAGATATTATGTACGTATATTATTACCCCTGACTGACATGTAAGTTAAGTTTTAGTAAGACCCATACTTAAATCCCTGTATGACCCAAAAAATAGACGGGGTAGAAACTGTTATTGATATTTAAGTAATTGAATTTGTTCCGGGTATGTCTCTGCGGTTTTGACTCTTAGGTATAAATATGGCTGAATAGAATTAAATAATTACTTATTATAGATTTTTTTTGTATTTAGATACTCGTGTTGGTGTTGTATGAAATGTCAATAGTTTGATTATTATTAAATAGGTAAGTATATGAGTAACTATAGCTTCTGCCCGCGACTTCGTCTGCGTGGACCCGGGATAAAAACTATCCTATAGGTACCTATTTTATTCCAGGCTATAAACCTTCGTGCAAAATTTCATCAAAATCGGTTGAGCCGTTTAAGCATGATTGAGTAACAAACATCCAAACTTTCGCATTTATAATACACTAGCTTTTGCCTGCGACTACGTCCGCGTTGATCTCGTTTAATATCGTAGCTCCTTACACACTTTCGCCCCCTTACACGACGAATAAGGAGGAATAAGAAGTATTATATACCGTAAAATGGGGCTATTCGGTACAATTTTTGGGGTAAAACATCAATAACTCCATATTTAATATCATTAACAAACTTTTTATATTTTTAATTGATAAAACGCATATTGCTTCATCATTTTATGTTACACACATGACTGGATTGTTAACACAGACCGAGTATTTTTTTTTAAACAGGTGTCCCAAATAGCCTCGTACTTGGGGTTTCATAGAAATCAAGGGGTAATGCTCTGGTTTTTCTTGAATTTGTAAGCTTGTGTTACTTAAAATCTAACTGGGGCTATTTAAAACGCTTAAGGGACAACCGCATTAGGTATTTAAAGCAGAGTAACCATATTTTTGTAAGAATTTTTGGGACAAAAAAAATCACAAAGTTTTACATGAAGAACCATGATTTATTAAAATCTTTTTCTAGCTATAACTCACTTGTAATTAAAGATACTCACGTATAAATAAAATCAAGATGTGCTCTTATATATTAACATAAAATTAAAGCCCTTGGCAGCAGTAAAATATCAAAAAAAGTAACAAAAAAAATTATAACATGCATGTCAAATTTACTGAGAATATGTTTCGGTTTTATTTTCTTATCTTTATAATCTTTATATAAAAATCACTCACTGTATTTGGCAAATACACAGGTTATTTAAATTACAACAAACATAAATTGCAGTATCAATAAACAGTCTTTAACTCTCACCAATTAACTCTACGTTCCATTTATTAAATAAACTGAATGGAATGAGATTCTTTTTCCTAGAACTAAATTATTAAGAAGAATAGACGGTATAAGGTAGGTAGCTTACTCTAGATATATTTATCAGTCTCAATTAACAGTTGAATTTTGTCAGCCTACAATTATAATAAAAAAATATGTCTGGGGATATTTGGTACTAGTAACCAAATAGCCCCAAAAATCGTCCCAGAAAGCCCCATTTAAGAAAACCGTTAAAATTTAATTCAAAATAAACGGTTAAAAATACGTGTCATAGCTTAAAAAAATCACGAGAATGAGTACTTGTAGGTATGTACAGTAAAAAAAAATACCCACAAACAACAAACATCTGGACAGAAGTAGGACGGTGTTCAGTTACAGTGATTTTCCACGTTCACACTCCCGATTTATTTAAAGGACGCGTACGAACTCTTTGGCGTCGCTGCGACCACTAACCAACTTCTCGTTAGACTTGGGGTGCCCAGATAAAAATCTAAGTTTCTACCATTGGCAGAACAAAAAATATGTGGACTCAAAACTTATATTTTTTTTATTCCAAATAGCCTCGTGGTTCTTAAATAGCCCCATTTTACGGTACTCGTGTGATCTATCCAGGCTATCTACATTAATAAATTTTCCGAGACATTTGATCTCATTACATTTTTCATTTCTTCTTCCTGAAATCCTAGCTACCATATCTGTCAACTTTTAGTGACGAGAAAATGGCGGGCTTGCCTTGTGTGTGATAGACCTTCACAAAACGCATACTAAACGATACTTATATTATTATGGGAACTTATATGTGCTTAATTCGTATTAAGGTGTAATTTCAAGAAATACTATATCAACAAATTGTAACAAAATAACTTAAAACGTCAAAAGTTTGACTATCTTCTCTTTCTGTTTTTTTTTTTAATGGCATGTCATCGCGCTGTTAGCTACGGTAGCCTTGTGGTTCAGGCATGCGGTTGTCAAGTGGCGGCCGTGGGTTTTCCGGAACTTATGTACGAAATATTTACCTTTAGCGTTTCGGTAAAGGAAAACATTATGAGGAAACCGGTCTAATCCCCAAATAAGGTCAACAAGTTTCTGTCAAAAATTCAATTTTTGGAACATACTTTTATTGCCTACTGTACTTTTCTGTATATCATCATCAAACTACTCATTGAGACGATTCTAACGAGCCCAAACTCAACGGGGTTACGTCGGTTAAGTACTGAATTCCCATGGCTACCTTCTCTCTCCATCATCAGATCAGCTCGATGGTACCATAGTATTGAATTGTCATCCAAACTGTAATTATACCCAAAATTTCAGCTCAATCGGTCACCGGGAAGTGGGTCAAATTTAACTTGCAAGATTTGATTACAGACAACGGGACAGGTGAAACGAAATAAAAGCTTGTAATAAAAAACCGGTCAAGTGCGAGTCTGACTCGCGCACCGAGGGTTCCATACAAACTTGGCACCTTCATTCTGTAGCTAGTATGATGAGCAAGAATTGCATGAAATTTATCCACGCAGTCATCTTCGATGTAATTATTTTCAATTACGTAAGAAAAACTATCAACATCCATATAAAATTTTCTCTTTAAGCTTTTATAAACCCGTAAAATATAAATTACCCTCGTATGAAACAGAAGAGAAAACAACAAATTCTAATACCTTAATGTATCAATGAGTATATTTTATTTAGTTTTTTCCTAGCCGATCCGCTTCAGTTTTTCCCATTACGAAGCCAAAGCCCAACGAATACGACGACAAATAGACCGAAGTAAAATTCGCCTGTTAAATTACTTATTTTAACCCAAAAGCAGAGAATTCAATTTCAAAAAACGAATAACTTTTACACCAAGACCATCGAACTACCAAGACAATTGTATCACGATTTCATTTTGACCTGCTATTGAAAGATACCCGTCCCAACCCCATTCATTCTAGAAAAATCTTAAATCTTAGCGCCATCTATCGGCCCCATTTGGTACTAACGTGCAAGGGCAATCAGCTTAGTATGTATGTTGGTGTTTTAGCGATTATTGTTTGTCACGTGAACCAATCTCGATTATTATTATTTTATTTGAAAGAGAGTACTTCTATTATAGTCTTATAGGAATTTCAAAAGAAAAAAATACTTATAAAGTTGATTAAATTGCAAACTTAACTAGGAAATGATTTTTGAAAATATAACAAAAACTACGCTAGATATAGAAAAAGTTATACTTTTCCAGTAATATTTATGTTTATCTTAATCACAAGTAATTATTTCAAATTTTTCGCTTGGATAACTTTGGAGATAAGGGGGGGGGGAATGGTATTTTTCCTTCATAAATCAAAATTTTACCAATGTAGAAAAAAAAAGAAAAACTTTTTCAAAAAGTACAACTCAAACCCTTTCATATGATACCCCACTTGACCTAATAGTTGTTTTTTTTGCCCCCCCTCATATTCGTAATTTTTCATAGAAAATTAAAATGTTTATTTAAATTTGTCATTTTCCATGCACGTGGATAACTCTCATTTAAAACCATTCCAAATTTCAAATTGATAGCTTAAGTAGTTCGTGATATATTTCACTTTGTGACAGACAGACAGACAGACGGATGGAGTCGCACCACAAGGGTTCCTGTTTTACCTTTTTTGGTACGGAACCCTAAAAACGATAAGACTGATGCATGAAAGCATTCAAATCCACAACCGCCGATGTTGTTCTTTATGCTTTAGCTTTGTTTTTACCTGGGACCGACATTTTCTGGACTTTAATACTACTTACGAAAAAACGATTTCTATACAAAATAAAACAAAAAGCCAATAACTGATCGTTTACCAAAAAAAGTACAAAATAAACTGATAAAAAGAAAACAAAAAACCTTCCTATCGCTGGGGGTTGAACTCGCAGCCATCAACAAAGAAGTAATCTTCTGCCCAAACCATTGGTCGAAAAGTCGATTGGTCATTGACAATTATACTTTACCCGAGCGCAGCTAAGCAAAAATAGGTAAGGTAAATATCCCAGTGTCCGTCTCTAGCCTATAAAATGACACTTTCAATCTTATGTCAAAACAATAAAGTTGAACAATCAATAGGTGTCAATTATAATGCATTAAGGTTTCGAGCATGCATTGGGACATTTAACTTACCGCCTGTAACTTACCTAGGGCTGTAAAAGAAAGAAAGCCCGAAGTCGCAGGTATTTGTGACCCGTGCCGCAGGCGAGGGTTGTAAATATGCGATAGAGGACTTCCTTTTTTACTGCCCGTGGTGAGTACACAATTTTACGTCCTCATCTGGCCACAATGCGAGTTTTACCGTACGCGCAGCGTGCGATAACACTCACATTATGGCCAGGTGTGACGTAATAATAAATAATACCCATTGACGATAGAGTATACATACGAAGTGTAAGTATTCTAATGTTTAGACTTCACACAAAGCACATACAAATGTATGGTATTTTTTCCCCAGGCACGGAACATAATTTTGCAAAATACACGAATGACACAATTACCGATTTCGGTGTGCCATACGACTTTGACAGTGTAATGCACTACCCTGAGACAGCATTCAGCAAAAATGGAAACAAGACGATTATTCCGTTGCAGGTATAAGATGCTTTAATAACTTTCCTTGTGACTAACTACGTAACTACCTCGATGTTGCGGCCAATACCATTGAAATAAGTTAGATGAGCTTTTCTAAAATATTTCGTAAGTAGGTAGGTATATAATTGAGGCATAGGTAACTAAGTAAGTACCTACTATTTTTAATTGTCCTATTTTGTTACCAAATTTGTAGGTAGATATACCTATATTCCATTAACTTTACCCTTTATTATACTTTGATACTTCAATTTGGATAAAAATAGGATACTAGAGGTACAGAAAGAGATACCTACTCGTATGACGTTAATTCCTATGAATCTCAAAATATAGTTTTAGAAAAAAAAAATGGTGACAAATAGGAAAATGTACAGCATTCCTGAATTAATACACTTAATTGGTATAAACAATTTACTAAATGATCTGATAACTACCTGTGCATGTAGGTACTATCGCAATGAGGCGTGTATTAATAATGATTTAAAGGTTTTTAAATAAAAAGCAAGACTTCAACCGAGATTAGTCAAAGGTAGTCAAGTTAATTAAAAGTTTTTATTATCTTACCAGTTATTAGGTTATTTATTATATTACCTATTTTTGTATTGTGTATTTTATATTTCAGGAAAGCGTCAAAATAGGACAACGGGAAGGCTTGTCTGAAAGTGACATTCTGAAGTTGAATAAAATGTATTGCAATGAATCTGATACCTTGAAGATTACACATCGATTAAAATGAAAAACATTCAGAGAAATGTGTCGACCACCCCACTTGAATCAAGTGGGTAACTGAAAGTGGATTTTATATTATGGTTGAAGTACCTACAACCTTCGGCCAATAACGTACCATTTAATTTGACCTTGTAATCGTTTCAATAATGAATTATCTCTATATTTAGTCACCTACGTAAGTAATATATAAATGATATTTGATTTCCGATTAACAGTGTTATTTATGAGAGTACTTGGTTAATAGGATTTACTTTTACTCCCGATTTGATTTGCTATTGTTCCTAATCCACCTTGATTTTAATCGTCGTAATCGACCTAGGTGCCTAAGTACAAAGTTTATTTTACCTTTTGGTTTTTCCATATTACCCCGACAAGTTTTACCTCACCTCGCTCGCTCGATTAATTATACCTACGTTTGTACGAGTATCTCGCAGCAAGAACAGTGATGCATCCATAAATTAACCCGGTTGTTCAGCCTAATGGAAAATACAGTTCAAAAAAATTGGGAATATTATAAACGTTCCATTATTTAAACAATTTTTTGTACTTTAATACAATTATATATTGATTTTATTTTGTATTGCTCGGTGGCTAGAGACTTCGTTTGCGTCGTCGTTTTTGAAACGTCTGGTTGACGTACCTAACTGGTGACCAAAGAGCTGAATGTGGCTGTACTTGATAAAAAAACAAAAAAAGAAAAAAAAAGTGATACTTTATATCATCAATTATCATCAAAGTCTTATACCGGATTCACGACTGCCTCACTGTGAACATGCGCATAAACGTGTGTGAAGCCCTCGTCCTCTCAAAACTAAATTACACAGATACAGTTTTTGGGGAGTGTTCGCTGATGAGAACTAGGAAAATAATACAAAGAACACAAAATGCTTGTATACGATTCTGTTTTCCTGTTCCTCGTCGAGTAATAAGTAATAAGTTTCTGTCAAAAATAAAAATTTTGGTACAAGCTTTTATTGCCGGCTGTACTTTTCTGTATACCTTCATCAACTACTCATTGAGACGATTCTAACGAGCCCAAACTCGATGGGGCTATGTGGTTTTATTACGGAGTTCCTATGGCCACCTTCCAGCTCAATCATCAGATCAGCTCCACGTCATCATAATATTGCATTGTCACGCAATTTATACATGTATGCAAAATTTCAGCTCAATCGGAAACCGGGAAGCGGATCAAATTTAACTTGCAAGATTTGATTACAGACAGACAGACAGACAACGGGACAGGTGAAACTAAATAAAGGCTTGTAAAAACCCGTTAAATAAGGCACCAATTAAAGCATGCTTTTAACTTTCTATTTTGTTACCAATTTATTTAATAAATTCTGATATAAGTATAACTTTAGATTCTTTATTCTTTAGAATCAAGGAAGTGGGTTATATATAAGTATGATTATCAAAAATAGTAATAGTTTTGCCAAAAGATTTTCCAACTTCATCCACCCGTTCATTTACAGTAAAGTTAGCGTCAAATTAACAATTATCCGTAATAACAAGAAGGGAAACACAAATTAACGAGATGGCTTCATTCCCTCTCGTATGAAGACATAGAGGATCGAATGAGAGTAAAACTCGACGCACAAGCACACACACACGCGCACACACTTTCTTAAATAGGAGCTTAATTGTAACTTTCGAGTAAAATTCTAGATTTCAAATTTCACCCTTCTGGTGTTTATCGTGATTAATTATTTTTGGTGTAGTAGGTAGGTGTACTTTAATCTGCTGATCTTATTAACATTTCGCACCTATTAAGTAAATTCACATTCGAATTGGCTACCAACAGAATATTTCTCTCCTGAAAAATTGATTGTACACAATGTTCATTTGCTCCATGTATTAATTAAGATAAGATAAGATAAGATAATTCTTTATTAATTCAGTGTAAAGTTTTTTTTTTAATGCGCATATAAACATAGCATCCAAGTACATGGATATTTTAAATGCACCAGTCAGGCATAAATATTGATAATACTTCTCAATCGATATCAATTCTAACAGGCTAAAGCTAACACAGGTTACTACATAGCAAATTATTTATGTTATTTCAATGTCGCGTTCTAGAACCGTGTCGAACAACTATTGCTTTTCTTTCGCAATAACATTCATCCCATTACAGAAATAGTGCACTGGGGTTATCGTTGCATGAAAAAATATCGTGGTTCGATGAAGTGGTAAAATATCTGGGGCGATTAAGTTTGGCAACTGGGTGTTGCAGAGAGTGGTATAGGAGGTGCAAGGCACACCGAGCATGCGCCGCGGCGGTTGCGCGGGCGCGCTGTCGCAAACCTCTTCGCAGTTACGCGCCAGCGCCACTTGTGAAATGGTCGTATCTTAAACTATTATAAACCCTTTCCTACCCCGATGGGTTTTGTTGTAAACAAAAAATCACGCGATACGAACGGGACCGAAATTATAGGACAGTTAATGTATAAACCGGTCTTCGATTTGTACAGTTGGCTATAGTGCGCGTCTCATGTTTTTCTAAACATAAACTTTAAAGCCTTTTATCTACACCTAAATGTTTTATCCTCGTATCAAGAAAAAAAGTAGACACCTTCAAATATGAAGTGCAATATTCAAGTGCTAGTGTTCGTGATCAGTCTGGTAACGGTTTTATCGATGTCTATTGATGAACTCGAAGATTTTAGTAATTTTCTGAAGGAAACATCACTGTTGGATCAACCATTAAAAAGTAAGCATCATAATAAACTTCACTGAGTGCTATCCTGTTCATTGGTTAACACAGTGCGAATTATTTATACGTCCAGAATCTTTTTAGAAAATCCTACTGAAGAAGAGGAAGACGACGCACCAATTTCTGAACACGCTTGGGAGGAGAGTGGTCGGTTCGAGGGAGATCTGATTCTCAATGATCGACAGAGGCAGCTGATAGTACAGGATATCGCGGAGGGCCTTTCCAGAAACGGTCTCAAAGATAGCACTAAAAGATGGCCCAACAATGAGGTCATTTTTTATATCCAAAAAGAACATTTTAGTAAGTAGTACAGTCACTCACTAGATTTAATAGTATAAGTAGTTAATTAGTATATACGAATTGCTCCTGAAAATACGTGAAATATGTCTCCCTTCTCGGTGGTTAATTGATTGATGTTAACTTCCATTACATTTCCATTCAGTAAATTATTTGTCTGATTAATATTTTCATTAGTTATTTTTTCTAATATAATCTGCCATCAAACAAATTAACGATGTTTCCAATTTATATTTTGGTAAATGTATTTCAGCCGGCGATCAAGTTCAAGCAATAATGAGCGGCATTGAAGAGCTTAGTGAAGCGTCATGTGTTAAATTCAGGCCGTATAGGAAAGGAGATCGCGATGCCGTTGTTGTTCAAGTAAGTACGGATCCAATAAAACCCTAGACGACCGAACAAGAATAGGGTTTTTTCCAAATTATAAGTATGTCAGTACGGTTATGAACTTATGTGTGACATTTAATGTGTTAAGTTCAGGCCAGTTTGGTCGGATCAGGCCTTCAGTATAATCTTGTCTGCAAACTGCCAAGTGTAACGTGTTGTATTATTAAAATTCCAACTGGCTTGCTTTTTTATTGCGCGCTGCCTGAATACTTTTATTAATTTTCATAACATATAGGGTAATTCTGATTGCTATCATAAGACGTAAGACGGTGCCGTAATAGTATCGATTATCGTATATCCAATCGCATTCCAGGGCAGCCGTCGCGGTTGTTTCTCGCAAGTGGGCTACCAGGGGGGCTACCAAGTGCTGAACCTGTCAGGGCGACACCCGGTCGGCCGCGGCTGCTTCCGGCACGGCACTGTGGTGCACGAGTTCCTTCACACACTAGGGTTCTACCACATGCAGAGCAGCCCTGACAGAGACGACTATATTGACGTTGTCTGGGAGAACATTGTCCAACGTAAGTATTCAGGCCAAATAAATAAACTTTATATTTCTAAATGGCTATGGTTTTTCTTACGGTAATTGATTTAGCCAATACGTAAGTGCATTATAGAAATTGCGTATCATAACGCTGATTTATATTCGAGATAAATACTAGTAAAAGGGATTTTTTTAAAACAAGATTATTGGTTTAGTTATTCTAAATCAAAGAGACAACGAGTGAATGGATTTGCAATGATACTTCGATTCTTAGATCTGTATGTACTGTACCTACTAGAAAACACCGTGGGAAAAGTGGCATGTATAGGCAAAGCTACATGGTGTCATGGTGTCACCGACCCACCTAACGCAACACACTTGCCTGAATACAAATTAACTAAGCGTATCATGTTTGCCTGCTAGTATACCTACTCATGCTAAGTTAACTGTTGTTTCGGATGCTTTCGTAATCGAGCTTCGTCTTATCCCATATGTACGAGTACCTACACAAATTACCTACAGATATAAACTTAGTTACGGGAAAAATACAATTCTAAAAAAAACATTCTATTCTCAACTTGTTGTTGAAAACATGGCAATGCGAAACTAGTCATAGTATTTTATTTTATTTTAGTGGTTTGTAGGATAATAGCCAATGAACAAACGAGCGCTCTGATTGCACTGACTTGCGGTTGATTGTTCGCTATCTAATAAAACTTGGAAAATCATTGAATTTTTGTTTTATTACACTCACAAGTTTATTGTCATTCTAAAGCATCGCATATGCATATAAGTATTATGCATTCTATAATATAAATATAACAAATGCAAATCAAGTATGTAGCTACCTAATATACAACTTGTCCCATAAGTCAACGCCTCAACGTCAAGCCGAAAACGGGGTGGTAGGCCAAGTTATAACAGTTATCAAAAACAAAAAACAAAGACATTTAAAAACATACAGGCTTTAATAAAAATGGAACCATCCTTTATGTTTTAACCTCAGCAGTTCGAACAAGCATATTTTGCTGCATGAAAACTGTTGAAAATGCGATTTTGCTCACTCCATGAGACAAAGTAGCTTTTTAATTTTGATGCCGAGCACTGATATTCCATCGGAATATCAGTGCTCAAGTTCAGAATATTTGAACTTTATTAGCTCTGTCCCTTTTATTTCATTGCGAATAAAGAAAATGGGAGACATAGGTCGATTCATAGTTCGACCATCGAATTTCAAAGTACTCTAGACTTAAATCACCACCCCTACTCAGTGTGAGTGCAATTTAGATCTGCCCACCCCCAAAAAAGCGCGAAACGAGTAATACGTTCGAAAACTATCAAATTAACAAGTTTAAATTACCAAAATAATCACACAAACGGATTTTTAATTGAAAAATATTTAAATGAAAACATCTCAGAATAAACTCCGTTTTTCATTATAAATAGGGAAACATGAATTTTATTACGCTAGCTAATTAATATATTTCTTTATACCACGTTGGTGGCAAACAAGCTTACGGCCCACCTGATGGTAAGTGGTTACCGTAGCCTGTGGACGCTTGTAACTCCAGGGGTGTTACATGCGCGTTGCCGACCCTTTAAGAATTTATACACTCCTTTTTTGAAGAACCCCATACTGTAGTCCCTCGGGAAAACCTCGACCACAAACGGAGCGTCCGAGGGAGGAAATTTCTCTGAAACCGTACGGTACGTGACCATTTAGGTTCCAGGGTCTGAGGATGAATGCCCTGCCGACGCCGAGCGGTGCGGTGGTAAAAAGCAGCCGTAGGCATCATGTCGAATAGTTCTTCTGAGCACAACCCGTTATACAAGCGATAGAACACGCACAAGGAGGCGAAGTCTCCTTAGACTCAACGGTTCGATATCGCTTGTAAGTTTGGGATCGTCCACGCGTCTTTGAAGCGAGAGAGGCCCAAGCTGATATCCAGGTGCTCCCGCCCAGAGATGACAGCAATACTCCATGTGGGGTCGGACTAATTCTAGTTACTTATACCTAACAATCTTAAATTTTATGAACGTACCCCACAGACAGAATGCAGTTTCGGAAGGCAAGCGCGGCGCCGCGCCCCTTTTAAAAAAAAATCGCGTTGTTAATTTGTTTCAGATTTTAAAGTATTAGTAATTATTCTTCATTGTTGCGTTATTGATATTAGTTTTAAATATAAAAACTACTAGGATAAATAAATTCTCTATCTAACTAGGAAATATAAAGAAGTCAGTGACGAAGGCAGTATTTTAACGGCTAGTTTTTGGTGTGCACGCGAAATACGCGTAATATGCTAATGTGTGCCTTTGTCTCTTTCTAGCGCAATAGGCATTAATGATTGAGTAATTAAATCTGTGAATTTTAACAATAATACGGTTAGTTTTTAGTGATGTGTTAGTGTCAAGCGAGACTAGTATAGATACTAAAATATCCTTTGGTTTTTCGCGCCTTGTCTCGCCTTTCTAGTATTTACTAACGGCGCGGACTCACTACGTCATTAATTAGGGTTCCGTAGTCAACAAGGAACCCTTATAGTTTCGCCATGTCTGTCCGTCTGTCTGTCTGTCCGTCTTCGGCTTAGCTCAGTCATTACTACTAGAAAACTGTGATTCAGCATGGATATATGAATCAATCACGCCGACAAAACAGTACAATACAATTTGGAAAAAGATTTTTTTTTAGGGTACAGTCAGCGTCATATAGTAAGTAGCAGCCAAGGTATAGTAGGTAGGGTAAATATTTTGGTACACGTCTTTATAACTGTAAGAATAAGGGTGTGTTACGAAATATTTGGCTACTCTGGCTGCTACTAACTATATGACGCTGACTGTACCGCCCCTACACCTAAAGCGGGGATGTTTTTTTTTTCTCGTCAAACCCATGGTGTGGGGTATCGTTGGATAGCTCGGTCAAAAATATTATGGGTTTTCTAAAACCATTTTTCAAATCAGTAATTCGTTTGCGAGATATTGGGCGTTAAAGCCCTAATTTTAGTTCGAGTCATGTTACCGAGTAATAGTCGACCAACTTAATGTGTAACTGAAAAGGCCAATTTTCGTACAAATTCGGCCGACGCAACCGCACCGCACGTCGATGTAACTAAAACAAATAGGCAACTACGGAACCCTACACTGCGCGTGGCCCGACACGCACTTGGCCGGGTTTTTTAGAATCTTTCCCTTACTCAGGACACAAAATCAGCACTCACAGCAAAAAAAACTTTGCTCTCTCGTTGCACAAATAACTATTTAAGTACAATGGCTCCAAAAGATGATTTTTATTTGTATGCAACCGTGAATAACCCCTCTGTAAATTATATATACTATAAAGTTAAAACACAAAGGGCCTCTGTTTTAAAAAAAATAGGTACACTTGTTTTCCTAAACTTTAAAATCTTTAGACCAAGTAACTTTAACTAACTGTACTTAAAAAAAATAACCTCCGCCTAGTTAAAAGTGAATTGTTAAAGATGATAACTCCATTTTTAGGCTGACATCCTTGCTAGCTACGCCACTATCGAATCTTAATAAGTCTAATTACCTGTCCTGTCCTGTCCTACTGACTAACTAATAATTAAGATAGGTAGATACGCGTCAAAACGTACTACTTAGTCATCGTCGGCTGGTTAAGTAATTGTGAGTGAAAGCTTGCACGTTAAATAGCGTTTGGCGTTAAATGGGAAAATAGGTATAATTATAGGTACTCTATCCGAAACTGAAAGGAGAAAAACAAAAAACTTGTGGTGCTCTGATTTTGAGGTAAATTTTTGCTTATTTTACCTAAAAACCTTGAATTATTTTACAGCGGCCAGACATAACTTCCGCAAGTACAATCTGTTCTCCGTGTCGGATTACGGCGTCGGTTACGACTACGACAGTGTCCTGCACTACAGCCGCAAAGCGTTCTCTTCCAACGGCGGGGACACTTTGGTACCCAAGCAGGTACTAGTTACACATCATCTGTTAAAATCGTATTGACTTATTTTTATTATTAGTGAATAAATTCATACATGTATTTATATTTTGACACTCAAACTAAACTTTTGCTTTATCGCAGAGTGGAGTGCAGATTGGTCAGAGAATTGGTCTCTCAGAAAAAGACAGCGCAAAGTTGAACAAGATGTATTGCGACGCGGATTCCAACAACTTTGAAGCTGCCGACGACGTTCCACATACACTTGTGATTAAAAAGAAGAAGACTCCTAAGAACAAACCCTTTGACGGACACGGTATCGGATATCATCAAGGTAAAACTGTGGTTTTTAAACTGCCTGCAGCTGAAACTTATCGATTACCTGAAACGCCGTCAAATCCCGTGTTTGATTATTTCAGTGAAGCGCCGCAAGCCATGTCACCGACGCTTATTGAAGGAATTGGAGTTGGACAGAAAATAAGTTACTCGTACAATTTGCCTTCTGGATACCAACCAGTCGAACAAAAAATACCAATACATCGCCATCCGACCTCGTTTAATATAACGAACAATGCAGTGGAACCTATAATTAGACAACATAATACACGCAACAAAAATGTCGAAACGAATCCGTCTAATGTCGACGTTGGCAGTACGAGTAAAAGTATAGAAAACACAGAAGACTTCGATGAGAGAGCGATACCAATGTCGCATACATCTGAAAACACGGATACAATCAATAGTAATATTTATTTAAATGCATACAAACCTAATACAGATTATTCCCAATTTTATAATCCAGTTAATAACTATAAAGATGGAACAAAAACGGATTATTACCTTAATTACTCACCAGGTTTTAAAGGAAAGCAAGATCGAGCAAGCCCAGAAATACCTGATTTAAAATTAACTAGACAGTTTATAGAAACACTCCAAGTACCGAAATCAATCCGTTCTGATAGTAAGAAAGAAAGAGAACCCTTTTATAATAATAAATACGATACGACGAATAAAACAAAATCAGTCACCAGAGAAGAAACTACTTTGGGAGACGCTGATTCCTCATTTGGTTATATGAACCCTAGTGCAAAACTGGTAGAGATAAGAAGTATTTATCTTCTTAACCCAGAGTACACTTCCAAAGAATACTTGGAAAATAAGCACGACTTCAGTAGTCTCTATTATCCCGGCAATAATTTAAATAAAGATCCCGTGACCAGAAATGCGCAGTATAGACTATTCGGTGAAACAGTGCCGAAGAATGTAAACTATACATCTAGAAAAAATATTAATTTTCACGATGATAAACTAGACATTGCACGGGGAAGGGACCATGATAAATTGACATATCCTACCAATAATAAACCTATTTTGAACTACAAGAACGACGGTAATGCTGACGAACAGTATAGTTATGAAAATATTGATCCCTTTTCAACCATACAAAATATTAACAGAGCGCAGCCTACATATATACCTAATGATGATAATCCGTCAAAAGCGTATGAAGTGACTGAAAAAAATGTAGAACAGATAGCATTCGTTAAAGAGGAACCAAATGTTGATAGTTCTGAATCACAAGATGCTGAAACAATATTAGAGAAGCGTCTACCCGAAATTCTGGGTAGGTACGTGAATTATGATAATTACGATATCACTGCCCCGTACCTGTTTTCTAAAAAAGAATCTGTCAAATACCTACTATAGACATATTTACGCAAGGTGTCTATAGAGGAATCAAAAATATGAGGTACTCCGTAAGTCAAAGGAAAATAATTTCAACCAAAATTAAGATATCAAACAATTAATCGATTTTGTGTGGTCGACTAACGTATATATATCTAGCTTATTTTGATGTAGATATTATTTTAAACAACATTATTGTGTCATTATTATGTAATAACGGTATACTTATTACCTACCTACTACCCCTGATACCATTGAATGTACATAAAAAGCGTTAGTTAGTATTTTATTAGTTAGTTTAAATTATGTTTTAATTATTCTCTTTATTCATATTTAGTCTTAGGCTAGGTTTTTACAATTAATATATAGGTACAAAGTAAAATATAAAACTATATATACAAAACATAAAAACCTAACCTAGGGCGCCGCCGGCAGCGAGGCGGGGCCTAATGCTGCCAGCGGTCAGGGCGGCAGACAGAGGAACCTCCTGACTATCCGCGCAGTGTCCAGGAGTACCTACCGCCTTCTGTATCTGACCCCTGATTCAGCCATCTAGCGAGAGTCTCTTGAGGTGATGATCGAGACTCTTCGCTATTAGACCGTTCGCAGTAACGACTATCGGGACAATGATCGTCGAATCAACATCCCACATGGCGGTTACCTCGTGAGCCAGGTTAAGGTACTTGCTGGATATGTCCTCGGCCTTCACGAGGTTCTCATCATGGGGGATGGTGATATCAATGAGCACTGCCTGGTGTTTCGATCGATCTATCAGCACGATATCAGGCCTATTGGCTAGAATAGTCCTGTCTGTGATGACTGATAACACAGATCGATCCCAACAGAGCGTGGGACGACCATTTTCGAGAACTGGCGCAGCGGGCGTAGCACGGTTGCCATTTTATCACTTATCGTGGTGGATAAGGCATCCGTCACTCTCGCACTCGCATACTTGTCAGAGCGTGATGGGCGTCTTTACCACAACGATAAGTGATAAAATGGCAACCATGCTACGCCCGCAGGTGTGTACCTACTTATAGTAAGGAACTTCGAAGTTCACAAGACCGTAACATAGCAGAGCAAGTTAATGGTGATTATTATTATTATTATTCTTATATTAGACAACAATAATTATTTTCAAACAAATACAAGTAAAGTTAGGATCGTGTAGCATAGAGGAAAGGATTTATTAAACCTATAAAAATAAAACCTAAAATCTAGATCTTTCTAGTGCATTACATTTATTGTCAGAACATTTATATGAAATCATAGACAAACTTTCTAAGCGCTGGTGAGGTTAATATAAATATTGTACAGTTCGATTCATTAGAGCTAACGCGGAAAATATATGAAATTTTCATTAATTTCATAGACATTACGCGCCAGCTCTTGTGAATCGACCTCTAATAATGGAAGCATGATGTCAGTAGTTAAACGTGTAATAAATACCTAAGTAATAAATGTTAAGCTGTATATTGATCTTAAAAAAGTTATTTACGTTTTATAATATAAATAAAAAGTAATCCCATATGTTTTTTTACCGACCCATCCCAATTCTATTCAGTCACGTGTAAATCACTTCAGCCTTGCTTGTGCAAATGTGTGGTAAGGTAAATACTTAGGTAGGTACACTCAGCATCATATAGTTAGTAGCAGCCAAATATATCATAACACGTCCTTACACCTATAGTAATAAAGACGTGTTGCGATATATTTTGCTACTTTGGCTGCTACCAACTATATGACGCTGACTGTACATATATATTTCTATAGCAAAAATGAAAGTAAGTATAGATGATATAGGTAGGTAGGTATCTACCTCTTTATAAATGCACATGGACATTGTCTGCAAGTCTACGCACGTAAGAAGCATACAAAGTTCAAAAAACTGTAACCCGACTACGGAAATATAACTGAAAAAAAAAACTGGTACTTATTTCGTACAACAGGTAGCCTATGTCACCCAGATCATCATTTCGAATCGATTGACACCTCATATATCAAATTCGGTTCAGTATCTTACACGCTACGGTGGAACACACGTAATTACAAACATAGACAGCTAAAATCTCATTAGGCCCTCGGCGTGGGCGGGTGACGAGCGCGCCGAAAATTACCAAACACGCCGGCAATATCTTATACCAATCCCATTACCGATCTGTAAATTCGTGACGCCCATAACGCCATGATTTGCAGTCTATTTTTGAGATCATGCTTGAGAAATAATAGTACATTACTGCATAGGCTGGATAAAGAGGCATTGCCGGCCAAGTAGATATAGACAGACGAGCGTACAGCGAGGGCGAATAGGTATACGAGGCTGGCCATCCTTTTTCAAGCCGAGGTATGTATACCGCTTTTTCAAACGTGCAATGTTTAAAAAAAACGCCCCGATGTTGCGTCACGAATTGATACTGAAACAATAGGTCAATGAGGGCCTAGCTTGTACTATTTATTACTTATTTTGTGCCTAGGCTTTCAATTTTGTATGAAATTCCGTTACGGATCTCTCATCTCGCCGTGCCCGAAACGTGATACGTGTAACTATTTTACCTTTTAACTCTTTTACGTGTACAGAATGGGGTTCTCTGGATAGACATATTAGCATTAACTAGGGTATATTTTTGCGACGGGTTTGCCTTAGTTTAGTTCTTTCAGTTCCACCGCGTGCTGCCCGGCTTGTTCCGAGCTGGGGCGATGCCGTTACCGAATTGCTGCAGAATAAGTACGTTGCAGTATGGAGTCTCCGACAGAAAATACCGGCTTGAGCCGTGTTCACAGCGCCCAGTCCGATATCGGAGCATGCTCCGATATATGTAGGCTATCGGATGATGTTTGTTTGCTGTACCGTGGCGTGATCACCGCCGGAGTAGCCAATTGAACTTGTTTTGGTTCCACTTACTACCTCTATATCTTGTGCAAAGGAGTTAAACAAAATTAGGTTTTCAGCGGCCCATGGACCTCACTGCATGCAGTGCACTTAAAAACAACGGTGTGGGGGATTTAGTGCGTCGTCTTTACATTTGATTTAATTTGCGTGCAGTGCAAATGGACAAAAATATCAAGTGCAATGCACGCACGCAATGTCCCCGACGAAGCATCCAAGAATAGCGCTCGCCATGGGTTTGGTTGCATAAATTGGAAATTATCGTGTGCTTTGAAACGCCGTTCCGTATAAGAAACAATAAAGTCTGATTTTCAGATATGGTTTTTGACTATATGATTGTTTATCTGATTTAATCGATACATGATTGCCTAAAATTTTCTCGATAGAAAAAAATCCAAAGTTGGGTCTTTATTTTCCTTTACAATGCACTTGCTCTAAAAGTGCGCCTTTATATGGGTCAACATGAACACAGGAAGCCCTCCATGCCCGCACGGCGGGGCGGGCCGGGGAGCGGCCGTGCAGGAATTGATTTCGGGTCAATATTCCCACACGCGTGCGAGAATGAGATTTCATGACAATTCAAATTTCACCTTGTATGTATAATTTTTAATTTCCTCGCATGATGCATTGTAAAATGTTGTATGATACACCTGCGGATTGGTAATTCCCAACTGGTGTCGATCAAAGACACGGTCGTGTTTTTGGTGATCGTCACTCGTTGGGAATTACCTACTTTCCGCACTTGTATCATAAATAACTATTTTATACTCAGCCTACTGAAACAATACATTATTTTACGACAGAATCAAGTTAATACTATATAATATTATTTTATCTCATCTAAAATCTCCTTTATTGAAATATAAATACAATTTCAGTAAGTAAGGTATTTATCGAAATTTGTCCAAAAAAGCCATTCCCGAAGTGTCGCATTTCTTTTTCTCGTGCGCGGAAGGCATAAGCGTGTCTCTGTCAAGGGGGCGTGGTCGACTCGAATCAAGGCATCCCCTTAAATATTTATTGGCAAAAGCAAATTAACTCCGATACATACCTATCTGCAAGTATTAAATACGTCCAAAAAATACTAGTAAATGAATAAATTGGGTAATCATTAATAATATATTGGCTTTAAGATTATTTAAAACAGAAGTTTTCCAGTCTGAACCGATCGCTGAATTAATGTCGATGGAGGAAACTTCACAGAATTTTACCGCCGATAATGTTATCATAAAGCGTTCATACAATAGTTAATTGTGATACAAGTGAGGTACCTATGTTGATAATTATATCAGAGGCGGAATTGTTCACGTGAGCCGCAGGTGAGCGTGATAAGAAAGTCGAGGATGTAATTATCAAATCTCACGCGTTTCATACGTTTTCAACACATTTTGCGACGACAAAAACCTTTTCAACAATTTTGATAATAATAATAACCAAACACGCAAATGTTTACAAATACAGCAACAGTTTTTTTCGTGAAGTTTGCGGGTGCCGGTTAATGTACAGCCATGATAATGTACAGCCCAATAATCCGCGTCCATACTGTACCTACATGGATTACCAGGCTGTACATTATTGGGCCATGCATTATCACCGTGAGCAAACCTGCGGCGCTACCACGAACTTCGAAAGTCGAAGTTCGTAATACAAGCATCCCTGTCACTCGAGTACGGGAGTGCGATAGAGATGGAAATACCCGAATTTCGACTTTCGAAGTTCGTGGTAGCGCCGCTGGTCCGGGGCAATAATTGGAAGCCACTTTTGTCCGGGCTGATAATGCACGACCCAATAATCCGAGTTCACGAACAGTGGACACGGATTATCAGGCTGTACATGAATGGGCCGTGCATTATTGGCTCCCAGTTTGCGCAGTGCGCGCGCATGTCAGATTTAGATGAACTCTAAACAGCCAATACAAAATATAAAATAAATATTTTCGTTTTATAATGTTATCTTTATTAATCCATGTAAAACGTTATCAAAAGTGAATAGTTTTACTGAATTAAACGTTTCTATATCATACCCAAAAAGAAATAGTCAACTAATTAACTATAAGGATTTAATTTGTTTAGCCCAGTAAGTAATTTGCCGAGAATTAAAAAAAAACTACATTCAGCACGGCTATCATGCGACGGCGCGCGAACTCTCTCGATTTTCCTCGCACTATCCGTCTCTCTCTTATTAGAAAACTTAGAACAAGAGGTATAGTGCGAGAAAAGTCGAGAGTATGTCGCGGCCGTCCCATGATAGACGTGCTGTACAACCCGGTTAATTTAAGAATGCACCGTGTTCATGCAAACATCTTGCTGCAAGGTGCCAACGTGACTTATTCGGGATATAACCATAACACACGAGTGTCGTAATATTATAAAACGGGTGTTTTTAAAGAGTTCGTCTACAAACAATCGGGTTGGCAATAAAATCGTGAAAGGTTTGGCACTGCCTTCGAGAACCTTCGAAATCATTTTTTCCGAGAGGATGTGTATTGACTGTCCATAGAAATATATTATGAAGGCAAAATAAATCAGACCTACCTGCACGTCTAGCATGCGACGATCTCGATTTTTATGGCACTATATCTCTTATTCTAAGTGTTCTAATGCGATTATTTCAAGTAGCAACCCAATATGAAAATACTGTGACAATCACGAGGGGCGAGGGGGATAAAAAAAAATGACAAGTCAAGTCAAGTCAAGCCATCGAACGGCATCGAAAGAAACGATGTTGTTATTTCATTTAAATAATAATTATTGTACGAATTATTGAGCAACAGTTTAGTTGCATAGTTACCTATTGTTTTATTTGAGCTTTGTCAAAAAAGTATAATTGGTAAATTCGTTCGAGTGTTTAATGTATAACAGGAAATAAGAGAATTGACTGTCTATTTTTATGGGCTGTTCTGTGTCATGTGTCCACCGAGCGACGATGTCGTTGTTTGGTAGGCATCCCAGCAGCGCTAATGATTCTAAAGTGGTACTGGAAAGGAAGCTGTACCTCGCCAAGGAGTCCCCCGAACCTGATTTCGATGTCTCCGGCTGTGAACTACATCAAGTGCCGTCCGGTATTTATTCGATATGCAAAGTGTATAGAAAAACCCACCTCTACCTGCAGTCTAACAATTTACAATCCCTGGAAGAGGGTGGTCAGTTATCGGACCTGCACCTCCTTCTATATCTGAATATCAGCAGCAACAAGTTTTTTAATTTACCCACTGACATTAGGTACCTTGTCAGCCTCACTGAATTATATATTCAGAACAACTACATTAAATATTTGCCAGAGAGTATACATTTTCTTAAAAATCTCCTTATCCTAGATGTATCTACAAATAGACTTAGGAGCCTAACTCCATCCTTAGGGAAGTTGAAACATTTGAGAAAACTGACCATTAATGAGAACAAAGATTTAAAAGAGCTTTGTCCAGAGTTGTGTTTTGCAACAAATATCAGCATGTTAGAGTTAGAGGGTGAACAATTCACTTATCCTCCAGTGGAAATAGCTACTAAGGGCACCGAGGCAATAATGAAGTTCTTATGCCATGAAATGAAAATAGTTTACACACCTCCTTTAGCTTTGGAATGTGAGATATCACCTGTGCCAGTTCCTAACTCTGTTAATGACTGTATCAATACCAGCAAGGCTATGTCATGGGAGGAGCAAGAAGCTGCAATCATGGAGCAAGAAAATAAATTCCATGAAGCTGCAAAACAGCAGCGAGAGAGGTTTCTCTCTAAAGTATTGCAGGATCGTCTTGAACTAGATACTGAGATTGCAAAGGTTCATGAAGCAAAAGAGACTGAGCGACAAAGACTGATTAAAGCTATTCAAGAGGATGAGAAAGAAATTGAATGTTTGGTGAAGAACTTCATACAAACTGATTGCCTCCAACCTGAGATCATCCAGCAACAACTTGCTTATGATGTGGCCGCGCATGACAGACTCCTGGAAGTAACTCGACAGAATTATGATAATATCAGAAAAGCTGATATATTGAAGGCTATGGAAAACCTGATAGAAGAAGACTACTTCATTCAGTGTACACGAAACAATTATGATGAATGTATTCACAACACTAAGCAAAGTATGCTCATGCAGGAATTGTACAATGTTGAGAAATTAGAAGATTTGTTGAAAGCTAAAGATCAGTCTCGTACACATTTAGTGCATCAGCTTCTTGAGGATCAAGATATTCAGAAAGCTGTAGTGGCATCGCTGGTTGAAAGAGTAGATGCTAAAAGTTGGAGTTTGAATCAAGAATTATCTCTCATCTCACGTCATTTAGCCCGGCTAAGTGTCATCGAACAGGAAAAGAAGAAGCTTCATGTGGCATGCAATTACAATGATCTACTGACCCAACGAATGCATCTAGTCACCTTGTTAGATGATGTTTTACATCAGAAAAATAAGAGACGGGTCGAATTGATACACACTTTAAAAGAAATGGAGAATGAAACGGACAAGACTACTGATTTCTGGCTTAAAAATTATCAAAAACTAATTGATTTTGCTCCCAAACCATTACTAGATGTCAGCAAGAACTTAGACCCAGTATTTGCTAATTATTTATTGCAAGAAGGTGTAATACACTGCCTGCCATTCCTGGTAAAGTTTTTATTTTCTGATACTAATATAACTAATATTACATCAGCCAAATTAATCCAGTGTGGTATATCACAATCTTCTGATAGGGAAGGCATTATTAGAGCAATAGATTCTTATGTTGCTGCAAAAAGCAAGAATTTCTATGACACCAGTGTTGCGCCGAGTGCTCCATCAAAGTCTGAAATTGAAGATCAAAAGTGTACTGGAGTTGTGAGTACAGCAGAAACAGAGTTCTCCATGGTAGAGTCGGAGTGTGTTGTCTGCATGGATTCCAAATGTGAAGTGGTGTTTGTTCCATGTGGCCACATGTGCTGCTGCTACCAGTGTGCTGAACAGGAAATGATGTATTGCCCCATGTGTAGGGGGGAAATAGAAAGGAAGATCAAGGTTATGATTGCAATATCACATTAAAAATGAGGTAAGCAATAGATTGTTCACAACATGGCATTTAAAAAAAAAACATCAGTATTAAGTCTTTACTCCAATAAACACATTTCATCCATATTTTAATAAACACTGTTGTGTAATGAAATGATAGTTCCACATATAATCTATATTAGTAACTTCCATAATTCACTTTACTGAAGTAAATTTTAGAACATCAAATAAAAAATAAATTTGGTACAGTCAGCGTCATATAGTTAGTTGCAACCAGAGAAGCCAAATATTTCGTAACACACCCTGATTCTTACAGTAATAAAGACGTGCACCGAAATATTTGGTAACCTTGGCTGCTACTAACTATATGACGCTGACTGTACATAGGGTGAATGGCCAGTAACTGGCTACCGTTCTATAACTGGCCACCTTATACTAAAGATGAACTCTATTCATTGTTAGTATCAGGTGTTAATTACTGGCCACCTTTCAATAACTGGCCACGTTATACTAGATTGAATTCTGTTTGTAGGGGTACAGAGTTCATTTTTAGTATGAGAGGGGCCAGTTATTAAAGGGTGGCCAGCTATTGGCGATTTACCCTAAGTTCCGAAAAACCCATTGTTACAAACTGGGATTTGAACCCACAACTATCATTGGTATGATCTGGGACAACCAACTGACAATTGACTCTTGCCTAGTTAAATTGTAATGTAATGTCTTAAATTGTATAGTTTAAGGAAATATGAAATCATATTTTGTTAATCATATAATCATTTATTACAGGTGTCAATTAGGAAAAGCGACCAATTAATATGGCTACGAAAATAACCTATATAATTGCATGTAAGTATCTGCATAGCCTAGACATATATGATTTAGCGTTATAACAACATTGTTAACTGATTTTAAACATTTGGCTAACACATATTACGATATTCCACTGACTACTTGGAACTTGGGTATAATGGGATTCATTTAAGGTATATACCTACCCATAAATAGAGTGGCAGTAGTACATAATGTAATAAATTTAATAAAAGATATTCTAAAGTTGTATCATCTAAGGCATATGATTATTTAAAATAAGTTTTATACATATACATGTTACACTTGCATTCAATTATAAAAGTAAGTTTTGTATAATAGCAATATAGAAAAAATAATGGATAAAGCATATAAGATAAATAAAGTACACAAGTAAGTATAAGTACATAATATATATTATACTATTTAATTTAACGTTAAAGTAGATAGTAATTAGCAACTAAGAGTAAATTATTGATAGATCTGCAAATGGGTGAATCAACTTTTTCCTGCCACTCGTTGCCGTGCCTATGTCTCCTGGGTCACGTTTTAAAACTGCTATTGGGTTTAAATTCACAAAATTTGGGGATTTCTTGTAATGTTTTACCCCTTTTTATATCTTGGTCATCTTCTAAGTATGTCCATATTGTAACAATTTTTCTGAGAAACTCTTTGTCTCCTGGCTAACGGGACAGAAGAACAAAAAGAAATAGTTGATTAGCCCAAATACCTACAATTGCTAATCGGAATACTTACAGCTGAACCGAGTATTGTTTTTGTAATACGAGGGGTCAAACAAGCATACTGTCTGCTTGATGGTATTCAGACACCGTAGACTATGGAAGCTTGCGATTCCAGCCATCGCAGGTTCCTCACTCTCACCGCAACAGGCCCGTACTCACACACACCACGAACACAACACCACATACCTACAGTCACATGGCAAGTAGTGGCGTTATTGTGGCTGCGGGCTTCTGTGGCTTAGAAGTATTTCCCCAATTGGGCTGTTGTTCCACAGTTCCCCGGTTTAGTTGTATGAACAAACATCACATTAACTCATGTAACACTCAAGCTTGTACCGAGATGTTAGCTGCTTAGGCTATCGAGTGTTGTGGCTTCCTTCTTACTTTCGTAAATAAATATTGTGACATCCATGGTTCAATAACGGAGCTGTAGTCCAAACTATCTCAACAATATAATATGTCAGTGGTCTGTAATATGTGAGCTGTCATATCTTCAGCACGGCTGTCACAGGAGGGCCCTCCTGCTGCTGCGGCTAGGTAGACTATCCGTCTCTTTCTGACGGAACGGTTAGAAAGAGACGGATAGTCTATGTCGCCGCGACACAGCTCGCGGGCCGTCCTGTGATGTCCCTCACGCCGCTTCTTCGGGACTTGGTACTCGCGGAGCACGTGCTAGGTGCGATGCGGTGAGGCGTGCGAGTGAGATGACATGATTTTAATTTAATGACTGTTAAACAACGGTTCTTCTGTACGTAATTACTAACTAATAAATCTATTTATTCTGTGGTATCCTGTCCATCCACTACTCCATCATAAAGAGGGTGAATCATCAATTCATCAATGTATGGTCACTCAAGTGTTCCCAGGATGCTGGACTTGGCATACAATATCCATGTCTAGGTCGGTCGGAATCTTGTTTCTATTGCTTAAAATTATAATAGAAGAAAATACAAAAGAAATAAAATAGAGCGGAAACTATTTCAGCATGGAAAACTGGAGAAGTGTTCCATACTGAAATAGTTTTCGCTCTATTTTATTTCTTTTGTATGGGGAGCTGACTTCTGCTGAGCTTCCTGAGGACTCTTAAATTCGATACATTGTAAAATAATCAGATTTCTCACAGGCAGGTTAGTAATTACATTACATGTTTTTCTTATGTTGTGGTGCAATAAAGAATATCTTCTTCTTTCTTCTAGACCTGAGGTATTACCATGAACTTCAAAAGTTGAAGTTTGGGTATTTCCATCTCTATCGCACTTACAGTACTCGAGTGGCAGGGATGCATGTAAACGAACTTCGACATTCGATTTTCGTGGTATCGCCGCTGGTCCCATTTACTTGGTGTCGGCCTTCCTTGTCCGCATTTTCCATTTAGCACGATTGTGTGCTACGTCCTTATCTAACAATAAGTGAGCTTCTATGAGATCTTTTTCGACCGTCGACGGTGGTCTTCCACGAGTACCTTTCGATGCAGGTAAGGCTAGAGCAAGTTTCACCATAATTATGGTCCTCTTTGCGTCTTTGAACGTTACCGTACCACTGTAAGCGTTTTCTTTAATCTTATTATCAACAATTGGGTCAACTGTAAAACTTCGCCTGAAATGCAATAAAGAATATATTATTATTATTAATCTCTTTATTTATATTTCGTCTAAGGCTAGGTTTTCACAATAATTATATGAAGAGTAAAACATAAAACTTACAATACAAAACATAAAATCATTATAATAACTCCCTATACTCGTAAGGACTAGGCACCACCAACATAATGCTTCGCAATGGATATCGTTATCAATGTGATAACATGATGATGTATTAAACATATCTTTCTCCAAGGAGGTATTAAGAGTCCGCAGTAAGCTCGACTCTCTATACAAATGTAGTTACCCTCTCATATTTTAAAAATACTTGTTGGATTGTAATAACGAAACTTTGCATGTACAATGACATGAGGTATATCTATGTCTGTAATTAGTTTATGTAGCTTCAGATACCATAGTAAAAATATACAACGAATTTAAGTTTTTCATACGAAACTTGTTTTTACTGTATTTCGTTTGTTTTATAAACTAGAACCATATAAACTAATAACAGACATACCTCATGTCATTGTATATGCAAAGTTTCGTCATAATCCAACACGTAGTTTTAAAATGAGAACGAAACTCCGTTTGTATGGGAAGGTGAATTTCGGCCGAGTTTACTGCGGACTCTTAATTACTGGGCTACGATCAGATTGGGAGCAAAATAGACAAATTTAGGAATTTTGATTTTGACATAATACCCTTTACTGTGTGTAACTGCGGTGCGGTGTATAAGTAGATTTGATACGTGTGGCTGTGGGCGGTATTGACCTATTTGTTAGATATAACAAACACTCCTTTAAGATAGTTGGTGTAAAAGACTTATTGCCATTAAATGATATCTAATGTGCATTCAGCAGCAAACAGTTATCCACGCTATTCGGTTATTATTGCCTTAGAAAAACCCCGCCATGAAAATCCGGTTAGTGACCTAGGCGTTCATTCCGAAAATAATCTGTATGGCTCCAATCCAATCTGTATGGCTGCCTAAGTTTCGGCTTGTAAAAGAATGACCCGTTTCTCTAAAATTTAATTTTGAAAATATGTTAACCTCGGGTTAGTTAATTATATTTAAGTTCGTAATTAGCATAGATATATTTGCGATTGACTGTACTATTCAACCAAAGACATTGTTTTTAACCGTCGTTCTGTCCTAGTTTTAAAAGATTTAATGTTAAGGTTATTGATAAGGTTTAAAGTCGCAATGTGTTATAAAGGACTGTGCCTTCTAGATGTTGTTGGTTAAATTATTGGATATTGCTTTATATACACTGAGTTTTATACCTAACACATAATTATATGGCTGTGATTTTGTATTCGTATTGTTTAAACCCGGCGAGTTTATACAGTTCGTCACAACAACAAACTTATGAATCAACATAATGTAGGAAGTGTGCTATTAGAGGCGGCCTCATACACAGATTTAATTATTAGTCGCTTCCTCGTGTCCCAGAAAAAAGAAAGGTTTGGAAAGATTTTACTCCTTTACATTTTTGCAACATACCCTACATACATAACACACCAATAACCCAGGGTCGGTATTATAGCCGCGATATTTGACTGAGGGGGAGACATTTCTACTTTGATGTCTCTGTCATTCGGATTTTGAAAGACAGAGAAATGAATGTGGGGTCATGTTCCCTTATGTCAAATATCGCGGATGGAATGTCAGCGCGGTTTATATCCCCAAATTCACATCAGGCGATCACATCATTGAATCAGTATAAATACATGGGCATTAAAACCCAAAATTTTCTTTTTTGTGAGGCTGTACGACAGCCCCGTGCTCTGTTGTGGCTTGCCACGACATCATTAAAGATCCCGTTTAACGTCTTTTGTTTCCGTATTTTGATTATCCTAACTATTTTATTGTTAGTGTTGTACATAGGTACTAAATAAATGTATTTCAATTTCTCATAATACCGATAAATAGGATGCAACATCGTACGTTAAGTGGGGATGTAATTTTTTTCTCTTTAAGCCCATGGTGTGGGGTATCGTTGGGTAGCTTATTTAAAAATATTATGGGTTTCTAAAAACCATTTTTTAACTCAGTGATCCGTTTGCGTTATATTGTGCTTTAAAGCCCTAATTTTTGTTAGTGTAGGTATAAGTGTCGTCATTCCCCCCTGCGAGATAAATGGCTACTGGGAATTTGAAATAAATCGTGGCAGTAGTACATATAATAAATTTAAAAGGAAAACTATCACGGCTAAGTAGGCATTACTAGTTACGTAACTTAATTTGCACTTGGAAAGGCCATCAACTTTCGTACAAATTCGTCCGACGCAACCGCACCATTTACAAAGACAGACAGGCAACAACGGAACCCTGCACTGCGCGTGGCCCGACAGGCACTTGGCCGGTTTATTTATGTTTTAAACCTGTGTACGTCTTGACTATACAATCGAACTGCTCGTCATAAAAACAAAAACATTACGTAACTAAAAAAAATAAGTTCGTGGTCCTTAATAAACACATGAAATATTTTTTTTATAGCTACATCGGCGCTGGACCTATAGAGATCCTAATATGGGCCATAGGGTCTCTATTGGGCTCTTGACAATTATTGTACAAGTTTCAACGTTAAATCGTCAAATATAAATAAAAAAATTAAATTACTTTTATTTGTATGTATACCCGAAACCCTGTTTTCTAACAATATGTCTGCTAGTTGTAATGATGCAGCCAATTTTACACGCAACGTGCCACCACAAGGTTCCACCGCAAGACAACGCGACGCGGCTATGTATACTGCGTGGAACGGAACGATGGTCTTTCCCGCAAGAGGGGGATTATTGAGCGCTAGTACGTTACATTTTCCAGATAAAAAAATTTTTTAACGCGATTTTTTTTTACATTTGTATGGAGCGTTGGCCGACTAGAGCGACGAGCTCCATACAAATGTAAAAAAAAAATCGCGTCAAAAAATTTTTTTTATCTGGAAAATGTAACGTACTAGCGCTCAATAATCCCCCTCTTGCGGGAAAGACCATCGTTCCGTTCCATGCTGTATAAGCTTATTTATTTAATTGATCCTTCACACATGCGCATAAATATAATTTAATATGACAGCTAGAACTGTGGCCCTTGTTAAATGACGGCCGTTATTTGCTGCAGTACCTTTTATTCAATACCTACATAATATTACTATACGTATGCATGCCCAATCTTAGGTACCTATACACTGTATGGAGTTATATTATTTAGTACCTAACGATATATTTTGTCTTTCTGAACATATCAGGTTTTCTGGAGGATATTTAGCATTTTTAATTATGGAGGATTTAGGAGTTTTCTCAGGTGTTCGATGGGGATTTTCACGCTACGTTCTCTAATATAGTTATTTAAGTATAATCAAAGTCTAGATAAACTAGTCTTATATTCAGTTGCACAAATGCTACCAATTTAAAACCTTGTTCGACAAAATTAAAAGTGATAGCACGCGACATGTGTCACGGCACTGTTAATTATAATGTACGATTGTGCAACTGGGCATTTAACTTCGTATTTAATAAGTTTTAGATAGACTCCTATGTAGACTCTTAGAGTAAAATCGACATAAGCAACATAATATATAATAATAACGTAGATAGAACAATTCAAAGATTCTAAAATTGATGTAAGTAGAGTAAGCTCATTTACCGTAGTCTGTATAATGGTAAGAACTTTCATTTACTCACCTATTCAAAACATACTTATAAGACTTAAGAAAACTGTGCAGGAGAGCATTTAATATTGTATTGGCGCTGGATTATTCATTAGCCTTTTTTGCCAATATCTACTTCTTAATACTTACTCACTTGGTAATATTTTGCTTTGCCATTTTTCTTATTACTTGAAGTGTTTTAATTACATACCTAACTTAATATACTGTAATGCACACGTGGATATTTTATTTCCGGATATATTTAAGTACTCCATCATTTCGTCCTTATCCTTCTGGCGATATTTTAATTGGTCGCGAGAAATCTTATATCTGTGAATAATTTGACAGGTTTAAGGCTGAATAACGCCTACGCATTTCGTGTCCCCGTGAAAGAAAATTTTATATCTTAAAATGCACGTCAAATTGTTTTTTTTTTAAATCTATACATATTATAAAACACTTGCGTTACTAATCGACTGAAAGACAGCGCACAGCCTAAACCGCTGAAGAAACAAGCATGAAATATGGAACATATATTCTTTACAGGACGTGGACGTGCACTAAGAAAGGATTTTTCGGAATTCAACCCTTAGGGGGTGAAATAGGGGTCGAACTGTTGTATTGAAATCGTTCATTTAATAAGTTATAGACTTGAGCTTTGTATGAAGGTTTCTTCACCGTTTTCTTACTAAAAAGCTAAACAAATGATTAGCTTTGCTATAAAAATTCATCCCCTAAGGGGGTTAAAAAAGAATTGAAAGTTTGTATGGGGAACATGCCGTTTTTAGGTAGCCGTTGAAAATTTCAGTCACAAGCTCCTTATGTACAGTCAAAACATTGATAAGGGATTTTTTTTCTAATTCATCCCTTGAAGGGGTTAAGATAGGGGTTGAAAGTTCACATAAGTAATGTGTGATTTTTAATGATAAACTGTGGCTAGAAACATGAAAGCAGGACAGCAGGTTTCTATTATAACATGTAAATCTATCCAGATTTTTTTTTTTTTTAACTTGCCTCCTAGAGGGGTGAAATAGGAGTTGTACCGAGAAGGCGTTCATTTAAAAACTTATAAATTTGAAAGTTTGTATATACGTTCTTTATTTATAAACCAGATAATTGATATAGCGTTTTCATCAAAATTCATTTCCTAGGGGGGTGGAAAGGCCATATAGAAATCATAATATGAGAGTTGAAACTTTGCACATGCCTATCCTTTTATATAGTCAAACTTGCTGAGTGCCTACGGCGATTTCATCCCCTATAAGCTTTATAGGGGGGAGAAACTTAACACTTTGTAGAAAGATTACTTATTAAAATACAATTTCAGCGTTTAAAAAAAGATCCCCCCTAGGGGGTTAAAAAGGGGTGCAAGGTTTGTATAGGAAACACTTTTTTTTGAGCTAGATACTTGAAAAGTACTAATGTCGAGTCATATGAGGAAGCCAAGAGGCTGGCAATGGACAGCTTGAAGAGATTTGTAACTTCGGTCTTAGCCTGTATGTTAAAAGACTACAAAACTGATTTCAGAGTTTTTTGAAATTCATCCCCTATAGCGGTTAAAGGGGGTTCAAAGTTTGTATGGAGAGCAAGACATTATTAAAATAAGAGATTTGTAACTTCTGTTTTAAACTGTTTGAAATTTATTACATAAGCATTCATCCCCTAAATGGGCTAAAAGGAGTTGTAAGGGATCTGTTACTTCGGTTAAAGACTAGGAAACTAATTTAGTTTCTTAAAATTCATCCTCTAAGGTTAACCACCCGAAAAGGGTTAGAAGTATGTATGAGGAATAAGTAATATTTGAAGTAAGGGAATTCTTAGGTCATACATATACTATATGGTAAGCCATTTATTAGTCAAAATACATATTCCGACAGCTACCAGAAATGTATAGGTTAGGTTAGATTCGATCCTCAAAATACATAATCCGACTGCTAGCAGAAAAGTAGGTTAGGTTCAGTTAGAATCACGATCCTTACCGAACCGAACAGCTACCAGAAATGTAGGTTAGGTTAGGTTCGACCTACGATGCCCCTAGAACCGAAAAGAAGGTAGTTTCAACTTGCGGATTATTTTGTTTATTGAAAAAGTTTATTTTGGATACTTAATCAAAATAATTTATTCTCTAACACCGTTAAATGGGGACGGTGGATAGAAATGGAAAGTTCTACGTCTTTAAGCATTAGATAAGTTTGCTTTCAAAACTATACAGGTAGCCCGAACTAACGTGAGTAAAACTACTGGACGCATTTAGGCAAAAATACTAAATCTCGGAAATCATCCCTTAAGATGGTAGAACTTTGTTTGAATCGGCGATAGGGTATGCAATATCAAGACGGTTTTCAATTCCGGAACTGATTTTCGAGATTAGCCTTCAATTCTGGAATTCCGGAACTGGTTCCGGAATTAATGATTTTATTCCTTTGTGTTGTTGCGATTGGATTTTGAGCAAAAGAAAACCAGAAATAGTAATCACTATTTATTTATTAATAATCAACAAACGTAAATATTTATTCAGTGGCCTTTTTAAAAAAAAACAAGAACTGATTGCATATTTATTATTGTTTAAGTGAGAAAACGGTAAGGGACAAAGATATTTGTGTTGACGGGTTACAATGACATTGTTTCGCTCGGGCACTCGCTTGCAAACCCTTGTGGCCATAAACATTTCCTGGACACTGAGCGGCGCCTATACGATAAGATAAGGGCGGTACTCCGAAATTTGGTTAACTTGGGTGTATCAGCAAAATTCACACTGCAATAATCTTATTTAAGATGTCTTAGTACTTGATATTATAAAGTTAATTTAATTTGGTCACTCACTTTGGTGTACACAGCATTAATTTTTTATTGCTAAATTCGCCCTTTTTTACCCCAAGAGCGTTTCTCAAAAAAAATGCCACTATTATTAATTGTACTTCTAGGATTTTTTTTTAAACTATTTCCACTCAGAATCAGGAGCTCTTTCGACCCTGGTAGGACAAGAAACTGTCCCAAAGATATTTTTCCTATTGTGTTACCATTTACCATACACTTTGTATGGTGGTAACACAATAGGAAAGTTCAAAAATGTATGAAAATTTTGGGACACTTTTTTTCTCCTATTGGGATGGAAAGACATCGTGATTTTGAGTAGAAATAACATAAAAGTTGCAGAAAATCTCCGAAAAAATGTAGTGGCATTTTTTTTGAGAAACGCTCCCAAATGAATACGTCATACTGTCAGTGTCAGTCACTCGTCATATAAATGACTATGAATTATCAATTATCATATGGGTATCTGAAACTATTACTTATTAAAGCTAAACGGCCAATAATTCATAGTAATGGAACCTTTCCTTTGTGTTTTGTAATAAAATGCAATTTTACATATTACACTACTTACAGTACTTAGGTAACTATTTTCGGCGTCAGTCCCTGGCACACTGAATTCAAAAGAGCAAATTTCTCCCTAAATCAGCGCTTATTTGACTGGCCGTTTTGGATAAGCGAACTTTTATTTTTTGTTTTGAAATATTTATGTGATTAGACATTGATGTGGTGTGATTATTTTGAAAAAAAAACTATAGGCGGCGTCAGTCCCTAGGACACAAATTCAAAAAGTCATAAATGTATCTTTAAATATCCGTTAGTGACTGGCTCTTTTGGGTACATCAATTACATCATAATAGGTATCTTACCTGCCGTGCAAAGCGTAAAGTTTTGTAACAAGCATTTAAAACCACCTCGGTCAAAATTAGTCAAAAAAGTAACCGAATTCCAGAACAAAAACCCACAATTAGCTTTCAACTAGACGACAAACCGAAATTGTAATATCGGAAAAAAGGTCCGAAATTCCGGAATTTCAAAATTCCGGAATGCAAGCCCTAGTCGGCGATAATTAAGGTTCCGCCCACAATAATTTAATTGCAATCATTTTTCTAAGGCGGTTACAAGTTCTACGCGGACGAAGTCGCGGGCAACGGGCAACAGCTAGTATAAGTAATAAACAATATAAGACTAATATGTGTTATATCAAAACATTAAAAGTTCCAATCCGATTAGAAAAATTTTTTTTTTTTTTACTGTAACGTAGACAAAGCTCCGCCCCCATACAAAAATAGCCTGTCCCCAACCATAGGCACTACTGGCACTAGTATAAAACTCTTGAAAAAAAAATATGGTGACCTACTATTGACTTAAAATACCATTAAAAGGATGACCATGAAATTATCCACAAAGCCCGCCCGACAGCATGAAAGCTTCGTCTGCGCGGACCCGAGATAAAAACTATCCTATATTTTAATCCAGGCTATAAACTATCTTCCTGCATAATTTCACTTAAATCGGTTGAACCGTTAAAGTGATTGAGTAACAAACATCCAAACATCCAAAATTTCACATTTAAATTATTAGTAGGATAGGATCATAAGATAGTTGCGTATCTAATTGAGCTAAAAATAGAGTAGCCGTGGCAGGCGTACTCTACTTGTAGGGAGTGGAACTACCGAGTCTACCCAGTTTCCACGTTTTTCCGCAACAGGCCCGTCGTATGCCAGTCGTTAGGAGAGTGCGAAGCTTTGCCCATTGCCTGGCGGTAGATGGAGCTAGCACCTACTTAGTGAAGAAAATAATTATTTCGGGCTGATGAATTCTTCCTCATTCTGATTTAGTAGACTAATCATATTCCCATCATATTTCCCATCATTATTAAATTAATCTCTCTCTCTTTGGGAGAGGCCTAAGTCCAGCAGTGGACGTCTTTCGGCTGATATGATGATGATGATGATGATGATTAAATTAATCGCATTGTGGTACTATCGACAACACTGTTAACTGACCATCCTGTGTTTATATAGAACCTTATTACAATGCACTTAAGGTGCAACGATGGTCAGTTAGCTGTGTTGTCGATAGTACCACAATGCGATTAATTTAATCATCATCATCATCATCATCATATCAGCCGAAAGACGTCCACTGCTGGACTTAGGCCTCTCCCAAAGAGAGAGAGATTAATTTAATAATGATGGGAAATATGATGGGAATATGATTAGTCTCGATCGGTCACCCGTTGAGACAAGACGCGTAAACAATCGGTTGAGTCATTGCCGCGCTGATGAGTACAACCCTCCCGACAAGTTCGAATCATGGGAGATGATAAAGAAAAAACGTTAGTGTTAAATGAAGTGTTGTGCTACATAACGAATCGTATCAATCTGATTGATGATCCAACGTTAGCAAGAATATGTGTAACGAATTTTGTGAACAGTGAATTTGAGACGGCTAAAGTCAAGTTACGAGATCTCGATATACGAACAGCATCAAGAAAAGGAAGGAAACGCGTCAAAAAATGTTTTAGACATAATTACAATTTTGAAAGAAAATGACCCAGACAAACTGCCGGGTATTTGTCGCAAAAGATCTTCATAGAATTCCACCAATTGCGTTTGACAACCTGGATGTTACGAGAATAGTGAAACAAATAAAGACGACATAATATTATATAATGTACTTTAAAAACAAAGTTTTAACCGACTTCAATTTAGTACTCCGCCAAGCCACGAGAACATTTCCACATTTCTTTTCCAATTTACCACATGAACTGATTTCCGAGAGCAAATGCGTTGATTATTAGAGAAAAAAGCCGAATCGCTGTATGTGGGTCGATTATATTTGAACACTTCCGTCGATTCCACAAGGATCACCTTTGGAACTTAATTAGTTGCTAGTTAAACTTATCAGAATCTGTGATATACTTTTGTACATTTAAGTACATAATTGAGGAATTCCATAAGTCATTTGTGGTCTTCATCATCAATTCCACTCCACCAAATTTATGATTTCCGGGTGTAAGTAAATTATACGAGTTATGATATGATAGAAAATATCAAAATCACTACACGCGTGCCTAATATAATTGAGGAGTTCCCTCAATTCCTCATGGATCCCATCCTCCAACTGAATTTTTAAAAAAATGGGACACCTGGAAGCGTATATATATATATATATATATATATATATATATATATATACAACCTTTTTGTACGAATCGGCTCATCAATGACGGAGTTCTGAGGCAACAAACATTGAAAAAAAAAATACATATACGAATTGATAACCTCCTCCTTTTTATTGAAGTCGCTTAATTATGTACAGAGGCCCATTGTTACATACTTGTAAAAATGGCACAATTTTTTAACTTATGTTTAGCGCACGGATTCTTGCCTGACGAGTTCATAACAAGAAATGTGGTGCCGATTGTAAAAAACAGGACGGGCGATCTCAGTGACCCGTCTAATTACAGGCCTATTTCGTTAGCCACGGTGTTCTCTAAGGTGCTTGAAAGGCTGATTAACCCGACACTCACAGAGCCACGCGGGTCTGTCGACAGATATGGCTATTTTTTGTCTCAAAAACACCGTAAGCTCGGTTTACACTTGCTTCCTAGATCTTAGCCGCGCTTTTTAACCCCCGACGCAAAGAGAGGGGTGTTATAAGTTTAACGTGTCTGTGTATCTGTGTATCTGTCTGTGGTATCGTAGCTCCCAAGCGGATGGACCGATTTGCATGCGGTTTTTATTGTGTCATAGATAATTTTAACCCGAGTGTTCTTAGCCATGTTTCATGAAAATCTGTTCAGCCGTTGATGAAGTTGATGAGGGGATCTGACTAACTTCCCTATGTCCGATCGATTCGAAATTTGGTACCGTGTTACTTCAATGACATTGAAATTATATGGTAAGGTAACCATGACCTGATCAGCCGTTTGAAGACCATGAGCTCTTTAATAGTTGATGAGGGGATCTGACTACCTTGCGTATATCCAAATCGATTCGAAATTTGGTACAGTGTTACTTCTATAACATTGAAATTATATGGTAATGTAACCATGACCTGATCATCCGTTTGAAGTTCATCAGCTCTTTTCTAGTTGATGAGGGGATCTGACTGACTTCCTTATGTCCGATCGATTCGAAATTTGGTACAGTGTTATTTCAATGACATTGAAAGTATATGGTAAGGTTACCATGACCTGACCAGCCGTTTGAAGATCATCAGCTCTAATCGTTGATGAGGGGATCTGACTACCTTCCATATGTCCTACCGATTCGAAATTTGATACCGTGTTACTTCAATGATATGATAAGGTAACCATAACCTGATCAGCCGTTTGAAGATCATCACTTTAAAAAGGACAAAATAAAAGTAAAATTAAAAAAATTAAAAACCTACCGACACGAAAAATTAACTGTAAAAACTAACAAGCGACGGTCCCCCGATGCGACGACCCTTGGAAAATAAAAATATTTGAACTTACATCATACTCGTATATGTGATGATAATAATTATAATATATAGGTTTAAAATATTATTTGTTAGTTTTTACAGTTAATTTTTCGTGCCGGGGGTTTTTAAATTTTTTAATGATACCATTGATTATAGTTTACTATGGGAAAAGGTATCAAAAGCCGTGTGCTGAGAAGAGTAGCCGGTCTGCTGGGATTCTGGTATGGGAACCAAACGAATAGCGTTAAATGGGGAAGTAGCAATTCGGACCCATATAAATTGAATTGTGGGGTTAGACAGGGTGGGCTGACTTCGCCATTACTGTTTAACCTTTACATGAATGAACTGACAGAGGAGCTCAGCAGGGCCGCAGTCGGGTGTCACGTAGCAGGGGTATGCGCCAATAATCTTAGCTACGCTGACGACATTGTTCTGCTGAGCCCTTCTATCACGGGACTGAGGATGCTGATATCCATATGCGAGCGTTATGCTGCACTACACGGACTTAAGTATAATGTGGAGAAAGTCCGAGATAATGATAATACCTATCCATATTGAAATGTAATTGTAAGCTCGAATTTCATCCTTTTTTTTGTGTATTTAATATGATAGTTCTTTATGACATTTCTATGTACCTAAAATTCATGTACAATGTAAATTGTGACTGAATAAACGAAATGAAATGAAATGAATGGTATTTAAGTACGGCAGGGGACGTGAAGTTGTGTCGCCCGTTAGACTGAACGGGACTGAGTTGAAAAATGTAAATAGTTTTAGGTATCTTGGACATATGCTGACAGACAAACTAAAAGATGACTACGATCTCGAGAGACAACGGCGGGCCATTGCTATGCGAAGCAATATGTTGGCACGTCGGTTCGCTCACTGCTCTGACCAAGTCAAAATGACTGTTCGAGGGTTATTGCCAGGCGTTCTACACCAGTCACCTGCGGTGCCATTACACGAAGCGGTCGTTCAACAGACTCAGGGTACTTACAACAACGCGTTTCGTGCGATGTTACGGCTGCCGTGGCGGTGTAGCGCGTCTGGGATGTTCGCCGTGAAGTGAACAGTGGACGACTTTTACGCAATTATGCGTAAAAGGCAATCAAATGGTCCTTTGTCAGGAGAGTGAGCGAATCGACAAACAGTATTGTAAGATAGTGTTCACGGCATGCTATTTTACGACTTTTAATTTTAACTTTTAATTGTAGTGTGTTTTATTATTGTAATTTTTTGTAAATGGGTTAGTACCTAAACAACATTTTTTAATTTTTTATTTATGATTCAAGCTAACTTTATGTGGCCATACCTATACAGATGACGGAGAACCGGTTGTCTTCCGATCAGACATAACAGCTGTACCCTATATTTAATATATCTTCAGAATAAGATCTTCGAATAAGTAATCGATATGTAATTTTGACGTAGGTATGTACCTGTAAACGTAACGATCGACATCATAGGTAGTCAGTTTAACAGCTATGAATTGTCCGAGGTAGCTTTATTTCCGGCTGATATTGAATTAAAATACAATTAGTACTACCTATTTTGAATATAAAATGAAACAATTTAACTTTTACCTACTTAATTTTACGCCTGCAATGGACGATCTCTTCTCGCGATCAATTGTTATAGCGATACTACGTTGATCACATACAACATATACACCGTGTCCAATAAGTTTGGATACAATATGTTTCGAACTGGTATAAAATACATGAAGCTGCAAATAAATAGTTCTTTTTATAAAATTTAAATATATATGTACAGAAACAAAATATTGTCATTTCAAATGTCTACCATTATTCATTCATGTGTAAAACACGATGAAGCAATTTCGAGAAATTATTGTTACCAAATACCGCAACGGTGAGTGCGCTAGTGACATTTTCAAAGCGATGAAATCTCTTGGGATCAAACGTGATTTTGTATATAAAACATTAAAATGATTTAAAGAGACCTCCTCAACAGAAGATCGAAAGAGATCTGGTCGGCCGCGATCAGCGAGAACAGATCAGGTAGTTAAAATTGTGAGGGAGCGAATTAGACGTAAAAACCATCGCTCTATTCGAAAACTAGCAGCCGAATTGAAAATTTCAAGGGGGTCTGCCCATAACATTTTGAGACATGATCTCGGGTGTTACGCGTACAAGAAACGTAAAGTTCATGGACTTTCCCAGGCGTCTAAGCAGAAGAGGGTCCAGCGATCAAATACAATACTTTCGTGGCACGCTGGGGATGAGTTTGTCTTCTCAGATGAAAAACTGTTTCTTTTAGAACAACCCCACAATGCTCAAAACGATCGGTTGAGGGCAGCCCAGATGGCAGACATTCCAGAGAATCAGAAATACGTTCCAAGATTTCAGGGTGCCCCCTCGGTAATGGTTTGGGGAGCAGTGTGTAAGCGGGGCAAACTTCCTTTGATATTCATCGATAAGGGTGTTAAAATCAACGCTGAGTATTACAAAACCGAAGTTCTGGCGAAAGTTGTTGCTCCAAATCTGCAACGCATGTTTGGAGAGGACTAATAATTTTTTTAACAGGATGGAGCACCTTCCCATACCGCAAACAGCGTCCAAGCCTGGTGTAAGGCAAATTTAACTGATTTCTTACCCAAGAATGAATGGCCTCCCAGCTCTCCGGATTTAAATCCTTTGGATTTTTTTGTATGGTCATATATGCTGTCTAAGCTGAATAATTATAAAATATCAAATTTGGACCAATTAAAAAAAAATATCGTGCGTATTTGGAATGAAATGCCTTTGGAGGTAGTGCGTGCCGCATGTGACGGGTTTGAGAAACGTTTAACCCTGGTTCGGAAACTTAAAGGCGGAGTAATTCCCAAACATTTATTATAATTATTTGATATTAGTTTTATTTTAATATAATACAGTTTTCATATCATTTGGCATCGCGTAGTTATTTTTATGATATTTTATAGTTGTATGCAAATATATTTGACACGGTGTATAACATAATATGGATATAGATAGATGTATATTGCAATCCATACTAATATTATAAATGCGAAAATAACTCTGTCTGTCTCTTACCTTTCACGCTTAGATAAACAGCTGAACCAATTGAGGTGAAATTTGGTATGGAGATAGTTTTAAGCCCGGGGTAGGATATAGGATAGGTACTTTTTACTTCGGAAGTCATCGATTCTAAGGGGGTGAAACCGGGGGCGGAAGTTTGTATGGGCACAATATAAACGAGTTCTACGCGGAAAAGCTAGTACCTATCTATCCTACTTATATTATGTTAGATGAGTTTCCGATGTGATATTAAGTACCGCATTGCATACCAATCAAATATGATATTAATTGTTGAGTCAGATGGACCCCGAGAGAGCTAAGCGAACGAATTTGTCCGTTTCAGCTTAAGCAAAAGAGCTTTCGTATGTCTGGCTGTCCCTATGTAGGCTTTTCTCCCATACAGCTCGTATTTCTCAACCGGTGAAATTGCATGAGCAGTTTCTACAATTATATGAAAAAAAAAACAGATTCCCGAGTAAGCTCATAGAGCTATTATTAGGTACGAAATGTACGTTTAATAACAAACTGTATATGCGTGCTTCTGCTTACAATGATCTGGGTGCCTTGCTTGTTTTTTCCTGCCCGCTTGGCGATTTGGTACCTAATCAAGTTACCGGTATGTACCAATACCTACTGGTAACTTGATTAGGTACCAATGGTTACAATAGAGGGTACTTCGAACGAACGGCCCTATTCATACAGGAAGTGTTCGTAGGTAAACGTTCTCGCAAGTCCACAGCCACAGTCGCCCGTCACTGCGTAGTTAATAGTATGTGTATAGTAATATTAATAACCCAACGGCTTTACCCACTGACGCGCAAATGCTTGTGACATAAAACCCTTCTCACCAATTTGATTACTTGTAATAATAATATCGGCATTAGGTATTTTCGAGATCCTTGGGGCGAGCGGCCGCGTTGTCATGACGACGAACCAAAGAGGAAATTGCTACTCCCCGCGTTTCATAAATCAACTCCCAGGTAAAATTTAATATCATTGCACGGATCGGCCTCGTTTCACTTGATGACACCATCTTTTAAAATCGGCAACTGGCCCTAGTGATGCAGCTTTTGAAACTTATTCTGATTGCGCCCACAGAAAAGTGCTTGCGACGGACAGACACCGAGTGGTCGGAGCGCTGGTTTGAAAGATAATTGAGTAAATAAGTAGTGATAGGTGGTTAATGCCCGTATTCGTGAGTAAACGAGGGGCTGGCACGAAGCGAGGTCGACACTAGACTAGTCAACATAAGAAACATATGTCTGATAGCACGACGCCAAGCCACAAGCGACATGAGGCCACGAGTCAGCTCATCAGTAACGGCGTGCAAGACATCAAGAGCTTGTGGCCTACTGCCTACAAACTTGAATACCTAAACCTAATAGAATAGGAAATTTTAGAACCTAACCCCGCTGACCCCAGGCTGACTGGGTGAGAGTCGAGAATATCAGATGGCTATTATCGGCTATTTCTCTACGTAGATATTGGCTGGTTTGTTTACATGTGAAAACAGTTGCTTTTGAAACAACCTGTGAACCCCACAGTCTCCACAGAAAACCAGCGCCGTTGGCACTGCAGTGTCAATTGCATTGCTGAGTTTTTCGGTAGCACATCACTGTTAGTTCTTAAGGTGTATTATGTGAATGTATGTGTAATGATGTGTTAACCCAATAAATGTATTATATCCTTAAAAAGTAAGAACCTGGAGTAGGATTGGGACGAGCATAGGTTAGTTAAAAACTTATACTTAATACCTAAATATAAAGAGTGCGTGCCGTGCATGGAACGCTTTATATTTCCAAGCGAACTAAACCAAGAGCTAGTAAATAGACTGAGTATTTTTAGTCCGGTTAGCGTTTAACCACGTTAATTTTATGTTATACTCGTAGTAGTTAGGGAGCTGGCGAGCATTTCGTTATATGATTTGCACACGTTTCACGTCGAGGTGGATTGCAGTTTACATCATTACGAATTGATTTGGTCCAATCGATTAAGGTCCTATGTCGCTGCGTTTTCGCGTTACAGTGGATTGAAGTTGCTTAAAAACATCGGGCTATTAAATCATTTGCACATGTATGCCTCTGGAGTTCATGGTCACAATCATTTTGGAAACGAAGAAAATCGAAGAAGCAGACATTCAGGAATGCATTATCATGGGACGGAGTTGTAAAAATGTTTAAAAAAAACTCTACTAAGTCATTTGCACGCGGTTCTCATTGCGGCCATTCGATTCACTATGACTCCGTGGATTAGAAAAAAAATGTGGCAGACACTGCTCACTGATTTTAAGTTCTCGAACTTGTCAATGACACACTCCGGTAGTGCGTTTCGGAACGTTTTTTTTAAAAAAAAAACAAGGACGAAGGCGGGATCTGGTCTTGTCTGTAGCATTTTGATCAATTCAATTTATACCTGCTTGGTTTGGCGCGAGCGTCGGGTTAAAAAAAAGATTAAATGGTCTGCCTTTGGAATATCAGAGGCCTGAACGTCTGCCTCATCGATTTTCTTGGTTTTCATAAGGAATTCAAACATCAGTCCAAGAGGCAGGCGTGTGCGCATAATATAGCACAACTTTTCGTTTTACATTTTTGGAGCACTGTCAATAGACAACGCAGAGGCCACATGTCAGCAGACAATTTTTCCGTGGTTTTTCTCATTGTTTTGATCGAACAATTAAAATCTGCCAACTGTGCACTTCATATACAGTTTTTTAAATCATAAAAATAATTGTAATAATTGAATACTACAAAAGTTAGAGCCCTGGATGTCTGCCTTTTCGATTCTTTGTGTTTCCAGGATGACTGTGATCATCAGCCCCAGAAGCAGACGTGTGCGCATAATATAGCACACCTTTTTTTTACATCTTTGAAACGCTGTAAATTTACAACGCAGCGCCGCCATGGTGGCAGTCAAGGTCCTTGATGTTTCTTAGGGCATAAATATCACTATTTAATAACGTCTGCCTTGTGTGCTGATCATATCGAAATTTTGCTCGCCAGCTCCCTAACTATAGCTTAGTACAGCGAAATTTATGAAAGAGTTTTCATTATAGCCAGGCAACTTGAGCGAGCAGATTGTGCCGCGGAACGAAAATGTAATGCAGCCCGAATTAAAGCTGTCCAAAGTGCACAACTCTTTGAATTCGTTCCAAGGCTTTCGAGATCTTTTAAATTACAGGACGCAATCGGCGTTAAAAGTTTATATAAATTAATATGTGTACGATCACGAGCAAAACAATCTATTCACTCTGTTGGTTTGGTTTTGATCTCACTTGTTTGGCATTATCTTGAACCGATGGCCTTTTTCATCCGCAGACGCGTTATTCAGCATGTACGGGCGTAACTAGGGTCATTTCGCCGGTTAGCGGCCACCTAATTTTATGTGCCGGTTGGCGACCACTTAGCTGAGTTGGTGAACTGAAAGGATATTTCCTCGGTTTTTTAGTAGATTTCTATTCTAAAGCAACAACAAAAATGCATGTACAACTAATTGTCTCAATAGGGTCTGTAGAATTGATGTTATCTTCAATAGAAAAAACCTTCGCTAACCGAAGGTGGTCGCGTAACAAGCGGAATGACCCTACCTTGTTTCATTTGCATTTTAGTTTCATACGAATTAAATTATTAGTTCTGAGCCCATATTTGTTTTTAACCCCCGACGCAAAGAGAGGGGTGTTATAAGTTTAACGTGTCTGTCTGTGTATCCGTGTATCTGTCTGTGGTATCGTAGCTCCCGAACGGATGAACCGATTTTCGTTTAGTTTTTTTTGTGTCATAGATAATTTTATCCCGAGTGTTCTTAACCATGTTTCATGTAAATCTGTTCGGCCGTTTTTTGAGATATAATTATCAATAAAAATATTCTACATAATAATAATTCGTGACAGCAGATATACACTAATACATATAGAAAAGAAAAAAGAAATATATTATACTTTGAAATTGTACTTGGTTTTGATATTGGACATTGAAATGAAAATGTCGGGGTTTTTCAACTTTTCTAAGTTGTAGTTATAGTTTTACTTTATTTTTATTATTATAAAGTCTAGGCCCCTGTACCACAAAACATTACAAGTCTACAATTCGACAAAATTGTACAATTTTCCATAGAAAAAGTTGCCAATTTTGTCAAATTGTACGCTTGTAAAGTTTTGTGGTATAGGCCCCAGGTGTATTAATTATACGTACATACTTACCTAAGGACATAAGTATCTGTACAGGACTCTATAGTCAATGTCTTAAAGGCGTGTACAGATATTTATGTCCTTAATACCCCTGACTGTACATAGGTATATTGGACAGAAAAGTCGAACAAGCAGTATGAGTCGACGTTATTGTTCGCGAGTGTATAAGTACAAGGTCCATGAATAGGCGCTCGCTCAAGGCGCGCCGCAGAAACCTTTACCCTACGAACCAGTGCGCTAATTAAGAAGTTTCTGCCCGATCGACGTAAATTTCGTTACGTCAGACTTGTCACGAAAAGTTCGACCTGTAAAATTACGCAAGTTCGGAGATAAATTGCATTTACAAATTTATACACTGGAACGGGCGCCGACAAATTTCTTATGGGTTGAACTTTCTTTTTGAGTAAATTTAAACTTGTCATCTTGTAATAGAATTAGTACATGAACCTAGGTAGCTAGGTAGCTAATTAGGTAAAAAAGCGGAAAAAATGGTCTAAAGGGAAAAAAACTTCTATAAGTAATTCAATCACATTTTAACTACAGGTTAATATTTTTTTTTTGAGACAACTAATTCACACTTTTAGATATAAGAATTCTGTACACTGTTTTAATTTTTGTTGTTTCAAAATAAATCTTATTAATTCATTCATTCATTCATTCAGTGTAGGCTTCCGTAGCGTACCTAGTTGCCTGTCTGTCTTAGTTACATCGACGTGCGGTGCGGTTGCGTCGGCCGAATTTGTACCCAAATTGGCCTTTCCAAAGTACACATTAAGTTGGTCGACTATTACTCGGTAACTATACTTATGCCTACTTGTCCGTGATAATGTTCCTTGAAATTCATAATATACTACCACGATTTTTTTCACATCCAGTAGTAGCCATTTAGCCGGGGGGCAAAAATTAGGGCGCAAACTAATGACTGATTTGAAAACTGGATTTAGGAAACCCATAATATTTTTAAACGAACTATCCAACGATACCCCACACCATGGCTTTAACGAGAAAAAAAATGACATTCCCGCTTTAGGTGTAGGGGAGGTACCACAAAGAAAAATTCAAGATTTTATTGTACTGTTTTGTCGGTGTGATTGATTTATACTTATACCCATGCCGAATTACAGTTTTCTAGTAGTAATGGTTACTGAGCTAAGCCGAGGACGGACGGACATACGGACATGGCGAAACTATCAGGGTTCCATCGTAAATCATCATCTACATTAGTAGATGGTAACGTTGGTATTAACCAACGTTAAGCAAGTAATCAAAATCGTTATTCAATCGTTATTTAGATTTTTAATAAATTGCTCATTTTGGTATTTTTTGACTTGACTTTGACTTTGTTGAAACGTAGCTAAGAACTATCTCGCTCACATCAGCTTTCGGGGCAAAAAAAGCGCAATAAAATTGACCGATTCTGTCCTAGGTTTAGGAGCTATACGATGCCACATACAGACACACAGATACAGACACACAGACAGGTGAAACTTATATCACCCCTGTTTTTGCGTGTAATAACTTGTAATAACTCCGTTCATTTAGCAAGTAAGTAGTAGATAGGTACATTTCGTTGTATTTTATTGTGAACTTGTTTAATAATTTGGGTACTCGCAAAGAGTCGTTCAGCTCAACTCCGAAGAATTGTCATAAGTACTTCAACTTTAAGACTCGAAGCATTCCTTCAGAAAGCGCTCTAAATGCGCCCCCATGGACGGACACGCATTATCTCCCGGTGTCTTACAAGCGAAATGCCAGGCCGAAGATCCGAAGGTGAGCGGCGAGGCAAGCAAGGCCGAAGGCCGAGCTTTTCGTTAGAATGAAAGGCCCAAAGCAACCCTTCGGAGAGCGGTCTCAATGCGAGCAATGACCCCCTAAGGACACTAATTATCATCCGGCCTTGCAAGCGAAACTTGAGGGCCAAAATCCCGAAAGTAACGGGGAGGCAAGCGAAGGCTGAGGTTTTAATATCCCTTTAGGGAGCGCCACGATCTTTATTAGCTTGCTAATTAAAATTATGCAACTTGGGACAACTTTACTGCATTTATTTATTTTTGCAAATAAAATACGTATAAAGAACGAATTTGGAAGTACATCTAGCGTACATTTGGCAATGTTTGTTGGTCTGCATACATACTTTCATCCCATTTTTCGTCCCTAAAAGGGGTGAAATTTCACATAAATTATAGCCTAGATGTCCTATTCTGATATATAAGGTACATAACTGGAAAGTTTCATAAAAATTCATCCAGTAGTTTTTGAGATTAACTGGAACGTACATCCATCCATACATCCAAACTTTCGCATTTATAATATTAGTAGGATTAGGATTCTTTCTAGCCAAATCATGAAAGGTGTCAAGGCACGAATTTAACAACGTGAAAATGTGGTAATTAAACATGTCGTAATAAAAGTGTACTCTGCTTTAGAATCTATAAGAACATTAAGGTAAAAAACTTATGATAATACCATGCAGGTAGGTACTTAAAATGAATAAATTGGACATGAGTATTAGGTTTCGAGCACTGGGGGTTTGTACTCGACGGCGGCGGCGGCCTGGCGGGCACAATTCTAGTTTTATTTGAGCAACGATTCGTAGGTAACGTACCTACCTGTAATCGGAGTTCTACTAGTCCGCCTATTGCGAACTGGTTGGTACACTTGTGAATACCTGCCTGCTCTCCAAGCTACATATTAATTCGTCTTGATTGATTGAGTGGTCCATTTATCAAAGTCTTCTGCCGATTCGACAAAATAATTTTGCGACGCTTTCTCCCTTTGTTTCATTGCCCGCTACATTTTAGTTTTTGCTTATAAATCAATTATAAATATGAAAAACATCGTTTATATATACCTAACATGTTCAGCAACAGCACCTTGCCAACCAAGTATATACTTGTATATATATGTATAAGTATATATATACTCGTATATATTACGTAGCGTATGAAGTGTAGCTGCAGGTTCCAATAGTGGCACTAGTTAAGGGGCTACCCCAGGTTTTTTTAGATTTTAGACAAGTTTTGAATCGTATGTATCTGCTACTTTTGCACTACAGATAGAATTATAAGTCAAACGGCTATCGGTTCTTCAATCTTTTTTTATCTTCATATTAGTCTACCGGATTTTGAAAGCAATGAATACTTCATTTTGTATGATTTTTTTAAACATTGTCTAAAAAACACTTATTTCGTATCTCTATTAACGTGAAAGATCTAACATATATACGAAATCTACATATTTGGGTTCGTCTTTGACGTCTCTAAAAACGTGTCCAGGGTTTTCATTTTAAACTAATTAACACAAAAGTCATGGCCAGAAAAACAGTTTTTTGGCCAAAAAAATTTCAACTTTGATGCCAAATATCTCGAAAACAATGAACTTTGAAGTAAATATGGGATACTATATTGCTTAAAGCCGTTGTTGTTAATATAATAAGCTGCAAAAAACATTAGAAAACTAAGGGGTTCAGATTGAAGGTCATTGGCGTATGGGAGCCCCTTAAGACTAAGTAAGTACCTACACAAAACCCGGTGATTTTAAAATGAAAGGTATATAAGTATTTTACTTATTATTTTACCATATAATTGCACGTTTGATGACATAGATGTAACAATTAATGTCTCGTAATCATTCGTTTTAGTAGATATCGGAAAAATATTACATTGTTGTGGGTTGCTGCGGGTTTACTCTCAATAGATTAATATCCGACAACAATCCCGAATACGTTTCGCCTCTTGCGCCTATAGCACCCCATCCACAATGTTCAATTTGTGTTATAATTTGACGTCATATATATTCATATTCATATATTTTATAAAAGTATAACTTTTTCAAGTCAAATATATAATATTAATTTTTTCCTTAAAATAAATTCATCTATGCTATAGCGTTCTTAGTCAACTAAATAATAGAGTTGCAAAAAAATAGAGCATGCAATGTGGAAGAGTTAGCCAGGGGCTGATTCACAGCATTCCTCTTTTACTTTTCCCCTAGCGCTGAGATTCGTGTGGTCTCACGTACGCCGTATAGCGGATGACTCTAATATTCTGCCTATAGTATTATTGTTATATTAGGTACTCTCCAGAAATTTAGGCGCATCACACACTGCCGCCGTATCCCCCTGTGGCGTGCGGAGCCGCTTACAAATTTCGCCGGACGGAGGTGCGGTGCAGGGGGTACAAACTGAGGTACATACATATTACAATACAAATACAATGAGGCATACAATGTTGGGAACCGTCGCTCCGGACGACGCAGCGGATTGCGGCGGCAGTGCGATGGCCGCCTAACTTCGAGCTGAAGATAATTACCATCTACGTCTATAACGCGAATCAGCAGGAATGTGCCTTATGTTATCTGGGGTCTCGGCAGTGCCCCCGCCAAGTAGAGCAAAACTGCGGCAAGGCCGTACTATCATCTTCTCAAAGCAGTTCAGGCCATTTTCGACCCCCCTATAACTTCGTTGTAGATAAAACTAGAAGCCAGATATTTCAGAAACCAAGCAAGAATTGTATATACACGGAATATTTCGAATTTCATTCAATTTAAACCAGTAGTTTAAGAATTAAAACTAGTCAAAATTTCTTAATTTTGTCACTCACTCACTGACTGACCGACCGACTGCCGCCGCGTCTCGTTGCGAGACGCGGTGCTCGTATGCAAGTACGTCAGTTTGTATATAAACTCCGCGTGGTACGACACACTGCACCGCACCTCCGTCCGGCGAAATTTGTATGCAGCTCCGCACCTCCGCCCGGAGATGCGGCGCAGTGTGACATCCGCCTAAGACACTTCTAGCAGACATAGAAGCTTCAAATTTAGAATACAATTAGTGTTGTGTATAAATCAAGGAAAAACTAAAATATTTTGCAATTTCGGTTTAGTACTCTAGATACACCAACTACTAGCTACGGTAGTGGTTCAGGCATGCGGCTGTCAAGCGGCGGTCGTGGGTTCGAATCCCGGCTCGTACCAATGAGTTTTTCGGAACTTATGTACGGAATATTTACCGTTAGCTTATCGGTGAAGGAAAACATCATGAGGAAACCGGTCTAATCCCAATAAAGTCTAGTTTTCCCTCTGGGTTGGAAGGTCAGATGACAGTCGCTTTCGTAAAACTAGTGCCTTAGCCAAATCTTGGGGGTTAGGTGTCAAAGCGGACCCCGGGCTCCTTTCGGGGCACAACCGGGAATAACGCTAGGAGGATGATGATGACTCTAGATACACCAACTGCATCATTCGCTAAATAAAATTATTATTATGGCAATCACACAATACTACATAGTTTTGGGTAGGTATACCATAATTCATAAATGCAGTAAACTTGTGTGATTGCCAGCAAAGTAGTAAAGATTAATAAGAATGCCTGAGACTTGGCTCTACGAAATACCGCACAACTTTTTACGGTGGAAGAGTTTCGAGCCTTAGCCTCTTTTTTCATGGAATGTTTTTCTATCGTGTTACATCGAAGATATCGCTAAGGATAAAGCATTCGCGTAGTTCTGACAAGTTGAATAAATGCGTGTTTTGTCCACGACGGTTACAATAAGCTGATGCCTGATATGTTTTCTCTTCCTTCATTCTTGAGTATACCTTTATGTTGTCCACTTATTGGTTATCCTGTTTTACGTACAATTTCAGTAGAGTTGTTACGCAAAATAGGTATCATCCTGCGCATTATGTCTCTGTGTTTTTCGATGACGGATGAGGTACTTATTCCCAAAAGGGGGAATTTCGCGCAAATGGAAAGCCAATTTGAAAGTTAGTTAAAAAAGTTTCTAAAAAAATTACGCCGTTAGCCTGCGAATGTCAAATAACGTTTTGTATGGAAAGCGAACCACCTTAACGTAGATTATTTATACTAATTTAAAATTGAGTTTGTCAATACAATAAATCCTGCGAGTTTTGTAGAGAATAGTAATAATGATTTTTATTTATTCATAAACATCAAGTATAGTATTTTATGCAATCGTTATATAATGTATGCTTTTTCAGTCGAGTAGGTACCATGTTTAGGCCAGACAGCTTGCTGAGTGGCCTAAACATGGTATCTATTGAAAATCTAAGCCCTGCTGAAACGAAGTGCAGCCAGCGGCGTTTTCTTTTTTGTGCGTTGATGTCTTTTACCTTTTGACTTTCTCATGACGGCGTCCTATTGGTCAAATACATTTTTGTTCAGTAAAGGCGCCACGTGATTGGTCGAGTTTAATTTAGTTGTCTCAACAGTTAAATGTTGAGTTGGGACCACCATAGTAAAAACCGGCCGAGTGCGAGTCGGACTCGCGCACAAAGGGTTCCCGTTCATTTTCCGTTGAATGAAAGATAAATTGCGGTTTACGATTTATGACGTATTAAAAAAAAAACTACTTACTACATCTCGTTCAAATCAATTTTCGGTAGAAGTTTGCATGGTAATGTACATCATATATTTTTATCATTCTCTTATTTTACAGGGGGGGGAGGGGGGGACATTTTACCACTTTGGAAGTTTCTCTCGCGCAAATCCAAGATTCGTCACCTGTGTAGATATTATAAACAGCTTTTGAGTCACCACGGTTATATTTTTTCAACATTTTTTTGCACCATTCGACGCGAGCCTCTTTTTGATCCTTAGTTAAATTGTGCGGTATCCAACGCGAACAAATTTTTTTTACAGCTAAATGTTCATGTAATATCTTATTAATGCTCGTCATAGATATCCCCAGAATTGCCTCTATCTCGCGATACGTAACATGACGGTCATGCATTATAAGTTTCCGCACTGCTTCAATATTTTGTGGTACAACGGCCGATTTCGGGCGACCTTCCTTAACTTCGTCCGTAAGCATACTACGTCCACGATTGAACTCACTAAACCAGTGATACACAGTCGTTTTTGATGGAGCTTCATCACCAAAAGTCAAAGTTAATTGATCTATGCATTGTTGTTGCGTTAAGCCACGCTAAAAATCGTAATAAATCATAGCACGAATATTTTCACGAGTAAGTTCCATTCTTGCAACGAGATAACATTTTAAACCCGCCAAAAACAAAAGACTAGCGTACTCAAGAAAAAAAAATATAGCGGCCAGTATTAAAAGAAAGTTCAAATTTTACCATGGAGGTCAAAAATTGTGTTTAAGAAAGTTGGAATCCTGGATTCCGGATACATAAGTAGCAGCCCTCGTAGGATAATTTCATTAGATAGGGGAATTCAATAAAAATAAATAGGAACGCAACTATTTTTAAATTTAAGTTTATCAAGATGCTGTTTTAGGCGTGTACAAAATATACCCAGGGTCAAATATTAGTAAGGTCTGTGACACACTAAACTTGTTGGAAGTACGAATCGCTCTGCTCTTAGAAATAGGAATACAGATTAAAGCTACCATGTAAGTAGATGGCTGTCTGTTATAATGTGATATGTAGATGTATTTTATAAAAATAAAATAAAACTTTTAAGAAAAATATACTGTTTGTTAGCTAAGTCACATTACGTCATCATATAAAACACACTAGCTTAACAATTATTTATAATCAATATTGTACACCTATCACATTATTGCGATCCGCGAGTTTCCAACCTACTTAGTCAAATTTAGGTATTATTGAAATATTCTGCAGAAAAATCATGTTTTAGCTCCATTATCATTACGGCTGAGTATGATAATTTTAAAAGCATGGTTCACATACTGGACACATACTGCAACTCGGCACACATTGCAAATGCTCGCCGACCACGTCTACACTGAGCGGGCACGCTTGGTCGAGCTATGCCTATGCGTCCGGGGTGGACACAGTTAATAAAAAAAAACTGACGGTAATACGAAAAAAAAGCATAAAAAAAAGCCAATTACGACATCCATTGACATTCGCCCGTTAAAAACGAATCTAACGAAGTGTCGTTCACAAAACTCCTTTCAGCCATTTAGTCGTTACAAGGGAACACAGGGACGGATGTACATACATACATGTCAAATACATAAACCCCCCCTTTTGCTTGGCGCCGTCTGTTAAATAATGTTAAGGTGTTAAAAAAACATGTAACAGTAAGTTAACAAACCAACGGATAAACACATTTGCATTTATACTTTTAGTTACAATAAGGATTATAAAGATGGGGTATGTAATATACCCAAAGTCAAGACATGAATGCTATTTGTGTGTCCCATACCTTACTAGAAAAATGAATTTTGACCGTGGATGGTATTAGTCCATCAACGGAGATTTTTGTTGCCATCACAGTTTTAACAAGCAAATCCTACGTGCAGATTTATGTAAGCATTGCGTTAAATAATTTTAAAAGAATCGTGTAAGTATACAGTTCATCTTGTGATTCAACACACAAGTAATTCTATAACCACAAACAATAACAAACACAACTTACCTTACGACTCACGACTGACTGCAGGAGTTTCTCAACTTTAGAAGCACAAATATAACTCATCACATTAAACAATCACAAATTTAATTAAGAAGCTCGCACTAATATCTATTTGATTAAAATCACTATTGCCGCAGATATATATTCATTTTCGCACCAGCAAGCGTACCAGTTAACACTCGTTTGAATCGCGAGCCACACACTAAAAAATCTAGCGAATTATTGGTCAAATGCTGGTGACATGTATGAGTAAGGCAATATTATAAGGAAGAAGAAGTGAGACAGAGATTAAGGATAGTTGTACAGGGAAGACGAGGAAAAATATAGTTTAACAAGCTAGGGCTATGAGATAATAAAGTACACGCGGGCATACAACTCCCTTTTGATTTTGGGTATGAAAAGTAACCGCGGGCAGACAAGTGTCGTTTTTTAAAAGTTGCCGGTCATACAAGCGGATAGAGACCCCACACGTATGGGTTTGATGAAAAAAAATGGTGTGTGTGAAAATCTTAATGCGGTTTACAGAATACATCTACTTACCAAGTTTCAACAGTATAGTTCTTATAGTTTCGGAAAAAAGTGGCTGTGACATACGAACGGACTGATAGACAGACAGACATGACGAATCCATAAGTGTTCCGTTTTTGCCATTTGGCTTCGGAACCCTAAAAAGTATGTGATTTTAGTTTGGTGTACGAAGTCTTAACTCAAACATTAAAGACGACGGGTATAAAAAGGTATTCTTTTTGGACTTCGTATTATGATGTCGGTGACGACGGTGACAAACTTGAGTTCAAGTCGGCGGCGAATGCTCGACAAACGCGATCTTCCACTGACAGTGAGGCCACGCTTGGCGCCAACGACGCGAGCTCGGAGCCTCAAACGGCTACTACGGTCCTGTCGCGGCTTACTAACTGGTGTTAGTAGTTACACACCGGTCGCGGTTGCGGCGCGAACGCGGGTCGGGTGCGGGCCCGCGCAAGTTGTAAAACATTGAAACTATACGTACACTTCAAACACACATCGAAAGTGGTCCATCACACGCGGCGCTAAGTAAAGGCCTCCACACACCGGTCGGGCGCGGTTGAAGCGGTATATTCACACCGCAGGTGGGCGGCGTGTAGTAACGCGGGCCCGCCGCGGTAGCAACGCGTGTGCAGCGCGAGCACGACCCGCGGTCGCGCAGCCCGAGTTGTAACTTAGCGCCGCGGGCCCGTGGCGGACCCGCGTTCGGACCGCGTTCGATGTGTGTTTGAAGTGTAGATTCAATGTTTTACAACTTGCGCGATCCAAACTTTCGCAATTATAATATTTTAGTAGGATTATCCTTTACTTCATACTTTATCAATTAAATTTTCACTGTTGGTAAACTTCAGCACATTCTATCACCGTAGCGAAAATCGTGAATAAATCTTATTCATTAAACTTAAAATGCTTGTTGGAGTCTGTCAAGCGATTGAGTCGTGTCTCTGGAAATTTTGCAAATCCTAACTAATATTATGAATTGTCTTTAATAATTCAATTTGTTATAATGACAACAGTAAATAGTACCTATAAAATAATTTACTTTAAAAACAAAGTTTTAACCGACTTCAATTTAGTACTCCGCCAAGCCACGAGAACATTTCTTTTCCAATTTGCCTCATGAACTAATTTCCGAGAGCAAATGCGTTAATTATTATAGAAAAAAACCCAATCGCTGTATGTGACCCGATAATATTTGAGGACTTCCGTCAATTCCACAAGGATCACCCTTGGCACTTCATTAGTTGCTATTTCAACGGAATCTTATCAGAATCTGTGATATACTTTTGTACTTTTAAGTACATAATTGAGGAATTCCATAAGTCATCTGTGGTCTTCATCATCAATTCCACTCCACCAATTTATGATTTCCGGATGTAAATACACGAGTTATAATAGAAAATACCAAAATCACTACACGCGTGCCTAATATAATTGAGGAGTTCCCTCAATTCCTCATGGATCCCATCATCCAATTGAATTTTAAAAAAAATGGGACCCACCTTGAAGCATATACTTACAAACAAAAAAAATAATTATGAATCGGCTCATCAATGACGGAGTTCTGAGGTAACATTGAAAAAAAAAAAAAAATTACAACCGAATTGAGAACCTCCTCCTTTTTTTGAAGTCGGTTAATAAAACTTAACACTAACACTTAAATCTACTTAACTACTAGTATATGCACTCTCTGAGGTCAGATTATGAATTGTCTTATATATAAATACATTGTACTTAAATACACCATAAAATAAATACGAGAAGTTGGTCGGGTTTGGGTACAAATTATAAAATTGAATATTTTTTTTAGTTTTGGTAACCAGCCTTTGGTAATTCGTTTGTGGTTTTATAGTAAAGTTGATGAACCGGCGGTGTCTCGTGTCCGATATTAGTTCCCGCCGTAACGCTCTCTACGCCTCGTAGCGTCTTTCCCGGTACTGCCCTAAACGAGCCCTGGGTCCGCTTACTTTTACGAAAGCGACTGCCAGCTGACGTTCCAACCTAGGGCCAAAACTATAGATCTTATTGGGATTAGACCGGTTTGCTCATTATGTTTTCCTTCATCAAAAACAACGCTCTCTACGGCATTACAAGAAAATCCGAGGCTGCTGAAAAAAAAAGTTTTTTTGTAATTAACCTTTTCCTTTTGTACTATTTAAGGGGTTGTAATTAGCGTTATAATATTATAATTTACTTTAAAAACAAAGTTTTAACCGACTTCAATTTAGTACTCCGCCAAGCCACGAGAACATTTCTTTTCCAATTTACCTCATGAACTGATTTCCGAGAGCAAATGCGTTGATTATTATAGAAAAAAACCCAATCGCTGTATGTGACCCGATAATATTTGAGGACTTCCGTCAATTCCACAAGGATCACCCTTGGCACTTCATTAGTTGCTGTTTCAACGGAATCTTATCAGAATCTGTGATATACTTTTGTACTTTTAAGTACATAATTGAGGAATTCCATAAGTCATCTGTGGTCTTCATCATCAATTCCACTCCACCAATTTATGATTTCCGGATGTAAATACACGAGTTATAATAGAAAATACCAAAATCACTACACACGTGCCTAATATAATTGAGGAGTTCCCTCTATTCCTCGTGGATCCCATCATCCAATTGAATTTTCAAAAAAATGGGACCCACCTGGAAGTATATACTTACCAACAAAAAAAAAATTATGAATCGGCTCATCAATGACCGAGTTCTGAGGTAACAAACATTGAAAAAAAAAAAAAAGAGATACAACCGAATTGAGAACCTCCTCCTTTTTTTTGAAGTCGGTTAAAAATACCGGTGTTCGGTCAAACCTGTAAAAAACGGAAATCGTATTATCATGCAATGGAGTCCTGTCTCCTTTGTAGTAAGTAAGTACCTACCTAATGCAGTACAAAACTTTTTTCAGGTGTCATTATACATTTACATGAATTAAATGTGCTTACCTAATCGCACGCCAGAAAATTCTAAAAATAAACAACATATATCTATGTGTGAACATTAGGTATTTATTTATCGCATCGTAGCTTATGATGAAATGCAACCTTTTCCGTACTAATGAGGTACTAATAAAATCACTTTAAAACTGAAATAGGGATAATTGTTCCAGAAACTTTTGCAACTCGTATATAATTGGATACTTCCCATTGCTTGCTCCCAAGAACTTTCGTCTTCTCAAAAGTGTGAGTTTTATAACTACTGCGAAGAGCCCAAATAATTAAATACTTGCGCTGTCGACCGTACCTATATAGCTACTTACTATTTGGTCTTGTCAGCGTGGATATTCGAAGTTCTTTAACGCTGTATTTGTTGTCTATCCATGATTGGAGCTTGAATTGTTTTATCTGTGGAACATAGATACAAAGTTGAAGATAAACTTCGTCTTTACCTTTGAGTATCGGAAATGCTAGATCTACATTCCCTTCCCGACACCTGCTACAGTAGTCAGATACAACCGATTCAGAACGTTGAGAGCTCACGTTCGCGCCGTTTAGAACATTCTCTGACAAGTCTTAGCCACAGGCGACAGAGTATAGATAAATTAACGAGAGCATGGAATTGCATATGTAGTAGTATTGTATGTTTACAGGCATTCTATATTTGAATTTTCGATTTTCTCGTACTATAACGGTACAACCACTACAAATGCAATTCCATGCTCTCGATAATTCATCTATAACAGACAGGTAAACTGACTGAGTTATTATCACACTGCGATTTGAATGGCATTGAAATAGCTGTCAATTTATTTATATAAATTGACGTACTGGCAAAACTGTGATCTCCAATTTTATTCTAATAGCGGGTTGATAATACTTTCGCATTTCTTTATTTCATTAAAACGCATTAATTTGTGAGGCGTCTTGACTATAAAACAAAGTTTCTGTCAAAAAAATCATTTTTAGTACGTACAAGCATTTATTGCCTACTGTACTTTTCTGTATACATACTGTCATCAACTACTCATTGAGACGATTCTAACGAGCCCAAACTCGATGGGGTTATGTGGTTTTATTACAGAGTTCCTATGGCCACCTTCCAGCTCCATCATCAGATCAGCTCCACGTCATCATAGTATTGCATTGTCACGTGATTTGCATATTCGTGCAAAATTTCAACTCAGTCGGAAACCGGAAAGTGGGTCAAAATTAACTTGCAAAATTCCATTACAGACAACGGGACAGGTGAAACTAAATAAAAGCTTGTAAAAACAAAGAGAGAGAGCGATAGACAGATAGACAAACAGATAGTTACTTTCGCATTAATATTGTCCATATTATGGATAGGTAATGTACCTAATGCATTTGCAGGATGCATCTTACACAAAATAAATTCCACCCCGCGTATAATAGACGTTGCAAATAAACTACATGTTACGCCACACTTGGTAACATTGTTTTTATTTTACATGAACAAACTACGCCATTGCGGTGCAACAAATACCGATTTAGTTCTCCAACTTGCCAACGAACATTAATTTGCGTATTTAGGTGATATTTTCGCCGGAAAATTCAATATGTGATACAATAACTTCCATCTGAGAGCTATTTTACAATATTTACGGGAGTCCCTAGTTTTACCGACAAACTTTTTATCAATTTTTATTTCATCGGAAACTATTCAAAGAATATGAAGTTTTCATTTTATCCTTTGTAGTAATTTGGTTTCATCGACTATTCATTTCATTATTACATACTTATTAGAGAACGTATCTGTAGAATATTATTTCATTATTTATTCATTTTATAAGACTCATACAGGAGATATATCTGCCTACACATTCTTTTTTTTTGTTGAACCCTGACTGTTGCTAGGACCGACCCAATAAAGCGGTCGAATTGCGTGGTTGGAGAGTAGCCTGCGGAAAATCCAAGGGAAACCTCCGGCACGACCACGCGGGGCGGTTTAAACACATGAATACTCTATAAGTATCGAAATTATAGGCGCTTAACTGAGACTGCGCGACAACTACCCTCCCGGCACCCTTTGTCGTCTTCCTTCGCGTTTCTAGCCAGGCTCATCAGGGACCGTCTCAGCGGTCGGTCTATACATTAGTTGCGGGCACTCGTTTTAATACATTCCGTCGGGCTAGGCGGGCATGGAAACGAGTGAGGGTGAACATATAATTTCGATATCGTACCAGTACGTCGAGTTGGATACCTAGATACTTACCTTCGGAGCCGCAATTATGAAGATCTTAACAACAGATTAACAGATGAGATTATGAAAAAACATCCCACCAAAAACATTACATGTAAAGTGATGCCAAGACTCCATAGCTCATAGAGCTTTCAGCGTGAAAAAGATATCAGATCGCAATTAGCGCCAAGCTTCCTACTCCACACACGACACTAACCTTAGGGTCAAATAGGGGCTTGTCAGGCTATACTTGCTTTAGATGCCACAATGTAAGAAATACCGTGGACCTATATATAACATAATGTTTGTGCATAATAATATTAAGTAACAGGTCACAGTTTCCGTTATTAAGGTGGTCATCGACGGCTATGTTTTTGACGCGTCCACCCCTGAAAGCGTTCATGATTATGAATCGTGGTTCGATCGATTCAAAACAATAGGTCGAGCGGTAGGTATTTGACCTTGGTGACGTGAGTAATCCGTTTAATGTTACGCATAACAAAATCTCGATATTAGTTACGATACGTACCTACCCTTCAATGATTAATTTCGTACGATTCGGAAAACGGCCGCAAACACATTTAATTTAAAAGTTTAATATTAAAAAAGTTAGCTGAGTGCCCTCTCTTGAGGCGAACAAACTTTGTGGCTGACTATAACTGCCACGAAGTAGCCATAGGCGTATGCAGAAACTATTATTTTTTTAGTGGTGAAACCATCGAGTAGATTTTTAAAAAGTATCTAATTAGAAGGTTAACCGAACAAGTTTCTGGAATAAAAATCATTTTCAATACTAGGTTTTTTCTGCTGTGTGAAACCTTCGAGTAGATTTTAAATAAGTTTCTGTCAAAAATTTCATTTTTGGTACAAGCTTTTATTGCCGACTGTACTTTTCTGTATACCGTCATCAACTACTCATTGAGACGATTCTAAAGAGCCCAAACTCGATGGGGTTATGTGGTTTTATTACGGAGTTCCTATAGCCACCTTCCAGCTCCATCATCAGATCAGCTCCACGTCATCATAATATTGCATTGTCACGCGATTTGCATATTCGTGCAAAATTTCAACTCAATCGGAAACCGGGAAGTGGATCAAATTTAACTTGCAAGATTTGATTACAGACAGACAGATAGACAGACAACGGGACAGGTGAAACTAAATAAAAGCTTGTAAAAAGTATCTAATTGGGTCATTGTCAGTCAGTAAAACAAAACTCGTCTTTTCAGTGGGCAATTGTTAAGGGCTTATGTTTACATATAATATGTTTTTATCGCATAGAATTATAGAAGAGGCGACGCCCTTTATGCGGATTCAGAGTTCAACCAAAAATTAGGCTTTAAGGCCCTTAACTTTGGCAATGTCCACCGAAAAGACGGGAACCTAAATCTGACAATGACCCAATTAGAAGGTTAACCAACCAAGTTTCTGGAATAAAAATCATTTTCAATACAAGGTTTTTCCGCTGTGTGTATCCTTTTTGTGTGCATAATTTCAGCACATGCGGAAACCGGAAAATGGATGCAATTTAACTTGCAACCGGGATGACCGCGACTCGGTGAAACTAAATATGAGGTTGTACAAAATGTGCGGGTGTTCGGTCCAAGTATCTCTGTGAAACCGAGTTATAATAGTTTAAATGACATTAGGTGTAGAAACTAGTTGCCTATTTCACTAATGGACTGTATTGTAATTAGATAAGTAGAATAGACTTTGGCAAGGCCATCAAATTCACTCATCCATCAATTGCTTAGATTCAAGGCTATACCTAAAATAATCTACCAATCTGCACCCGGGAAGGAGTTGTGGACAGATTTTTCGCGGTAACATCCCTTAGTTTATAGATTTTCTTTATTGTTACGCCTTACTTTAATATTCTTGCAGCATGCGTCTGCGGACACCGCAAATTATTAATGTTAGGCGCGTGACTCGACACGACGTCCGCGGCCGCGCACATCGGTTCACAACCACCTCACCACTCGTCCTTGGTATAACTTAACCCTGAAATACGTTACAACTACGCGTAATCGAGGGTCAGCCCTATACTGGTTAGCTAGATGTGAATGCCAGCCCTGCATCGCCGCGCTGACCAGCGGCTATACAAAAAGTTTTAACTCTGACCTCTTTAAATCTACGAATATAGGGGTCAGACGCAGGAAGGAAAACATATTTTTTATAAGTACTCGTCGACTTTAATGTCTCTAACGACGTATAACGTAACTAAACTCACATACTTTTTACTATAGAGCTCCCAAGTCCCAACTCAACATTTTACAACTGTTTAGAAAATTAAAATAAATTCGACCAGTCAAGTGGCCTTAACTGAACTATAATGAATTTGACCAATAGGACGTCGTCTTGACTACAGAAGAAAAGAAAAGACATCAACGACAAAAAAGAAAAAGCTGCGCTTCGTTTCAGCAGGGCTTAGATTTTTAATAGATACCAAGTTTGACTCGTAGAAAAAGTATTGTATACAATAGTTATATAATTAGCTTTTTAAGTCTTGTACCTAAATTAGGCTACTCAGCAAGCTTAGTGGCCTAAGCGTGGTACTCGACTGAAATAACATTACATTATATAACGATTGCATAAAATACTATTATACAACCCATTAAAAACTTCAATAGCGCGATGCAGAACATCACCAATTTCCACGCATATTCTAGCCGTAGGCGTCTAAACTCCGTCAAACCATATGAAACGTATAAAAATGTTTGATGGAGTGTAGGTGACCCGCAGACCAAACTTGAGAATAACCGATTGGATAAAGTCGTGTATACGGAACAGCGCCATCTTTTGTTGCCAAGTGGACGCCGCGTGTGGGCGATGACAACCAGTATATTGTTCGTGGCATTGCTAAAACTACTGAACCGACTTTGATGAATTTTTTACTATTGTAGTTTAGACCTCAGAATATGACATAGCGTGGTGTTTTTTGTTGTTTGGAGAATGATATTTTTATATACAAGAAACATAATTTCGGTGTTTTTGAAAATTCATCTTCTAAAGGGATTAAAACTTGCTACAGCTACGATACAAACGAGTTCCACGCGGACGAAATCGCGGACTGGGGCTGGTAGTCCTATAAGCTTAAATATTTATCATTCGGAAAGCACGTACATATATTACAAGTTCTGGCGACAAGAAGTGTCAAAAGAAATTAGCCAGTCAGTCAGTGGAGTAGATTTTAGTGTCCTGAAAATACATAGTGCACAGTAATACATTTTGACACAGCAAACAGATACTTGGCTTGGGCACACATCTTCCTAGTAATATTACACTATAAAATAATTAAATCTGCTACTGCTATGGTATTCTAAAATATTGTACGTAAAATACCTAAATGATTGTGACGAACCACAGAACCATTATCGCCTGAATAATTACTCACGTTCATTCAATAAATTATTACATAGAGTGAGATGTAGAGTTTCTGCTTGGATATTGTGTAGTGCGACGACTAATCTTATATTAAACCACTTATACATAAGTAATGATTGTTATGGTAATCTGGAACAGTGAAATAACGCGCTCAGCACTCGGGAAGCAATTAATATTTTAGTCAGACGTCATCTGCAGGGAACTTAAAATTTAACGAGGGATTATTTACTAAATTCTAGTTATGAATGTTAAAGATCCGCAAATGGTATGAATTATAGTTAAGTTAGTTGTTAATCTCTTTTGTGTTGTATTATACTTTTTCAGATGTAAGTTTGGGCGTGTGGTTTATTGTTTTGAAAACTAATTTTCACTATGAACATGTTTAAGCATGTATAATCACGAATTCATTTTAAGCTTAAATATCGGTAGACAAGTTAAGTAAAGCCCCTCTTGGATGTTATTGTGGACTGTTCGACGAGGCATTTGTTTTATTTGTAAATATGTAGGTAATTCGAAAAGGTCACAACTTGCATACACGACGGGTCTATCTTAATTTTCTTTTATTAAGGCTGTCCCAGAAGTAAAGAGACAATTTTCAAAGTCTTACTGACAGAAAATTTTATTATAAGGAAAAAAAGTTTTGGTGTCACTGCGTCTATGGTTTCGTTATCTGTCAAATAAAGCGGGAATTTCGTTATTGCATTCAATTTTTTCAAATTGAAGCGTCAAGAATTTTAAGTTTTTGCTGTTAGGGTTGTTCTATTTTACGAGTCACATAATAAAAAGGATACAGTAAATCACTTTCTTCAAGAAGGAGCTAGACAAACTAATATATAGAGAATAATAAGACGATATGAAGAAACGGGAGAGGTTAGTTTTAAGAAGATTCCGGGAAGAGATAGGTTAGTGATGGTACCTCGAAATATAAATCGAGTTAAATCGATTTTTGATAAGACTGCTTCAATCTCCGTCCGAGTGATAGCGGATAAATTACAAATATCGAAGTCGTCTGTCGCCAGAATGAAAAGGAATGATCTAGGTTTGAAAACATATGAGAAACAATCAGCTCCTAAATACATGAAGGACCAAGAGGAACGTGCCAAAAGAGGGTGCCGAAGAGATTATAACAATCAATTGAGAAAAGTACTCGTTATTGACGATTAAACTTATGTCCCGGCAGATCCCAACGATGTTCCTGGAAAGCAGTATTTCCATTCTACCAGTCGTAACGATGTGATTACCAAAAAATTGTACAAAGACAAATTTTGCACAACATTTTTAGTATGGCAAGCTATAGACGAATTTGGTAATGTCTCCGAGCCATACATTACTTCAGCCTCGATGAACGGAAAATTGTATCTGAATGAATGCATTATTAAATGGTTGATACCTTTCATAGACAAGCATCATTCCAGAGATAAGGTTATCTTTGGTTCGGACATGGCAACGTGCCACTCCTCTACTGAAGTTACTCGGTACTTAGATCCAGTGCTACGTGTAAGCGGGAATGAGTCGTAATTGAAACCTCCGGTAAATTACTTAGCATTTATTTCCGCTTAACGCCGCGAACACACGAGTAAGGTCGCAGGGTCAGGGTATTAAGCCGTCTGATTTTAAAAACGCTCCAAATGTACCACAAGCTCGCGGTATCGAGATGTTTTGGTCCCTATGTAAAAGAGAATATAAGAAACAAACCGAAAAACCAAAATCCTTTAAAGCTTATAAGGCGCTCTTACACGGGCGATTTTTCGGGCAATTATTGCCCGGCGACATGTTACCGAAATTAATGGAGCAATAATTGAGCAAGGGGCAATTTATAGAAATTGCGGCAATATTTCGGAAATTATTTCTCGAATTGCTCCATTCATTTCCGTATTGCTCCATATCGCCGACTACAATTGACGTATATCCAGACGATTGGAAAATTCAAGGCAATTTTTATTTCTATCCCGTACGCACATATATGCATGTCCCATTATTTTTCTAGTAGGGCGAGCGCAGTCCGGGTGTGGAAAGGGGAGGGGAAAGGGGAAATAATTAGATAGTAGAGTCGAAGACTCTAAATAAATACATTAAACTTTTGTATGAATCGCCAGTAGCCAGAAATCGAAGGGTTATGGCCAGTTTCATGGGTGCAGATATTGGGTCCTTCATATTCGTCGTCTGTTTTGTAATTAGTGGCCCCAATTTATTTTAAAGTAATTCAAAAGCACTTCGGGACATCCTTGTGAAATTTTTGAATAACACGTTAGTCTAATTTCTCTTTTTTAAAGCCAGTATTATAAATGCACTTGCAAGCTGCCGCAGCTAGAACTGACCTCGTCCATAGTTCAGAGTCAGAGAGATTTTGGGGCGAGTGCGGTGCGGTCCGGGCGTAGGGGGAGGGAAAACGGCGCGATCGCAGTCAGAGTTGTTGCTCCACTGAATTTCTCGTGTATGAACGTATTACCTAGTTTCCCGAGTTGCTGCATATGGGGAAATTTGAATGGGGCCAGAATGGCGCCATACTGGAGCAACGATTGCTCTACTTTGAGCAATATTAGAATTGCTTGAAATGGCCGTGACGTCAAAATTGCCCCGAATTTCCGGCAATTCGGCAATTTTTATCGCCCGTGTAAGAGCACCTTTACGCAACGATGGACCAGATTGTCAAAACAAGTGGCTGAAAAATCTGGAACAGCCGTAATGCGGCGTGCCGTCAAAAATCTAAATAAAATTGCTTTTAAAGGTGTCGTGGGTGCAAATTTAATATAAACCTTATAATTTAATTACTTTTGTTACAACATTCAACCAATATTATAACTTTTATTGTTTACTATCTTTTAAATATTTTGAAAATATAATTGTCTCTTTACTTCTGGGACTGCCCATAGTAGGTGCGTTATTCTGTGTTGCTAAAGAGTTTGATAGAACGGGTAGGTTGTTTCTTTTCAGCGTTCCGTACTACACATTTCGTTTTCTTAATTCCGCACAGTTTTCTTTTTACCATCAACATCATCATTCATCATTTTATTTGTAGCGTTCATGTAGGTAGAGTCCGCTTCCACTGTACACCAGCGCAGACAGGCAGGAGGCATTTGTATAATAGTTTATTCAATAACAGCAGAAGCAGATACCTATATAAGCAGGTAAACTAAGGCACGATTTTATAAAGATGGCTTAAAGACATTTATTTGGTGCTGTTAGTTAGACTATTGAAACGGACTGCGAATATTCCTAAGTTCGTCCTTTTTTGTTCCTGTTATAGGGCACACCGAGTATATACCTACCATCGTTTAGATAAAAACGTGAGAATGCAATGAACGTAATCAAAGCAAAACGGATTAGGATAAAAATATTGATTGAGCACCCCCGGGCGTCAGGTCAGCAGCAGCAAACAATTGGTGTCGCTGCGCAGGCCAATAAACAACAAACCCGCGAACTTAGCGACGAATAAAGTAGCTACAATATTTCCACGTTAAAATATGTATCTGTACTTATTTTCTTCGCAAACTTTTGATTGAACCCTCGCTCAAAGCAAGTATTGGGAAACTTGTCAAAAGTAAGTTACTGACAAGGTCCCTACAGAAAGATTCTATGATATTTTACAACGTATACTGTGCTTTTATGTTTTTCTAGCTTCTGCCCGCGACTTCGTACGCGTATAGATTATGGTTTAAATGGTGATATTGTTTTGTTTAATCATACTACTTAATGACAAATTTGAAAATAAAGTTTTCTTTTCCATAGAATGTGCGTGTAACAGTTCAAATTCTCTTCGAATCTAAATAAATACCCTCATAAACTTAGATAGATCCCCAAAGTATCCTTTGAGAGAGCGCTCCCTAATCTCCCTATGCGAGCCCCAGGTCCGAAGGGACGAATTTGGAAGTACATCTAGCGCCATCTAGTGACTAATAAGTATATTACATTTGGCAACGCTCATCTGACGTTTCACGCTGTTTATTGGTCTGCAAACAAAGTTTCATCCCCTTTTTTGTCCCTAAAAGGGGTGAAATTTCACATCAATTATAGCCTATGTCCTATTCTGATATATAAGGTACATAACTGGAAAGTTTCATAAAAATTCGTCCAGTAGTTTTTGAGATCAACTGGAACATACATCCATCCATATATCAAAACTTTCGCATTTAAAGGGTGGCCCAAAAAGAACGCAAGATTTTCCTCACATTATGTATGGAAAATCTTGCGTTCTTTTTGGGACACCCTATATAATATTAGTAGGATTAAACAATGTCGCTACTTACTTTGCAATGCACTACCTACTTGTTTCTCTTACACTGTGTCATGTTTCGCATCGTATTATACAAAGAAATATGATTAGCAAGCGCTTTATCATTAATATAGAGCCCAACTCCTTTAGTCGGTACAAACGTAGGATTTATAGTATTTTATGGTCAATTTGCATAACCGTTGTCCGCACTTACTTACCTGACTGACAGTCAGCGATGAATAATCACGCCCCTAGCGTTCCCCACTCATGTAGATTAAACGATCGAAATGGGGTTGTACACAGAAAATACCTCGGCAGTCGGGTAGCCCCATGGTGGCGCTTACCCACAGGCCAGCAATGACCAGCAGCGAAAGCCCCTCAGGCTGCTACGTAAGAAGCGCTCAAAAAAAAACCTACACGTGACTTACTTTTGAACTAGCGATTTTAAATATTCGACGAGGTTCATCATTTAATGTCTGTTTAACGGGACCGACACCGTGAACTTTTCATACAAATGTTTTTCGAACTACATTATATGGACTATATTATTACAAAACACGTTTCTACATTATACTTGTTTTTTTTTAAACAATCACCACATAGTTGCCTCAAAATTAACAAACACTTATTCTCATATAAAACGTATTATGCTATAGTAAAGTAATTTTCGTGCTCTCTCTTTTATAAATTTAATCAGGTTATTTTGCGGGAATCAGGTGGTGTGATTAACTAGGCAAAAGAAAAATAACATAAAATTGTTTTGTATTAAGTAATGTAGTCCGCAAAATGTTTGTATGGGAATGTGGAATATGTAGGAAAAGCTGAATGAGTATTAGTGTACTGGTTGGCAGATTATATGAGGCGGTTATCGGACTTGCTAAGTCCACGGTCGTTAAAACTTCATAACAGCCTCTCTGTACTCAAAACGATTTTCCTCCGTTTAAGTTTTCAGCAGTGCGATATCGCCGCCGCTCCGCTCACTTACACGCTGGCTCAGGTGTTTTTGAGCAAAGCTTTCTTTAGGTTACTCCGTACTTAATATTAAAAGAAGATTTAAGACAATTTCTTCTAATATGTTACTGCTGAAAGCCGCGCTGAAACTTAAAAGTAGGTAACTCGTAGGTTTTCCTCACATTCGCAACATGCCTGTGGTGGAGTGGAAAACATAACGAATATGACCGATAGTTCAAATTAAAATGGAACCGTAATTTCTATTTACATAGCATAATAGGTTTGCAGAAGAATTAATGAAGTTCGTCAAAGACAATTTATCAGAACGACGATCTCGATGAGTGAAAGGCGAGTTCGCCGAGGCTATTTCGCGCGCGAGATAGTCTATTGTGGGAGCTCGCAAAGCCGCCAGCGCAATCCTAATTGATATCAATTACCCTCCCGTCTTTCAATTTCCCTTTGAAACGAACTTAGATCTCCAAACTTCCAGCCTCAAAACTGATGTCCAATTTCAAGAAAGTTAAATAACTGTTTTAAACCTGCGATAAGCGCGTACTTAAATGCTTATTGGTACTCGTAATCATTTGGCAGTATAAGGTTGGTAGCAGTAATAAGTATTGGTCAGTTATTTGTTTTTTATCCAGTGATCTATTTATAATCCTTTGGTTGAAGCAAGAATGTTTGCATTTTCCATAGAAAATAATCCCAGTAACATACATACCGGAAGGCATTGTAATTACAAATACATGGCATTAGCTAGCTACAATAGGCCTTTTTAGGGTTCCGTGCCCAAAGGGTAAAAACGGGACCCTACTACTAAGACTTCGCTGTCTGTCCATTTGTCCGTCCGTCTGTCTGTCACCAGGCTGTATCTCAAGAACCGCGATAGCTAGACAGTTGAAATTTTCACAGATGATGTATTTCTGTTGCCGCTTTAACTAAAAATACTAAAAAACCGGCCTAGTGCGAGTCGGAGTGGGGCTCCCATACAACAGACATGATTTTTTCGCCGTTGTTATAGATAATGGTACGGAACCATTCGTGCGCGAGTCCGACTCGCACTTGGTCGGTTTTTATTTAAACCCCTGTCTCTGTATCTGTCTGTGGTATCGTAGCTCCCAAACGGAAGAACTGATTTTCTTTTAGTTTTTTTGTGTCAGATAATTTTATCCCGAGTGCTCTTAGCCATGTTTCATGAAAATCTGTTCGGCCGTTTGAAGATCATCAGCTCTTTTCTAGTTGATGAGGGGATCTGCCTGACTAACTTCCTTATGTACGATCGATTCGAAATTTGGTACCGTGTTACTTCAATGATATTGAAAGTATATGGTGAGGTTACCATGACCTGATCAGCCGTTTGAAGATCATCAGCTCTTTAATAGTTGATGAGGGGATCTGACTACCTTCCATATGCCCTATCGATTCGAAATTTAGTACCGTGTTACTTCAATGAAATTGAAAGTATATGGTAAGGTCACCATAACCTGATCAACCGTTGAAGATCATCAGCTCTTTAATAGTTGATGAGGGGATCTGACTACCTTCCATGTGTCCTATCGATTCGATATTTGATAATTTAAATATTTACCCATAATTTTCTTAAATAAGTCCAGTGACTTCCACACTAGGCATAGCCCTGTATCGTGGGAGTCAGATCAAACACGATTTAAAAATACCATGGGCCTTTTAGCAATTTAAAGAAAGCTAAAAAAGGCTTAACACCAACTTTTTTTACAATTTGATGGGCAATAAATACATGCAATAAGTATAATGTACATTTAATTTGATTGTAGTGTGATGTGAGTGTATTTGAGTGAAATAGTGTGTTTACTGTACACAGTGTACGTGTAGTGTGACTGTAGGAGAGGGAAGGATGCAAGTAGCTCTTTACTTCAGGGCTTCTTGAGCCTGACCGGAAGTTCAGGACAATAACAGCTCCCGTTAGCAGCAGGTAGAAGTATACAGGAAAAAGCACCTAGGGTCCCCAGACACACTACGGAACGCAGTCAGGAACACAAAGGCACTCACCAACTTTCTAGAGGAGCTGGGGTGTTTAGAGTAGCGCTACCCCACCATTTCACGCAAAATAGGCACACTGGATGTCGACTTGCGGAAAAGAGCCCAGTAGAACTAACTACCTAACTAACAGCTCCCGTTTTAGTTTCTCAGCCACGGCACTCGGCAGTTTTATCTCTACTTTTACGATGTGATCATAGATACGAGGAAAAACTAATATTTTAAGGTATTTTGCAAATGTAGTAAGCATGCAAACTTCAAATACTCTTTTCTTTAGCAGGTCAGGATAGGATGGAAGTTGCAAAATTGTCGTGAGAGTGAAGATGGTGGCTCAATACAAGAATAATGTACGCACACTTAAAAATAAAGTTTCCTTAAATAGGTCTACAGTAGGATAGCGGCAGGGAAAATATTTTATGGGAATTTTCATTGTAGGTACCATTTATATAGCATGGTAAAAACTTGGACCTTGTCCCTTGTTGTTGTGTGACCTCTGTACTTACAGATTAACAGGTTAGACGTGTCTTAAGTTTAGCGTACATGTATTTTGAAATGAAATTCCCGTCGCCTATTACTGGAGTTTACTTTAGTCGGCTGACAATAATTGGAACTAGCCTGCTAAAATCACGTATACGGACGGAGACGTCGTCAATAACACGAACAGCCCCGCTATTCTGTTACTTGTTTTAAGGTCACCTCAACGCTCACCTACGAATATATCTTGACGCCTCGATTCGTAGTATAGTAACTAAGCGTAGGTAGGGGACTAGTTACGTTACGCGTGACGGGACGGGTGCGGTGAGGCGCACGAGCGCGTAAAGAATAACAGCCATGCGATGTCAGAGCGGGTGAACGCTCGGCAAACTGCACTGTTAAGGCCTCCACCCACAGAACGCGTGTCGTGCGCGGCGCGTCTGCTGCGCGGGCCCGCGCAAGTTGTAAAGCATTGAAACTACACTTCAAACACACATCGAACGCGGTCCGAACGCGGGCCCGCGGCGCTAAAGTTACAACTCGGCAGCGCGGCCGCGTATCGTGCGCGTCGCGTGCGTAGCGCGGGCCCGCGCTGCACACGCGTTGCTAACGCGGGCCCTCGCGGGCTTTCGCGTGCCCGTGCTGCTGCCGTTGGTAGTGAGAGAGATAGGACGCGCGGGCCCGCGCATCACACGCGCTGCACACGCGTGACGCGGCGGGCCCACCACGTACCCCCGCGTTGCTACTCGTACACGCCGCACGATTGCGGTGTGAATATACCGCTTCAACCGCGCCCGACACGCGCCGCGCACGACACGCGTTCGGTGGGTGGAGGCCTTAAGCCTGCGATTTCTGACTCATAAAAGCTTACAAAATAAGAATGAATTGGTTGATGATTGGTTGGGGCAACATTTTACATAGCTACGTTTTGTATATATACATAATACTTAGGTATATAGATAACTTAGTTTTACGCAAAACAAAATATCCATGTTGTTTAAACATCTTATTATTTGTCAATTAAGGTACTAACATTCAAGTCAGTGTCACGACCCCATCATCAGTATTTTTTCCGTTCCACCAACTTCACTCACAATGTCAATTTATTAAAATCGCTATTCATTCGAAAGCTTGTATAAAAGGTACTTACTATTAAACATTTTGACTGAGTAGTAAACTATTTAAATATGGTGGAAACATTAGTGTGTGAATAGGTATCATATTTCGAGGTTTGCACTTGTCCGTCCACCCATTGTAATTAATTTAAACCGTATTTTATCGAACCTAGCTAGAAGTTATGGTATAGATGAATTATCGAGAACATGGAATTGCATTTGTAGTGGTTGTACAAACGACAACACTGTTAACTGACCATCCTGTGTTTATATATAGAACCTTATTACAATGCACTTAAGTTGTACCGATGGTCAGTTAGCTGTGTTGTCGATAGTACGAGAAAATAGAAAATTCAGATATAGAATGCCTGAAAAAAAAACAATACTACTACATATGCAATTCCATGCTCTCATTAATTTATCTATAAAATGAATTTTGTCCAACTTCTTTGACCAACTTGATCAGCCTGTCATAATTAATGCAGTTTTACTATTTGAACAATGCCTACCTAGTGTTTAGGCACCCTTTAGTTTCTATCTTCCACCCAAGAACAATAAACCTGTACATATAATGGACGCATTTCGATAGATATTTTTTTATATCGCTGTTTGTGGATTTTATTCCTACAGGTGCCTAATTATTTTGGTAATCGAATTAATGTAAAAAAATAAGCCGTAAGTTTTAGGGTTCCGTACCCAAAGGGTAAAAACGGGACCTGGATACAGTGGGACTTGGTTAATTGGTACCTGGATCATTGAGAAACCTCTATTATTTGCAACCAAATAGCCGATCCCGGTCCCTAGGCACCAAAAGACCTCTACAATTGAAATTTTGAACCTCTATAATACACATTTAGATTTTAAACTTTGTTCTTAATATGACCTCTGTAAAGGACTTTTTAATAACAAACTTTTAACAAAAGCAATATTTAAGAAAAATATAATGTCATTGTTGATTGATTGTAACATAACCTGATACTTTGAAATAATGTACGTTTAGTTTTTAATGATATTTAGTTTTTAACAAGTTCTACAATTAAACAGTGTACCCCTAGTTTTAGCATAATAGTGTGTAGGTTCTTACAGCAGATAAAGCAAGAATTAGTGTACTTAAAACCCATTTGCCAACCACTTGCTCCGCAGTTTGGCGAAGTTTTGTATTAGTTTTAAGTAATTTTTCTATGAGAGAAATAAATAAAAAATAAAATAATAATAATAATTGGAAAGCTGTTAATTTTTTTTTCTTTCTGTAATTGTTACACGAGGCATCCAAGGCCTGTATAATTGAAAGGCTAATAAATTATACACGGATATTTTTGCCTTTTGGAAGGTAGTTTTAATGTGTTGTACAGCCACAATTTTCTAAGATCTATGGCGCCTATTTGATATATCTGTAATTACTCTGGTATATTTTCTAATTTCTTTGGAAATCGATATTTTAAACAGCTGAGACTTATAAACTCCTTGAGTGAATTAAAGCAGAATAACGTAATTATATACATAAGTATATAAAAGTCCTTAACAGGATAAATAAATTAGAAAATGTCAACCGAAATCTGATATTCAACTTAGTGTTTATGTCATAAAAGTAAGTTACTAAAGATATTTAGTCAACGGTCGGAAATTTATCGCTGAGAATGAGAATTTAATTAAAAATTCATACCGACTCGTAAATTTCTTATTTAAAAACTATCAAACGGCTAGGACCTACGTCAGCCGTATTGAAAATAAAAATGTGTATTGGAAAAGGATTATACCTGTGCATATTTTTTTTTATATGGTGTGTACTTAAGAAATATACATAGAATAATACTGATAAGCTGATTTGGAACTTAAATTATTTATCAATAAACTGTACACGGAAAAATATATGTTCATACTTGATTCGAGGAAAAGATTTTCCAAAAAATATTTTCTTCGCTTGGTTTGCGAGAATCATCTTCATTCAAGATATTAGTGGTCTTCCTAATTTATTTCACGCCTCGAGTAGGTAATATATTTTCTTTGTAAATTGCGATAACTTGTAACTGTTGTAGCGACTTCTAACCGTTATAGCCACTTCTAACTAAGGTTTGCACCCGGGAAGTACCGGAACCGAACCTCCCGGGATTTCTCGGTTTTTTTAAGGCTTGTATACCCGCTAAAGTCCTTGAAACGTGATATTTGTCATACATAAATTACATAATTGATTAAGTTCAAAAATTATGTCCCTACTATTATAATACTATTTACTTACGATTAGTGTAGTTCCGTCAGCACGGCTAGCACGAGACGGCCGCGACATACACTCGATTTTTCTCGCACTATCGGTCTCTCTCTTATTAGAACATTAGGAAAGAGAGGTTATAGTGTGAGAAAAATCGAGATTATGTCGCGGCCGGCTCGTGCTACCCGTGCTAGTGAAAACGAAATTCGTTCGAATAACTCTCATTGTCGCTCGAACGAGCAAGCGCGACAGAGAGGGAGATACACGAACGAAGTTCGGTTTCGTTTCGCGGTAGGCCCTCAGCACGCCTAGCACTAGACGGCCGCGACATACTTTCGATTTTTCTCGCACTATACCTCTGTTACTAAATATTCTAATAAGAGAGAGACGGATAGTGCGAAAACACATAAAGGTAATAATAATAATCCATACCTACGGTTGCCCTTAGGCCATTTTTTAATGTCGCTATTAATAGGGGCCCATCTAGCAGTTAGCGAGTCACCGTCTGCCAGAGATAAAATGTGAAATAGTTTTAATGGGCAGGCGTCCGATATTTCATCCAATAGCCCAGCAGTCCATCATTTTTAACCAATAACCCGTTTTATTTAGATTCCATCAACTAGCAATAGACACTTACACCCCAGCGGGTGCTGTTTCTGTGTGCGTCCTATGACACGGGCAGAGACAGCATCCGCTTGGTGTACTCCTTGCATTTCATTCAATTGTCAAAAGGGCCTCTACGTGTTGGCTCAGAGCTCCACGCACGGACATCATTGTCCCGTGAGCGGAAAAGACATATAATCCATACTATCCATACTTCCATATCCATACTCCATACTAATATTATAAATGCGAAAGTGTGTCTGTCTGTCGGTTACCTTTTGTGTAAGTGTAAGGTTGTTAAGTTTTAAACAAATTTTCGGTATATTTATTACGTTCTACTTCCTTGATTTGATGATGATGGCGTGTACAGTCAGCATCAGATAGTTAGTAGCATCCAAAGTAGCCAAATATATCGTAACACATTCCTTACTCCTACTTATAGTAACAAAGACTATTTCGATGAATGTACGTTCCGATATATTTGGCTAACTTGGCTGATACTAACTATATTATGCTGACTGTACAGAAATCGGCCTCGGGTAAATATATACTTATAGATTAGTTGTACGTTAACCATACTTTGTTTCATATCAAATAATAACTCTGTATCGAACTTGGAGTTGGCATGCAACCCATAGGTAGGTACTTACAATATTTGCCAAGCCCACTATTTCTATTAGAACTTATTCTATTAACACTTGACAGTCATTAATACGAGCAGATAAAACAATATTGTTTCTATAATTGTTCATGCTCCTAAGCAATAGATATTGTAAATATATTTAATAATAAAATGTCTGGTTTTAGCGATTTCCCAATTTTGATACTGTTTAGATATTTGATACTTTGATAGAATAGGTATTTACTTGTGTATTCTTTTTCCTCTTCTCTTGTAAAATTTCTTGATATTACGTATTGAAAAAAATGTGAGACCTAAGCTAAGACGTCAGTACGTCTTTTCAATTTTTTCAGAATCAGTATTCTAGTATCGTAAGTTTGTATGTTACTAACAATCTATGGGCAAACTGGCCTGAAATAAAGAATTTATTATTATTATTATTATTATTTCCCATCGTGAACTAAAAACAAAATCTAAACTATACCTACGTAAATGTTAATTAGGTACAAACGCCAACACAGTTAACTGACCATCCTGTATTTATACAAGAACCTTATTACAATGCACATAAAGTGCACGGATGGTCAGTCAGCTTTCTTGTCTATAGTACCTACTACTTTACAAACCACGAAATAGATTGTCCACTCTATGCAACAAAATTATCTGTCACTAAAAACTAAACTATACGCAAATGTTTATTAGTTACCTACTATACGAATCACAAAACGGATTGTCCACTCTATGCAACAAATATAGTTCACAATTTCCACAAATATTTAAAAATTTCGGCGCAGCGCAAATTGACACAGGTCCGTCATGCAACGTGTCTCGTCCCGCACTGACCGTATGGACGAAAACGGGGAGGCGTAGGAACTTTGGCGGAATATTTCAGAAAACGATATAATTTTTTAAGAAAATTAAGAAAGTAAGAAAATGATGCCCTTGTTCATTATTGTATGAAGAAAGTTATAAAATTTCATATTATTCTGATAAAAAAATGGAGCAGTAAAATGGTTACAAGTGAAAAAATAGGGGTGACTTTAGATTTCTTTTTCTCTAATTTTTATTGTTTAAATGGATTTCTACGAAAACTATGACCCGTCGCATATCTTGCAAATTATTATGTATTTTTTCCGACACCAAAAATGTTACGTTATAATGTATAAAACGGTTACAAAACAACTCATTTTCACGAAAATTTCGAATGTGGAGCCTTAACTTAGTCAAGAACCGGGCAGTAAAATAAATATCCCGGTTGTTTCGGGACTTTCGGGAAACAAATTTTAGCGTTTCTTCTAAAATTATGTAGGTACGTACCTACGTAACAGTTTTATCTCTAAAATACAAATTTATGAGACTGATTGTTGAAGTTTCTTGAAGACTTTTTTATGTTTAGCTATTAAAATCACGTGATTTTGAAGACTTAGCTCCCGAGGATGCGTTGTGTTGAGAGCGAGGGAATTTGTTCCCTCTGCTGTCATCACGGCGAATCCTCAAACATATCAAGGGTCAGCAACGCTCATGTTACTCCTTTGGAGTTGCATGCGTCTATAGGCTGCGGTGTCCGCTTACCATCAGGCGGGCCGTACGCTCGTTTGCCACCGTCGTATAAAAAAAAATAGATTTTTGGCTGAACGCGTGAACAGCGCGATGCCATGCCATTAAAAAAAACAAAATGAGTAGATAGACTTTTGACGTTGTTTTGTTGATAGTTGTTGATTATACCTTACATAATACGAAATTAGCGCATATATATGTTCCTTTATTAGATGTTTTTTTATGCTTTATCGTTTAGTATGCGTTTTGTGAAGGTGTATCGCACACACATCGAAATGATTCGATAGTTAAGGCAAGCCCGCCATTTTGCAGTCACTGAAAGTTGACAGATATGAGCTAGGGTTTCAAGAAGAAGAAATGAAAAATTGAATGAGGTCAAATGTTTCGGAGAATTCATTAAACGTGTCGCAGCCGGATAAAAACCATCCTTAAGCGGAAGCTAGAATAACTACTACTAATAAACAAAGTTTCATGTTTTTCCGTTCATGGGAAGCTCTCATTCGTGACAGAACTGCTACTGATACTGGCTGTTTTTTTTTTAATTCAGGGTTTTATTATAAGTGTTAATGTCAGCAAAAGCTCAGAATAATCATATTATATTTACCATTAGCTATCGGCAAAGGAATCATCGTGAGCCACCTGCACACATTTGCAAAGTAATTCAGAGGTGCACGTGGAATCTTCAAATCGCAATAGGTCCGCGCGAGGCTCCCTACAACCCATTCCATATTATTTATAGTAATGAACCGTACTTATATGTTCCTGTTTAAGTGCTTGGAAGACCATCTACAGAGAATGCGAATAAGTTTTCAGCATTGAAGTGCGCGCGCGCTACTGCAGAACGCGCTGCGCGCTGACGCTGGAGCCGGTGTGCGCTTTGATGGCCGTCGGCGCAGCGCGCGATGTGCGTGTCTACCACAACATCTGCCACCTCCACAAGATACAGTGCCTGTTAAAAAAGAACTTCTTCGGTACGTCGTATAACCATTTTCTATCCCATTAAACGCACATGACGATACATAGGTATTAAGACTATAAGTAGACTACTAACTTATATATGAAGATATATAAGTACCTACGTCACGGGTCTACGGAGGATTTGGGAAACAAATGAAGCATACAAAACGAAGATGCCTAGCATTTACTTCAATACTTCTAGAATCTAGTCTATTAAGGGGCTCCATGTTGGAGAAAAGAGGTATGTAGGTACAATTGATGACAGACTGGCTGGTTTGACTCTTGATGGATGTTTGAAGAGAACGTGTGACAATTCTCTGTCGGAAAAATATAGTTGTCAGCGGAGGCTGAAAAATATATTGTTTACATTTGATTTACGTTTTTATATTGTATTGTGATATTAAATTAAAGTGTTGTACATTTATCAAGTGATATTCCTCCGTCAAAACTATATATATATATATATATATATATATATATATATATATATATATTTATAGCACAAACACTTATCGGTTCTTCAATACTTTATCTACATTTGCACGAGTTTTTTTTTAATAATTAATAATTTTTTTTTTTTCAAACATGGTCCAGAAAAGCTCTGTTATCGATATTAGTATGTTGTTTATGCACTTTTATATATAAAATCTACATATAACTGTTCCTTATTGACGTCTCTAAAAACCCACGAGAGATTTTTATTTTTAACTCATTTTCACAAAAGTTACGTCCACAAAACGGTTTTTTGGACTGAAATTGCCAAAGTTTGGTGCCACATATCCCGAAAACTGTGAGTTTTGATGTAAATATGGCATACCATTTCGATAAACCACGTTGTTTTTAATACGATAAGCAAAAAAAAACACGGAAAAACCGACAGTTACAGATCGAAGGTCATTGGTAGCTAGGAGCCCCTTAGGAGACCATCAGCAAACGGTAGGTTAAGCGATATAATCTTTGGGGTCCGTCAGTTTACCATTAAGTATAAGCCCGCCTAATGACTATGGCACCCTGTAAAATATATATCATGATTATATTGATTATGTTTTTTCAATGAGACCTTGGTGAATGTAATCACACTTAAACAATAAAAAAATATCTTATAAAAAACCACAGGCACAATAATATATTGTCAAAGTTCGTATTCGAATGTTCCCTGCAGACCTTCGGACTTCCAAAACGACTGCACTAAGTACTAGGATTAATATATGATTACTTTTGATACGCAGTGAAAGTTGTACAACTCCCTGAACGCCTCTGTGGCGTAAAGAGGGGAACAGCAAAATTTATGGACAGCCGGAGATACATCGACCACACTATAGTTGGGTCCAGAAACATGTGTAACCACACGTGCCCCACACACTGCACTGACATCTACGAGCCGGTGTGCGCCCAAATGTGGGACCAGAATAAAAAGAAGAGGCGCTACAGTGTTTTAGTCAACCACTGTCACGCTGACTTGGTGTCTTGTTCCTTGCAACAGAGTAAGTTGTCGCTAGCCGAATGAAGTTTAGCGAAAATATTCAAAACTTTAAATTAGTATCATGTTTTTCACCCTCAGATATCGATTTTGTACTAAATCAGACCATAAACATAAATTCAAAATGACTTTTTGTCAGCGGTCTGCGAATATAAAACAAAATATAAAACTAAAATTTAACAATACACTTATTTTGGACCCCAATATAATAGTAAATACATTCAACAGCTTTTTACGCATCAATAGGTGAAACTAATTTAAAAAAATGTAGCAAACAGAAATACTAACATACAGACCACAGTACAATCTTCTACAGAAAATACAATGTACTTTTCAGAAAAAAACAAGATTTTATTCTTCTGTTTTGTTGGCGTGATTGATTTATATACCCATGCCGAATTACAGTTTTCTAGTAGTAATGGTTACTGAACTAAGCCGAAGACAGGCTGACGGACGGACGGACAGACGGACGGACATGGCGAAACTATAAGGGTTCCTTGTTGACTACGAAACCCTAAAAAAGGCCGCTAAAATGTTCTATTAGCGGCCATTTGTTTGTGGATGGCAGCATAAGAATTATATTCTGAGTACCATCGCCAATACAGGGACCTGTTGGATATGCTCGATCTAACCATGTATGCTTCATTTTAATCGATTCTGGGTTTTTAGTTCATACGTTTTTTGGCACTCTCCTTTGTTCCAGAGATAAGAACTGCTTGAAAAACAAATTTTATTTTATTTACATTTAAAATTCTATTAGCGGATAAGCAATTTTTTAAAATTTATGATAATACATTTTTGTTTAGCGTGTGTTAGTTAGGTACCTACTCAAAAGTCAAATTTGTCCTACTCAAATTTGTATGGAACCAGAAATTTATTTATTTATTAGAAGATCAACAGATTTCACACATAATATGCTTACAGCTAGAATATCACGTAGAATTTGTTTGCAATTCACCGATAGGTACCTACGCAGTTCCCTTCGCAGCTGCGCAGCGGTTGCTAAAGACAAATGAAGCTTGACTACTGGTTGTAATTCTGCGGGCGTAGCACGGTTGCCATTTTATCACTTATCGTTGTGGATAAGGCATCCGTCACTCTCGCACTCACATACTTGTCAGAGCGTGATGGGCGTCTTTACCACAACGATAAGTGATAAAATGGCAACCGTGCTACGCCCGCTGTTTACTGTAAAACTCCGGATTTAAGGCTTGTATACCCGCTAAAGTCCTTGAGCGTATGGGCGGAGCCTCGACCCTCTCCCCGCGCAAGTCGCACAACCCGCCGTCGTTTATTAAGCGTTACATAGATTAAGTTACAGACGCGTCATCGCGCATCGTTACCAATGCAAGGGTGGACGTGGGTGGGTGACATTCGTCATGCTTAATTGAAACGTGATATTTGTCATACATAAATTACATAATTGATTAAGTTCAAAAATTATGTCCCTACTATTATAATACTATTTACTTACGATTAGTGTAGTTCCGTCAGCACGGCTAGCACTAGACGGCCGCGACATACACTCGATTTTTCTCGCACTATCGGTCTCTCTCTTATTAGAACATTAGGAAAGAGAGGTATAGTGTGAGAAAAATCGAGAGTATGTCGCGGCCGTGTCGTGCTAGCCGTGCTAGTGAAAACGAAATTCGTTCGAATAACTCTCATTGTCGCTCGAACTAGCAACCGCGACAGAGAGGGAGATACACGAACGAAGTTCGGTTTCGTTTCGCGGTAGGCCCTCAGCAAGCCTAGCACTAGACGGCCGCGACATACTTTCGATTTTTCTCGCACTATACCTCTGTTACTAAATATTCCAATAAGAGAGAGACGGATAGTGCGAAAAAATATAAAGGTAATAATAATAATCCATACCTACTGTTGCCCTTAGGCCATTTCTTAATGTCGCTATTAAACAGTTAGCAAGTCACCGTCTGCCAGAGATAAAATGTGAAACAGTTTTATTGGGCAGGCGTCCGATATTTCATCCAATAGCCCAGCTACTAGTCCATAATTTTCACCCAATAACCCGTTTTATTTAGATTCCATCAACTAGCAATAGACTCTTATACCCCAGCGGGTGCTGTTTCTGTGTGCGTCCCATGACACGGGCAGAGACAGCATCCGCTTAGTGTACTCCTTGCATTTCATTAAATTGTCAAAAGGGCCTCTACGTGGTGGCTCAGAGCCCCACGCACGCCTCCCAAAGGTCCGGGACATCATTGTCCCGTGAGCGGGAAAGACATATAATCCATACTATCCATACTTCCATATCCATACTCCATACTAATATTATAAATGCGAAAGTGTGTCTGTCTGTCCGTTACCTTTTGTGTAAGTGTAAGGTTGTTAAGTTTTAAACTAATTTTCGGTATATTTATTACGTTCTACTTCCTTGATTTGATGATGATGGCGTGTACAGTCAGCATCAGATAGTTAGTAGCATCCAAAGTAGCCAAATATATCGTAACACATTCCTTACTCCTACTTATAGTAACAAAGACTATTTCGATGAATGTACGTTCCGATATATTTGGCTAACTTGGCTGCTACTAACTATATTATGCTGACTGTACAGAAATCGGCCTCGGGTAAATATATACTTATAGATTAGTTGTACGTTAACCATACTTTGTTTCATATCAAATAATAACTCTGTATCGAACTTGGAGTTGGCATGCAACCCATAGGTAGGTACTTACAATATTTGCCAAGCCCACTATTTCTATTAGAACTTATTCTATTAACACTTGACAGTCATTAATACGAGCAGATAAAACAATATTGTTTCTATAATTGTGCATGCTCCTAAGCAATAGATATTGTAAATATATTTACTAATAAAATGTCTGGTTTTAGCGATTTCCCAATTTTGATACTGTTTAGATATTTGATACTTTGATAGAATAGGTATTTACTTGTGTATTCTTTTTTCTCTTCTCTTGTAAAATTTCTTGATATTACGTATTTTCCTCCTGCGCTTATTTAACCCCAAAGACCCAAAATAATTATTGAAAAATTTGTGAGACCTAAGCTAAGACGTACTAACTCTAGAACTTACGATGTTTGTATGTTACAAACAATCTATGGGCAAACTGGCCTGAAATAAAGAATTTATTATTATTATTATTATTATTTCCCATCTTGAACTAAAAACAAAATCTAAACTATACCTACGTAAATGTTAATTAGGTACAAACGCCAACACATTTAACTGACCATCCTGTATTTATACAAGAACCTTATTACAATGCACATTAAGTGCACGGATGGTCAGTCAGCTGTCTTGTCTATAGTACCTACTACTTTACAAACCACGAAATGGATTGTCCACTCTATGCAACAAAATGATCTGTCACTAAAAACTAAACTATACGAATCACAAAACGGATTGTCCACTCTATGCAACAAATATAGTCCACAATTTCCACAAATATTTAAAAATTTCGGCGCAGCGCAAATTGACACAGGTCCGTCATGCAACGTGTCTCGTCCCGCACTGACCGTATGGACGAAAACGGGGAGGCGTAGGAACTTTGGCGGAATATTTCAGAAAACGATATAACTTTAAGAAAATTAAGAAAGTAAGAAAATGATGCCCTTGTTCATTATTGTATGAAGAAAGTTATAAAATTTCATATTATTCTGATAAAAAATGGAGCAGTAAAATGGTTACAAGTGAAAAAATAGGGGTGACTTTAGATTTCTTTTTCTCAAATTTTTATTATTAAAATGGATTTCTACGAAAACTATGACCCGTCGCATATCTTGCAGATTATGATATATTTTTTCCTACAGCAAAAATGTTACGTTATAATGTAAAAACGGTTACAAAACAACTCATTTTCACGAAAATTTCGAATGTGCAGCCTTAATGCATGCGTCAAGCGCCTTCGCCCGCGTGCCGCAAACAACGCAGGCAAACCCGGGTGATAAAATATAGCCTATATATAACCAACCATCCAGAAAGTCTACGCGGCGCGCTTTTCATCCAAAAAGCGAGGGAAACAATTTTTTTAATGGGATAGGAGGTACCGGATATTACCTATTTCATACAAACTTACAATCTTACAGACTCCGTCTTTGTAATATTTGTATATACAAGTGTATTTTCTTGTTTTCAGCTGTTCAGGTGCTGACTCTTGACTACTGCTTGGGGTCGATGACTCAATTTGCCTACGCAGCATTGGCGCAAGCAGCCGTATTAAAAAGATTGGGACTCATCGACGTCTGAAAAACGTTTGGTTTAATTAAATATTAGAATACGTTTACCACCTCTGAAATAGTACCCTTCGTAGCGTGACGTCATAACGGCGTCCTCGTGCTGGCACACCAGCGAGATTCAGTGAATAGTAATCGCTTGAGCAAGATAAGAAATTAAATTACACACATAAACTTAGGTATTTAATGAAAGAAAATAAATACACAGAATCAGAATCAGTTGTACCTATTGAAATAAAATAATTCTGGTCACAAGCAGCATATACAATGCACTTATGCAAATCTTCATGCAAATAAAGGTTTCCGTTGCTTCTCGAGCACTGAAACTAGGCGTCATTGCTTTACATATTAGTTTACTTATAATCTAACGCGTTAGATTATAAAGTAACGAAGTTCACAATTACCTAACCGACAAGTTATTTTATAATCTCACTCGGCGTTTCAAAGCACGCTATAACTTCCAATGCACCGCCTTAAGTAGGTTATACACACACGCACATAAAAGGTTATAACTTGGGCTAGAATGGAAATATTGATCTGAGGTCAGCGCGATTTAAATTACCGGCACGTTCAGCGGTTGGTCGCTGACAGTGTTAGCTGGATTTAATGGCATTTAAGTCCACTCGGGGGTTTGGAAGGGATCCAATAAATCCTGACTGGCCCTAAGTCTTAAATAATTACAGATTTACAAGTGCCACGTGGGTCAAACTGCAATTGCCCCCTAGTTTTATGTTATAAGTAGCTACTTATATGAACGCAGGGTAAGCGTACCGGCTTTACCCTGCCGTGATAAAAGGACGCACACTATGAGTATAACGACGAAAAAAATACACCCCCTTCTTTACGGTTAAGGAAAGTACCCTAATTTTTAACCGACTTCAAAAAGGAGGTTTCTCAATTCGACCGTATATATATATATTTTATGTATGTCCGCGGATAACTTCGTCGTTTATGAACCGATTTTGATTATTCTTTTTTTGTTGGAAAGGGAGTTTCCCAAGGGTGGTCCCATGGTAAGGAAACCAGGATCTGATGGTGGAATCCTGAAGAAATTGAGGGAAACTCTCGAAAAAATTGTCTTTCCGTCTAGTGTGTTCCTTAATATTATTCATTATAAAAAAATTTAAAGCCCTATTATTTTCCCTAATAATCAACGCATTTGCTCTCGGAAATCAGTTCATGTGGTAAATTGGAAAATAAATGTGGAAATGTTCTCGTGGCTTGGCGGAGTACTAAATTGAAGTCGGTTAAAGCTTTGTTTTTAGTCAATTATAATTATTTAAGTGTTTATATTACTATTTCGTCGGCGTGATTGATTTGTATATCCATGCAGAACTAGCTAAGCCAACGGACAGACGGGCATGGCGACTACGGAGCCCTAAAATAATAGAAGGTTACATAACCTCTATCATTTATAGGGCTTCTGCGACGCCTGTGCGGCCTGTGCGACTAGACCTCGTGCGGTGCTAAGGAGGCGCACGGCGGGGCGGTGGGCGGATTTTATTATATATGCACTAGCTAATAGAGCATAAAAACCATTTGATGCAGCCCACACACAACATATAGACGAACTTTACGACCATGAGAAGTGAAAATCTATGTTTATGCATACCTAACTGATTTATCAAAGAACACCTCAATCATTCGAAAACCAATTTGGCAGATCTAGCAAGAGGACAATCTGAAATCAGTCACTGGTGTATGCTCAGAAAATAAAAGGAAATCGTCGCCTTCTTGCCGACAAATGGTACCATTTGTCAGCAGGGCGGGTAATAGGTTTGATCCGGCCAACGTGTCTCCGCCGATACATTTTCAGTCATTACATTCGGAATCGGCAACAGCAAGTCAAGCTTGCGAACGGGCGTAGATAAAATATTACACATCAATAACAACACCGAATCACTCTTAACATCCATGGTGCAGCTTTTTGTTAGATGGACTTTGTTATTTGCATATTTATATTATAATGTATCTATTTCATATGTTTTAGTTGTAGGTATATGCGGCAGCGGAATAAATTTGATGCCGAATAGTTTATGTACATGTACATAGGTAAAGCGCTGTATAATTTTAAAATACATTAAATAACTGGGCTACATAATCGGCAGAAATAACCTTTTTTTAACCTCAAAAAAAGGAGGTTTTCAATTAGGTTGTATTTTTTTTAATCGTTTTTTTTTCAGTGTTTGTTACTTCAGAACTCCGTCATTGATGAGCCGATTCGTAATTTTTTTTTGTTTGTTATTTATATAGTTATATATATTATATGCTTCCAGGTGGGTCCCATTTTTTTCAAAAATTCAATTGGATGATAATTGAGGGAACTCCTCAATTATATTAGGCACGCGTGTAGTGATTTTGGTATTTTCTATTATAACTCGTGTATTTACACCCGGAAATCATAAATTTGGTGGAGTGGAATTAATGATGAAGACCACAGATGACTTATGGAATTCCTCAATTATGTACTTAAAAGTAAAAAATTATATCACGGATTCTGATAAGATTCCGTTGAAATAGCAACTAATGAAATGCCAAAGATGATCCTTGTGGAATCGATGGAAGTCCTCAAATATTATCGGGTCACATACAGCGATTGGGTTTTTTTCTCTAATAATCAACGCATTTGCTCTCGGAAATCAGTTCATGTGGTAAATTGGAAAAGAAATGTGTAAATGTTCTCGTAGCTTGGCGGAGTACTAAATTGAAGTCGGTTAAAACTTTGTTTTCAGAGTAAATTATAATACGTTCATAGTAAGGTTTTTAAATCCTGTCACTTTGTTCACCAGGTTCAACTGTTTCTCTGGTTAAATGAAAATAGCAGAAACAATTGTGAATTAAACTAATTTCAATTTCTTGGAACATAAACGAGATGCTATAGTCACTAGGTCAAGCTGAGGTGTCGTAGGGGGTTGGACAGAAAGACGAGTGTACTTGTAAAGCCTGCTCTATACAGTGGGCCATCACGACCCATCGTACAGGACGCAACTATGCGTTGGAGAAAGACATCGCCGCGCCATAAGCCATCTGGTACCACTACCCTCTCCACACGCTGGCCCATCCTAGTGGGCTATTAGGATTGGCCATCATGTAGAGGAGCCATAAGAGATTGTATTGTAATACAACTACTCACAACTCTCTCCGTCTCAATCGTATATCTATGTAGCGAGTATTCGCTGACATAGTACCTACATACTACACATATATATGCTAGGTGCTTTAAAAAAATACTGTGAATCACAAAAGGTATTTTGATTCCACATTTAAAAAGGTTTGGATCGTTCTAGAAAAAGACCAATCGTCTTGATACTAGGCCGAGCCTACCTGTAAGCGTCGGGGGTGCTTGTGAGCCGGTGGATATTGCAAATCTTTTTAAAATATATTTCGAGGTTCCACCTCGGCATAACTGCTTGAGATACTGTCAGAAGCACACTGTCCGGTATTATCCAAACGAACGGACTTGTTTCTTGGACCTTTTTAAGGCGTCCCACCTAGTGTCGTATGATATCATGTGGTCAAAATTATCTGAAGAGAAGTATGCCCGGGGGGCTTGTATCAAAATTTAAATATTGGTATAGGCACCAAACAAATGTTGTGAGATGGGCTGGTTGTGTGTCGGACGTATACAGGTGAAGTGCGGAGTGAGAAGGGGTGGGTTGACGTCTCCAAGGCTCTTCAATCTGTATATGAAACGACTGGTTGTGGAGCTCAGTGACACCCCAGTGGATTGTTCTATCGGTGGAAAAGTTATCAATAACATCAGCTACGCGGACGACATGGTGTTGCTGACCCCTTGCATCAGTGCGTTAAGAGGAAACACTAAGGTCGAGATAATTGAGAAATAGGCATTTGTAAAATGTATTGCTGTCGCGCCCACCTCAAGCCTCCCCCCCGCAGAGCGCGATAGAGACAACTGCAGCTTGGACCGAAAATACCTATTAAAAGTACACAAAATGAACGTTTCGTAGTCCCCAGATTTCTTCTCGTGTCTCCGCCGATACATTTTCAGTCATTACATTCGGAATCGGCAACAGCAAGTCAAGCTTGCGAACAGGCGTAGATAAAATATTACACATCAATAACAACACCGAATCACTCTTAACATCCATGGTGCAGCTTTTTGTTAGATGGACTTTGTTATTTGCATATTTATATTATAATGTATCTATTTCATATGTTTTAGTTGTAGGTATATGCGGCAGCGGAATAAATTTGATGCCGAATAGTTTATGTACATGTACATAGGTAAAGCGCTGTATAATTTTAAAATACATTAAATAACTGAGCTACATAATCAGCAGAAATAACCTTTTTTTAACCTCAAAAAAAGGAAATTTTCAATTAGGTTGTATTTTTTTAATCGTTTTTTTTTTCAGTGTTTGTTACTTCAGAACTCCGTCATTGATGAGCCGATTCGTAATTTTTTTTTGTTTGTTATTTATATAGTTATATATATTATATGCTTCCAGGTGGGTCCCATTTTTTTCAAAAATTCAATTGGATGATAATTGAGGGAACTCCTCAATTATATTAGGCACGCGTGTAGTGATTTTGGTATTTTCTATTATAACTCGTGTATTTACACCCGGAAATCATAAATTTGGTGGAGTGGAATTGATGATGAAGACCACAGATGACTTATGGAATTCCTCAATTATGTACTTAAAAGTACAAAAGTATATCACGGATTCTGATAAGATTCCGTTGAAATAGCAACTAATGAAGTGCCAAAGATGATCCTTGTGGAATCGATGGAAGTCCTCAAATATTATCGGGTCACATACAGCGATTGGGTTTTTTTCTCTAATAATCAACGCATTTGCTCTCGGAAATCAGTTCATGTGGTAAATTGGAAAAGAAATGTGGAAATGTTCTCGTAGTTTGGCGGAGTACTAAATTGAAGTCGGTTAAAACTTTGTTTTCAGAGTAAATTATAATACGTTCATAGTAAGGTTTTCAAATCCTGTCACTTTGTTCACCAGGTTCAACTGTTTCTCTGGTTAAATGAAAGTAGCAGAAACAATTGTGAATTAAACTAATTTCAATTTCTTGGAACATAAACGAGATGCTATAGTCACTAGGTCAAGCTGAGGTGTCGTAGGGGGTTGGACAGAAAGACGAGTGTACTTGTAAAGCCTGCTCTATACAGTGGGCCATCACGACCCATCGTACAGGACGCAACTATGCGTTAGACGGAGAAAGACATCGCCGCGCCATAAGCCATCTGGTACCACTACCCTCTCCACACGCTGGCCCATCCTAGTGGGCTATTAGGATTGGCCATCATGTAGAGGAGCCATAAGAGATTGTATTGTAATACAACTACTCACAACTCTCTCCGTCTCAATCGTATATCTATGTAGCGAGTATTCGCTGACATAGTACCTACATACTACACATATATATGCTAGGTGCTTTAAAAAAATACTGTGAATCACAAAAGGTATTTTGATTCCACATTTAAAAAGGTTTGGATCGTTCTAGAAAAAGACCAATCGTCTTGATACTAGGCCGAGCCTACCTGTAAGCGTCGGGGGTGCTTGTGAGCCGGTGGATATTGCAAATCTTTTTAAAATATATTTCGAGGTTCCACCTCGGCATAACTGCTTGAGGTACTGTCAGAAGCACACTGTCCGGTATTATCCAAACGAACGGACTTGTTTCTTGGACCTTTTTAAGGCGTCCCACCTAGTGTCGTATGATATCATGTGGTCAAAATTATCTGAAGAGAAGTATGCCCGGGGGGCTTGTATCAAAATTTAAATATTGGTATAGGCACCAAACAAATGTTGTGAGATGGGCTGGTTGTGTGTCGGACGTATACAGGTGAAGTGCGGAGTGAGAAGGGGTGGGTTGACGTCTCCAAGGCTCTTCAATCTGTATATGAAACGACTGGTTGTGGAGCTCAGTGACACCCCAGTGGATTGTTCTATCGGTGGAAAAGTTATCAATAACATCAGCTACGCGGACGACATGGTGTTGCTGACCCCTTGCATCAGTGCGTTAAGAGGAAACACTAAGGTCGAGATAATTGAGAAATAGGCATTTGTAAAATGTATTGCTGTCGCGCCAACCTCAAGCCTCCCCCCGCAGAGCGCGATAGAGACAACTGCAGCTTGGACCGAAAATACCTATTAAAAGTACACAAAATGAACGTTTCGTAGTCCCCAGATTTCTTCTCCAAAACTTGACCAATTTTTTTATAAAATATTAAATAAAGGCTTTGGCCGTGTTCCTATGTTTTCCCTTTTTAAATAGTCTAGTCAAAATTGTTTTCTGGATGTTTGAACACAGCGGAAAATCTGGCATTTTTTTAAGTTTTGAAGAATTTATAAAAAAAAGGAAAACATAGGAATATATAGTATAGAATATATAGTAGTCAATATATAGTAGCCATAGATTTATGAAAAAAAAAAAATTGTTCTCCTGCCATTATCCAGGGAGAAAACAGGGGACTACGGACTACGTTTCTATGGAAAAACGGCCGTTGTGTTTCTTCGCTGCTAGTCATACGCGAGCGTTATGCCGCTGCCCTGGGCCTTAAGTATACAACGCGCCGAAAAGTGAGCTGCCGTGTTGTTCAAGGCGGGCAATAAGACTTACAGTACGATTACTGTTAGTTAAGACCTGACAGATGGATTGCCTTCATATAATTTTCAACTTTAATCTTATACAAATAAAATAGTTATTACTAAATCGGTCCATGTGGGTAACAGTATTCTGAGAAATTAAAGTGGAAAATTAAATGAAGGCAATCCATCTGTCAGGTCTTAACTAACAGTAATCGTACTGTACGATATTGTCCCGCCTCTAGTACCACAGAATAAGTAATAGTACTACGTTAGAAGGTTCTCTGTTAACAAATTCCCCGTGTAGGTACGCCAAACGTGTCTAAATGTGGTCATCTCTTTCTATTGCATGCAACGAGTTCTTTCGGGGGCGGAGCCTTAGAGCTAGGGTTGCCGCCAGCTCGACCTATTAATTTATACGTTATATAATAGTGTATTCATTAGTAATTATTTAATTGACACAATTGAAAATTGCGCGTGAACAATGTGTTATGTTTTAATGAAAACAAAATTGGTAGGTAGGTACCTATGCAAAAATAGCCGCCTACACACACACCTACACCTGAATCCGTCTTCACCTATTTTTTTGCTCCGCGATTTATTTGATAGGTTACGTAAATGAGTAAACCTATATAAAAAGAATAATACATTTTAATACCTAGCAGTTCAAATCTTTGTAAGTATGTTAACAATTTAGAAACGTTCCGCCTATCTTCTTTAAGTACCTAGGTAGTAATTTACCTAACTACTTTGGGTATATAAGATATATAGGTATCCAGTTGATACCTGCAGTACCAACAGTACAGAATCACACATATCCTTACCTTAAAGTATCCTTCTAGACCGTCCCCAGAACAGCAGAATTTTCAGATCTCATGCCGATATTAATTTTATTAGCTGTTAAGTTACTTTGTTACTAACACTAGTTTTGTAAGTAAGTACCTAAATTAATTGTTACTAACAAATTATGGATTCAAGGTCCGAAAAAAATGTCTTTTTTTAAATTAAGTTAAACAAATATATACTTATTATTAGTCCAATTTGCATAGGCACGTTCTATCTTACCATCTTTACCTAATTTAACATTTACTCCATATTTTTCTAACTCAACTCTCTCTGTCTTTATCTTATATCTATACCTGCATAGCATTAGCGAGTATTCGCTAATGCTACGTACTATACACATGTTACACACCTTGAAGCAAAGCGACCGACGAATCCACTGTCACTGTCAGAGCGCCGTACCAATGGGACCATAAACGACCGCGCCGCGGGGCAGCGCCCTTGGACCCTGGTACGCTTGCGTCACTTCTTCGCCGTTTTTCATTTACAGACCATTAAATGTACAGTTCCGAAGCTTATGCGACAGTTATTACTCCAGCCGTAAACATACACCACAGTCCATAAAACAACGTATCCTTTAAGCCTGGATTACACATAATAAAAAAATGAATTTCAGAATGCTTTTATGGGTTAACGATGAAGGAATGTAGGATGGGAATTATACATGCGCCATTTAAAATACTGCTTACAAAACGGTACAAATTACAATTTAATAAAGGTGAAAACAAGATTTTTCGATAAATTCAACATTTCTTATTTATAAATATTGTTGCCGATGTCAATCCTACCATTAAGAGGAATCCAACGACACCTCATTTGAAATCGTTCAAACGCTTTAGCCTGCGTGCCAATGAATGAGACATATACACACATACATACATACAATACGCTCGATAAACATAACCCTCCTCTCCTTCAACAGTGGGGTAATAAAGAGAGAATGCGTCTGTTTAACTGTACAGATACGACAGCGTTGTGCTACCAAAGTAGCCAAATATATCGTAACACATCCTTACTCCTATAGTAAATAAAGTATATAAAGACGTGTTATGATATATTCCGCTACTACCAAGTATATGATGCCGACTGTACGACGAAGTTTAGCATTTTGAGTATCTAACTGATTAACATTTAAGTTAACTTTAAATATGGTTAACGGACTTATTAACTCTCGATAACTATCCATGAATCCGTTAATCCTTAATCAAGTACTAAGCGGATAGCGCTGCACCAAAACACGTTCTGACAAATTATTTCGGGTCGGTCGGCGGTAATCACACGCATGTGCAGGACGGTTCTCTATTGTACTTATGGGCAAAAATTATATCCCAGTGTCACTTCCCAAAAATGTTTCCCAAATGTTCATTTGGCAAAAAATCACTAGTCAAATTATTGTTTCGCATTTTATCACTTGGCATCATCTCCTATGGCAAAATATTACTTCCCAAATTATTGTTTGGCAAAGTTTTATATAGTCAAGTTTCATTTGGCATAACATTATTTTTCCAAATTATTGCATGGCATACGATTTATATCCTAATTGTCTAGTGCATACGAATTGTATTTGAGTGAGATTACATATTTTGCTAAGCCGGTACTTTTGTAATTAGCATACAAATTATTACTTACAAGGATTATTATTTAAAATTAAAATAGTTGGCATACTCAGTTATCTGTGGCAATTATTTTAACCTAACCTAACCGCCAGCTTGTCGACGTCACCCCCGCTTCGCGGGGTGCCTATTTCCGCTCTGAGGGACACAAGTGAACCCTAACCTAACCTACTTATAATACAATTGCTACGGTTGTTTGTTTTTTTACTGCGGGCGGCCTTGCCCCCCGAGCCCCCGTTTTTTGGCTACCCTTATCTAGTTAAACCCCTGTAATCAGTTGTTGTTTGTTTTTGTAATGTAATAAAATTTTGAACAAATGAAATTCGTTGTTTTGTTATTCTGCCATTTAAAATTCGTACAAAATGAATCATTTGCCAAATAATATTCCCTGAACAGTTATTCTATGAAATAATAAAAATTGGAATGATCTGGTCATGAAATAAAATTACATAACACAATATTTTTTCAAATATTTGCCAGTTATGCTATGTGAAGTGTGCGAAATGAAAATTCGAACAAGTGTTTTGTTTGGAAAACAATATTAGCCCAAATAAAGTATTTGCTTAATAAACTTTTGTCTTAATAACACTTGACAAAGCAAAATGATGCCAGATGATATTTTGACCAAATGAACAAAATGCGAAATAAAAATGTGCTATTTGTTCGTTTGGGAAATGAAACTACTGCCATAAGTTTTGTGCGAAGTGAAATTTGGCGAAAAATATTTTACCGAAACAGCAGGATACCGTGCAGGACAGATGCAAGAAAGCAAAGAAATGTGTCGCGTGACGCGAGTTCAACGAAACTGTGTTGTCGGCGCGTGATAAAACTGCGAAAAAAATAGTTTGATACTATGATTCACTTTGAGGGTTTTGTGATTTTAATACCAAGTCCTTTTTACAAGTTTTATAATAACTTACCGTGTTAGTCAGATCAATCATGCAGGTAAAATTTGACTTACTTCCTAAAGTTGAAATTTTGTAAATTAAGTAAGGCGGATGACAATACAATGAGTACTATGGTATAGTGAGATTGACTAACGCAACTTTTATCACGATTTAACGGGTAACGAATAACGAATAAATTTCCGTTAAATCTTTAAAAAAGTATCGCTTTAACCAATAACGAAGTTAACCATTTGAATAACGGTGCCCAGCTCTGAAAATGAATTAATGATACCTGTAAAGTGCGTCCTTTAATTTGACGTCTGAACAGAGTTCGAATCCCTAGAAAGTCCGTAAAATTTGACTTACCTACTTCCTGAAGTTGAAATTTTGTAAATTAAGTAAGGCGGATGACAATACAATACTATGGTATAGTGAGATTGACTAACGCAACTTTTATCACGAGTTAACGGGTAACGAATAACGAATAAAATTCCGTTATATCTTTAAAAAAGTATCGCTTTAACCAATAACGAAGTTAACGCTTTTATGTAACGGATTAGCGGTTTGTGGCGTTCCATACCTAAAGGGTCCTAATAGCAATAGCCATAAGGACCCTTTAGACATGGAACGCCACATTTTATTAACGGTGCCCAGCTCTGAAAATGAATTAATGATACCTGTAAAGTGCGTCCTTTAATTTGACGTCTGAACAGAGTTCGAATCCCTAGAAAGTCCGTAAGTAATTTTGGAAGTACGTAGGCACAGTACAGTCAAGTTCAAAAATATATGCACGGGGGTGAATATTATATTTCGTGTTTTGCACAAGTCCAGTCATGTTTACTTCGAAAATATTTAACTACGAGGGTCAAGTTTTTTTGGGAGATCATTGTAAGAAACAATATTTCCATAAGATTTAAGTAATTTAAATAAAAATTCAACGTCGAAAAATCTTTTCTCTAATCTATCTAAGCTATTTAGCCCGACCACAACCGTATTTCAACTTTGAAACGTCTAAAATGTATTATTAATTATATATTTATTTGAAAATAGTTCTCCAGATAGTTCTTCCCGTTTTTATAAATGTTGAATTATGCGCTGGTTTAATCTGTATTTTTTGAACCGTCTAATATAAGTTATCCTAAGATGATTTTTATTTATACAAGGTCGCTCAAATATCTAAGGCCATCACCGACCACTACAGGTATAGAACACATTAAATCAACTTAATAATAATCGATTCGTTTTAGAAATTTAACTGTGTCTTCTGAATTATTTAAACAATCTTTTAAGCATTCAGGAAGGTTAATAGTAAATCTTTCTGTTTTATACATTGGACAATCATTAACAAATGTTTGACAGATAAATCACTATTACACCTTAGGCATTCCTTCTTAGCTTCTTTAATAGTGATAAGATATATATGGGTTACATTGCAATTACCTATTCTTAACCTATTTATAACTACACCCTCGAGATTCCACTCCAGACTATATTTATAAGAACCTTTTTTTATGAAATTAGATACAAATACCCAGATTTTATTCTACACTATACCGACGGCTCCGTTAGTGAGGGTGGAGCCGGTTGTGCGATCGTATCAATAAGCGGTGGTTAAAAGTATAGATTACAGAACTATGCATCTATCTTCACATGCGAAGCTGCTGCTATCCTAAAATGCCCAGACCCCGTATCATGGTCGGCCTTATCACACGATAAGTGACAGGATAGAGCGTCCGTCACTGACTGACACCGTTCTTATCGCGTGATAAGGCCGACCATGATACGGGGTCAGAGGTAATTAAAAACAACTCTAGTAATGATACGGGGTCAGTACCTAAGCTCTCAGTAAGATTCCGCTCCGCCTAGGTATAATGGGGGAATCAATCGGACACTTACATTTGTTTTCTCGTTTCGCACCGTGCTGCGGAGTCAGTTGTGCTCGCACCGCGCTGCGGAGTCAGTTGTGTTCGCCCCGCTGAGGTTCTCAGACTTGACATCATACCCACGGCTGCTTTCTACCACCACTGCACCGTTCGCCGGCAGGACTGTTTATACTCCAACTAAATGCCGTGGTATCAGAGGAATATACTCCCGCGAACGATCCGGCTGTGGAAAGAGCACCCCGGCGAGGTTTTCCGAGGGACTAAAGTATGGCGTTTATCAATAAAAGAGTGTATACATCTTTCATTGTTGGCAAGTTGCAAGCGTCCATAGGCGTCCACCGCAGGGTGACTAGGTGGTACTCTTTTACGTCCGTTTAAAGAAGTTTGGTGATAAGTAACTGATAAATATTCTTGTTTACACTTACAGCAAGTATCGTTGCTATTTTGCGTTGTTTGCAAGTTAGAAACATGGTTTGCGGATTTGGCGAGATTATATCCCGGAATATTCAGTAAACGCTTGCCGATGACGTGCGATAAAATATGGAAATGTATGTATGTATGTTTGGTGTAATCTGGCTCGGGTAAGTAGGTATTAAAAAGAAATAATAATACTTAAATCACACACACACAATTTCCGCCAAACAAAAACACCGCTGACTCCGTGAACTTACTTTAAACTTTGTTATCGGCTCACATTATGTGCATGAATATGTCCAGAATTGAGTTATAAAGGGACCGTATTTCGGGTCGCATGATGTAATTTTCAACCCGGCGCGAGTTCAGGGCAGGGGACGTATCGAGCGTCGCGGATGCCGGTCCGAGAAGTTTCACGTGAAAAACGGTTTAGCGATCGACGCGCCGCCGTGCGCTCGCTTACCTGTCCAACGCAGCTTTCGAAACTCACTTTACTTCTCAAGCGGGTGCAACTATTTTATTGAATATCAGAGGAAATTGGTTTATTATTTCACGTGTAAAGTCCGAATCGCTTTTCTAGAACGGACCTTATATTAAGATCTTATGGGCGATACAAAAATACCATTCTTAAGCCACGCGCCACAGCCACAAACGCTTGGAAAATAAAAATCTCGAATAGTGACTCTATTGTTAAAGTAGCAATATTCAGATTAAAAAGAAAGATATATCGGTATTAGAGTCTGGCCAGGGAAAGATGAGCCTCGAAAAGAGCGGCATTATTAAAAAACAGCGTGTTGCATTGCAACACCGTGTAGGGATAAGGAACGCGATAAAATAATAATGATATTTGAACAATTATTATTTTTCTTCAATTCACACAATGCAACAGCACGTTCTATCTTGAGACGGCCGCGGCATTTTTCTCGCATTATACCTCTTGTTCTAAGTATTCTAATAAGAGAGAGACGGATAGTGCGAGGAAAATCGAGAGAGCTCGCGTGCCGTCTCGTGATAGCCGTGCTGATCAAGCAGAAGGAAGTTAAGTTATATGAAATAAAAATCATTAACTGCATTCTACTTTATATTTAAGAAGAATAATCAGAACCACTCACCAAAATTAAAATTTTGATGAGACATCTTAGTTAAACTTTTTATAATAAATTGATAATCTTTAATGTGAAAAATAGTAGCAGTAATCTCACTCTTTAATTCTCTTATAATGTAAAAGCAGTCCAATTCTTATGGAACAGTTACTTTCTTAGTCACCATATCAAGTATCAAGATTAGGACATCATACTAAAATAAGACGTTTGACACATTTGACAATGATATCGCTGTTGCCATATAAAAAGTAGCCAAGTGAATTTAAAAGATTTTTCAAAAAACCCAACTGCTTTTTTCAAATAGCCTATGCCACTCCCACGATTAAAAGGAATCCAACGACACCTCATATGTCGAAATCCTTCAAACGGTTAAGGCTGCAGGGCGTGCCAAAGAATAAGGTCACATACATACATACATACATACATACATACATACGCTCGTAAAACATAACCCTCCTCTCCTTCGATAGTCGGGTAAAAAAGGCTCATTTTTCCCTGGCCATTCTCTAACAACTTTTTATTTGTAGTTTCAGCGTACTTAGTACAACGAACACAATTACAGTAGGTTACACTTAACACTGAAAGACGATGGCTTTGTCTTCACTTAGTGCTTATGCTTAGTATAAAGAGAAGTGAATTCCTTCTAGAAAAGCGATTCGGACTATAATTAGTTACTTTAGTAAAACAATATCAATAATTACTGGGGCGGAAATGATGTTCCTGAAATTCTAGTACCTAATTACGTGCTTCGCGCAACTTCAAGATTACTTGTCGGTGATGACTATCGCAGATGATGAGATGAGATGAGATATATATCTGAATGCCGGGAAAGCAAATTAGTTTTAGCCCACAGCTTTGCTGGCGGTGGACTTGTTTAACGACATTACTCTGTCACGCCGACATCGCGACGTGCTGAGACCTAATCTGCAGGCTTGATTGTTTGTTACACAATGAATTTACCTTAACTCGACTCTGCATGACGATTTACCTTATTTTATCGTTATACTTACAAAGGTAGGGACAACATGTAAATTTTGTAATAAGATAAGAACGCTTTACAGTCGAGCTTATAAAACGATGCCATTGAAGCATAAAACAACAATTACGTAGGAAACGTTTCATAAAATGTTAATTGTCGTTCGTGTCTCTTCGCTTCGAGTTTACTAGTTATTAGGCATATTTCTGAGTTTTAGATGATAAAGCCACAGATTGTGCAGTCCATAATCGTCTTTAGTTTTTATCAGATTCAGATTTATTTATTGGTAAAAATGTTTTTACAATGTTTTAGGTACACAATTTCAAATATACATTTGATACAATACAACCTATGTTACTTAGGTTGAAATAAAATTAGGCAGCAAATTATGGATAATATAACAATTAAAATTTAAATAACAATTACAATGATTCATTTGAAAAATTACGGACAATAATCATAACATAAGATAATCATAACATAACATAAGATCACACGGTTCCACGCACCAACCCTTTCCAACTTTGTAGAATTCCTCAGTGTTGCCTACTTAATAGGTATCAAGTTATTGAAACGAGTGATTTTCGAAATATCACATTTACAATTTTATTATATGCACCGGTGAAAGAAATTTTCAAATCGGATATTATCGTTTCGTATAGGTACTACGAAGCTACCATCTCACGGAATTTTCCTCTTTATAATATTAGTAGGTGATATTGATTGATATGTACCACATAAACAAACCGCCAACACGGGTACCACGTTGTATAGGTTAGTAGTAGGTACTCAGTGGGTACTCAGATATGTGCCATGTTACTCGTATTTTGTTAAAGAAAGGGTTACATGGTTTTATCAAAAAAATATATTACAAAATATCACTTCACAAACAATTTTACGCATAATTAGTATCATTTGCCAAATTATTATATGGCAAATAAACTCTTCACAAATAATTATAACACAAACCCAATCTTGCCCCCAAGTGAACGTTTAAACAATGACTCTCTTAGCAGTTGGAACTTAGACCAAATTTCATGTAGTCAAACGTTTCAGTTGGAAAAACATATTTTACGCCAAATATAATAAGGTAATATATTTGTATCGACAGTTTTCAAGCAAGCAACCAATCATGGTTTTTCAAGGCGCATAAAAAACGCTTTGCAAATTGTACTTAATTTATATGTAAGTATTAGGTAGGTAGTAAAAGTATTTGGTTCTGGCGCTTCGCCGGCTGCTGCCGCAGCACGCTCGCTTCGCTCGTCTTCGTACCTATACAGACCTGCTTAGGGTCTACCAAAAAATATTATGCTTACTGTACATTAGCAGAAAGTAACCATATATCATATGTTCATTATATAGTATGCATTAGACATAAAGTATGTTATATTCCAAGGTACTATTTCTGTCTTCAATTTTTTTGTCATAACTATTCATTTGACTAAATGTTTAGTTTTCTGCTTTAAGTGAAAATTTTGAGCAAATGAAAGTGTGCCTAATAAAATGATTTATCCAAAGATTGCATTACCAAACATAACGGTTGCCTAAATTTGTTTGGGTAATGAAATTTTACCAAAATAGCTTTGGCTAAACGGCAGGATCCCTTGAAGTAACCAACCATACAGTAATATTCTAGTACCATGTGTCTACTTATGTCTATAAGTACTACTTACTCAAAAGGAAATAGAGGCCACAAGTGTGATGATCGTCACGTAAAAAATATATGAAACAGTAATTTATATTTTTATCAGCTATAGACGTAACCACCAGCATAAAAGAGGTTGCATTCTGAAGGATGCGGGGCATCATTAATTAGCCACTTATCAATTAGTTTATGACCATTGAATTTACAATAAAATAGAAAAGTGTAAGTGGCCCTTATTTTGTTTTGGGTAATATTTAATTTCTAAGCACAGCTACAAAAATCATTGACAGAGTTGGTTATCTAATAAATATACGTCTAAAATAGGCGTGACATGGCGGCGTCCCCTCCGAGGTGAATTGAACGGGCACGACAGCCAGGCCGTGGTCACGGTCGGAAAATAAACAAACTGTAGGCACATGTTCGCCGAGCACGTTTCGCGCCCGGGGATAGCCAAGTGAAAAGGAATCAATTGAGGCCCGAAAATCACGTGTGCATTGGTTGATTGCAATTTTACATGTGTAAAACGTGTTTCAAACACAATAGGTGCTGTAGAACAGGAACTTAGGAGTCCCCAGCACGCGCGAGTCAACTCGCAATTCCATACAAACGCAGTTTTAATTTTATCATACTGGAATATTTAACATGAAGCTTTTTATACCCAATGGGATTCGCCATATCTAGGTCGAAAAACTAGTGTCTGTTGCTATAAATTATTATAGAGAATGAATAGAAAAGTATTAAGCGATTAGAGGCTTTGTACGAAATACGTTCTTCTACTCGCACTATTATTTTTGTGACTGAGAACCAAACTACGTTTGTATCGAGAGTCGAGTATCCTGCCGACCCTTTCAACTATCATAATGTTCTATTTATTGCATTTCTTATACCTCTGCCTACATATCACTAGTGCGTCTGTGAGCGGTAGAACTCCCGAGCGTGTATGTTTAAAAATATATATTATTAAAACTTCTAAATAGTGTCGCGACAAAAAAAACTTTATAATTAAAGAACCTGCTTGTAAAATCGGTTGAGAAATGCGACCTGTAGAGAAGAACAGCCGGATAGAAACCGGGCACAGTCAAAAGATTTTCGGCCCAAGCTGAAGCATAGAACTTCGTTCGCTTCGCTCGCTCGTTCGATTATGTGGTTTCTCTTTGTAACTGTTTCATCACGCCATACAGTAAGTAGTCCCTAACATGCTTGGTAGAACTTGTATTCTTGTTTGTTGTATATTGGAGTACATTAGGTACGTTGCTATTGGCTTCACATCCTTGGAAAACTAAGCCAGGGCTTGGCAGATGAGGAAGTTGGCGCTTCCACATTAAAGTCCAATAGTCCCGCCACGACCACTGCTTTAAATTTCCAAAATTCTGGTGAAAACGGCTTTCCCTATGTTGGACAGTAGTCCCGTCCTTCTTAACTGGCAACCTTATGAAAAGGACAAAATAAGCATCTGCCTATTGGTTAAAATGTGTAGATTACACGGACATTTGTGCTACCCCACATGGAAACTAAATTGCTATACCAATGAGATTATAACAGATCCCATCTGTATTGCTGACGAAATGAATAACTACTTTATTGAAAACAGTTTCCCAAATCTGTCACAAAATAACAGAAATAACAGAAGTAATCTTAAACAACAAAGTGTATTACACTCCATATCTTTAGCACCCACAACGCCGCAAGAGGTCAAAACAACAATAAACTCTCTTCGAAATACAAATAGCGTGGGATATGACAAAATCTCCACGCTAGTTATTAAGTCTGCCAGTAGTACTTTAGACAAACATTTGTGTAGATTAAAGAAAACTGTTATAAAACCGTTACATAAAAAAGGAGATAAGAATAACTATCGGTCAATTGCCCTCATCCCTATATTTTCAAAAATCTTTGAAAAAATTATTTATCAACGCCTGTATTCATACATGAACAAGTTTAACCTACTATGTAACGAGCAGAAAGGATTTAGGAAAAATATATCCATTGATATTGCTATATATGACATGCTTAAAGTTGTAATAGAAAACATTGATAGAAGAAATCCGGTTTGTGCAATTTATACCGATATGTCCAAGGCTTTTGATCATGTATGCCATGATCGACTCATACACAAACTTGATATGTATGGTGTAAGAGGCAACGCATTAAACCTTATAGCATCTTATCTTAAATAGAGGATACAATATACAGAGACATCCAGAGTATGCCCTGCGACAAAGAAACAATGTAAATATATTTCTAAAGAAAAATACCTACAACTTGGAGTTCCACAGGGCAGCGTACTTGGCCCATTATTGTTTTTAATATACATTAATGATTTTCCAAGCAATTTAAATTATCCCATAGTGTTATTCGCAGACGACAGTACATCAATCATAAACTGTAATAATGATTTAATAAATTACGAACAGGACATTCATAAAGAATTAGATTGTATAGTAAAATGGCTTGATGATAATAATTTAATAATTAATTTAAATAAAACAAATGTTACGCATTTTTATCTACACACATTGACTCGTACTAATAGCAAGATCGATGTTAACTATCAAGGCACAACAATAGAAAATGTAGCTGTTACTAAATTTCTAGGATTATCAATTGACAGTCAGCTAAGTTGGAAAAAACATCTAGATGAAATATGTAAGCATCTGAATAAGTCGGCCTACGCACTATATAAACTATCAAAAATAGCTAACCGTGATACAGTCTTAGTAGCATACCATGGATTAGTAGTATCGAAAATTAGATATGGCATTATCTTCTGGGGTAACTCTGTGAACCGCGAGGCAGCCTTTATAGCCCAAAAAAGATGCGTAAGGGCTATCTGCGGTAGAAACGTAAGAGACAGTTGTGTTCCTCTATTTAAATCATTGAGACTATTGACATTGCCTTCATTATATATTTTAGAGGTAGCTCTATTTGTTAAACTCCATCTTGATTTGTTTACATTTGTATCAGAAAGACGAAAGCTCCCCACTCGCTCGCAATACAAGGGACAGTTGTATAACCAGCCTATGAAAACAGCATTGATGCGGAATAGCTTTTTTGGAATGGCAATAAGAGTACCTATTTAATAAAATTCCGGACCCTATGAAAAGTCTAGAGACACACGAACTTAAAAAACAGTTAGTTGCATTTTTGGTCGAAAAATGTTATTACTCAATAAAAGAGTTCTTAGAGGCACCTTAATGATGTTAAAATTTCTATTATATATATATTGATTTCTGTTTCCTTTCTTTGTGATATTTTATGTGTTGTGTATATTAACTATTTCTACGCCTAAACTGGCAGGATGTGCTGAACTAACATAGACATAATAACCTGAATTGTACCACATTCAAAGAAATAAATAAATGATTGATTGATTGATTGATTGAGGAATACGAGAACCGAGCGTCCCCTAATGTGCTGTTTATAGTCTTACCACCACATTTGGCTCGAGTTGCATTTTGTCTGTATTTTAAAGGTTCGTTTATTTTTCCGGCCCTTTCTGATCATACCTATTTCCACACGCAGATAGTAACATCAACATCAATGTCTGACCTGCAGGTCGATCACGTAACGCATTGTAGCGCACGTTAGGTAGATCTAAATGTCACATTTTATACGGAAAAGTGACAGTTAAAACTGTCCAAACGCGCACGAAACGATAATGGATTGCCCCCTGGATAAGAGGGTACCAAGTAGTATGAAATTCTAAATAGCGATTCCTAATGGTTTTTTTAAAAAGACGGACTCACGGGTTCCTTGTTTTTTTGGCATCATGTAAGTGAAATTTTGTCAATAGGTATCGTTTATCATATAAATATAACATTTGACATAATAATTTAACGCACACGTGTTAAGGAATACATAAACTCACGCGCTGCATTTCCATAAGGGGTAGGCAGGACACATTAAATTAAATTTTCAGGGTTGCTTCTAGACATTATAGGTTTAAAGACGGCGACAAAAATTACATCAGCCACTAATAGTCTCAACCACATTCGCAAACTTACTCTATAATTCATTATGGATGGAAAATATCATACTTTGGTGTATACGTTTTTTCCCACATAGAACTATAACAATAAAAAACTTCTCGTTCACTACAAAAAAAATGTAAAGAAAAGTGAAAGATAAATAAAATCTACACACATATTAGTTATTGCCGCGTAAAGGCTGTTTGGGCCTTCATGTTATTCTTATTCCGCGTCACAGACCGAATTTTTCCTTTTTCAGGAAATTGACCCGAAATAGGACTTGTGTAAAATCCTAGGAAGGAAAGAGGTGTGAAAAGATTTATTTATTTATTTAACACCACCATCCTTACAAGCTATCCTCATTCGACAGTATGGAATTTGACACAAAACAGAAAATAAAAACATAGGTACATTACAAATTACAGTAACACAATACGTTATAATTATAATTGTGAATTCGTTTAAAGAACAAAAAAACAAATCTACCGCGATTGCTACTCGATTAAGGGTCCGAATTGCGCGCGTAAAGGGGGCCTGTGGGGGCTACCGCGAAATGAAAACGAACTTCGTTCGTGTATCTCCCTATCTATCGCTTTAACTGGCAAGTGCGACAGAGACGGAGATACACTAACAAAGTTCGTTTTCGTTTCGTGGTAGGCCCTCTGGCGAAGGAGTTCAAACGCACCTCCGCCAGGAATTCAGGATTGCTCAACTTGCCTCGTATTAACTTATAAAAAGAGGAAATCTTCTGGGTGGTGGATGAAACAGTTGTACAAAAATCGTAATTAATGTTATGCACATTTACTTTACCAAATTGCATCGTCCGCGGCACGCTCGGATACACGTCCAATTTACGCGAGGCACGCACACTGAGGCGCCTCGCCTTTGAGCACGGTCAAAAGACCGACTCTAAGCGGCTCGCCGCGCGCAGCTCGCGCGATGCTCGCGCACAGCGCGTGAGCGCGTCCGAATTAGAGCAAAATAGGTGAGCCGTGCGTGCCTCAACCCGAGGCTGCTCTAATTCGTACGCACCTTAACACGAACAATGTCATGTATACTCCGTATAATTTTAAATATATAAACGTGATAAATTTATGTTGAATACGTTCCAACATTTGCCTATATTTCGACTCGTGTGGACTCCAGATGGCCGCACTGCCCTCTATATGACTCCTGACAATTGCCTCGTACAATAAACGTATCACGATATATTCCTTTGATTTGCAGACCCTATGCTTCTATTAAATAAAGTTTTCCTATATTCGGCTACGACAAACGTCTACTAAACTTTAAACTACCTACTTGATACCTAAGTTAAATTAGAACTGCATGCATGTGTATGACCTCCTGTGGCCAAGAGAAGAAATTCGTTTATTCCCACCAGATTCCTATGCAAACGAAGTCGCAGTTCAAAATTTCGTAAAAATAGAGTAGTGCAGAAAATTAAAAAAAATAATGTTAACACTAAGTAACTACCATTACTCCAACTAGCGGATCAAGGGGGGTGATCAGGATCACATAACGTTTCGAACGTACGTTAATTTAACTCAACTGTCATTTTTCCATACTAAAAGTGACGATGACCCGCGTATACAATGTGTCACGTAATCGAGATGCAAGGCGTAAGCGATTCCAGACTCGCTTGACAGCTCGCGTCACGTGGCATCTAACACCACGCTCGAACAAGGTGAAGTCAAGGTGTGGAGGTATTGTACATTGTACGTAATATAAACTACTAGCTTCCGCCCGCGACTTCGTCCGCGTGGACCCGGGATAAAAACTATCCTATATTTTAATCCAGGCTATAAACTATCTTCGTGCAAAATTTCATTCAAATCGGTTCAGCCGTTTAAGCGTGATTGAGTAACAAACATCCAAACATCTAAACTTTCGCATTTATAATATTAGTAGGATTGTTGAACTACGTGTATATTAATTTCATGAATACATATATATGTAGGTAACTATAGAGTTAAACAATGATAGGCTATTTAATTATTGAACACTAGAACACTATCGATAACTTACCTAGTTTATACCTACTATGAGTACTTATCGTTATAAACCTCACGGAACACAGCTTATTCCTGAAAAAAATAATCTTACTCTTACACCTACAGGAGATATTCAGTGTATCCACCGTTGTTAATTTTCCAGTATTCAAGCCCATGCTATGCTCTTCTCATCATCAACGTTCTCAAATTTAATAACCGCTTGAATGGCCCAGAGTGGATATTCAGCGTGCAAAACGAGATGTCCTCATTAACGTTTATAAATCTGCTGAATTCAGGAACCTGAATTAACGACTTTAGCTCGTGTTGAAAGACTTCAATGGACGATTGTATTTTGATTCTCTTTGAAGTAAAGTGAAGTCTGATTGTAAGGAGACTTCACCTCTCCTGGTTCTCTCTTAACCTGTAAAAATACGGGCACGAAGACCGCCGTAGGTCGATCCACGATCGCTTAGTAGGTACTTGCGCTGCGCAAGACCGACAGACTTTAGTTAGGAATGCGGAATGATTTATAGAATTAAGGCCTCCACCCACCGAACGCGTGTCGTGCACGGCGCGTGTGCTGCGCGGGCCCGCGCAAGTTGTAAAGCATTGAAACTACTTTTCAAACACACATCGAACGCGGTCCGAACGCGGGCCCGCGCGGGCCCGAGGCGCTAAAGTTACAACTCGGCAGCGCGGCCGCGTGTCAAGCTGCCGCGCTGCTGAGTGTGATAGAGGTAGTGAGATACATATTAGATGTATTGGTAGTGAGAGAGATATGCCGCGCTGCACACGCGTTGCTAACGCGTCACTGACGCGGCGGGCCCGCGCGTGCCCGCGCAGCTGCCGCGCTGCTGAGTGTGATAGAGATAGTGAGATACATCAAATGTGTTGGTAGTGAGAGAGACATGAGGCGGAGAACCCGCGCGGTCCCGCGCTGCACACGCGCTGCACACGCGTTGCTACACGCCGCCCGCTTGCGGTGTGAATATACCTCTTCAACCGCGCACGACACGCGTTCGGTGGGTGGAGGCCTTTACAGTATTACTTATGCGAGTACAAATACAAAGTAGAATGATATTTGACATATGCTCCTACACATTGTTAGGACTTTTTATTTATAATGAGTCAATGGGAGCTCGAAATATAATGTTGAAAGCCTCGGGCAGACGTCTGGATTTAATTTAATAAATGGTTCCCTCGTTTATCCAGAGCGCCATTGACAATAATTACCTCTCAACTTGACGGTTCTCCTCTTGACAATTTTCTGACCGAGACCAATTATTTCTTAGGAGAGTTTTTCTGGGCTTTTAAATCGGGTTTATGATTTACGAGTACAACGCATAAAATGCACGAGTCACCCTTAAGTGGGTACGTAATTTATTAACGCTTAATATACTTATCATAACAGTGAGTGTGAGTTGATTCGTTTATGTTATTCAATAGATATCCAAAAAGTGTATAATAAGGATGTATTTTTCATTACGGTTTACGTGTTGGGTAGCGTCAAATGGACGAACGAGTCCACGTCCATATACGCCAACCAAATTTTATCTGTTCAATTTTGCTTGCTGCTTGTGTAGTACTATCGACAACACAGCTAACTGACCATCGGTGCACCTTAAGTGCATTGTAATAAGGTTCTATATAAACACAGGATGGTCAGTTAACAGTGTTGTCGTTTATACATGTAGGTACTAAGAACTAAAAAGACCTAATTCTCGACACTGTACTAGACCGAACTATTCCGCAACGTTTCTGCTCTTTAGTACAAACGACAACACTGTTAATTGACCATCCTGTGTTTATATAGAACCTTATTACAATGCACTTAAGGTGCACCGATGGTCAGTTAGCTGTGTTGTCGATAGTACGTTTAGTTCACCCGGAGCGAGAACCGAGCGGAATAGCAAGCAGTGACACTGACAGCAAAACGATATCTGGTTCAATTCATTCGGTCAAAGGAGAATGAACAGACGTCGTTTCTTAGTGTACTAGTTAACTAAAATACCTAAAAGAGCGAACTAGTACATTTGAGCGATTGACCGAAACTATAAGAACTAATACTGTTGAAACTTGGTAAGTAGATATTGTATTCTGTGATCCGCATTAAGATTTTCACACAAAAATAGAAAAAAAAACAATAATTTTTGGGGGTTCCCCATACTTAGAACTGAAACTCAATTTTTTTTTCATCAAACCCATACGTATTCATGGATAGGTCTTCAAAAATGATCATTCATTTTTTTCTAAACTGAACTGAAGAGGCACTTCCAAAGTGGTAAAATGTGTCCCCCCCTGTAACTTCTAAAATAAGAGAATGATAAAACAAAAAAAATATACGATGTACATTACCATACAAACTTCCACCGATAATTGGTTTGAACGAGATCTAGTAAGAAGTTTTTTTAATACGTCATAATTCGTAAACCGCAATTTACCTTTCATTCAACGGATAATGGTACGGAACCCTTTGTGCGCGAGTCCGACTCGCACTTGGCCGGTTTTTTACAAATTTAAAATTTATCGGTTCAAATAGTTTTTTCCAATAAACTGTTGTAAAAAATCAAAAGTTGACACTTCAAAGGATATATTGAAATACGAGATAAAGTATATAGGCTTCACTAATTCGTGTAAATGTATTAAGCAGAAAAGTCTCGTACTGACTTGGAGGAACAAGATCCAGTATGGCACGCCTTGTGCCCGCGCTCCCGCCGCAGGAAATGACTCAAGGAACAAGCGCGTGTATAACTTTCCCTACTTATAGCTAGAATAGTTCTGGAAACGTAAAAAAACTAATAACTATTTTAGGTCGGTAATACCTGCCGATTTTCGATGGGTCGTTAATACCTGCGTTTACCTTACAGTATTATTTACTAAATAACGAATGTGGTGAATTGATGTAGCGAAGAATCGTGTTTGTGCACAATTGCGAATAAGACTAATCATTTTTTGTATAAAACTGGTAAACAAATAATTAGCATTGAAGAAAATAGCGTATAGGAATAAAAAGTCTTTTTTTCATTCACTGCACATAAGTTCACCCCATAAAATGACTTCCCTATATTTTGTCCCTGAGTGCAGTATTTTAGAATGTGTTTCTTGTAAGTTGATTGTCACTGTTTCGCGAAGGCACTGTCACCCTAAACCAAAACGGCTGACTACCGCCAGCAGTCATAGACACGCCGCTCGTGTTCCCAGAAGAAGGGTCTGATTTAATTAAATCTCTTAATAATTAAATTATCGGTTGTCGATCGCGAAGCAATTTCGAGCAATGTTGATTTACCCGGCCGGCTTGGAACGTTGAATGAATCAAAACCTTACCGCCAATAAATAATTGCAGTGCAACTAACTACTCTAGCAGGTCGATCATGTAAAACATTGTGCGCGCGTCAGGGAGATCTAAATGTCACTTTTTCGTATGGGAAAATGTTGAGTCGTATTAACGTGCGTTTAAAAAGTTACTACTCCTCAATCTCACTTTATATGTCGAGATAATTTTGTTTTTATAGGGGGCCATACGAGTAGGTACCTACTTTACATACTCAGCTAGGGACGACCTATTTAGGCTTAAAATATACACAGCTTTGTGACAGGCGGCCCTAAGGATCCTCTGTCTGTACGAGGGCTGCTACTTATGTATCCGGAATAGAAAAAAATAATCAAACGTACATTACTAAATATAGTTTTATTGTTTTTCAAAATATTCTCCGTGATGATCGATGCACTTTTGCATAAGTGTAAACCAATTTATAAAGCACTTTTGCCACTCTGATTGGGGTATCTCCAAAACGTGTTGTTTGAACGCGTCGACCGCATCTTCACGAGTCTAAAATCGTTGACCACGTAATTTATTCTTTACATTTGGAAATAAATAAAAATCATTGGGTGCCAAATCAGGGCTGTACGGTGGGTAACCCGTTAATTCTATATTTTGACCTTCCAAAAATCGAGTTGTTTCGCGTGATGTATGACAGCTGGCGTTGTCATGGTGAAGAATGATTCTGCGTCGCTGGTTGTCTTTACGTATTTCTTCAAACACTTCTGGCAAACAAATGGTCGTGTACCACTCCGAATTAACCGTTTTAAGATTTTCTAGTGGCACTGTAGCCACATGGCCATTCATACCAAAAAAGCAGGCGACCATTTGCTTCAAGTTGCTTTTTGCACGAGTAACTTTCGTAGGGTTCGGCTCATTTTGAAACACCCACACTGTTGATTGCTGTTTAGTTTCGGGATCATACGCATATATCCAAGATTCGTCACCTGTGTAGATATTTGATGACTCAAAAGCTGTTTATAACTTTATAATTAATATTTTTCAACATTTTTTTGCACCATTCGACGCGAGCCTCTTTTTGATCCTTAGTTAAATTGTGCGGTATCCAACGCGAACAATTTTTTTTTTACAGCTAAATGTTCATGTAATATCTTATTAATGCTCGTCATAGATATCCCCACAATTGCCTCTATCTCGCGATACGTAACATGACGGTCATGCATTATAAGTTTCCGCACTGCTTCAATATTTTGTGGTACAACGGCCGATTTCGGGAGACCTTCCTTAACTTCGTCCGTAAGCATACAACGTCCACGATTGAACTCACTAAACCAGTGATACACAGTAGTTATGGATGGAGCTTCATCACCAAAAGTCAAAGTTAATTGATCTATTGTTGTTGCGTGAGGCCACGCCGAAAATCGTAATAAATCATAGCACGAATATTTTCACGAGTAAGTTCCATTCTTGCAAAGAGATAACATTTTAAACCCGCCAAAAACAAAAGACTAGCGTACTCAAGAAAAAAATATATAGCGGCCAGTATTAAAAGAAAGTTCAAATTTTACCATGGAGGTCAAAAATTGTGTTGAAGAAAGTTGGAATCCTGGATTCCGGATACATAAGTAGCAGCCCTCGTATAACCCAACGGCAACACGTGCGTCAACCATCAATAATTATCGATCTGTCTTAATTCCACAAGTTCAAGAAGTCCCAATATTTTTTTTTGAGTTGTCCAGCTACTTTTTATGTGTTATGTACAACTTACTCATAACTTAACTAGTGGCTCTGTGAGCAGCAGAACGCGCGAACCTGCATTTTTTCAAAAAAACATTTATTTTTAATTTCGAAAAATGGTCTCAAAAAAATAAACTATATAATTAACGAACCTGCTCCGAAAAATTCACGAGAATCGGTTGAGAAATGCGACCTGTAGAGGAGAACTGGAGAGCGGGACAGACACCGGAAATACGAACGATTTTCGTGCCCGAAAGAGCACGCTGAGCTGAAGCATAGAACTTGGTTCGCTTCGCTCTCTCGTTCGATTATTTGACACAAGAGACAACCGAGGGTTCTTTATCAAAGAGGTTGTAGGGTGTTATTTATTATAGACTTCTGGTAGGATGACAATGATTTATAATTAAAAAGAAATACACAATAAAATTAAATTGCGGAAAAATAAAACGTTCTGTAGTATTTGCTATCGACTACTGAATTAGAAAGATTTGTTCAGATAACTAATTCCCTATTCCAGATAAGATTAGAAAAATCAGACAAGATAAGATATTAATAATGATATTAATATTAGTTTGGTAAGCACCCGTGTGGTGTAGGGCTAGAATTTCACTACTCCCTTTCTTCCCGTGGGTGTCGTAAAAGTCGACTAAGGGATTGAAGTGTTGAAGGGTTGAAGTGTGTTGTGGGCGATGGGCTAGCAACCTATCACTGCAATATCACATTTTGTCGATGTTTTATACCCACATTTATGCTAAAAGTGGCGCTGGAACATACGTTTCTTGTGCTCTGCCTACCCCTTTTGGGAACAAAGGCGTGAATGTATGTATGCATGTATGTATCTTGTTATACATACTACGTGTTATTGACAATTTCCATTAATTGCAAGGGGGCATAGTTTAGAACAAATAAAGTTAATTTCTCCAAGACAATAAGTATCAAGATATTCAATATTTTAATTTAAAAAGTTTTGCAGATTTAACCAACAACAAATTAACAATTTAATTGCTAACCTTATCAACATAACAAAAATCTTAAATATAACTAATCAATTTAATTTTAACTGCTTTGTTTGTGTGAGGTGTGCAATAAAGAGTATTTGTATTGTATTGTATTGTTAATTAGTTAATGTCAGTTATCATCTTGTATATACTTTAGAAAAATAAATATTTTTTTACTAAAAATATCAATGAAAAAATCTCCGTCTGCCCACAATTACAAGAAGTGGCATTGGAAATTGAATTCAATGTGCTCTGGGAACATAGTAAAATAGTAAATGTTTACTAAGCAGAAATGTCCGCTAACGAAATTCCAAATTTCGATCAGTGGAAAATTTATTCGCCACGAGCGTGACTTGAACCCGCGACCCTGGAATCCGTCCAACGTTCTTGCCAACTGAGCTATCGTGGGTCCGCTTGTGGAGCCTACAACATACATACATCCTATTCCCATAATCAGTCCGTTCTTAATAGAAGCATGGAAAGAAAGTGTTTGGTGCTATTCAACCCCCACTCCACACACTGGCTTGCTACTGTAATAGGTTACTTAAGAGTACTTAAACGCGGTTTGTCAAGATTTGTTTCGAGCTTACCACCCGCGCAAAAATTCCGACCGTCGTAGTATAAAAAAATAGAGGTTAGTAAATTAGTACGGTATGTATGTATGTATGTTAAGCACTTAATGAACGAAATAAGTCCAACTTATTATAATTATAATTGCGTATGATTTATAGCTCTAATAAAATATCACGTTTGAATTTCATCAATAGACGTAATATATTGATATTGACATATAAGTAAAAGTTGGTTTGTAACGAGTATCTAACCCATGTGTGCCTGTTACGCAATGTCAATCACTCTCCCCCAGGCGTATAAATAAGCAACCATATACGCAGCAAGGAAATTGAATCGAGCCGGCTTACGCATCAATATCGAGTCGGTCCGGAAACTCACTTGCCGTCGACTTCTGAGCCTTGTAAATATTCTGATTCCTGTATCATAAGTTCATAAAACATAGATAGTAATGGCATGGGCGAGTGCGCATTTCATAAATCATTTAAACTTGATACTGGTTTGTAGGCACACGTATGCTTGTGCCTAAGACCGCGTTTACGCACAGCGACTATGACCGGTAGCACAGAATAAGTAATAGTGACGGAGGCGAAAGCGTCAGTCACCTGCGGGCGTAGCTCGGTTGCCATTTTATCAGCGTGATGGGCGTCTTTAACACAACGATAAGTGATAAAATGGCAACCATGCTACGCCCACTGGGCTGTTATTCCAGTTCCAATTTTCGCTGCGTCAAGATATATTTATGTCGCAAGGAAATGGCCAAAACAGAGATTTGAACAAATATCTAAGGGATAAATTTGATCAAATCACGCAGGATGTTAAAATGGCGAATCTATTTTATCTTTTTCCTAGAAAAAAATTGTTATTTGATCAAATCTCTGAATCTAAACGTGTCTAGTGAAATAATAAAACGAGTTGACTGCGAGTTAGTTTCGTCAACTCACTGGCGCGTTTCAGGGATTTTACCAAATCACTAAATAAATCTAGTGTAATGAAAAAACGAGTTGCCTTTTTTGGCCGTCATTTCACTAAACAGTTTCAGAGATTTGATCAAATAACTGATTTTTTCTAGGCAAATGATAAAATGGATTCACCATTTTAACATCCTGCGTGATTTGATCATGTTCCCTTAGAGATTTGTTCAAATCTCTGTTTTGGCCATTTCCTTGCGACATTTATATGGGAAATAGCGGGGCTGATAGTGATAGCTCATACGGCGTGTTGCGGGCGGTATTACGCCTCTTAGTAAACGCGGCTTAATTGCGTTTATCAGTGCGCTGCAAATAATCTGAATAACGTCGCGCTAAGCACGCGGACTAATCCGCCCGGGTTGCGGCAGCGGCCAGTTATGGATACAGTTTTTTTCAAAAACATCTACTGTATTGATTTGGGGCATAGAGTAACGAGGAAATTACACATATTTATTACTGGCTCAGTATGCAGGATGCAGCGGCACAGAACGAATTAGGCGATTTCTCCCTAACTTAATTAGGCGATTTCTCCCTAACTTCGCGGTGCGGGGCTGCCGCCGATGCGGTATTTTTTACTCCGACTTGAGCTTATTAGGTTTAGTTACCTACTAATGTTGCACAGATTTCCTCACTTGTCGGTGTATTGCCAGTATTACATTTTCTGCAGGAGTAATATCATGTAGGTGCCAAAGCGGACCCCCGGCTCCTTTAGGGCACAACCTGGAATAGCGTTAGGAGGATGGTGGAGTAATATGTACAGAAGCGGGGCGGTGCGCTTCTAGTTTGCAGTACTGCGCTCATACTGCCCCGCTTCCGCGCATCCCGTGGCAGTTAGGCATTTAAATGTAGGCGCGCAGTAAAGAATCTGTACTAATTCGACTGACTGTTGACACTGATTCAGGGGCTGGAAACTTGGAACAGTAGCAACACTCCGATTTATTGTATGGAAAGTATTGACATCTCTGGGGAAGAGGTTTGCTATAATGAATGTTGTTGACGCCCGACACCCACGACAGTAAATTTAAGATTTTGAAATGATGTAAAATATATTTTTATGTTTTGAGTTATAATTAATGGCCACTCTATTTTAACAAACAAATATATAAAAAAATTGACGTAAATTATTTCAGTAACCAATTTTATCTGTAAGTAGGTATGAAATCCGTAGAACGGAATGTATTTTTTACTCTTGACATTGGCAAAATCATCATAACAAGATGGAAGCCATTTTTTAAAAGAATGATTGTTAAAATCATACATATTATTTTATATTGTTCAAAGATTACAATCATTATAATATTTGTTGGACTTTTACGTGTGGTGAAATGAAAATGCTATCCACAAGAAGAAGAGCGTATTGTAACTTGATGTGCCGACTTCGGTAAGTTGTTCACTAGAACTAACCTCTATACAAATGAAAATACTCATTTATTTATAAATAACAAAATACTACGTGGATTCATAAGCATATATATCTTCCAGGTACATATACGACACAGATTTCCTCATCCTGAGAGGCGCCCTGTGATGTTTGTCGCGTGGATGTCGGTTATTATCAAACCGCTAGAAAAAGCTAGAGAAAGCTTGGAAATTCCTAGTACTCGTACTACTGAAGTAGTTATCAACATAGGTAGGTACTGCAGTAAACGATTTATTTATAGACACGAAAAGAAATAACAAAAAATGTAACATTACAGGAAAAATCCCGTCATTACAATTTTTTTTTTTTTAAAAAAAGCACAATTCGCATAATAAAGTCATGTGTATATTAGACACATATTAAAAATTTAAAAATTAAAAAATAACACTAAATACTACATAAGCATCTCACACAACTTCAAGCACTCTCTTTCAACAACCGTCCAGCCATCCGCAAACAGATCGCAGGAAAGTTGCTTCGCGTTTAGTTTATTGAGCGCATGCAGGGAGCGGCAAACAGGAGAGTTACGATGCGCGACCGTACGAGAGAAAGGGACAGCGAAGAGCCGCAGCCGATCTGCTCGAAAACGCACACGTCCATCGGGTACAAAGAGGCGACAGGCCTCACTGAGCAAGCTGGGACAATCGAGACGACCACGCAATATGCGAAGAGTTGTGATCAACTGGTCAAACAATCTGCGCGTTGCCAGCGAGTTATATCCGAGGGTGCCCTGCAGATAAGCAGTAGGGTAAATCAGGGGGTAATAACCGTACAACTTTTTAAAAAGATAGCGCAGGAAGCACTTTTGTACTTTTTCAAGCATTAGTGCATAGGTCGACTCGTGCGGATTCCAAACGCACGAACTAGCCTCTAGTTTGGATCTTACAAGCGCCGAATAGAGTAACTTGATGACACCTACATGTGTGAAGTCTTTGCAGTTACGGAAAACAAAACCCAGACGCTTAAAACCTTCATCAACTAGAGAGCGCATATGGCTATGAAACGTAAGTTCATGATCGAACACCACGCCGAGATCTTTTATGGAATAAGTTCGAGAGAGGTATTTTATCAATAAAATAACTAGCGAGTACACCCTGCTTTGATCGAGTGAAACTCATAATGTAACACTTGGAAGCGTTAAGATACAGGCGATTTTCAACACTCCACCGGTGGATCGCATCCAAGTTACACTGCATATTCCGGCAATCTGCTGGAGTCTTGATATCCACTACTACTTTGATGTCATCGGCGTACAGTAAGGATCTACCAGTAGGGAGACATCTGGAAAGGTCGTTCACCATTATCGTGAAAAGAAAGGGGCCAAGAATGGAACCCTGACTTACACCGGACTTTGTATGGTAAGGATCCGAATCAAAACATCCAAGTCGAACGAATTGCATGCGATCTTTCAGGTAACTGGAAAACAATCGCAAGAGTGGAGGAGCAAATCCTATTGAGGAAAGTTTCTGCAATAGGACATCATTATCGACCTGATCAAACGCTTTACTGAAATCAAGGTACACTACGTCAACTTGGCCTCCCTCATCTAATTTCTTTGAGACGTGGTTCACCAGTGAAAGAAGATTGGTATTAACAGAGCGGCCCCTCCTGAACCCGTGTTGTGCATCGTCCAAGTAAGGGTCGACCTGCTTATATAACTTCGAATGCAGAACACTCTCAAACACCTTGGCTAATGAATTTAAAATAGCAATAGGACGGTAGTTAACCGCTTGAGATTTATCGCCAGATTTAAAGATTGGGGTTACTCTTGTGGTTTTCCAATAATCGGGGTAGGTGCCTGTTTTGAGAGCAAGATTAAATATATGTGCTAGGTGAGACAAAAGTTGGGATCTAAAAGCTTTGATTATGAAAGGAGGGACATTGTCCGGACCGACAGAGGATTTTGGTTTTAATTTATCAATCCCGCTACCAACTTCAGGGAGTGCAAAACTTGAAATGCCAATTAAATGATCGCTGGCAGCCAAGCCCGCCTGTTCAGCACATAACTTAGGCGCGGTTGGAAGGAACACGCTGCTGAAATAGTTCGCAAAAGCTCCTGACGCTGCTAGTCCATTAAAGGTTTGGCCCTTATAAGTAATATTGGGTTCAAAACCACCTTTCGTCCGCAAGTCAGAGATATGCTTCCAAAAAGATTTGGGGTTCGTTTTGATGTCCCGCTGGATAGTATCAATGTGGGCAGCATACGCGCTCGCAACTCTAACTTTAATGCTTGCCCGTAGTTGACTAAAGCGAATGTAGACATTTGGATCACGAGAAGCTTTCCACTGCTTATGCAAGTCAGCCTTGACTTTTAAATCTTTGATAACGTCCATTGGAAACCAAGTTGGGTACATTCTAGTGACTTTCACACTACGCTTCTTCTTTGGAACACAATTATCAAAACAGCTATACAGTAGGGAGTAAAGTCGCTTGACTGCCCCGTTCACGCAATTCGCAGCCAGAACGAGGCTCCAATCTACCTCAGAAATAAAGTTATACAGGGAAGGAAAGTCAGCTTTACCGAAATCCCAGTCTATGGCCGGGTCAATGTTGCTAGGATCAACCACCACAGCCTTCCCGGGACGATCCGGAGTAACCATTATATCCAGCGGAGGATGGTATACATCTGCGCGTTCCACTAAGCCTTCGCACGCTGCACATACTCTGACTGCACCCGTGTACTCTGATACTAACACAACATCTAACTTACTTCCCTTATCATTCATAATGTCATTATGCTCAGATAGCTTACAAAATGTCAAAAAGTAATTAAGGTAATTATTTACATTCAAACTAGCACTATTTAAGTTTAGGTCACCTAGTATTACAAAATTAGGATTTCGCATAACTTCACAATTATCCTCGACTTTGCAGAACCACGTCATGTAGTCTGAGTCAACGGCACTGGGCTTGAGATATACCAAGCAAACGAACAACTCACAACCGTCGTACGCAACGGACGCCCACAGGTCTTCACCGCTCAGTGTTTCCAAATCTAACCGCCGACGCAGAGTGATACCAGGTCTCGCCGTTAGAAGCACGCCACCGCCTCTAGCGCCCCGGTCACGTCTGAGCATCGTCCAACCGTGAGGCAACACCTCAGGGTCGCTGATTGACGAGTCCAGGTTGGTCTCGGTTACAGCAATGAGGTCTACTTGGAGAAGCGCAGCGTTGTGTCGCCAGAATTTCAGCTTGGTCTTTAAGCCGCGAACATTTTGATATACTATACGCAGTGTGGAGGCGCTACAACCACTACTGTAACTGCGCGAGCGCTGCCTCGTCACCCTTCTGATTCGATCTCCGGCCGGAAGCGGGGTGGCGGTGAACTCGGTTTGCGCCCCCGGCGGATCGCTGAAACCACTCGCTGACTCGAGTCCCGACTGGCCAAGCTTCAGCAGACATGAAGAGTTCATAAAGGCTTACAGGAACTGTGACTATAAATGAGGCGTAGCTTTCATGCCGTAATTTTAGTTTTTCTACCTTGAAGTTTGTTTCCTGACTTAATTCTTTCATATGACACTTAATAAGTTCAGGTGTAGTATCTGGCTTGAAGAAACAGGCATGTAATCTCCTGCTCGGTTCAATAGTCTGCAACTTGTCATATTGGCCGACACCTTTAACCACCTGACGCGGGGGTAGCGACCTACGCTTGTGAAGCTCCTGTCGAGTGCCGCTTGCAGACGAAGATTGTGTTAGTTCCCGAGTGATAACCTTACGCTGCGCCATCTGAGAATAGGAAAGTGTGCCAGCAGTTGGTATAGCAGAGGCCCCAGGAGACGCTCCGTCCGACCGCTTAGGGTCGAAAGTGGTAATGTCACATACAATACTGGTGGCTCGCTGTGGCCTAGAGGAGACATGATTACATTTTTCTCGTTGTTCATCCATAGCCTCAAGACTTTCAGCACAGTCAGGTTCCAGTGGCACTGTGTTATCCAAGTGACCCTCAGAGGACGAAGCTGACGATGTGGGTACCAAAACGTCTCTGTTAGTCCCTATATTGGTCTCATTCACCTTCGATGCACGCTGGTTTCCCTGTAGCATGGCATCTTTCTTTTTCGTGTTACCCTTGGTACTCCTGAGCCCTCCCTTGCCTTGAGAAGGTCCCTTGGGGGTGCTGGTGATAGCAACTGGGGCACTATCATGATCGTGTGGTGATGACTGGTCGGCGGTTTGGCCAGGCTTCTCCTGCTCATTTTATATGCTGTCAAATGTGAATATGTGTATTTAACACTATTTATCTATTTTACTTTCTTTGTACCAGCCCCCATAGCACGTAGTTTTAATATGTCCGACGTAAAGCATTCGTCCTTCTTGCACTCGCATATTTGCCAGAACGGGACGAATGCTTTATGTCCGACATAAAACTTAGCATACTAGCCCCCCAGGTGATGATACAGACAGCTCTGAAAACGATGATGTTATGTTGTTATGAGGGAATAATATTACATTATTTGTATTTTATTTAAATAGGTAATATAATTTATGTTGTTTTGCTAAGCTTTACATCTTCCTTGTACAGAAATAATTATTTTCATTTATCTGCACACTACCATTGACAATGTCATTTTCATGTATTAATTCGAAAACGTCATGTATGCTAATCGCGCATTGATAATACCCGTGACAGACTACCATACACAGACCCACTCAGGGTATATAAGAACAAGAGAATATGTGACTTCCATTTTAGGTGTCTTCCATTATATATGTTATTTCTCTGGCAGTCGTGTGTATTCTAGGGTAACAGCTTAAGTGTGCTTAAGTGGATAGATTGACCTAGATGAACCCCTTAATTTTTAAGGTTTTATTTTAACAGTAGGCAGTATACGGTCAATTGTTTGTTTTCAGCTCTCCGTCCACTGAACTATTATTGAGCAACCTTCGACTTCTAAGTCTGTGCTTGAGCGACGAGTGCCTCCTGAATCTCCTGATGCTCTCCATCCACTGAACTCTGAGATTTTTATGATATTTATGTAGACGGCGGCAAGAGTTTTTCAAACCCTACTATAATGTTTCATGTTTGCCTCTGCATATATTGTTATATTCACTTTATTCTGTGCAGCTGTTACTGAATAATGCAATGTACCTGGAGCAGGCATTTGTTTCAATTTTGATTTATTTCGATTGTTCCTTACAAATCAGGTTTCATACTAAAGTAGTGAAACTGGATTAATTTTTTTGCTACAAGTAGTGGCGCTAAGCCAAAAGTCAACCACAATTTTTTTTTCGTTAATACATAAATCCTTTACCAATGTTGTGTGTTTTACTTATCTTCCAGCAGTTTGTTAAGTACTATATCATTTATTAGTTCTTGGTTAAGACATACGCAACTACACGAAGCCAATTTTTTCTACCGTTGTCGATTTTAATTTTTTGACAGAATTGGATAACATTTGGTAGGTTGGAAGAGCTTGTGATTCTGTAAAATGTCCACAGAATTTACTTTAGCGACCTACAATTTTATACCATTGAGAGAAAAAACATATTGGATTTTCGCTCAATGGTATAAAATTGTAGGTCACTATAATAAATTGTGCGGACATTTTACAGAATCACAAGCTCTTCCAACCTACCAAATGTTATCCAATTCTGTCGAATAATTGAAATCGACAATGATAGAAAAAATTGGCTTCGTGTGGTTGCGTATGTGTGCGTGCGAGTGTATGTGTATGTTTGCGATGTGTGCGTGCATATATAGGTATGTATGAGTGCCTGTATATGTGTGTCAGTGTAGTTCCACCACCCCCCGCTTGGTGGCTATGAGACCCAGTTTTTCTGGGAGTTGCCACTCTTTACATAAATATACTTATTATACTCTTTGCACAGATTGCGTACGGATTACTGATATTGTACTGCCTTTTTCTCTAGAACAGTTTTATTTAGTTACACATATTAATATAAAGCTAACTTGGGTCTTTTATCCCTTTTTCCCCTCAGCCAACTGAAACACGACATTATCAAATAAAATTTAAGTATTTTTGCCACATCTAAAATCTCATATTAATATTAATAAAACATCAAAATTTAATGTAAATATTTATCGACACTATTTTTGAGGAGTTATTCACAAAAAGATATAAAATCAACAAGAGACCCTAAATAAGCATATTTAAGACAGGCAATGTCTTATGAAAACCCATTATTGCTCAAGCGATTCGCGGCGCCGAACATGCGTTGTTATTATGGTCTACCACCAGAAATATAAAAAAAGGGATTAACGATTGAAAATCGAATGAGGTTTGTGCCTTTTCTTGGACTATGCCTGAGAATCGGCCCTTTATCATTTGTTAGAGCGGCCCCTTTGCGTGGTAACGGCGGCACAAGCTTAGACGTCAACTGCAGGTGCTCTGCACTTTATAGAAACCATTAACTACAAAGACGTTCAGCCAGACATTTAGATTAAACTAACCGTAAAAGCCATCTCTGATTTTGAATTAATAGGAGTGATGTAAAGCTTAGGTTTATGACTGAGTATTAAACTTAGATCGTAAAATGGTTCACTAATTCTCGTGGTTGGATGATTTCAAGTGTATCCGCCACCTGTGTTTTCATTGTCCTGTGTATTAACAGAATGTTGATTTGTTGTTTCGGTAATACAAATAAAAAATGTAAGTACTTTGGTAGAGCTTCATTCATATTGCAGCTATGAAATATGCATAGTGACGGCGGACGAATATCGATGCCATGCTCCAATTACAAAGTGAACTTCATGTCTGGAAAACGGTTGGCGTTGCACGTATTACCTACACACTCTGCGCCGAGCCGCCACATCTGTCAAAGTAAAATACACGCGTAAATGGAACAATAATTGACGGGCCGGCCCGGCCCGCGCTGCACGATCGACCAGAAGCAATTGAAAAATATATGGAATATTCACTGAGCGTTTCATTGCACAGTGAAAATTGTAACGAGTGACTGTGTTGGTGTTTCGATCCGGGCACCATTAAGGCTTGTATACCCGCTAAAGTCTTTGAGCGTATGGGCGGAGCCTCGACCCTCTCCCCGCGCAAGTCGCACAACCCGCCGTCGTTTATTAAGCGTTACATAGATTAAGTTACAGACGCGTCATCGCGCATCGTTACCAATGCAAGGGTGGACGTGGGTGGGTGACATTCGTCATGCTTAATTGAAACGTGATATTTGTCATACATAAATTACATAATTGATTAAGTTCAAAAATTATGTCTACTTTTATAATACTATTTACTTACGATTAGTGTAGTTCCGTCAGCACGGCTAGCACAAGACGGCCGCGACATACACTCGATTTTTCTCGCACTATCGGTCTCTCTCTTATTAGAACATTAGGAAAGAGAGGTATAGTGTGAGATAAATCGAGAGTATGTCGCGGCCGTCTCGTGCTAGCCGTGCTAGTGAAAACGAAATTCGTTCGAATAACTCTGTCGCTCGAACTAGCAAGCGCGACAGAGAGGGAGATACACGAACGAAGTTTGGTTTCGTTTCGCGGTAGGCCCTCAGCACGCCTAGCACTAGACGGCCGCGACATACTTTCGATTTTTCTCGCGCTATACCTCTGTTACTAAATATTCTAATAAGAGAGACACGGATAGTGCGAAAAAAATATATAGGTAATAATAATAATCCATACCTACTGTTGCCCTCAGGCCATTTTTTAATGTCGCTATTAATAGGGGCCCATCTAGCAGTTAGCGAGTTACCGTCTGCCAGAGATAAAATGTCAAACAGTTTTAATGGGCAGGCGTCCGATGTTTCATCCAATAGCCCAGCTACTAGTCCATCATTTTTAACCAATAACCCGTTTTATTTAGATTCCATCAACTAGCAATAGACTCTTACACCCCAGCGGGTGCTGTTTCTGTGTGCGTCCCATGACACGGGCTGAGACAGCATCCGCTTGGTGTACTCCTTGCATTTCATTAAATTGTCAAAAGGGCCTCTACGTGTTGGCTCAGAGCTCCACGCACGGACATCATTGTCCCGTGAGCGGGAAAGACATATAATCCATACTATCCATACTTCCATATCCATATTCCATACTAATATTATAAATGCGAAGGTGTGTCTGTCTGTCTGTTACCTTTTGTGTAAGTGTAAGGTTGTTAAGTTTTAAACTAATTTTCGGTATATTTATTACGTTCTACTTCCTTGATTTGATGATGATGGCGTGTACAGTCAGCATCAGATAGTTAGTAGCATCCAAAGTAGCCAAATATATCGTAACACATTCCTTACTCCTACTTATAGTAACCAAGACTATTTCGATGAATGTACGTTCGATATATTTGGCTAACTTGGCTGCTACTAACTATATTATACTGAATGTACAGAAATCGGCCTCGGGTAAATATATACTTATAGATTAGTTGTACGTTAACCATACTTTGTTTCATATCAAATAATAACTCTGTATCGAACTTGGAGTTGGCATGCAACCCATAGGTAGGTACTTACAATATTTGCCAAGCGCACTATTTTTATTAGAACTTATTTTATTAACACTTGACAGTCATTAATACGAGCAGATAAAACAATATTGTTAGTAGGCAATAGATATTGTAAATATATTTACTAATAAAATGTCTGGTTTTAGCGATTGCCCAATTTTGATACTGTTTAGATATTTGATACTTTGATAGAATAGGTATTTACTTGTGTATTCTTTTTCCTCTTCTCTTGTAAAATTTCTTGATATTACGTATTTTCCTCCTGCGCTTATTTAACCCCAAAGACCCAAAATAATTATTGAAAAATTTGTGAGACCTAAGCTAAGACCTACTAACTCTAGTATCGTAAGTTTGTATGTTACTAACAATCTATGGGCAAACTGGCCTGAAATAAAGAATTTATTATTATTATATTAATAATATTATATTATTATTATTATTATTACCCGTGTGGTGTCGGGTTAGAATAACACCACCCCCTTTCTTCCCGTGGGGGTTGTAAGAGTCGACTAAGGGAACGGGGTTGAAGTGTGTTGTTTTATACCCACATTTATGCTAACAGTGGCACTGGACACAGGTTTCATGTGCTCTGCCTACCCCTTTTAGGGATAAAGGCGTGTATGTATGTATGTATGTATTATTGTTATTATTATTATTTCCCATCTTGAACTAAAAACAAAATCTAAACTATACCTACGTAAATGTTAATTAGGTACAAATGCCAACACAGTTAACTGACCATCCTGTATTTATACAAGAACCTTATTACAATGCACATAAAGTGCACGGATGGTCAGTCAGCTGTCTTGTCTATAGTACCTACTACTTTACAAACCACGAAATAGATTGTCCACTCTATGCAACAAAATTATCTGTCACTAAAAACTAAACTATACGCAAATATTTATTAGTTACCTACTATACGAATCACAAAACGGATTGTTCACTCTATGCAACAAATATAGTCCACAATTTCGACAAATATTTAAAAATTTCGGCGCAGCGCAAATTGACACAGGTCCGTCATGCAACGTGTCTCGTCCCGCACTGACCGTATGGACGAAAACGGGGAGGCGTAGGAACTTTGGCGGAATATTTCAGAAAACGAGATAATTTTTTAAGAAAATTAAGAAAGTAAGAAAATGATGTTCTTGTTCATTATTGTATGAAGAAAGTTATAAAATTTCATATTATTCTGATAAAAAATGGAGCAGTAAAATGGTTACAAGTGAAAAAATAGGGGTGACTTTAGATTTCTTTTTCTCTCATTTTTATTGTTAAAATGGATTTCTACGAAAACTATGACCCGTCGCATATCTTGCAGATTATGATATATTTTTTCCGACAGCAAAAATGTTACGTTATAATGTATAAAACGGTTACAAAACAACTCATTTTCACGAAAATTTCGAATGTGGAGCCTTAATGATGGTGCTCTGACAATATTGCAGAGTTACTTCATGTGCACGCATTATTTATTTTAGATACACATTTTTTATTTTAGACACGCACACTACAAATAATCCTAAATATCCCACAATTGCAACCGGGCTGGCACGGCCCGCACCCGCAGCGGGCGGTCAATGGGTTTGCTAATCAATTACAAGCGAGGATGTTATGTACGAATTGGCTTATCTATTATTCGTTTAACGAAGGGAGCGCGACTCAAATTAATCAGGTCTTACCATTGTACGGGGCGGGGCTCTTTGTCTGCCCTTGTATACCTCGTTAAACTATTCCAAAGCTAGTTTCGGTTGTTCCACCGATTTGTTGACTCGTTCCACTGTTAATTCACGGATTGGAATGCTGGGAATATTGCCTTAAGTGCGTTTTCTCATTTTGAATAAACAAACCTAGTATACAAGTTAACTATGCAACTCGAAGGTTACTTTACAGCTTGTGTTAGTCAGCAATGCATTCAACAATCGATGTATGGCGTGTTACAGAGTCATTTCAACTAGAAAGCTATTTAATCAAAGACTGTTCGAGAAACATTTAATACGCTATTATAAACATTATAAATGTTAAAGAAAAAGATCTCTGAATAAAATCTTTAAAAAAAGTGTTCGTCGTTTATTAACGAGTAAACGTTAGTACCTATATCTACCGTACACAGAATTTGCCAACTCAGGCATTTGGTTATATTAAAAACGAAAATCGCTAGTACTTAAAGCTTCAGCAGAGCGGTAAATTTTGTTGAAATGTTACGCTATTCGACTCATAGGAAATCGTTTATGTAATGAAGGAAGCGACTACCCAAGTTGTACAACTTTTATAAAATCAAAATAAAAAGTCCGTAAAAATCTTTGGACAACGATGACGCGACGCTATCGACGGCGCCGGCGCCGTAGTCACAAGACAGTTCCGTCTCGAAGTGTATTCTCTTATAGAAGATTTTGTAACACTTTTAGGTAGGTGTTTGTCATTATTGTGCGAAAAGGGTAAAGAAAGACGCAAGACCATTATTTATTTTATAACAAACAAAGAGATTAAAAATAGCATTAAAGCTTCTGCAGGAATACGGCTAAGTGCTAACAGGGCTTGACACTGCACGTGGCAGCCTGGTGCAGGCGGAGGCGAGGCGAGGCGTAGGCGGCGGGCGGTATAAAAATGGTCGTGATGCACCATTTTCATTGTATTAGGAGTTCCTCTAATTTACAGTATTATTGGTATGGAGCGATTTTAACAATTTGCAGAATTTATGGAAAAAGATATCCTGCAATGCGATTTGATTTCAGGAATCGTTCAGTTGAAGCACGGAATAATGAATAGTACAAAAGGTCAGTGTTGACGCTTTAGTGATGACATTAACTGTATAATTTTAGTCAATGTAAACCAGTACTTGGTCGACCAAACCCTGCTCGGGTGAAAAAAGAGAAAATGAAATTTACCAGATGAGACAATTAAGTAAGTCGATTTTTCGGGCCCGGAATATAATATATTACATATTTCAAATCGTTAGAATCGTTTTTGAGATCGATCGTGGTTATCATTACAAATATATGTGTATTACAAATAATGTTCTGTTAAACTAAGGTTCCCCCTGTTCTGGAGTTTTTTTTTTTAAGAAATCTATTTGGCATAATTTATGTACTTAGCCATAATTGACTGCGCATACAATTTTGGCAGAATCGAGATTCGTATAGTTCGATTACGCCGAATTTCAATAGTCCGAATATTATTTGTTCATAATTTTGATGCTCCCGATCATGTCCTCGCATAAAATATATAAGCATTTTTTTGTCTAACACTATTCTCGCAGAAATATATAATGGAATAACAAACACGCCAACTATTTTAACCTAAACTAACCGCCAGCGTGTCGACGTCACACCGCTTCGCGGGTTGCCTATTTCCGCTCTAAGGGACACAAGCTAACCCTAACCTAACCTACTAATAATACTATTGTTACGATTATTTGTTGTTTTTTTAATACGGGGCTTCGCCCCCCGAGCCTCCCTTATGGGCGGCCTTGGCCCCCCCGTCAACCCTTTTTCTAGCTGCCCTAATCTTCTATATTCCACCTTGCACTATATCGCATCCCGTTTTAAGTATGCTTAGTCAGTATCGGACAATCGATAATATGCCGAATAAAATTATGCTAAATAAAATCATGCGTAAATATAATCGGCCATAACATGTTATGGCCGATTATAGTGGCCGACTGACAGATATTCGGAATTTTAGAAATTCTATTAAGTACCTAAGGTTTCTCAAACTAAGCATTAACATTGGGCGAAAACCGAATACGCGGACAATCAAAGTTATGCCAAATAGAGGGAACCCGTTAATCTACATCTACACTTATAATAAATCTCTGAATTTTAAAAAAGAACCAGCCAGTATTAAACTAAGCATTGTTCTGTCACGAATGATCTCAGCTTCGTATGAACGGAAAAGCATGTTTTTTTTTTAACTTATTATTCTAGCTTTCGATTAAGATTTTTTATCCGACTGCGACAATTAAAGAACTACTTTTCCGAAACATTTGACCTCATTAAATTTTAATCTAATCTGTCAAGTTTCAGTGACAGCAAAATAGTGGGCTTGCCTTAACTATCCAATATTAATAATTTCGATCCGGTGTGTATGGTAGACCTTCACAAAACACATACTAAACGACAAAGTATACAAAAATAATCGATTCTAATAAGGGAGCTAATATGCGCTAAATTGGTATTTGGGTGTAATTTCAATAATTTATCAACAAATTTCATCAAAATAACGTCACACGTTAAAAGTCTTGACTATTTTCTCTTTCTGTTTTTACAAGCTTTTATTTACTTTCACCTGTCCCGTTGTCTGTCTGTCTGTAATCAAATCTTGCAAGTTAAATTTGACCCACTTCCCGGTGACCGATTGAGCTGAAATTTTGGGTATAAGTATAGTTTGGATGACAATTCAATATTATGGTACCATCGAGCTGATCTGATGATGGAGAGAGAAGGTGGCCATAGGAATTCAGTACTTAACCGACGTAACCCCGTTGAGTTTGGGCTCGTTAGAATCGTCTCAATGAGTAGTTGATGATGGTATACAAAAAAGTACAGTCTGCAATAAAAGCTTGTACCAAAATGAAATTTTTGACAGAAGCTTGTTCTGTTTCTGTTTTTTTTTTAATGGCATGTCATTGCGCTGTTCACGCGTTCAGCCAAAAAGTCTATTTGAGTTTCTGCAAGATTACACACTGAGTATTAGTCACGATACTGGTTTGTCAGTATTTATATTTTAAGTATCAGCAATAAACAGAATGTTTGAAATCGGTATAGAACGGGTCATTTATTAAGATTAATTATCAATCTCGTCAGTATTAAGGCGGTATTATAACAATGTACTTCGAGTCTTTAAGTTGACATGCAGCCAATATAGAGACACAAAAATTAACCAACTACAAGATAATACTTTTATCATAAAGTTCGAATCCCGGTAAGGGCATTTATTTGTGTGATGAGCACGAATATTTGTTCCTGAGTCATGGATGTTTTCTATGTATTTAAGTATTTATTTATTTATCGTCGCCTAGTACCCATAGCACAAGCTTTGCTTAGTATGGGACTAGGTCGATTTGTGTAATATTGTCCCCTAATATTTATTTATTTTATACGGCTTTGTATACACTTTACTCTCCAATAAATGAAAAAAAAACAGTGTCATTATGACAAAGGCGCTCGGGGTCGCGTTATGGTTGTAGAAGTTAACTGGTAAGGTATAGTTTACAAAATATAAATTGGCCGTCTGATATCTAAGTAAAAAGAGATCTTATATTCCGCGTAAAGACATACCGGTCAATGGGTACTCCAAAGGATTATCTATTATTAATTCCTAAACACATCTTTACCTGAGAGTCGGAGTAACTCAAGTCCATTTCAGTCATCACGTGTTTTGTTTATATTTAATATAAAACAGTGTTAACAATATGTAGAGAAGAAGCTCAATATAAAATTTAATGATGCAGCCTATGTCCTACTTGTTGGATCTATTGCCATTTTATCCTCTTATTCATAAAACTTAAAATTTCTTTGATAAATAATATATGTTTTGTCCTTTTCTTACCGATTTAAATATCAGTGACAGATAAAGACGAATTTTAACGGCATTTTAGCTAAAATAGGTTTGTTTAAGGTTTTAGTTGATAGGTTAAAATAGAACTGCATGTTTCCTATGTCCAAGAGAATAAATGCGTTAATTTAGGAATCAACACATTACCACGCAAACGAAGTCGCTGGTAGAGCTAGTAGTATATTTAGGTACTTAAATTTTCATCGATATTATTAGTCGTTTTAGAAAACGTGATAAGAAATATTGCTCGATTCCCTATAGGATACGTCAGTTCAATGACGCAAGAGGTTATCGACAGCACTTGTAAAGTGCAATAAATAAATCTCGACTAAAAAAGTGAATATTCTTCATATATTTTACTTTTTCACTTGTTTAATCAAATTTAAATACGAACTGCGTTGTTCGATACTCGGTGCGGCAAAGGACCTTGAGAACTTAGATATATATACTACTCAAAAGAAAATAGGGGCCACAAGTATGGTGATCGTTACGTGAAAACTATATTAAACAGTACCTAATATATATTTTTTTCAGCTTTTAGACTTAAACTCCAGCATGAAAGAGGTTAGATTCTGCTTTCAGAATACATTCGTAGTATTCGGGATTTCATTAATTAGCCACTTATCAATTAGTTTATTTCCAATAATTACAATGGCCCTTGTTTTGTTTTGAGCAGTATATATATAGGGACGTTACTAAAGACAACTGTCATTTCACGAAAAAAATTATAAGGCCGCTTGAGCTGCAAATTTCATAATAACCTTACGTTTTCGGTTGATACCTAATTATACATTTACACTTCAAGTCACAATTTGTATCTTTCTCATCATCACTAATAATCAGAGTTGCTCAGGCAATATTTATTCTTTGACCTAGTTATAACTTCGTTTACAAGCAAATGAGATGAAAAGGTTAACAGTGATTGAGAATATTCCAAGCATATAATGATGACGTCAGGAAGATATATATAATATGCTCCTACTGTTCGTATACCCACTAATGATCTTGTTCTCAGTGATTTAATAGGCAGCAAAATTTTACGTGAGTTTCAAGCCATTTAATGAACTCTATGCAAATATCTTAGCATGTCTTATGAAGGTTGTCTCGAGGGCGGACAGTGCGATTTTTTAAATATTATTCCCGAGCGTCCCTCATTAGGTGTTTACTATTTATTATTAAAATATTTTGGCAGACAACAAATACTTAATTGCAATTGCATGTATTAGAACGTGTTCTTTAAATGTTTTGAGCACTTTAATGTGATCAGTAGGTAATTGCTGCGATTAAATAATGAGATCGTGCCCTTCATAATCGAGGTACCTGATGAAGTGGCGTAGATTGGGCTCGAGACACACGAGACCGACTTCGTGCTCTGCGACTTATGCAGAGCCCCGGCGACCGAGCTTTCAATTCACCCGTAGAAATATAGCAATGTATCAAAGAAACATCGGCTATTGAGAAAGGGTAGAGCGAGCAGGCAACTCAATGTAAAGGCTTCCTAGTAGCTCTCGGAGCGATCCGTGCGGAATGCCAATAAGTATTTATGGATCACGTATGTACGTATCGTTTATGTAAAACAGACGTTTAGGAGATAAACACAAATTACATATAGTACAGCCAGCAGCAGAAGTAGCTGCGCGTACGAAGAGGGCAAAATGATTGAAACATCTTTATTGGGAATAAGAGAATGATTACATCATTTCGAGCTCCTCGCTCATATTTCGCTCGCTTTGAGTCTCTCATCCCATTGTGCTAGTGTTACATATTTAAAACATTTATTTTATTAATTATTGATTTATTATGTGTATACGTTTGTATCGCTAGTTTGTTGTGATGCGTTCCCTGGGCCACGTACGGTGCTGTCTGAAAATCAGCGCTGTAGGTGTCTGTCTGACACCTCGGCATAATGCTGAGACAGCGACCGATTCACTGCCGCGAAGACACATGTATGTCTACTGCCTTTGTCTCTGCGTGTCTTTTGTGTAGTGAATAAATGTCTTCTTTCTTTTTCTTTCTTTCTTTCTTATAAGTATTGTAGTCTTTTTGAACCTAATTACAAAAAGTTTAAAACTCATTCCGCTTGTTGCCTATTTTTATAGTATCTGTGGATCCTCTTGGTGTGAGGAAAATTATGCAAATACCTTCATAATTATATTAATGCTATCAATGTAGTATATACCTAGCCTACAAAAAAACCGCGACTCAAAGTCTAAAATTCCTACAAAGCGTTATAACCGTTTAATAAAAATTCACATGCTGTTGTCCGTGCAGGAATCTTATGGAAAACAAATCAAATTGGCAGTTATTTTGATCCTGCAAAACTGTGTTCCTTTCTTTTGTTGGTACCTATCACTGAATAGTAGCTTTTAATTTACAAACACATGCATGAAAATTACTATTCGGTAATGTAAAATTAAGGATGTAAAATACATAAGTGCCCAACGAAAATGAACTTTTTTGTACAAGGTTTTATTGCCGACTGTTTTTTTCCACACAGTCGTTAATTACTCGTTGAGATGATTTTAATGAACCCAAACATGCCGGGTTACCTCCTGTCTCCATCCTCGGATCAGTGGCGACATTAGTATGCCAATTTTCAGCTCAATCGATACCAGCAAAAGCTGAAAAAAGGTTTTCAAATATTGAAGGACAATTTACATACGACAGTGCGCAAAGCCTTAAAAAAGGATGAATTTTATACTCCTTTTTGAAAATCGTCTGATTTGTACCTATTTTACAAAAAACATGCGAAACAGAGTAGGTGCTACAGCTTCATAAAGCTCGACGAATGTGAGGTCTGCAAAGTGGAAGAGATAATTACTCTTATAAAAGGTAATTTGGACAGTCAATCGAATGAAAGAGTCTAACGATACAATGTATTACGACGATGTATTCATAGCCTGGAAGTAATAGGGCTGTTTGCCGCTATGGTACAGTCAGAAACTAGCATACGACCCGTCAGATATATCGGAACTCTATTATCTAGAACGTAAGAGCGCATTCAGATCAGTGGTTCGTCTGCTAAGATAATATATTAGATGCCCACTGTACCTGAGCCCGCCTGTTGAGGAAACTTCGCTCCCGCTGATTGCGCCGGAGAGGTCGTCCACACACGTCCACGACAGTGTTTTGTTTCACCTGATAAACTGCTATTGGTTTTGTGTTCGGGAACTTTCCCGGTCTCTATTTTGTCGGAAAAGTTTTATGAACGGCTTTCAAAGCGTCCAAATTCAATTAAAACGTACAACTAAGCTTACAATTTCAATTTTGTTATATCTTAACGCGAATCTATTTCGAGTTTATTTTATTAAATGTAACCATAAAGAAAATAATTAAATAGGTTCCAGCATTGTTTGCTTAGTAGATATTTTGTTGTTTAAAGTAGATGAACTGACTCGAGCGCGGTAACGTATATGAAAGCCTATTACGTACCATATAATAGGTAACTAGTCAGTTTTACCGAGCAGAATGTAATTACCTAGCCGTCTTAGCCGTCAGAGCAGATTTCCTGTGACCATTTGTTTCAGATTTCGTGTAAAGTTTTGATACGGTTAAGCCATTTTTATTCATCAGATGCTTACAAAACGCTAATCCCGACAAAGCGAGTTTCTAACCAAATAAATAATGTTTTTTTTTGTAGTGTTGCAAGATTGACTTAAGTACCTACTATTAAATTTTAATACTTACTTATATTTGTCTCGCATGGAAATAAGCCAAGAATACCTATTTTTAAACGCTGATACCAAATTGCATCGCAATTCACATACCTACCGGTGGTGGAGAAATACATGTGTTTATATGTGGCAATAATTTTAACCACTAGGGTACCTAGTCAAGTTGTTTCTATTTCAGAAAAACCGGAAGATGGTTGTAGGCTCTAAATAGTTTTCTTTATGTAAACTCATATGCCTCGGTAAGTATTCCCAGCTCCGTCACTTTATACATATATGTATATGTACCTCTTTTTAGGGTCCCGTACCAAAAAAGGTAAAAAAGTGAAATATCTCACGAACTACTTAAGCTATCAATTTGAAACTTGGAATGCTTTTAAATGAGAGTTATCCACGTGCACGGAAAATGAGAAATTTAAATATACGTTTTAATTTTCTATTAAAAATTACGAATATGAGGGGCAAAAAAAATTACTTAGGTCAAGTCGGGTATACAGGATGTCCCGGAACTCAACGATAACCTGGTACCGAGTGAGAGGCCAAGGTATACCAGTTATGAAAAAAAATAAGAAAAATCCATGTACATTTTTTATCTCATTACTGGTATACCTGGTGCCGGGTGAGAAGGCCAAGCGAGGTAAACCAGTTATGAAAAAAATTATTGACGGATTTTTTTTCTTAATTTTTTCATAACTGCTATACTTTGGCCCCTCACCCGGTACCAGGTTATCGTTGAATTCCGGGATACCCTGTATAAAAGGGCTTGAGTTGCTTTTTCAAACAGTTTTTATTTTTTTCTACATTGGTAAAATGAAAGAAAAAGACAAAAAAAAATACCCCCCCTAATCTCGGAAGTTATCCCAGCGAAAAAATTGAAATGATTACTTAAGATAAACATAAATATTACTGGAAAAGCATAACTTTTTCTGTATCTAGCGTATTTTTTGTTTCTATTTCAAAATTAATTTCCTAGTTAAGTTTGCAATTTAATCAACTTTATAGGTTTTTTTTTGTTTTGAAATTCCTTTAAGACCTTTTATTTTATTTGAAAGAGAATAGAATCACTCTCTTTCAAAAAAAAAATTAAATCGAGATCGGTTCACGTGATAAACAATAATCGCTAAAACACCAATATACATACTAAGCTGATTTCCCTTGCACGTTAATACCAAATGGGGCCGATAGATGGCGCTGACCCCATTCCTACTTCGCGCTGTTAAGATTTTTCTAGAATGAATGGGGTTGGGAGTTGGGACGGGCATATATCAATAGGTCGGGTATAGGTAAAAAATAATCGCGATCCAATTGTCTGGGTAGTTTGATGGCCTTGGTGAAGGTGAATGTTTTTCGTTGTTTGAAATTGAATTCTGTTGTGTTGGGTTAACATAAGTTTTTTAACAGGCCAAAATTCTTTCTATTTGTATAATAACGGATTTACTGAAAAAAAAAAGATAAAATAATTGATTTAGCTTCAACATAACATCACATTAACACTATAAGGGCTCTCTTATTCACTTGTTTTCAAAATATTTGGCAGTTTCACACTTAACTAAGTCAAAGTTACTTGATAAAGGCGAGAAAATTATTACTATAATGGGGTCATTCTCAGAATACGGCGTTCTCAGCCTCAACTCCGTCTTGATTTTGTACAGTATATTTACTGCTATATTATGTATAAAATACGAATCATTGAGCTATTTACATCATTTATATACTTTTGTCCCTCATATACATCTATTAGCTAACATTTTAAAAGCCATTGTTTTTTTCACCAAGACGGAGTTGAGAATGTTGCGACGGAGTTGATATATTTTATACCGAGTTTAGAAATATGATATGGAGTTGATGGATACAGTGCTTTAAAACCTGAATGATATTTTATATATTTTAATATAAAATATTAAACACAGTTTGAAAAGAAAAATAACAGCATTGATTACTTTTAATTTTTTTATTAATTTGTATACTAATTTTAAAAGGAATGGTAGAAAACATAACAAAATCAACAAAAAAATAACAATCACTTAACTTAGTGAATAACATGTTACACTTAATAATATTTCTTTTAGATCTTTTAAGATCTTCTTAATCTTTTGCATTTAGAATAATCGCTTTTTAATACTCATCTCTAAACTAACAAATGCTTACATTAGAATATCACCAGTGTTTTACTTAAACAGGAAATAAGTTAAACGAAAAGCCCTAGCTCCAAAAATGATTTAAACGGTATTGTGGGTAAATAATTGCTGTCGTTAGTGTTCAGAACGAAGAAAATGCGTCAAATTTCACATGGCTTATTTTTCTTGGTACTGTACATCAATGTTTGTAAATAGTACATGTCCATGTAAAATTCGCAGTGATGAAGGAACTAGAGAGTATACTTAATTTCTTCGGCCTTCGCTTTAGCAGCAAATGCGATGTAAAACATGTTTTTTTGCATGTGACTGCTCACTTAGATACTAAATACACGTTTTTTCTCAACTCCGTCTAAATATTTGACGGAGTTTATTTGACGGAGCCTAGGGAGAAAGCTATTTTATTTTTTTATTTCATAAATTACCTTATATAGTAAAACGATATTACACACATTAAACAGGTAATATAGTTTAATTCATTATACTTAAATAGTAGAACAATCAATCACACCAATAGGAAAATAAATGACTAAACGGAGTTTAGAAAATGCAAGTGACAAAATACGGAGATTAGATACTTACGTTTGTAAAATCGCCCAGCATCGCGAAACGCACCTCCGTCGCTCACCGTGTCACAGACAAGACTGAACTGGCTCGCTCGATGTAATAGTGATGTGCGTAAACTTGCAAATAGTGATGTCAATTTTTGTTTTGCTTCCAATGACGGAGTTTAGTCATAAATTTGTACGCGCGGAGAAAAAATCATACTTCTTTATACAAGCATTTGTAATAATAATCAACATAACAAAATGTAAATTTGTTTAACTGACTATAATAAAAAAGTACCCGGTGTTAGGTAGTAGTAGTGGTTACCGAGTTGCAAAGGGGTTTGTCCTAAATTTTGGAGTCTGTACGCTTGATGGAGCATGATAAAAGTAGGCTTTTCATTTTTTTTATTACTGGTTCTCAACAGAGTATCTTCAAAATTACAACTGCTACAGGTAGAATAAAACTAAAACTACCCTCCAACATTTTTTGTATGCCATATATATGCAAGAATACAAAGTTATTCTTCCCGACGCCCAAAAAACGTGCCCTCTGAGAATGACCCAATGAAGGTGTCAAATATTGGGACATTTACTTTACCTTGAGTTAATTGATAGCTTGTACGGAACCCGCGCACTTGACCGGTTTTTTTTCTCTATAGTTCACATTTTATCTAATAAACAAACACAAATCGGCATTGCTTAGAAATATTCGTGTATAATACTGAGGCCAAGAGAAAACGATAGAAGCACCCGTTTTTCAACCAAGCCATATAAGTTTAGCACACGCATTCATTAACAAATTAAATCGCAGAAAACTCGAGATAGATCATCTTGACAGCTGCCACACGTACTGAAGTGTTTTTTGCAATTTTGTATATGCGTGCGCGAGCGTCGTGTGCTAAACTTATTTGGTTTTGTTGAAAACCTGCTTCACTAGGTTATTCGTAATGCTAACTAGGTTATTTGCGCTGGTTATGTGAGGTGCAAAACAGACAACAAACATAATCAGAACAAAATAAAACAAATATTTTCGTATACAATACAAAATCAGTCATGACTGTCAGATTATTTTTGCTAAAAAATTAAAATTAACACTGTGCTATCCTATTAATTGAAGAATACATCAGCGTGTTCATTTCATACATACACCTTACTGCATGGAACAAATCTATCTTAATCGGAAACCGCAGAGCACGCGCGGGAATGTAATTCTCGATTAACATAAAAATAAATGAATAAAAAACCTGGATTATTAGCCTAAAAGCGACCTCAGAAGCGCCACGTTACGAGCAAGTGCGTCGAAAATTATTAATGTCGGTTTTAATCATCGTTTAATTCGAATACAATAGGCAGGTAAAACAAAAAAACTGTTGAACCTTTTATCTTCGGGCTTGTTTTATAAGTAATAAGGAAAAAAATATACGCTTGGAGCAGGATTCGAACCTGCGACCTTTCGCCAGCTCCAGACCAGTACCGCTATCATGAGTTGCTATCTAAAACTCACATTAGGTACCTACTTTACTACATTCGGTAGCGAGCTTATACGATTTCTATACTTACTCGCTAAGATTAACTCGATTGTTCGTGTAGTTTTCGATACGTCACGGAGTTATGTGCCTAACTTCACACCAAACAAAGTTGTTTTGAGTGATTCTCATCACGCTAATCCGCTGTCATTTATTTTATTTACCTAGTATTTTTTATAATTTTTTAACACATTTGCTCGTAACGTACCGGCTCCGTGTTTGGTCCCGTCGGCTACATCATGCATGTGAATAGTATGTGCAATGTGGTTCAAAATTGTAAAATGTATATGTACGCGGACGACACGTGTCTACTGTACGCGGATAAAGACTTGTGTGTAGTAGAAAACTAAATACAAGAGGATCTTACTAATATCATTAAATGGGCGCACGACAATGGAATTGTTATCAACATAAATAAAACCAAATGTATGCATGTGCGATCCCCGTACAGTAGACAGGTTGATCGGCCGCCACACGTAATTGGCCACACGTATGGGTGCCTCCACAATGCGCTTCAGAACTGTCAGTGTGAGAGTATCGAGGTGGTATCAGAGTACAGGTACCTGGGCTTATTAATAGATTACAATTTTTCTTGGAAAAATCATATCAATAAGTTATGTGACAAATTAAGGACGGTACTTGTAAAACTTTACCACTTAAAATCTGTACTGGATAGGAGCAAGATGATTACGTTATACTATGCGCTGGCAGACTCTCTGCTTTCTTATGGACTGGCATGCTATGGTAGGACATTTAAAACTTATCTAGACAGGGTCAAATCATTACAAATACGCTTTATGAAACTATTAGTGGACAATAAAACTAAAACACGCTGTAAAAAAAGTAATTATGAGGAATTATTCGTGGAATGCCGTATGTTGCCGGTTCATGAGGGGGTATTGCTGTTGATGGCTTTAGAGCAGTTCAATAAAAACGAATTTAAAATCAAATAAGTCACTCTAAATTAACAAGAAAAATTAGTAAACAAATGTTAGAGGTGCCGGCGTGTGGTAATAATTATTATGGGAAGAGAAGTAGGAAGTACTTGGTCCCTAAAATATATAATGATATACCGTATGATATAAGGGAATGTAACACACTTAGAATGTTTAAAGTTAAAGTGAAGGAGTTTTTCTTAGAAAAGATAAAATCTAAACTGGAAATGTAGTCTAATTAAAGTTATCACGTGAGCTGTACCATTACATTAGAAAACAAAATTATGTAACTTAAGTAACTAGCTAATAGCTAAGCCTACACATCAATTTTTTGTAAGGGAGTCCCTCTGCCAACAAACTGTCCTGCAGTTTGGCAGAAGAAAATACTGTAAAACAAGGGATGTTTAAGTGAATAATTTTTTCTTATTCTTATTCTTATTCTTATTATTCTTACTATGTCGCTTTTAGGCTCATAATCCTGGGTATTAAACATGCGTGCTTTATAACAGCACGACACTGGTGTGTTATGGTTATATCCCGATTATGTTGGCACCTCCATGTTGGTGCCTTTTTATACAGAATGTAGTTTTATTTTAAATTCTCGGCTGATGGATTCCTACTCGACTAAGCAAATTAAATCCTATTTGTTAATTAATTGAATATTTCTTTTTGGATATGACAGAAACGTTTGATTTAGTAAAACTAATCACATTTGCTAACATTTTATATACATACATACATACATACATACATTCACGCCTTTATCCCTAAAAGGGCTACCCCTTTTAGGGATAAAGGCGTGAATGTATGTATGTATGTATGTATGTGTATGTATTGGAACACAAGTTTCATGTGCTGTATATCCTTTCTCGGGACTCAAACTATCTCTATACCAAATTTCATCTAAATTAAGCGGTTTAAGCGTGATGTAGCAACAGACAGACACACTATCGCATTTATAATATTACTTAAACCGTCATTTTATGGAATTTGCTAACAGAACACATGAAACTTGTGTTCCGGTGCCTCTTTTAGCATCAATTGATGCTTGATGGTGAGATGCTTGATGATTGATGGTGTGTAACATTTTACATGAATTAATAAAGAAACATTTTAAATTTTAACTATTTATTTTATTTTGTATTTGCTGTTTAGAGATTTCATCTTAGTCTCGCTTTACAGTTACGCATGCGCGCGCACTGCGCGAACTTGACGGAAAATAATAGTTGCGCACCATTATAGGTAATTTCACAAATATTTGTGAACATTGTTGGTGCGTGTTTGGTTATTATTAAAAATGTTGACTTGTTGAAAGTGATAAATAGAATTGACGCCACTGGAAATTCTTGTCAATGTACAATATGTGAGTAAAACCTGTCGCAAAGGAAATAACTGAGGAGCCTTAACATTTTCATTTTATGAAAAGGATTTTTTCCTCGCAAATGTGTTGAAAAAGTCGTATGAAACACGGGAGCTTTGATAATTACATCCTCGGCTCTCTTATCACGCTCACCTGCGGCTCGCGTGAACAATTCCGCCTCTGATGTGATTATCAACATACCTCACTTGTATCACAATATATTATATTGAGACGCGAACTAGTGTTTTAAAATCTCAGCTCAATTATGTACTTTTAATAAACATTTTAATAACTTTTATTTAGTTATAGTACTTATAGTGTGTAAAATACACTGGAAGTTACAAACTCAGGGGTTCTATGGTAAAATTTTGTTTCTAATGGCTAAATATAGTCTAGCTGATAATGATATCAACTAATAATTGAAAAAAAAAACAGTGATTGTTACTAAGTTTCATGATTCAATTTGCTAGTGATATAGTTTACTACTGAATACTGCGGTATTTTTTCAAATTTGTGTCTCATGATACCAATGTTCTACGGAAACAGCTACAAAACGCTGGTTGCTTCGCTGCGATTCGTTTTCGTAGACTCATGTATACCGATCTTTCGTTCTAGTGTGACTGCCAGGGGCGCTGTAATATTCTCCATACAAATCTTTTATGCAGTCGCTATAGCGAGTACGGTCCCTATAAACTCATGATACCTAATACTTCAGGGTAATACAATAAAATACCTTTTATTATTTTTTTCTATTTCATTCGTCGGCGTCAGCTTCGTACATACAACCTTAACTCGGTAGTCGAAAATAAGGAGGACGCGACGTCAAGAGACTCTTGGTACACATCTCGGAAACTGTGCTACAAGTCAGTTTACTGGTAGGTATCTTTGTTGTGTTAAACTTGTGTATATAATCAATCTGATGGAAATATATGTTGCTTGAAGATAATTACGAGAGACATGTGTATAGATATTAAATGGTTAATGCTCGTTTTATGATATCACACCACGGCTCGACTGTTATTGATTATTTGCAATCACTTCTTAGGACATTAGCAAAAGATATACAATTTCAGTAGATTGCGTTTACAACATACCTTTGCATAGATGCAGTTGCTTCTGCTATGGCTCTGTAGGCATAGAATACTAGAAACTATTGTGGTTTTAGATCATGCGAATTTCACTTATATTATATTAGCCGGACACAAGCCCGTCACATTAGAATTCTGAGCGCGGTTCAAAATAATCTGGGCAATTGGCACCTAAATTCCAGTAGGGGATTAGTATCCAACGTGTACGTATTTTAACAGTCGATGCATTTCCATTAAGGGAGCCACGTTGCGGTGCAGGATTTAATATTTAACCTTGTGGTAGAAAATCAAATTGGTCCAAACGTTACGTGTAGCGAACTGGCATTGTTGACATGCCTTTGTTGAAGAGCATGTTTATCCCACATGGAAATACGATCTCGACAGCAGTATGGCTAACAATACCGAGGGCCTTTGGTGCGATTCACGGAGATACGAGTACGATATGTTATCTAAACTCATCAGCATAGGCACTATCAACCATATTTCAATCGTACAGAGTTCATCGGCAAACACGAATCTCGATTTATTTAACATTTCGCAAGGGGATTGGGTATGGGCATGCCCTTTGTTTGTTCGTTCATAAGTGGATAGAGATAGGATACATCAAAGGATTTGGGGGGTTTATACAAATAAAAAATATATTTTTATTTTTTGGGTGATATAGTACGAGTACTTATCTACCCACGGCCGGTCGCTTCGTGCGTTATGCCCACTGCCCATGGACCGATACGCGTGTCATTGTCCATCACATCACCACATTTTGCCCACTGTGGTGATATATTCCTTCTTATTGCTAAAGGAAAATAATAAAGAGAGATAATTTAAACAAACCTTGCGCTTTCATTTTGTAAGTAGTAATAGTGGTAACTAGTAAACACTTTATTCCACAAACAAGTAGATACATAACTGAGTTTACAAATAATTATAATTTGGCCACAATTTTTCCACAAAATGATGGATATCAATCCCGTTTCAATGATTTTTGAGCCAACTAAGGATAAAAACTTCTTTGATATGATTTTAACGTGTTAGAAAGGAGGTGGTGACTTTTGCTAGTCCAAATCGATGTTTTTCTTATAGACGGAATGTCAACCAATCTTTCCTGTCGAACGGTATAATTACCACCTCTGCTGCTCGGTATTCGGCACGACGGAATCAAATTACATGCCCAAGTGTAACATTGCATGAATTCCTACTCGTTACATTTTGGTTTTGTGTACTGAGCAAGTACACAGATGGAACATTTGCATACTAGTGCCTGAAAAGTCCATATAGTTACGGAAAATGGTCTTCAAGGTAGCTGGGTACCACCATGGCATCAGTATTAGCATAAATCCGGCCATTGTGACATTACTCACATTACCAAAAAAGTTATTCAAATACACGGACTGTATGAGACGGCGCCGTCAAACTGATGCATTTAACTAATATTTTACTAAGTCATGTCTACCCACACGTGCCAAATGTTAAGGCGATCCCTACCTACTTAATCGAACAAGCATAAACGTTTCAGAAAACTGTAACCCGACTATGGAGAACTAATTGAAAATGATTATGTTTTTTTTCATGCCAAAAGTAGCTTAGGTCACTCTGAGAATAATTTTGAATCGATTGGCAACCCATTTATCAAATCGGTTAAGTATCTTAAGCGCTACGGTACACGTAAATACAAACCTAAACATATGCCGTCCTTTCGGTCGTAATCGGGCAATAACAGACAAAATCAAGAAAAAGCTATTTAGGTACCTGATGACTTGCTGACTCAATCTTAACTTGTAACATTCAATAAAATCGTTGTAAAATTACTAGAGAAATATTATTTCGCTATACCGCTAAATGCAGTGCAGGCCATCTAGTGATAATTATATACCTTCGCCTTTGATTCGCTTCTCCACGACCCACCATCAGGGATGCTGGGTGAAGACGTTGCTTGCCACATCCACCGAAGAAATATTTCACTTTTCGCGCCGACAATTGTCCCGAAAAACAGCTCTATAAAAACAGGTTTTAACGGACGTAACTTGCTATTACAGCCGGTTTAAAACAACCGGCCCTAAAACTTTAAATTCAATTAGGGCGCCCAATAGTGGCAGTTGTCACTGGCCAGTTAGTCGAGGTCAAGTTTAGATGTCAATTTTCACAACCTACGATGAGAAGGGGCGTTTGTTTAAATTTCATGTTTAAATGTTTAAATTTCATGTTCTGCTTTTTTCATCTCATACAGTAGGTACAGCACGCGTAACACCACGCTTCGACGCAATATAATACCAGTGCGCAAATATAATACTGACAGTGTACCGACAAGTAAGTAAGGTGACACCAGTAAGCTGTCGGTAAAGTACAGAATGCCGCATTCAGGTTCCGCCCTCCGAATGTGGTAGAAAGCCAGGGGTTGTTGGGAAATTATTGTTACAAAGCGCGGCACACTTCACGTCATAAGAGTTGATACGTCTCTGTGAATTCACGCTCGAGGAGAGCTCCATCAAAGAAAATATTTTATCAAACTGGACAGCGGGCAGGGCCCGGGAAACTGTAATTTGGGCTGTTGTGTCCCAGTCGGCGAGGCGTACACGAATTTTACGCAACACATCACTGTACAGAAGAATAAAGCCGGTGTATCCTAAACGCTTAGTTTTAGAGTTTTAGTTGGTCACACCCGTTCGCCATAAGGTTGTCGATTGGAAAACCGAATTATAAAGAGCTGCGAATCGTGAACAATAAAAAGTTTACGGCCCCCTCCGCTGCGAGACGCTGCGCCACTGTCCTTTTACGACGAGATTACTTCGAGATTGAATAGAATACATCATTCTCTCATTTTTTAAAATAAATCCTTAAATCTTTTATCAACGCTGATTGGAGTTTCATTTAGTTTATAACGAAAAAGCCGTTTGTGAAAATACGCTTTTGAAGTTAACGAGAAAACATATGTAGGTATATAGAGGTTGTAGGTATTCTTCAAACGGAGCTGTGAGAGCGGAGAATCCGAAACTACCAGAGATATTTACCCTTAGGAGTCACGAGACCAATTTGAGAATAATAAAAACTGCATTCAAAGATTTTATAAAAAGCCTCATACACGGCCGGGAATAAATCGCGTCGAATCTGACGCAAAATCTGAGTTCGATTTTTGCTTAAAGTAAAAGTGCTGCCGTTTGAATAATACACACTAAATTCAGATTTTTTTAGTTCGATGAACTGATAATTTACTTTCAGGGTGGTTTCGTATGCATGCACACAAGAAGCGATTTTCTCACGGAAACCACAAACGTAGGTACCCACATATATTCTTATTGTATGTAACATAAAACATGTTGTCAACGAGTAAGTATCCATTGCATTTCTCATTCATTAAAAACAGTATTTTTCGCTCTGATATTGAGTCTTCCCATTTGGTGGTAGAAAGACAAGTAAATAGGGTACAATATATTTCCTAACATAGGTAATTAAGAAGTAAAATATGTTTATAAGTATATACGAGTATCTACAGTAAGAACAGCCTTACAATGCCGACAAAGTGGAAAAAATTCAGAGGTCAGAATGGCGTGGGTGCCCTCGTTTTACTTTCATACGTCCTGAGCGAATGCCACACCAACACCATTCACCGGTCCGGCACTGCGCTGAGGGCTGACCAGTATAACTCAGACCTATAATTGGGTATAGTTGTTATGAATCTAAGGGTCTTTACTCGCGGATGGGTGTCGTTTGTGAATAGCTGTACTATACAATATACAGTATGTACATATCTGTGCCCAGTAAACCAATGAATGAAGCAGTTTTATTTTCCGCTACACGCTGCGTTGGTGGAACAGCGTCACAATCCAGCCACGCAAAAGTAAAAAAAGTTTTTTACAATTGAATCTTGTATGTGAGTATTTTGTTAGCAACCTGTGTATACTGTTCTAAATATAACGGATTCACAGTAGATTAATGATAATAATCAATCGCTGTCCCTGTCGAACACTCCAATAGGAGTGTCCGACAGGGACAACGTATTCTGTTGTCACGTTTATAAAAATTAATGCCGGAGCCCAAGATGATGATTTAGATCGGAGGGGCGAGACGAGACGAGACGAGGCGAGAATTGAAATCGTATGGGACTTACTACCTATTTCCACCGCACGCGCGTCAGTCCTATACGATTTTAATTCTCGCCTCGTCTCGTCTCGCCCCTCCGGTGGAAAAAACCAGCTTTAATGTCGTCTTTATGTTAGTAAACAATTCAATACAAATATTCTTTATTCCTCACCAGAAATAGTACATAACAGAAACAAAGGCAGAGACAGAGGTAAATTAAACATAAACAATGGTAGACAATAGGCGGTCTTAACACTAAAAAGCGATCTCTTCCAGACAACCTTTGGATGGTGGAGACGATGCAAAATAATCATATGTATTGAGTAGGTGAAAGAGAGGTGACACCAAAAACAGAAGATAACTTAAATATAAAATAGACTATACACTTACATAAATTAGACTATTCATTTCATTATGTTTCAAGAGAAGATATAATAAAAGACATAACCCACTAGAAATTCTTCTTAAAAGCTGTAAATGACCTGAGCCTGAAATAATTAGATACGGTAATAGGTAGGTATCTATATTGAGACATAGACATAAAAAACCTTTTTTTAGAAGAGGAGCGAAACGTACTAAGAAGATGGAAATAATATTTTGAAGGTCTGTTTGACAAGGAAGAGAGAGACATGGCGCAGCCACGGAATCCTGAGGAAATTACTAACAAATACGTTAAAAGCTATGAATCTGGGTAAGGTTGCGGGGTATGACGTATGCGGAATGTGCACAAGTTTTTATACAATTTTTTAAGAGTAAATGATTATATATATTTAATGAGTAGGGTTTGCTAAAATATTTTTTTATTATGTTAATATTTTCGGAGATAATCAGATCCAGATTAAGATATATTTATTATCATAATTTTACAATTAAAATCATTTGTACAGATACAAATGTATAAAAATTATGACTTGCCAGTTACAATAGATGTGTACAGATGTGTACAGAATAGTTATTATTTGTAAATAATTGAAATTAATAATTTAAATGTCAGATTAATAATATATTGTGCTATTGAATAATGAAGCAAAGGCAAATATAAAATAAATATGAATACAAACATCAAGCTTTTAAGTTATCATAGTCATTTGAAAGAAACTCTTGCAAACTATACAGTGTTTTTTCAAGCAATTGTTGTTTTATATGGTAATCGCTCCAGAAGTAAAAAAAATGTGTGTGTCCCCCTCTAACTTTTGAACCATAAGTTTTAAAAATATGAAAAAAATCTCAAAAGTAGAAATTTATAAAAAATTTCTAGTAAAATTATTTTGAACTTGATAGTTTGAATAGTTTTTGAAAAAATTAAAAAAAAAATCTGAACTAACTTTGTAATTTAACCGTATAAGCAGGTGTTTATTGTACCTGTAATTTCTACAAAATCACAATGAAATGACGTGCTTTCAAATAAAGTAAAAAAAAACGGTGAAAATCGGTTCACGCAATAACGAATTATCCCATAAAAATCATCTTCCATACTCTAAGCTCGCGCGCAATAGTTTAATTAATTTGCCAATAGATGTCGCTGTACGCGGAACGCTCACATAGTACATGGCGCTGTTAAGAATTTTTAACGCTTAAGTGGGGACACTTACTGTGACGAACGAAAAACTACGAAACCCTACACTGAGCGTGGCCCGACACGCTCTTGGCCGGTTTTTGAATATGGTTTAGCAGTCAATGCTGAACGAGACATGCAGGGTTGTTTGCCTATTGTACATGATTTTATGAAAACACATCAACATCATCATGTTGTGTTTTAGCCCTATCTAGCATCCAGCCATTATCAAAAAAGACCCTGGCTAAAATGGAGGAGCCAGGAATACCTTATGTACCAAAGGATTCAAATTGTCGTACCACAACTTTGCCCGGCAAGATTTTTGTGCCAATCTAAAAAGGCGTGTTTATGTGAATAATTTCCGGCCAAAAACTATACAGGCCTTTATTCGAAAAAAATAATTAGAATTAAACAAAATGCCTACATCCACTTACACAGCCATGGATAAAGTGCCAGCAAGTTGTCGAAAAGATGCACGCGTGGAACCTAATAGGGTAACGCCGATATGATTCGGAGTGGGGAAGAAATTGTTGAAGCCTGCTTTCTGCTCACACACCACCTATCCACATACAAGGCCCTTAATAGACTTTGTTTTCTCGTCTCCAAGGAAACGAGCCAATTGGTACCCAACAACCACGACAAAATACCTACTGTAGCTGCCTACTTAACTCACAACTTTCAATTGCAAACGCTGAACGAAAGAGAAATTAATTGAATCGATTTATCTACGTAATCAACCTTCCCGGAATTAGTGACGTCACATTGAAACAAATGGAGTGAATTGATGACAATTCACCAAGACTTGGGAATCGATACGACAGGCAAAATACAAAATAACTGTTGTTATAACAATTAAGGGGATGCCTTGATTCGAGTTCACCACGCCCCCTTGACAGAGACACGCTTATGCCTTCCGCGCACGAGAAAAAGAGATGCAACTGTCTTCGGGAATGGCTTTTTAGACAAATTTTGATAAATACCTAGTTTTATTTATATTTCATTAAGTGAGATTATATGTAGATAAGAATTGAGATAAAATACTATAGTATTAACTTGATGTAGGCTGAGTAAAAAAAGAAAAATAGAGACCCAACTTTGGAATTTTGTTCTATCGAGGAAATATTAGGTAATTAATCATGTATCGATTAAATCAGATAAACAATCATATAGTCAAGAATCATATATCTGAAAATCAGACCTATTGTTTCTTAATCTAGACAGAACGGCGTTTCAAAGCACGCGATAATTTCCAATGCGCCCCCTTCACATTAATTATGGGTACAAATAAATGGGAGGTGGGCGAATCTCCTGGCGTTTGAACCGCTCGGTTCTAACGTCATTGTCGCCTCAAGATTATTTCAGCAGAGGTAAAACATACCGCGGAAACTTTAATCAAAAAAGACTCAGTACCGACATTGGCTTACGTTTACGTCATCAAAAGTGGACTGTGATATTCGTATCTCTTAATAGTATTCCCTGTCGACGACAATGACGAAAAAAAAACGCCTTCAAAACGCTGAATATTCGCCCAGGTATTGGTTAACTTTACCGGATCGCAAATGTGAGTCCAATTTAATATTATTTTGATGAAATAAAGTAGTTGTATGACGATTAGTGGTAATAAATAAATTGCCATAATTAACTACTTATTGTATTGTCATGGTTTTATCTTCGAATAATATTCAAGAAGGATATTTTTGTAAGGTTATAGACCTTTTAACTTGTTTAACTAGTTATTTTACTAATAATAGGTATAATACGCAGCATGCAAATAATATACGATGCTTTCCAAAAATCTTCGTGGTAATCTGTCCGACCGGATATACAATACAGGGTGTTACAAAAGTACACCTAAAGCCGAAAGGGGGTTAAAAGGTCACTTGTAAAGAGTCTATCAATTGGCAATATTTGAAAACCGTAGTCCACAAGAAAAGTGATCCACAAAAAAGTTGGGTAAAACATAAAATAATCATCATTGAAATGCAACCCTGAAAACGTAAAACTAATTAGTAGACTACCCAGAGTTATATTTACATTTTTATTATTAGAGGTAAATGACAACAACCATAACCGAGTTAGATAGAGTACATGGTCATGGTTCTCAATTTATGACGAATCGGTAACAAGAACACGTAATAGTCTTTAAGTTGTGAAATGTAATAAATTGATGAAAATTTATTGGGATGACTTGTAATTGATACCATATTTTTACTTCTGTTTTTTAAAGTACCTACTTAAAGCGGTTTGATTTCCTTTTATTGAGATAACAAACCTTTTTAGAATTAAATGGTTTACCTAATATTTTTAACATGATAAACGCACGGGGGCACGTTGCCCTCAGAAGGTGTTTTGGGCCATTTTTTTTATTTATTTATTTATTTATTATTCGGAGAACCAACAGCTAACAATTCAAAATAATAATATAAGCTAGTTATATAACTTTAGTAACAGAAAGCCAATTAAAGGTTCCCACCAGTTTATATAATACTTATTTTAATGCTAGTTTCTAATTTGGTGTTTAGTATTAATATTATGTTTTTTTTTGTTTTTACACCTTTGTTACTTAATAAATAAATATATCACATGATAAACAGTTAGTCTTCTGTTAAAATAATCTATGAACATTCAGTTTGATTGACGTGACAGGTTATTAGGGTTGGCACTTTTTTCGGTATAATAAATATTTTATTTTTCATGAGACATTATAAAACACGTTGTATATATGTATATATATTCAAAAGGTCAATCAAAATAAATCTTTAAATATACCTTTTGGATTCGAAATACTTCCAACAAGTATAAACCATTAATACCGTTTGAAAACAACTTTTGAAAATAACAATAAAATAACAATATTTGTACAAGAATCTCGTATGAGAGAATTAGGTCCTAATGAAAAATCTATTCCTGGTGTTAATTGTTCAGACTAATTTAAAATTTGGGCAAACATGAGCCAGTTTCAAATGAGATAAAATGAAGATAAAATACCTTCTAATAATACCACGATGGTGGCTAATAAGCATAAGACCTGCTGATGGTAAGCAGACACCGTAGTATATGGACGTACGCTTACGCTTCAGAACAAGAGCGTGGCCGACCCTTTATTAATTAGACTATTTGTTTTGTTTATGGCAAGTCCGTCACTCTCAACACTCAGGAACTCTGATGAGTTAACAAAGTTTTTTGTATGTTGGTTGAATCGGGAGAGCATTGTAGGGTTAATGACATCGCAGGGCATGTACCGATTCTTTTCATGATCGATATCAATACCTACAGATTAAAACTGACAGAGCGTAAGTAAAACTGAAGCTACAGATCTGGCTACACAATATCAATATCCTATACTGAACGACATGGATAATGAATAATGATTGTTCAGAGAATACAAAAAAAAAACTCGAGCTGTTAAAATGTGTTACAGGAAAATTGCAATGTACCTAATTAGAAAAGCGAAATATTGTTTTCTCAAAATCCGAAAAGCCAGTTGATTTCCATTCAAAATTAATAATACTTTTTGTTTCATCCGATCCACGTCTCGTGTATTCAATTAAGGCTTGTATACCCGCTAAAGTCCTTGAGCGTATGGGCGGAGCCTCGACCCTCTACCCGCGCAAGTCGCACAACCCGCCGTCGTTTATTAAGCGTTACATAGATTAAGTTACAGACGCGTCATCGCGCATCGTTACCAATGCAAGGGTGGACGTGGGTGGGTGACATTCGTCATGCTTAATTGAAACGTGATATTTGTCATACATAAATTACATAATTGATTAAGTTCAAAAATGATGTCCCTTCTATTATAATACTATTTACTTACGATTAGTGTAGTTCCGTCAGCACGGCAAGCACGAGACGGCCGCGACATACACTCGATTTTTCTCGCACTATCGGTCTCTCTCTTATTAGAACATTAGGAAAGAGAGGTATAGTGTGAGAAAAATCGAGAGTATGTCGCGGCCGTCTCGTGCTAGCCGTGCTAGTGAAAACGAAATTCGTTCGAATAACTCTCATTGTCGCTCGAACTAGCAAGCGCGACAGAGAGGGAGATACACGAACGAAGTTCGGTTTCGTTTCGCGGTAGGCCCTCAGCACGCCTAGCACTAGACGGCCGCGACATACTTTCGATTTTTCTCGCACTATATCTCTGTTACTAAATATTCTAATAAGAGAGAGAAGGATAGTGCGAAAAAATATAAAGGTAATAATAATAATCCATACCTACTGTTGCCCTTAGGCCATTTTTTAATGTCGCTATTAATAGGGGCCCATCTAGCAGTTAGCGAGTCACCGTCTGCCAGAGATAAAATGTGAAACATTTTTATTGGGCAGGCGTCCGATATTTCATCCAATAGCCCAGCTACTAGTCCATCATTTTCACCCAATAACCCGTTTTATTTAGATTCTATCAACTAGCAATAGACGCTTACACCCCAGCGGGTGCTGTTTCTGTGTGCGTCCCATGACACGGGCAGAGACAGCATCCGCTTGGTGTACTCCTTGCATTTCATTAAATTGTCAAAAGGGCCTCTACGTGTTGGCTCAGAGCTCCACGCACGCCTCTCAAAGGTCCGGGACATCATTGTCCCGTGAGCGGGAAAGACATATAATCCATACTATCCATACTTCCATATCCATACTCCATACTAATATTATAAATGCGAAAGTGTGTCTGTCTGTCCGTTACCTTTTGTGTAAGTGTAAGGTCGTTAAGTTTTAAACTAATTTTCGGTATATTTATTACGTTCTACTTCCTTGATTTGATGATGATGGCGTGTACAGTCAGCATCAGATAGTTAGTAGCATCTAAAGTAGCCAAATATATCGTAACACATTCCTTACTCCTACTTATAGTAACAAAGACTATTTCGATTAATGTACGTTCCGATATATTTGGCTAATTTGGCTGCTACTAACTATATTATGCTGACTGTACAGAAATCGGCCTTGGGTAAATATATACTTATAGATTAGTTGTACGTTAACCATACTTTGTTTCATATCAAATAATAACTCTGTCTCGAACTTGGAGTTGGCATGCAACCCATAGGGTAGGTACTTACAATATTTGCCAAGCCCACTATTTTTATTAGAACGTATTCTATTAACACTTGACAGTCATTAATACGAGCAGATAAAACAATATTGTTTCTATAATTGTTCATGCTCCTAAGCAATAGATATTGTAAATATATTTACTAATAAAATGTCTGGTTTTAGCGATTTCCCAATTTTGATACTGTTTAGATATTTGATACTTTGATGGAATAGGTATTTACTTGTGTATTCTTTTTCCTCTTTTCTTGTAAAATTTCTTGATATTACGTATTTTCCTCCTGCGTTTATTTAACCCCAAAGACCCAAAATTATTATTGAAAAATTTGTGAGACCTAAGCTAAGACGTACTGATTCTAGTATCGTAAGTTTGTATGTTACTAACAATCTATGGGCAAACTGGCCTGAAATAAAGAATTTATTATTATGTATGTCTTTCCCGCTCACGGGACAATGACGTCCCGGACCTTTGGGAGGCGTGCGTGGAGCTAGGTACCTACAAAGTACCAACTGAGCCAACACGTAGAGGCCCTTTTGACAATTTAATAAAATGCAAGGAGTACACCGAGCGGATGCTGTCCCTGCCCGTGTCATGGGACGCACACAGGGACAGCACCCGCTGAGGAGTATAGGGCCTATTGATGGTTGATGGAATCTAAATGAAACGGGTTATTGGGTGAAAACGATGGACTAGTGGCTGGGCTATTGGGTGAAGCATCGGACGCCTGCCTAATAAAACTGTCTCACTTTTTATCTCTGGCAGACGGTGACTCGCCAACTGCTAGATGGGCCCCTATTAATAGCGACATTAAAAAATAGCCTAAGGGCAACACCGGTCAGAAAGCTGGGGGGAAGAGAGGTGGCACTGGACTTTAAACATATAGCCAACTCGCCACTTAGGTGTCCACATCAACCCTCGAGCAACAGCTCTTGCGACTCCACTCTGAACGGCCAGTAAAGGCAAGCCAGAGACAGGGGGCCTGTCCAACCATCCACCCGGTCGGCTCAACCTGACCACAGGACACCCCCAGGAGTACTCAGGTACGTAGGGTCGCTACGCCCTAACAGCCCGCCACAAGCTGCCTTACGTTGACTGATTGCATCAGAAATCTGGTGGGCGATGGGGCCGTCACATCCCTACGCCTTTTTATTATTATTATTATTATTTCCCATCTTGAACTAAAAGCAAAATCTAAACTATACCTACGTAAATGTTAATTAGGTACAAACGCCAACACAGTTAACTGACCATCCTGTATTTATACAAGAACCTTATTACAATGCACATAAAGTGCACGGATGGTCAGTCAGCTGTCTTGTACCACGAAATAGATTGTCCACTCTATGCAACAAAATTATCTGTCACTAAAAACTAAACTATACGCAAATGTTTATTAGTTACCTACTATACGAATCACAAAACGGATTGTCCACTCTATGCAACAAATATAGTCCACAATTCCCACAAATATTTAATAATTTCGGCGCAGCGCAAATTGACACAGGTCCGTCATGCAGCGTGTCTTGTCCCGCACTGACCGTATGGGCGAAAACGGGGAGGCGTAGGAACTTTGGCGGAATATTTCAGAAAACGAGATAATTTTTTAAGAAAATAAAGAAAGTAAGAAAATGATGCCCTTGTTCATTATTTTATGAAGAAAGTTATAAAATTTCATATTATTCTGATAAAAAATGGAGCAGTAAAATGGTTACAAGTGAAAAAATAGGGGTGACTTTAGATTTCTTTTTCTCTAATTTTTATTGTTAAAATGAATTTCTACGAAAACTATGACCCGTCGCATATCTTGCAGATTATGATATATTTTTTCGGACAGCAAAAATGTTACGTTATAATGTATAAAACGGTTACAAAACAACTCATTTTCACGAAAATTTCGAATGTGGAGCCTTAAGTACAGCACTATAAAGTCAAAATTGAGAGGGTCAAAGTTGGATATTGCCGACGGAGCGTTGAAACTGATTGGAACATGTCGCGTCACATGTTAGGTGAGCCCGTTAGGTAAACGGAAAAACAACTCAAATTGAATTTTGGTCTTGAAATACTGCGTTTAGGCAGAACGTTGTATACCTACCATTTTAGTCAACCATTATGATTACTATTCCATCTTATAAAAATAAATAAAAACTTCTTACATAACTTTTAGATGATTAAAAAAACAGATACGAGTACTAACGTAGCGTTGATGTCTCGTTTCTTTTAATTGTTTAACTCACTCAATTACGATACTACTAATAAAAAAATAAAATCCCATACATGTATGTATGTATGTATGTACATACAATGAGATTGTTTTGTTTTTCAGGGTTCCGTAAATCCCCAAAAGGAAAAAACGGAACGCTTAGGATCACTTTGTTGTCCGTCTATCTGTCTTTGAAGACCCTTTATCTCTGCAACGCGTGTACGTGTTGAAATTAAAACCATATACTCCAGTCTACTGTCTATCCTTGTAGCTGTGAAAGAATCAAACTTCTATGTTAGCGAAAAAAAAGATACGGCTGTTTATGCCGCCAAAACGTGTATTTCGACACTCAAGGGAATCAAAAGTTATAAGAGTACTTTCCGTTGACCTAGAATTATGAAATTTGGCAAGTAATATCATTCATCTTTTACTATAAGCACATTGAAAAAACTGAAAACTGTACATTTGTAATTAAGTACGGAACCTTCGGTGGGCGAGTCTGACTTGCACTTGTTCGTTATTAGGGTTCCATAGTCAACAAGGAACCCTTAAGGCCTCCACACATCGAACGCGGGTCATGAGCGGCGCGGGTCGGGCGGTATATCTAATAAATCTCTTTCGCTAGCGTAGCGCGGCGTCTCTATCGCACAGTAGCGCGGGTTTTTTTTAGGGTACCTCCCCAACACCTAAAGCGATGATGTAATTTTTTTTCTCGTTAAACCCGTGGTGTGGGGTATCGTTGGATAGCTCGTTCAAAAATGTTATGGGTTTCCTAAAAGTATTTTTCAAATCAGTGATTAGTTTGCGAGATATTGGCCTTTAAATCCCTAAATTTTGTTCGAGTCATGTGTCCCCCTCCTCCTGCCGGCTAAATGGCTAATACTGGGGATGTGAAAAAAATCGTGGTAGTAGTACATATAAACAATTTACAAGAAAAACTATCACGGACAAGTAGGCATAAGTAGTTACCGAGTAATAGGCGACCAACTTAATGTGTACTTGGAAATTCCAAATTATCGTACAAATTCGGCCGACGCAACCGCACCGCACGTCGATGTAACACAGACAGACAGGCAACTACGGAACCCTACACTGCGCGTGGCCCGACACGCACGTGGCCGGTTTTTTTACATGTGCCAACCTCTCATCGTTCTAAGCATGATTAGCATTGGAATAGTACAATCCGCCGTTTTACATAACAGCTAGTTGTTTCACAAAACAGCGCTGTTTTGTAATACGGCGGGTTGATGATCAGGCGAATTGAATACCGCTGAATGAAAATCCGCTGGAATGTGTTCGGCCGATTGCCGCTATATTGTAGAACGTGCGGTAATGACGAATGAACGTACAATAGAGAATGCCATAGTTAATCCAATTAAATATTAATTTTAATAACGTAGGTATTAAAATTAAATTGGTATTCATAAATTGCAAGTTATTGTTCTCGATGCGCTATATGTAAGCCAAACCATTCTCTATATAGGTCGATTTTTATTTTACAGTTTAGTTTAGAATTAAAATTGGTGAGTAGGATAAACGAATGGCTCTGTCAGCTGTAGAACTCTGGAGCCCGGTTTTTTTTTAATTCGTAATAAGCGACTACAAAAAAAGACTATATAATTTATATATTATTTATTTATTTATTTATTTAATCAATAACTTAAATCTATCATTACAGGCTTATTACCTAATACGATAGACAAGTGAAGTGAGTGATAACTAATACTAACACATTTAAATAAAATAAATTACAAATATAATTACTGACTATTGCACAGTACAAACATAGTGGCCTTTGCAAAGTCGTCAAAATTAACGAACCTGGTCACAAATTTTCACGAGAAATGGTTGAGAAAGTCGAGAACAGCCGGACAGATACCGGACACCGGACAGATGTAAACGATTTTCGACCTCGCGCCCTCGTTCGATTACTTGTTACAATTTCCTACAGTCCTGTTTTTTTGTCCATAGTGTGACAAAACGTGTTTTCGAAACTTAATGGCGTTATAGTACAATAACCATGTATATTTGGCTGAGCAACGTGGGAGTCGCATCGTTATGATGTGTCTAGTATAGGATTTTATTTTATTACACAGAATCACGTAACCTACACACTTTTATCAACACCTACTTATCGAATGATAAATATCAAGAAAAAATTAATTCATGAATCTATAGTTAAGTTTCAGATACCGAACTATCATCCGGGACGTACGTGTATTACATACACCGACTCTTTCCACTCTACAGAATAACTGCTAGACGACTTGGATGATACAGAGACCCATTGAGTAAACATATTATTATGTCATGCCTTTTTATTAGTACTTGGGTAAATCGAAACTTTCAATAATACATTACTTATATGCTGACAAGGATTTTGAGGATTCAAATTCCTGAAATATCTATTTATATCACATTCCACAATTAAAACAACGCTCAGAAAAGACTCTTCAAAGATTCTTTGTTATTAGCAAGCAGTTGGGCAACAATAAACAGAATATAATTTGACTACTTTTAGTGTATTTACACTTGCGATGCGATGCCTGCGCGTACATTCCGTACCTAATCATTCACTAAGGCAAAGCATAGTCTTAAATTGGAAGTATCAGGTCTCGAATTTGGGCTTTCCTGTGACCCTACGTTATCGTTGTCTTCTTCTTTTCCATGGTTTATTAAAGCTCTTAATTTTGTATCTTGCTCTAACTCGGTAAGGCTTGCGCGGAAAGAGATTGTGGGGAACGGACGACCTTTTGCCGTTACGTACGAGCAAGCAGTGCGGCCCGTGCGTTCCACAGCGACGGTTCAGTCTCGTCCGGCTCTCGGACTACATCGCGTCGATCATCTGACTAGCTGAAAAAAATTACGTAAATATTACAACATTCATCATCGATTATGAAACGCCTGTAACAGTGACTGAGCCGCCGAACTGTTTCCTCCGACTCCAGAACACTTGCCAGCTACCGAGTGCACAGGGCCCGTCGACGTTTTGTTTAAATTTTATTTCAATTTGGTCATTGGTGATATATTTTGTTTATTTATTTAACATTCCCACACCCGTGTTGTGAACTGGATTATTGTGTGTTTCTGTTTCGTTTTATTTTTTACTGGATTGTCACACTTCTATTCAATTGGTAAGTGTTCCTTAAGTTAAATAAGAATTATTGTTAGGTTTGATACTTTTATTGCTAATTAATTGATGCGCAGATCGATTTGGAGTAATATAATGCTAACTTAGAATCATATTTCTTTGATTAAACTTATCAAAATATTTTTACGAGTCACGTAGCCATTTCTGAACATTACTCTACTTTTACATAGGTATGCCGATCATCGGAATAAAAATGTTTTGCTATGAAATACATAGCTTAACTAACTTATACCTTGGTTGTATGTTTGAGTGCGTACTTAACGTAAGTCATAAAAACAACCTTCGCACCGACGCACTTTCATCGGCGTGGAGTGGCGTGGCGTGGCGCGGACTTTTCTGGCCAATACTTAAACTATATTTTATGTGAGGTTCTGAGTTGCTACTTCCCGTAAAGAATCACAAAATCGTAATCATTGCATAAGTCTGTTAAATAATACAGGCAAACTTCATTCTAGGTATAGTGAACTTTTTAAATGTCAACTAAAAAGAATTTATGCATTCGGAGAACTAAGACCTATTTATTATATAGTTTTGGAAAGGCTGAATGGCCCCTTGTTCTTCTTACCTTTTTAATTGATTGATGACACACGTATCTTTTACAATTAGTAACATAATAAATAAAGACACTGTATAAGAATATATATGTGCTTTTCAAGTTTTAAGCCAACAATATATTAGGTAGGTATCATTATTTCAGCTAAAGTAGCTTCATCGCGAAGGGACACCCTTTAGAGGGAGATGCTACCGAAACCTTACTATAATAAAATATAATATAATATAATTGCTTACGGGCTATAAGCTATAAGGTTTATCTTCTTTTAAGGTTAATTTTATGTATAATGTATTTGATTGAACTTGTACAAACAATTACGTAAGTATTTAAGTTTAGTTGAGAATTAGGTAAGTTTTATTACAAATTGATATTGTTTGTCTCCTACCTGCCTGCCTAGCGAAATATATTATGTACCAACCTACCTGCAATGTAAAATGCAATCTACTACTGCTAGATTGTTCTTTACATTTTCAGGAAATCAAAAATGTGAATTATATTTTACTGGCTAGCCAAGCGATTATTTATTTTACTGATTTAAATGCTGTGTTCGATTATCGATTTGACACTTTGAAATGTATGTCCTAACATGATATAAAATAGTGATAGCAAGTAGTACCCGTAGGTTCAACTATCATCCACGTTTTTTTTCCTAAACCAGCTCTAGTAAAGTACCTATGAGTCGGTGTTAGGCACTCAAGACCTTCATTATTGTGCAATAATTGCATTTTTTCCGAGTCATTTGTGAGTTGTTTTCTACATCCGGCTGCTTAGCCGCGTGGCTACATTACTCATTGAAGGTTTTTAAGAGTCCGCAGTATGCTCGGCCGAATTTCACCTTCCCATAAAAACGTAGTTACGCTCTCATTTTAAAACTATGTGTTGGATTGTGACGAAACTTTGCATATACAATGACATGAGGTATATCTATGTTTGTAATAATTGTATGGAGAATCGAGCTTACTGCGGACTCTTAACGCCTAAGGACATATTAAATTTGTTTAGACATATTCGTAGATGCTTGATTACAAGCTTTTATTTAGTTTTACCTGTCCCTGTGTCTGTAATGAAATCTTGCAAGTTAAATTTGACCCAGTTTCCGGTGACCGATTGAGCTGAATTTTTGGGTATAAGTATAGTTTGGATGACAATTAAATATTATACTTATTACCATCGAGCTGATTTGATGATGGAGACTGAAGGTGGCCATGGCAAAAGTATAGTCGGCAATAAGCTTGTACCAAAACTACCTCTACTACCTATCAAGAAGGCCGTAGCCATGTGGAAGCACTTGGAGCGCAACAGGAAAGACAAGGACAGCAAGTTCAGGCTGATTCTCGTAGTCTAGGATCCACAGGCTCGCCCGTTACTACAACACCAAGAGCGTGCTCCCACCAATTTTTGACAGAACCTTATTTAAATATGAAATTCCCAGCACTGGTGTTCTTTATGCGATATTAGACAAAATTGTCTCTGGCATTCTGATTTTTGAAAGACAGAGTCATGAAAATAGGGATACAAACCTTCTGTTTAAATCACGCAAGGTATACCGGCCCAGCGAAGGATCTCGAAGCCTAAAATTTGGTAGATACATATATCTGAAGGGTCTTGCCTAACCATGTGTACCACACGGAACGCGGGTGTCCTGGTGGTTTTATACATACCAGAGGCCCTAGCACGATATGTTTTATCGTCACGTTTTACGGTGAAAATATACTGAAACGTCACGTAAAACATTAACGATAAAACGTACCGTGCTATTTCCTTTATCAACTATATGAGGTATTATTTTTAATGAACATCTGAATACTTATTTTAATAACTCTTTCGTTGTTCAAAGTAGTCGCCCTGTTACGATCATTTGTTGAAAATTCATAAAATGTTCTACCTCTAGTCAAATATACTTGCACACAGTTTATACTGTAACCCTGTAGCCTCCAGAGGCTCTAGTATAAGTTTTACCGAAACAAAACGTTACGACCGCGTTTGCGATCCATACAAATTGAGGGTAAAACGCAAACGCGATCGTAACGTTTTGTTTCGGTAAAACTTATACTAGAGCCTCTGGCTATTCTTAGGCTTATTCACCAGCAACGCAGCAACTTGCTCACGTACGGCCTTGTTAACTTCGAAGTGCCGTACTATAAACGTACACCTGCTCGAGTTCTCGAAAATGGTCGTTCCACTCTGTTTTGGGAACGATCTGTCATCACAGAATATTCTAGCCAATAAGTCTGATATCGTGTTGACAGATCGATCGTAGCGCCGTTGTTCCTTCTTATCTATGAGAGGAAGCCTGTGCAAATTTTAGGTATATCCCATTAGGTAGGTATTGTTATTCAATATAAAATGTCCGTTAAGTAGCTAGGTCTGTGATTGAGCACAGGCAGGTCGAAAAATATGTGAACAAATCATATAACATTCGTTTGCGTGATATTGGTCTTCAAAGCCCTAATTTTTGTCAGAGTAAAATAGCTAACATTTGTACAAATTCGTCCGACGCAACCGCACCATTAAGTTGGCGGGCGTGTGTCGATGTAACAAAGACGGATAGGCATCTACGGAACCCTGGACTGCGCGTGGCCCGACACGCACTTGGCCGATTTTTCAAGTTAGCGATCGTCGAAGGCTAGGCCGCGGTCTCGACGCCAGGCAGCGAGGTGACGATCGGTCATAGGTGATCTTTATCAAATGTCTGAATTTTCTGCTGCTCGTGGCTGGGCATGTTTTTCACAAATTTTTATTTCACTCCACGTTTCATATGACCCACTTGTTTCAAATAACAATGCTAATGTCGTCGCACCGGGACTAGATAAAATGTATAAGTAGTTATAACTAAAACAGTTTCATCACTAGTTAAGTTGGTATGAAATGAAATGTGAAATGTTCTGCAGCTGGCACGGCAAATTAGGCAAACTGTTGGGTTGTCATTACGTAAAGACATTCACGTGCCCGTGGGTATGGCTGTAAGGAACTAAGGATGCCGTGACACTGGCAGATTAACATTTTAGTACTGCAAAATGGGGTGAGTAGGGGGAAAACTGACATTCAAACCTCGATAACATTTTATTTTTACTTATACATACTGAATGGTGTATATAATAAGTGTTCCGGACGTTTGTATTTTAGTCTTTATTTTATTTTGGGTAGTTCCATTTCATAACTTTGACGATAAACAGGAAAACCCACCTCACCCCGTAGTCCCTCGTAATTGGGGTGAGATGGGTTTTCATACAAAGGTGATTTTGGAAGATTGTTGGATCGTTTTTTTTTATTATGAGTATTACTATAGCTCCATTTTAAATTGGAATACATAATTTTTGTAGCAGTAGCCTTAAAAAACCATCTCACCCCCCTTTCATACCTTCTCTCCCCATTCATAACCCAACTCTCCCTGCGAACCCTACTCACCCCATTTTACGGTATTTAATTCGTATCACATTTTATTGATATGATTTTCGAAAGATGGATCGAAAGATTTTCGGAAGATTGTTGGATCGTTTTTTCTTTTTCCTATGAGTATTACTATAGCTCCATTTTAAATTGGAATACATAATTTTTGTAGCAGTAGCCTTAAAAAACCATCTCACCCCCCTTTCATACCTTCTCTCCCCATTCATAACCCAACTCTCCCTGCGAACCCTACTCACCCCATTTTACGGTATTTAATTCGTATCACATTTTATTGATATGATTTTCGAAAGATGTTTGTTAGTTAGAGAGTTGTTCTATGTTTTATTAGTTGGTTATTGCAATTACGAGTAAATGCGACACGGACAGTCCAGTTTGCTCGATTAGCCAGGATAAAAAATGATTAGTTATAGGTTCCAATACTTCCAATCCGTTCACGTGGGGCTAATTTAAGACGAATATTTCGTAACCAATGTGTTTTCAATGTGCTTTTCTCGTTGGGGTTCCTTGTACGGGGTTATCTTGCATATCTATATACTTACTTGTTGGAATTATCTCAATTGAAATGGTCTTCCGCTCAATCATTATAAACCGCACATCTTGTTAAATAAACTACGTATTATATAATTTCCATTAATTGCAAGGGGGCATAGTTTAGATCAAATAAAGTTAATTTCTCCCAGACAGTAAGTATTTTAACTCTTACTGTTATCAAGATATTGAATATTTTAATTTAATCAGTTTTGCAGATTTAACCAACAACAAATTAACAATTTAATATGCTAACCTTATCATCATAACAAAAGACTTAAATATAACTAATCAATTTAATTTAGTTAGGTCAGTTATCATCTTGTATATACTTTAGAAAATAAATATACTTTTACTAAAAATATCAGTGAAAAAAAACTCCGTCTGGCCACAATTACTAGAAGTGGCATTGGAAATTAAATCCAATGTGCTCTGGGAACCTATTCGCCAGGAGCGTGACTTCACTCTCGTTCTTGCCAACTGAGCTATCGTGGGTCCGCTAGTGGAGATGAATCTTTCAATCCCTTCCACTCTTCTAATAACACCAAGAGCCTACAACACACATACATCATATTCCCATAGTCCGTTCTTAATACAACCATGGAAAGAAAGTGGTTAGTGCTATTCTACCCCGACCTCACACTGGCTTGCTACTGTAATAGGTTACTTAAGAGTACTTTAACGCGGTTTGTCAAGATTTGTTTCGAGCTTACCACCCGCGCAAAAATTCCGACCGTTGTAGTATAAAAAAATAGAGGTTAGTAAATCAGTATTATATCACACCGCGCGAGAGAGCGATATCTGGTTTCATATTTATGTGCGTCAGTCATGTTCTTTGAACGTTCTTGGAGTTAAATATTGCGCCTGGACAACGGTGCGCGCATCCACAAATCGTAATCCCATGAAATCCACACTGCCGCACATAACTATCGTGGCTGCTACACGTCATCAAGATCTGGTGTTCAAAATTAAATGAACACGCCTTGGCAATCCACAAAATACTATGCATGAAATTTGAAGGCTAGTTAGCAGTTTGGCACCTAACTATACTCGTGATTTCCTTAATGGCAGATCTCAGTGCAACGTCTTTAATTTTACAGCCAATTATATCAGTTGACAGCGATACGGATATAGAATCAAAATAATATTCATCTGCAGTTAGTTTCGTCGTATTTGTTTTAGAAGTCAACACTGATATACAGTGCGCCAAACAGCGGCCTGTCTAAACTTTCTATTCGTATATGCCGGGACCCGTTGTTGAAACCAATTAGACGGCAAATGGGTATGCCGCTTCTTACCATCATATTTTCTGGTCACGTTTCAGGTTACGATTCCGTTGTTGCGTGAGCCACTTTCAATGAATACGGCCCAAGTGTGTAGATGTGCATTGAATGTAATTAATAAGTATTCAATTAAAATATACATTGCGTGCCCTTTAACAATGACTTAGGTCTTAATAATGCCTCCCTTTCCATGATCCCAATCTTACACGTCTCCTTTTAATCCATATCTCCATATCACCATATGCACCCTGTGTAAAGAATTTCACAGCAGAGCGTTCGTTAGATAGCTTGTTCGGTCAAAGGTCGTTTACTTTTTAAATTATCGGCTTTATTTTAACAATCAATTATTTATTCTTGCACTATTTGGTAAGTATGCAAGGTATATATGTTGTCCATCAAATTTTGCAAACCATTTTTCAGCCTCTTGCCGGTGTCCTTGAACTGAGCTGAAATTTGGCATACTTATGCAAGTTTCTGCTCTCAAATTACACAAGATAATCCCGTGATGTTTGGCCTCATTTTAATCCCTTCAAAGAGTACTTGATGGTTGTGTAAAAATAAAGTTCCAACTTGGCATTATAAGTTAACAAAAATATCCTCATTCCTATTTGAGATAAGCTTGATTATTTAAATTACGGCTGTTACATTAAGACCGCACATGTACCTTTTGTTTACAAGGATGGCTTACGTTATTAAATATAGGACATTCACACTTAGCCTTAGTAAAAACAGCGTATGTCACTGTTGAACTGTAATTTATAGTTACTATTTGCACCTTCTTGACCTATCTGTACTTTATCTTAAGCGGGACATCGTGTACCCGGAAAAAATCTATAGCGTCTCACTTCACTGCCCAGAACATTCTGGACTGGTCTAAGACCTCGGAAGTGATCATGATCATGGCCTGATCCTCTGTCGTTGCAGCAATCTCCATTCCAATCTAAATATATATAATGTCTGAACTGAATATTGTATAAAATGTATTTGTCGATGCGGTACATACCTAATAATGTTCGGCAAAACGAATAATATTAACGTCACTAATAGAATATTTACTTATAGTACTTATAGTTTACTTATAGGTATATTTACTGCACTAGGTCCTACCAAGTACTAGAAATACTTACTTATAAAAATAACAGCGTATGTCGCTGTACTATCCAGGCAGCTTAACGTTTAACTAAGGAGTTAACATTTATTTAATATTTTTGGCTTTTCGAAGCCTTGCGCAATGATTTTGGCTCAAGTCCAAGACGTCTTGCCAAGGGTCAAAGACTCTGTACTTTTTGTCTGGTGTAATTTTCTTGCGAACGGACAACAATACGCATAAGAATATAAAGTAATCATTTACGGTAAAACCTGACGTTAGTCACCCCTACAAGGCTGTGCTCCGACATTCCACGGCGGTTAAATGCAGTATGGGCAACAACTGATATAGGAATACAAAAGGAAATCAAAAAAATAGTAACAAAAAATGTAATAATTAATATTTCCGTCGCATTAGGGCCGTTAGAATCATCTCGGGGTGTTGTTAATGCAGCGCCCATACTTTATTTAACAGACTGAAGACACAAATAGAGAAATATCCTACTTGCTGCTTGGCAAATACAAGTCCTATATCTTAAATTTTACTTCAACAATGATTCATTGCCCGAATTAAACTTTCAACCCCCTTTCAAACCCTTCAGGGGATGAATTAAAAAAGGTAGATTAGTTAACCTTTATTTTTACTAAATAGCCATTACTGAACTTTGAACCCTGTGACTTAAAATACTTCTTCTACATTCAATCTAATGATTTGCAGAAGCCTATATATTATAACCTACTTATGGTGGCATTAACCCAGATTTTGCCGTGCGGGGTTGACTTACTCAAGATACAACGTCATATTGTTTGTTTTATGCTTGTAAGTCCAATAATAACCAAACTTTCTCCTCTTTCATCCCTATAAAGCATGAATAGATCTAATTAAAAAAAAATACGTATTTTGATACAATGTTTCATTCGCATTGTCAAAATTAGTTTCTGTCAAAAATGTCATGTTTGGTACAAGCGTTTATTGCCAACTGTACTTTTCTATATACCGTCATCAACTAGTTGAGACGATTCTAACGAGACCAAACTCAACAGGGTTACGTCTGTTAAGTCCTGAATTTCCATGGCCACCTTCTGTCTCCATCATCGGATCAGCTCGATGGTACTATAAATATGTAATTGTCATCCAAACTATACTTAAACCCAAAATTTCAGCTCAATCGGTTGAAGATATCTGCTTCAAAATTGAATTACAAGATTCCACCTGAACAAACATAGTTACAGTATACATGGCAAGTTAAATAAAAGGCTGTAAAATCCTTTCTTAGTGCAAGTCCACGTAAGTACGTTCACGAGGCTGTATGCGTCTTGATTGCCTAACCTGCAGGTCGATCACGTAACGCATTGTACATACTCGTACGTACGTACGTTAGGTCTAAATGTCAATTTTTATATGGATTTGTTTTTATACGTAGCGTAAGTAGGTAGGTATAGATATCGGAAGGAGAGTTGAGGTGAATGATTACACACATAAATATCTACATAAAGTACTAATTGCAAAAAGGTGGTGAATGAACGAATGAGTGAACGAATGAATTTTAATGCACGATTGAATTGTGTTTTCGATAATTAGCCAAAACAATAGAAGGAAAATAAAAATATGCTTTAATAAACTAGTCACTCTATATAAATATAATGTTCATCTGATTCATTCACATTTATTACAAGTTTATGTTTGTAGAGCCATTCGGGTCAATCTCTTTATTTAATCATCATCCCCCCAGCGTTATTCCAGGTTGTGCCCTAAAAAAGCCCGGGGTCCGCTTTGACACCTAATCTCAAGATTTGGCATAGGTATTAGTTTTACGAAAGCGACTGTCATCTGAACTTCCAACCCACAGGGAAAACGAGACCTTATTGGGATTAAGGTACGACCACACCGCTGCTCAAAATACGCTAACGCACCGTAAAACGCAGCAAAGTGTATTCTGAAGAATACGTGACAGCGTTAAGCACCGGTGAGGTCGCTCCCTTAGACCGGTTTCCTTACGATGTTTCCCTTCACCGAAAAGCTAACGGTAAATATTCCATACATAAGCTCCGAAAAACTCATTGGTACGAGCCGGGATTCGAACCCACGACCGTCGCTTGACAGCCGCATGTCTGAACCACTAGGCTACCGTAGCTTAATCTATTTCATATAAACACGTTTTATTTCCAAAAATACAATTGAAACTAGTTAGCTTGAAGAAAATTTTCCTAAATCTTGCAGTTGCTGTTGAACTTGCTATCGGTACGAAAAAATAATACCTACTACATTATTTCAAATCCCGATGTCATTACACGACAATATTGCTGTGTGTGTGATCTCAACTCCGGTGCCGATACCTATACATGATCTGTTTTTTGCAAAGGATCAGTGCATTTATTGATTTGCATACTATGCGTGTCTATTTTGTAAATCAACGCATGCGTATTTTACTTGTATTATGTATGAATTACTAAGAGAATTGTATCTAACAACATGTATTCTAACCCAAAAAATATTATATCTTATAAGATGCTTGTTTTGTACTTCATGTTTATTTAACTAACCATTATTTATGTTTCGGCGAGGAATATATTTTATTCCGTTATTTTTCCGTCCTTTATAACATCATTATGTCTCTAGCCACGAAAATGGAAGCAGAAAAATCAAAGAAAAGCAGTTTCCCCTCGGTGCAGCGCTTAGCTAGAGACTTTTTCTTTTGTTTTTAAGCGTACCGAGTAGCAATCGGAATGGGCATGTACTTCAAACAAAATACTTGAACATTATTTTTGCATTTTTGGGGTATCGTACGTGAAGAAAATGAACGCTTACAAGGATCACTTCCTTGTCTGTGAATGTGCCAAGACCCGTTATGTCAAATTGAAATTAATTAGGTATGGAGTCCCTCGGATTTATAAATAAAAAAAAAAACTTCTAAGTTAACGTAATCAATAGATCCTCCGTTTATGCCCCATGTTTTGATACCAAAATATGCGGTATATTTACAACTACACAGTTTTCGGAATGTATCCGTTACTTGTAATGCCAGACCTTGCTTCTTGCCTGATGTCTGAGTGAATATGTAACAGAATATCGCATTAATTATAAATACTTTTTGGACCAGCGTAAAGGCAGCCCAGACCAGTAGGATAGGGATCCATTGAAGATCGCGAATACCGTATGAAGGAAAAAACCTTCGCTAGTGATGCGGGGAATCCGAATGTGAGAAAGTAGCACTATGTTTAACAATTTCTAATGCAAATATCAATAGTTAGCGGACAAACACTTTCTACCTCGTCTGTTTACTTTCACTGATGGGCTTGAAGGCCAAAATCAATTTACAAACATTCATTTATCAATTTATAAAATAAATGCTACTTGTATCTGAGGTCCGTATATTTGGTAAGCGTCCACCTGCGCAACCTGTTTCCTAGTCAAAAGTAGTATATGCGATAGAAGGTTACAATGTTATAAACCCATTCAATAAAGTCTGACTAGATAAACCGAAAGGCCAAACCTACTTGCAACTACTTACCTTAAAGCTTGTTTCTGGAAACTTTCTGGGTTGAAGACAATGCCCTCATTTATAAGCGTATATTAGGAAAAAAATGTATTCTCCATATTTTCACCCGAGCCGAACTCGCAGGTATTCGATCTAAAACGCAAGATGAAATGTTTGATATGTAGGTATTAGAAAAAGCGATAATCGTAAGAAAGTGCACATGTAATTTTGGGAATAATACAGACAACTTCAACTTGTTTAGACAATGCATTTACAATTTAGTCATGTTGATGTTGCTACTCAAAAACTACACAAAATAATTGTTCAAAATTAATACAATTTTGTGTTTTTTTTTTGGTAATTTTCAGGAACCGAGTGTACGAATATTTCGTAACACACTAGTGTCCCGAAATATTTGGCTACTCTGGCTGCTACTAACTATATGACGCTCACTGTACCTATGATACTAACGAAAAGGTTTCATACATTGTACGATTGATTTCGCTTAGGTATTGAACATGAACAGAGCGGAATGTGACCTGTGGGCGCAGCATGGTTGCCATGGTTGATAAAATGGCAACCATCGCAACGCCTTCGATCGGAGTGGCGCGGGAGACCGAGTCATGTCGCGCCGCGGTGACCAGCCACCCCGGCTCATAGGGTTCATTCACATCCTACGCCCGCGATCGGAGTAGCGCGGGAGACCAAGTCATGTCGCGCCGCGGTGACCAGCCACCCCGGCTCAGAGGGTTCACGCGTACTAGTGCCAACAATATATAACCTAATACGGCATGAGACCGACACTTAAATCAGCAACTTATTATAAGTCAAAAACGCTCTGTTAATATGAAGTTTGTAGGGACTTCTTACAAATGACATCACGGTTTCTTATTTGAATCCTTATTCTGCGTATTTTAAAATCTTTAAAAAAGCAAAAATAAAGTCGAAGCATGATGTTTTCTAAATGTTTTGTGAGTTGTATTTAGGTATTGGTAATGTAAGAATGTATTTTTACAGTTTCAAATACCGTATAAGAACGTGGACAAGTCGCGCCATTTTTTTAATCCTTGAATGTTTATTGTCACCCGTTTTTTAGAGCTCCTTGTCCATGTTTTTTGCAGATTTTTTACTTTATAAGTCCCCAAACGGGCTGGAATTCACGGTTTATTTTACACAGGAAATCCGATTTTCCTATTATACACTCTGTATGACCCAGGTAGTACTTACGCACGTATGCAAACCTGTCCTCGAAAAACTTAACCCTCATTCAGCCGTAGTCGAGTAAAAAGCCTGCACTTTCGTTGCTGAAATTCGGAACGGGTTTATTGAAATTTTACAAATATATTACCTAGTATATCTATTGTCAGTAGTTTCTGACGATTATTCTGTCTTTATTAGAATTCAAAGCCACAGTACCAAATAAAATAAAAAAACAATAAATAAATATATATATTTGCGGGCGAATCTTAAACAAATCGTACTAGTCCCAAAGTAAGCAAAGCTTCATATGTGGTACTAGACGACGATAGACATAAATACTTAATTAAATAGAAAACATCCATGACTCAGCAACAAATATTTTGTCCTCATCACATAAATAAAGGCGCTTACCGGGATCCGAACCCAGGACTCTAGCTTCGTAGGCAGGGTCACTACCCACTAGGCTACACCGGTCGTCAATATAATTCACCTAACTATTTCTCAATATCAAGTAGGTACAAACCGACGGGCCAAGGCCGTTCCGATATTGTTATTAAGACGTTGGCTAACGATTTGGCGTCGATTGATATTATTAGAATTGAACATTCTTTGTAAAAAACTACCGCCTTTTTGAAAAGTATTTGACGAATAGGCTCGGAAAATATCGAGCTTCAACTCATTTTGGAGATTATTAATTACGTATAGATTAAGCCAGTTGTTTCCAATGATGCACTGCTCCAAATTTATTATTCGTATTTCTTTTCTCTGATGTCATACGGTATTATCTTATGGGGAAACTCAACAGAGTCGGACCGAGTATTTAAATTGCAGAAACGAGCCTTGCGTATACTGGCAGGTGTAACTCCGAGGCACTCATGCAAACAGCTTTTTAAAAAATATAATATGTTGACCCATTATTCACTTTACGTATATGAAGTAATAATGTTCACACGTAAAAATATACACATATTTAAAAAAGTGAATATGCCGGGCAGAATCACTCGTCAGACGGGGCGATTACAGCTCGTGCCGCGGCGCCTCGCGCTCCTCGACAAGTCACCGCGCGTAATAGGCCCCGCTTTTTACGAGACTACCCGCCAGTCTCAGAAATGAATCAACGGACGATGGTTTTGGACACCGATTGAAAGACTTTTTACTGTCAAAGTCGCTATATTCAGTAAAGGAATTTACCGAACAAAAACAATATTAGACAATTTATTTTTGATGCTATTTAAAATTAATTAATATATTATTACTTTTTTGGTTTTTTTAACTTTAAGTATCATAATCTAGGATTATGATACTTAAAGTCAGAGTCAGATTATTACTGTAATTTTCCGTTTTTATATTTCTTGCACGTTTGACATATAAGTATTTTTATTCATTTATTTGACATGAAATTGATATGTTTTGACATCCCGACATTATGCTAGGAGACCCTAGATACGTATATTTTTATTTTTCTAGTTTCTGACATTATTTTTTTTTTGACATTACTACGATCAATATTGTTTTAAATTGGTATTTATGTCTGTCCTTGTTAATTATTATTATTAGAAATTATTGTAACTTTATTGTATGTACCTGACGAGCTTTCTGTGAATGCATTTTATTTATATACAAAGAAAATTTGTAAAATATTATGTAAATTTTCAATCAGCAATAAAAATGAATCTGAAAAATCTTAATCTTAACAAATAAACAGTTTTACCGTGGAAAACTATGATTTCCTCTATTTTCCCACAAAATCTATACTTACCTAAGTTTCATCAAGCGTTGCTGATTTGAGTTTCAATCAACTACCGTATTGTTCAGGTTATCATGCAATATTTGTATACATATAAGTAGGTATATTACTTATAGGTGTGCAAAGTTCACGAAAACGACTAGAAAAATCCTGATGACGTTTGCAATATGAGGGTTTACGTAGGCGAAAAATCAATCTATCTAGATCTTGATCTGGAAAAAATCATTTTTTTCTATTCTCACCGAGCAAACATCGGTCACCTTAGGTACTCATATTACAACACCTGTTGTAAGATTTATGTCAACTTCGCAACATAAGATTATGAGTTACTTATAAAAGTTATTAAAGAAGAGGAAGAAAAAAGCTTACAAACGAACGAGACTTTTGTTATTCTCTGTGATGTATTTGCGAAATCACGTTATTCTTTAAAAGCCAGTCATGTGCTTCAGAATACTAAATAATTCATTATCATTAGTAATAAGTTCTAGTACGGCGCCTTCCGCGTTTAGAGCAAGAGTAGCCAGCTCTCTTAAAGTATCTCGAAATCTTTTACCCTGCGCCTTAATAAAACAAAAGACGTATGTGTGTCGAGGTTTCTGCGATTTTAAGCTCTCATTATACCTGTAGGAGCTCTTTTCTCGATATATGAGAAATATTTTTACTCCTCAGCGTCCACGTCGGCGGAAGGGAACCGAGACGTTATTGAAATTCTTATGCTGATTTCTCGAAACAAGAGTGTATAAAGAGTTTGAAATTGAAATACAGGCTCTTTGTAGAGGAGGCTCTTAGTGAGTCACGTGCCCGAGGAATGCTTGAAGAAAGGACAAGTTGCGAAAATGCAAGGAAATATTAGCAGCGTCGAGCGCAAAATGCGCTCACGTTTCACTCATTTAATGTTAAATATTTTTGATTCAAGTCAGCATTGTTGAGAGCTTATGCGAGTAGAATGGATGAAAGGAATAACGTATTTAACTTTTTATGAACTTAGGTACACTTCAATTCTGTGTAGCCAAATGGATGGTGATTGAACAATCTGATCTTAAAGAATGTTGCATAGATCTAATTAATGTATTAATAAGTAGGTCAAGAAAATAGTGCAAATGTTCTATCTCAAGTCTAGCTTAAACCTGAGTTGAATAAAGAAAAGTCTCACAATAGCCGTGGATGAAATAAACCTTCAACTAAGAGAAAAATATAAAAAGCAAGTGAGGCAAACTTCGCGCCGCGCCCGCCGGCTGCCGTGCTTGAGTTGCAATCACATTTTTAATATTATGGTAAAAGATAATATCTGCAGGGGAAGAAATGAGCTTGAGGGCGCCGCTGTAAAAACGGTTGTTGTTAAATATGAGCTTTCTTAACAATGTAATATTTTACATGCGTCGCCAAAACGATACGTAGAGCTTTAGTTATTACTTAGACAGTATATTTTAAAGTACGAAGCGCTTGATATAAATAATAATAATATTTGTAATAATGTCCAAGTAGCACCTAAGTGCCTCAGAGGCATTTATCTAGATAGTGCTTTATGTCGAGGATAACTGTGTGTCGTGCTACGAACAGCTTTGCTGGTTGTTGCGTACATCTTAACCGGATTCACTTATGCGTGTCCGGTCAACCCACGACGTTAGTCCGGTTCACATATGACTGTTGCGACGATGCTTGCGTATTAATAAACAGTGGTTAACGAATAACATTTCTTGCATTAGTTTGGGTGCCGATGCAGTTAAATGTGTCCATGCACGTTTATCTACATATACATACGTATGCCATCGGTTATTTAGGTTCTATTTTTAACAATAATGAACTATTGAAAAATAAAATTTTGACAGTCTAATGTCTTTGTATACAAACGAAATACTTGACCGATTCCCAAACTGTTTTCTAACTAAGTCTGCATCCCGGTCACCGGAGTTTCGATGGAAATGGTTATGAAATTGAAACGCCTAAGATAGCAGAGGTGTCTCTTACATTTCATGACAGTGAAAAGGCCTGTAACACAACGACAGCAATGCCTCCACCGGTTCAACATATTACTCATCGCACAAAAGGAGTTGGCCTCTTTCCTAGAGTTCAACATGCGAGCGAAGGGAACGAAGTTCTATGCTTCAGCTTGGGCCGGAAATCGTTCGTGTGTCCGGTGTTCCGCTGTCGCGCTGTCCGGCTGTTCTTACAGGTCGCATTTCTCAACCGATTCTCGTGAAATTGTATGAGCAGGTACAATAATATTTATAGAATCGCGAGGTCTACAGATCACAGAGTCACTAGTAAATTACCCTAAAATGGTCCCCCAAAAAGGCGATTCCACGGAGCTTTGTGGAAAATAATTAGAAAGGAGTCAGCTGGTTAGCCCGGAACTTGCTCGTCACTGCGGGCCATTTCCTACAGAGCGGCGCACAATGTCGTCCCAATGACGAATCGAGATACAAAAGGCCCGGCGGCTGTCCCAATGAACTACGTCGATACCGGCTATAAATTAACCGATACAAATGTTAGAGAGGTTAGAGGTAAAATTGTTCAGCAGTTTGAATATGATTTCTGTAGTGGGTTCCTGTAATGGTCTGTTTTAATTACTATAGAAGTTTAGATTGCATAAATTCCACACCTGCAGAGTAATCGCGCATCTTTTTGGATGCTTAATTGCCTCTTATGTCAAATATCATTTATTCTAGCTTCAAAAAAAATACAATTGATATGCCCTAACGGGCGCATGATGCTGCGTATGTACTTATGTGCGGCGACGCAATACATCATGATTTCTTTATACATTTACTGCGTAAACGCAGTAATCGGTATAGCTTCGTTTTGGTCGATATATAGTTAATTACTTCTTAAATAAAATTAATTATAGGTAATATCTGTTTGGAATCGGAGGTCAATACATATAATTAAGTTGTAGCGCTCAGCACAACAACGTCCTACAGGTCGACCACGTAACACATTGTACGAACGAGAGGTAGAAATAAATGTTAAATTTTATATGGAAATGTGACAGATGAGTTGTCCGAACGCGCGTTCGAAACGTTACGTGATTACCCCTCTGACCTTGGATCTGGAATTAAAAACTTGCCTTCTTTAATGCGTCAAATAGTACATTACTGCAGAGGCCGAGATATAAACGTGGGATAGGTGCGATCCTCGCAATCCCTGTTCATGCCGAGTTATGTGCAGTGCTTTTCTCAAACATGCAATGAAAAAGAAAACTCCAACCTTTTTTAAATGTTTGAACGCCATGACGTCGTGTCACGTCTTGATATTGAAACAAAAGAAGATCGCTTTGCAGGCCTAGATCTCATAATTTTGTATGAAATTCCATTACGTAGGTAGGTATCTCCCGTACTGCCGCGCCGGAAACGTGATCCTTCGCAGCTTACAACGTCAATATTTCATGGCATGTTTGTGAAAAAGGTATTTTTGTAGATGCTTTAGCATGGGGAACCCATAAAGAAGTATGGTATAGGCACGGCACGGTGGGCAAGCGTGCATCGTGTGCATCGGCGCGTATTGGTCCGCTCTACTCCGCCCGCGCTACCCGATGCCTTCGCAGATTACAATTCCAATAGTTCCAATCAATCGCGTTGTTTGAAAAACGGGCTTATTCCAGTTTGTCTAATGATATTTTGAAAACATATCTACTCGCGCGAAGTATTCGCAATTCAAATATATACCGGGAGGATATAAACACATATGGGAAAGTCCATCTATCCGTTATACGCTGTATAGTGACACTTTAATGTGCGTTGTGGGCGATGCTTTGGGGAGCTATCATTGCCCATCAGTTAATGATTTATGGACACTAGCGTTTGCCCGTGACTTCACCCGCAACTCCGCACCCTTCATTCGACCCGTATACAGTGTACCAAAAATTGGTGAGATAGGAATTGTCATCTCGCTCGAATTTGGAGCAGCCCAACTGGGGAAGTACCTCCGCCTTGCAGAAGACCACAGCCATAATAACACTACTACTTGCTCTGTAGTAGTGTTGTGTTTCTGGAGGTGAGCAAGGTCGCCAGAGCTCCCGACGATGCGTTGTGTTGAGAGCGAAGGAATTTGTTCCTTTAGCTGTCAACACGGCGAAGACTCAAACATACGAGTATAAGGGTCGGCAACGCCCATGTTACACCTTTGGAGTTGCATGCGTCTATAGGCTGCGGTGTCCGCTTACCATCAGGCGAGCCGTACGCTTGTTTGCCACCGTCGTTGTATAAAATAAATGGGGTGTGAATTGTTCGGGCTATCGTCTCGTGGGCAGGTATCGTGTTGTCATAAGAAAAAACGAAAATATTTTTTTTACAGCGATTTGTTTTACATTTGTATAGAGCGTTGGCCGATTGGGGCGATCTGCTCCATATAAATAAATAAAACATCGCGTCAAAAAAAAAAACTTTTATTTTTTTCTTATCAGAACACGATACCTGTTATGCTCTAGATCGGTTCACACCCCAGTTTTGGTACACTCTGTAGGAAATGGTTTCCGCTATAAAATGTTCAATAGTCCAACTATTTTTTTACCCAATTTCATTAAAATCAATTCGCCGGTTTAAGCTAATAAAGTCATATTATAATTGACGTTAACATTTTATGCATCAATTGATAAAATTGCATCATTTGAGTAACTACTCAAATATAGTAGTAATAGATATTTCGAAATTGACAATAGTTATTGTTATTACCTCACTCACAATAACACTTACTCACGTTACTGATCTCAAAATGGATAACATCATCACATTATTTGGATATGACTGTAAAGAATAGGCATTATATATCCAAAAAACAGATAGTAGGTAGGTACTTGGGCGACTGACCGAGCTCTGCTCACGAAACTAGAGAAAATGATTTTTCCCGGATATGAGAGCAGGCTAGATCGATTATTCGCCGTCGTAAACCCCAATATTGCAAATATCATCGAAATCGTTAGGGCCGTTTTCGAGAGCGAATATTGCTGGTGTAATGGTATAGATACGCGAATAAGTCCCGATTAGTAAAAATCATGCGTAAGAAAGTTTCGTTTCAAGTCCGAGATTGAGAATCGTGAAAGTTTATATCAATATAATTATAGTATAGTATTAGATTAGAATCCAGGCTCAACCGATTAATATGACGATTAAATTCACTAATCCCATTAAAGTTCAGGCTGTATAACAGCGCCGGGATTGACATCCCTGGCTGTACAGTCGACGTCGAAGAGAGCGCCGGGATTGACATCCCTGGCTGTACAGTCGACGTCGAAGAGAGCGCCGGGATTGACATCCCTGGCTGTACAGTCGACGTCGAAGAGAGCGCCGGGATTGACATCCCTGGCTGTACAGTCGACGTCGAAGAGAGCGCCGGGATTGACATCCCTGGCTGTACAGTCGACGTCGAAGAGTTGAGGACACTTTTGTGACGGCAACGACTATAAGTACAACCTATTTGCTAAATAAAGAACAGTTGAGGCATTAAGAGTCCGCAGTAAGCTCCGCCAAATTTCACCTTCCCATTACAAACGTAGTTACGCTCTCATTTTAAAATTACGTGTTGGATTGTGACGAAACTTTGCATAAACAATGATCAAGTCATTAGATCAAGTAATTAGAATATTTATATGGTTCCAGTTTATAAAACATAACGAAGTAGAGCAAAAATAAGTTTTGTATGAAAAACTTAAATTCGCTGTATTTTTTTTTACTAAGGTATGTGAAGCTACATAAACTAATTACAGAAATAGATATACCTCATGTCATTGTATATGCAAAGTTTCGTTACAATCCAACACGTAGTTTTAAAATGAGAGCGTAACTACGTTTGTATGGAGAATCGAGCGTCCTGCGGACTCTTAAGTTCTAACGTCCTACGCTTGCTCAGCTAAAGAAATTTAAATAGCTAACTCTCGACCTATTTCGGCCACAGAGACTGCTTTTAAACCGTTTCGTCATTGATTTCTCTCGCGCTACACGTCCCGTCCTCAAAACTTGTTTGTTGTAGGTTGTATTTAAGCTTGTCGTACCTACAGGTTCCAGCTCGCACCTCCTTGCACTTAGAACTTAGTAAAAAACACACTGAAATTGATTCCTCTGTTTAGAAGCTACGATGGCACAGACCCTGGGCTATTCGGAATGCGCTTCCCCTCACAAAACTAGACCTCTGATTAAGCTTAGGTACTAAGTCTTACTACGAATCGCGGCGTCAAGATATATTTGTGGGTGAACGGTGAGGTAAGGTTAAAACAAGTTACAGAATACACATGTTAAATTTAAGTGGCCTTTAGACCTTTCTAAATGCAGTGCACTAACTGCACCCACACCCACTGATTAGAGCGAGATGGTTTATCTCCCCTCTCCCAGTTAGTGCACTGCATTTAGCTAGGTCTAAAGGCCGCTTTATAACTTTTGTTGTAACTTACTAGTGTTTTATCTTAATAGTTACAATAAAACATATAATACGCCACGCTGCGTAGTGAATAATATATTAATTATATATATTATTCACTTAAGTGTTGTCTTAGTTTATGTAAGACTTGTGTCATATCAAATTTCAAATGAGAAACCTGTTTAAAGCCACATCTCAAAAGTCGCATTAAATCGCAATGTAGGTTTTCAAGCCGCTGTCAGAATAGTTACTATTGTGAATTTACCAGTGTCAATTGAACATCAGCGAAGGGCCGAGAAAAGTCTCCCGCGACCGTACTCGGGTCTCTTGGATATGTTTACGGAATGTGAATCCAGCCGAAACGTTACACTTTGTTTTGGTCGCCATTTATTGCGTGAGTTGGCGAAGGGGTTAGCCCGGCAGGCACTTTATGCGAGTTAGTTGGGGGTGTTACGATTGCCCTGCATAAGGGTGGCGATACAATCGTGATCAGTTTCGACTAAATAAATTTCTACATTGCAGCTAAAGCCTACAAGTATCTTTTTCAGATTGCGTAGCAGTTGGCGGAGCGCCCATACATGCCGATTCCCACGGGATTGCCCAAAATTTATTTCTAGGCAAGCCTATTCTTAGTTATATTCACTCAACTCTTTCATAACTATTTTTGTTCGGGCTGCCCATCGAAAATTTTCACGCGCCGCCACTGCTGCGTAGGCACCATAATCTTATTACAGTATACGTGTGATATGTGATGATCGAAAGAAGTGGACAATATCAATATCGTCTTTCAATTCAAAGTTGAATCAGTGCTACTACACGTCTTACACAGTCAATTTAATATTTTTACTGCTAAATGTACTTTTTTGCAAAGTTTAACTTATTCATCAAGAGGAATCTTACGTGCCTTCACGCGTTCGTGAGGGGGATTTGGGAGTTTCTATCATTCCCTTCCTATAACACTGCTTTGTCACCGGACTTATTTAAATATTCCTTTCACCGTTGTCAGGGTTTCTATGTTAAAATTTCCAGATCGGTGCAATTCCGAATACAATGTGCTGTTAAAGTATAATACACATGTGCCTACTCCACCTCAATCAATTGGAATTATAATTAACATTAACTTAGAAAAGTTGATAAACCCCCAAACATTTTCATTTCAGATTTCCATCTCAAAACCGGCTGAACAGATTTCAAACGTCTTAATTAGGAAATATATCTATCACGTCAGCTTTCGAACAAACAAAACCGCATTAAAATCGCTCTATTCCACTCGAATTGTTTAAGGTGACAGTGGCTCCCAAAGTATTGTCTCGCTACTCTCGCTCGCACGCTAATGTTAACTCAATATGCTGGCCTCTTCGCCCGCGCACGGAAAAACTTGCGAAAAAGTACTATAATATACAATATATATATATATCACGTATTCCAATTTGAGACAAACTTATTACTATTTTTTTTTCTAAAGATCCGTAAAAATACTTGTGGTGTAAGAATTGTATGTTGAAAACAGTATATTTTTGACATTTTTATAAGATGTTGTTGTAGTCATAGTAGTTTAGATATATAATGGAATATCGTTGGATAACATATATTTTGTCAGATTTACTTAGCAGCTAAATTGTGAGCCTTTGAATTCCTAATACCAATAAGTATTTGGCGTAGCTACTCCCCTTAAGCAATTAGACACTAAGTGCTGTCATGGCTTGCGGTTAGTGATTGTGATGTGTAGCTGTAGATTACAACATACAAGTACATAACATAGGTACATTGTTTAAATCATGGCTTGGTTGTTTACAGATTAAAAAACCACATTCTACAAAAAAAAATTGCACTTCCCACTATTTTTAATATTATAACTTGTAGCCCATTTCTTAAACTATAATGGAAAAGTTTCATAAAAATCCGTTAAATATAGTTGCGATTATTATTATAATTATGTAGGATTGTTGACATGACAAACTTACATTCCGGACTATTTTGTATACAAATAATACCTCCTCGATTGGGAGACGTCAGCCATGGGAGGGTGCCTGCCATGAATCGCAATGTACTATCCACCTTAAAGTGCCTTTTACGACAGGCAGATAAAGAAAGCTACATATACCCTGAACTAGGTCTCCTCGATTGAAACAACACACATTAACCTAGGATTCGTTTTATAAAGAAACAAATACGGTAAAAATTAAAAACTCAAGAATTTTCTCCTATTTCGAAAACAACTCACTAACTCATAATCTAGCTACTTGTAAAGTAATTTAATGGATATCCAGTGAGACAAGTTTCTGTATGGCGGTATGCGAGTGCGGTCTAGGCGTGCCATGTCGAGGTCGCCGGCTAACCGAAAGTCGCGACTGAGAGGTGAACTGGTTGACGCAGTGGTCAGCTCAAGCCCAGTTATAGTAGTATTCAGTACCAGAACTTCATATAAATCATTTATTGCACATTTTCATGTGACAAGCTTGCGAGGTGGCAAATAGGCATATGAAAACAAACTTCATACATACCTATAATAGTTAGTTTTTGACCTAATGACAACAATAGTAGGAGATACGAATAGAGGCAAGACCTTCATCCATGTATTTAATGGGTGAATTGTATATTTTACCGAATTTAGTACATGGATGGGTTGACTTAAAATTCCCGTCCAGAATTGTATTCAATTTAAAAATGTATGTGTATTTAAATATATATATATTATTTGTACCTACTTCATAAAAATAATCTATATATATGGTTTACATAGAGACTTAAGATTTGGATAATAGAAAACAGAAATCACTATGCACACTAATCACTTTAGACAGTAGTCGAAGTATTTTTAATTAAGTATTCCTAAATAAGTGGGCGATTTAGGGCTCTTCTACGGTAGTATACTCGTCCCGTATGATTTGAAGAAGTGTATGATTTAGCCGCGTATAAAGGGCTCTTCTACGGTAGTATTCCCGTCCCGTATGATTTGAAGAAGTGTACGATTTACCCGCGTATAAAGGGCTCTTCTACGGTAGTATGCCCGTCCCGCATGATTTGAAGAAGTGTACGATTTAGCCGCGTATAAAGGGCTCTTCTACGGTAGTATGCCCGTTACGTATGATTTGAAGAAGTTTACGATTTAGCTGCGTATAAAGTGCTCTTCTATGGTAGTATGCCCGTCCCGTATGATTTGAAGAAGTGTACGATTTACCCGCGTATAAAGGGCTCTTCTACGGTAGTATGGCCATCTCGTATGATTTGAAGAAGTGTACGCGTAGCGTAGGCACATGCCTGTGGGCATAAACGAGCGAATACAAGTGTTACGAAATAGGTACTCACGTTGTGCCGAGTGTACACGAGGCTTTCGCGCAAGTCATACTACTTACTGATACTTTTACTGTAGCAGGATGGCTCTTTGTTCGTATAGGTACTTGTACTATCTAGTTTACGGCCATATTGGCAGTTCCGTCAATTTCTTATTAGTTTTGAGTAATACTATGAATCTACTGATAGGTACGCATTCTGATTTGAAGTCTTATTCGCATACATATGTATTAATCCCAAAAAAGGAAAAAACCATCAATTCTTAAATGTTTTAGCCACCGCCAAGTGTTGCACTGCACCATAAATAATTGATGAACATTTTAGGTTAATAGCTATCCGTTTATTGTTTTCTTCTTCATTTGTACTTTCGTTATTTTAAGCTTAGCAATCTTCACTGTCACTAGATACTCGTAGTATAAAACAAAGTCGCTTCCTGCTGTCTGTCCCTATGTTTGCTTAGATCTTTAAAACTACTCAACGGATTTTGATGCGGTTTTATTTAATAGAGAGTGATTCAAGAGGACGGTTTATATGTATAATATAATTAATATAGTACCCGTGCGAAGCCGGGGCGGGTCGCTAGTAAGTAATATAGAGACTTCAAGCAGCAAAGCAAGTAAGGCTGGGGCAAGTAAGCACTTAGGTAAGTGCTTACTTGCCCCAGCCTTACTTGTGACCTTAGGTACAGGCAGAAGACACTTTTTTTAAATACCCTTTTATGTCCTACTGGTGGGCAAAAGCCACCCTCTTTTTCTTCCAGGGATCCCTATCCTGTGCAGTCTCCCACCACGATTACTCGAAAATAAATAAATATAAATGATAAAGGGACAGCTTTATCTGCTTTTTGAAAATAAAGATGTTACTATGATAAAGATAATAAAGGGACAGCTTGCAGTTTAGGTAAACTAGTATACCTTTAGACAAGTTTCTAGTTATTATTATATATATTTAACGCAGCATGTAGGTACCTGTCGTCTTACCCACCAATTAGATAAAATGCCGTCGTCAAGGCTCAAAATCTAGAGACCGGTTTTATGAATATTGATTGATTTAACTACAGTCTTAATAGGCTGTTTCACAATATCCGTTCGAGTTTTCATTCGTTAATGATGGCGAATAACGAGTTTCCTGATACAGTATGGTTAGTGCTCGACTAAATTGAACATTCACTGTTTTGATAAAACTACCAAATGCAAGTTTATTTACGGAGTCGTGATAATACTAACGTTAAATAATGTTTTTGTGATCAATTTCATTGTATATATTCAAATACGCTAGCTTGGTACCTCATCTCAGTACGCTATTCATAAATATCAATGATTAGCTTACAATTATTGGGTAGGTAAATACTAGTTTTGTCGGTAAATAAAATAAAACTACCCAATTGAATAGAATAACCCCGAGTTAGACCGTAGGTCAGAATCTTATAAAATCTACCCAGGGAATTTATAAAGGTCGCCCAAATTCCGGCCTTAAGTACTTTGAAACTACTAAATAATCATATTTTATTAATGACATTTTTTAATCCGTGATCAGAGAGGTAATCACGTACCTAACGTTTTCAACGCGCGCTGGGACAATCCAACTGTCTTTTTTAATCGACTTCAAAAAACGGAGGAGGTTCTCAATTTGGTTGTATTTTTTTATCATGTATTTTTTTCAATGTTGCCTATGTCACTCTCCATCCCTTCAACTATCTCCATTTAAAAAATCACGTCAATTCGTCGCTCTGTTTTGCCGTGAAAGACGGACAAACAAACACACACATGCACTTTCCCATTTATAATATTAGTATGGATACGTAATTTTCTTTTTGTTTGTAAGTATATGTTTCCGGTTGGTCCCATTTTTTTCAAAAATCCAGTTGGATGATGGGATCCATGAGGAATTGAGGGTCTCCTCTCCTCAATTATATTAGGCACGCGTGTAGTGATTTCGGTATTTTCTATTATAACTCGTGTATTTACACCCGGAAATCATATTGCATGAGTGGAATTGATGATGAAGACCACAGATGACTTATGGAATTCCTCAATTACCTATGTACTTAAAAGTACAAAAGTACGTCACAGATTCTGATAAGATTCCGTGGAAATAGCAACTAATGATGTGCCAAAGGTGATCCTTGTGATATCGACGGAAGTCCTCAAATATTATCCGCCCACATACAGCTAATCAGATTTTTTCTCTTAACACATTTGCTCTCGGAAATCGGTACATTGGAAAAGAAATGTGGAAATGTTCTCGTGGCTTGGCGGAGTACTAAATTGGAGTCGGTTACAACTTTGTTTTTAAAGTAAATTATTCCATATAAACATTGACAGTTGGATTTACCTAACGTACGTACAATGCGTCACGTGATCTACCAGCTGAGCGGTAATCACGCAAAGTTCCGAACGCTCGTTAGGACAATCCAACTGTCATTCACAGTCCATAGTCATGGTATCAGAGCTATATGAAAAAGTAAGGGCTATTGAATTTATCACGAGAACTTAAAGCGGTAAGAGTGAAAAATAACCGGTTATACCTACGGTAATACGAAGTGCAGGAAGGTTTGCTTACCTTCCTTATTGCTGCAGTTATTAGTACGTGTAGCAGCTTTTACTGCAAACGGAACTAACTTAAAGGCTTGCCCACGTTTATGAGTTATGACTAAGTGAACTCCCGTTATGGTCGGATTACTTTAAATGCTCTCCTTCGGGGGTGAGTTTCTCCTTCTGGCGACAAAATTTTAAACATTGTTATTTTTATAAGATATGTAATAATATAATTTACTAATCTTTACTCGTAGAAGTAGTAGGTAAGACTTTTCTTATAGCTTCGTGTCTGGCAACTTTTACTACTTAGCGACCACGGGACCGTCTTACCCAGGCCGGGCCATCCGTCTGACCGTCCGTCTGTCTTAGACAGGGCTGTATCGTCTGAATTATAATATATAGACAATTGAAAGTCTATTTATGCTTAGGTATTGCCATAAATGCTCATCTAAACGTGGTATCGGTTTGTTGACGTCGCAGATGCATTTAATTGCAATGTTCTATGCATTTACTGGACAAATTTTCCCGGGCTTGTTCTTTGTTCTCTATGACCATAAATGCCAAAAAGACGATAGTTTTAGTGCAGGGTAGTGCGGAAACACCAATTTTACTAGTGAATGGTATAGCTCTAGAAGTCGTCGATAAGTTTTGCTACCTCGGGTCGACCGTGTCGAACAATCTCTGACTTGACGCAGAGATCGATATTCGTATCGGCAAGGCGGTGACAACGTTTGGGAGGCTGCGTACAAGAGTATGGTGCAATAGACATCTTACCATCAGAACCAAAGTGATAGTTTACCAAACATGTGTTCTGAGCATACTCTTGTACGGTGCCGAAACCTGGACGACGTATGCAAAGCAAGAGCGACGACTTAACTCTTTTCACATGCGCTGTCTACCTACGTAACATCTTAGGCATTACTTGGAAGGACAAAGTGAAAAATCAGACGGTTCTTGACATAGCACTGCTGCCTAGTCTGACCGCTCTTCTCAAACAGAGACGCTTGCGCTGGCTGACGGCGGGGCATGTGCACCGGATGGAACCATCTAGAATACCTCGTCGTGTCTTGCTTGGTGCAGTAGCAAACGCAAATCATCTGAAATAGACGTGAAGGCCTATGATGATGATGCACTTACTAATAATTGGTTAGTTTCTGTATCCAAATATTGGTTGGCATATCCTATTTATAACAAGATCAACAATTGATGAATAAAATTCCACATAATTAGAGTTGGTAATGCATAGAGGATTATTAAATCGGCTGCTCAAATACAGTGTCAATCCAGTGTAAATAGTGTAATGCTAAACATAGGAGATAATGAGTGTTCAGTAATTAATATGTATGTATGATAAAACTATCTATGTAGTATGTAGTGAATACTAATCTACTATCTAATAGGTGGTGGTGGAATTTAAAAGAAGATTCATTGCTACTCGGAGTAGGTATATTTCTAATAACCATGATGTTTATTTAGATATGTAGGATAAATATACCTACCACAATCAATAAATTATGTACTGAAAATGTAAAATCTGTGCCCAAAGTTTTAAGATGGCATATTCTGTCCCTTATCCGTAAAACGCACCTTCATATGATACGATTGTCATTTACTATAGGGCTCGGGGATCGTGACGTCACGATCCCTTAGCGTTTTCTCTCTCTAACAAGCAATATTAAAACGGTTGTAGCTTCGTAACTTTTTGAGATATCTGAATGGTATTTTCGTCACTAGGCATATGTTTTTGCCTTCTTTCTTAAATAGAGATATATTATAAATTATGAATAAACAGACCTCTAACACAATCGTTTTAAAGATGTATTTACTTCTTAATTTAACTTTCGTTTGTTTGACATTGTGCATAAAAAGTGTGACGTTTCCCTATGGTACTTATTGGTTGGTAGTATTGGTAACTACATTTGACACTATACGAAGAATCCTCTTGCGCGCCATTAATATCACGGTGTTGCATCTGATCCAATTTCTACACAGCAAAACTCCAAAGTACCAAGCAAAGTAGGAACTAGCAAAAAAAATCCATAATATTAAGGCATTAAGTATATTTACATCACACCTGAGGGGCTACCGCGAAACGAAAACGAACTTCGTTTGTGGATCTCCGTTTCTGTCGCACTTGCTAGTTCGAGCGACAGAGATACACGAACGAAGTTCGTTTTCGTTTCGCGGTAGCCCCTCTGGCGATAATGCGAGTTTTACTGCACGCTGCGCGCACGGTAAAACTCGCATTGTGCCTAGATGAAGGCGTAAAATTGTGTACTTACCACGGGCGGTAATTCGTAAAGCCCCAGATCGCATATTTATTGCCCTCACCTTCGGTTCAGACCACAAACACCTGCGATCTGGGCCATTCACGAATTCACCGCCCTAGGTACGTAATGTACTATTTCACCTCACAGGCTTGCTTTATCGCTCAAAATCTGCGCCCATGAAAAGTCCATTATATCCGCTAGCGTGGAAAGAGTTTTTGAATTTGGAACGTGACGGTCAATCGCGAGATCCAACATTTTTCTATACAGAATGAGAGGTCATTATCCTGCGTTCAGAAACGTATGTTGTTATGCCAGTAATTCATTATTGTAATTTTGACAAAATTCAATTGAATTACTTATTCTTTCTTAATTACATATAAAATATTAATATATAGACTGAATTATATAAGGATACAATACAAATAAATAATTTTCGCTTTGTTCAAATTTAGAACGCACCGTACAAAAAGTTAATTTAAGAAGAAATTACTACATTAAATTTTGTTTTGCTTTGTTCTAAAGCGACAGTCAAATCAAAATAATAAAAGTTATTTATAGATTTTAGTGCATAAGATATACAGTTATGAATTTTAATGCCTGCTAAGTTAGCGTAAAAAGGAAAATAATGCCTTATAGTTTGTTTACCCGTGAGTACCCAACAATACTTTGACTTTTTTACTGTGTCGGTAAGCGAGGAGTTATTTAAAGATGCAAAAATGTATATGTTACAATTAATCATTATAAAATGCATTGAACTTGACGAGATGTAAACAAACCTTTATTGAAAATGAGTATAAGGTCCAAATGAATTTCATTAGGTACCTACATTTATAATTTTCCTCGCGGTCGTGAGGTGAAAAATTGTGTTTCGCTCGGCAGCAAAGTTGTTTGGCGTCTCGTGCCTTGAAAGCATCGCTATGCTCAGGATTGTGCTGTTGAACCATTCGCTTCGCTCATGGTTCAATCTTACAATCCTTCGCTAGCTCCGCTTTCAATACAAGCACTTGCGCCAAACAACAACTTTGCAGCCTGCATAACAAATATCTATTACGAATAAAATCCACATACCCATATATGGTAGCGCTGCATCTTCGGTTTTGCGATCAAAATGATGAAAAAGCAGTTCAAACCTTGCGTAAAAGGATAATATAAAATGCCATGTACCTACTACCTTGTAAAATTGTATTAATATATATTTAGGTACACTAAGTGTTTGTAGGTACGTGTTTTTTGGATTGGTATTGGCTCGAGAGAAGGTCATCAAGCGACATTTAGTTCTTCCGATATAACGCACGCAGGCATTTATTAACGCAAACCGGTTGTGGCGGTGGCTAGTTTGGCTTCGGCTTATTCGAATAGCGCGATCAGCAACTCGGATGCCGGTAGGTATTAGTAGTATTATGAAAAACATAAAGACACAATTGATTAATAAAATATAGTAATATATTGCTGATATAAACTGACGACGTCCTTTGGCAACAAGTATTTTATTTACCTGGATAAATAAAACACAGGATCGTAACAAACTATGCTACTGTATTCGGATGTACTATATATCTGTCTGGAAATTTCACATTTCTCTATGATAGGTATTGAAATTTTGCGCGTGCTCGGTTCCACTCGCGCCGATTTAACGATATATCATATTGGAATGCGGAATGTCAAGTTAGATAGACCTCCTCTATATAGCAGATGATGTTTAAATTGACTATCCAAGACGTGTTATAAAGGCATTAGGTTGTCTTAAATCGTTACAATTTAGAGCTAAATACATAGGTATCACACTCAATACATAATAACGTTGGTTAGGTATTGGTTAGGTGAGATTGATTATGCTCTTTGTGACCTCCTTTAAAAATATAGCGTAGGTACATTATACTTACCTAGGTACTTAATTATTGAAAGTCTGAATAATAAAAGCCAGTCAGTTTACCCCTGTGTGCCAATTTTTGTAGTCAGTAAGTAGGTACCTATGAGTTAAGTATGCAGAGGAAGTATTCTCAATTCAACAGTTTCGTTTCCTGACTTGATATACGAGTAAACACTGTCATACGACGTATTTGTTGTAACTAGTAAAGATAAAAATTGGATTACCTTATGGACGAAAGAATAAAACTAAATAGTGCCCACCAAAAGCTATCTCATAAACAAGTGGTTTTTTTCATAAAAAAAACTTTTCTGTTTTCAAATATTATAACCTATGTCTCTTCCACGACTATGAGGAATTTAACGACACCTCATATGCCAAAATCCATCAAAGCCCTTTGGACTGTAGCCCGTATAATTGAATTTTCTTGTCATAACATACCTACGTACATTTATGCATACATAGGTACATTACATACCTACGTTCAAAAAACCATAACCACATAACCCTGCATCTGGGGCAGACGGGTACTGACACCATATTTTTTTTTACAGAAATAGTACCGAATAGTAATCGTAAACAATAAAAAAGTGTCCTTTTTAAATCCGTTTACGAGTTCAATGTTTGTGTTTACGAAAATTTGTCAGTAACTTGCACTTTACGTATTATTTTTTAAAGAGAAAGTTAAGTCCAGGTTTAAGACAATTATCCTTACTTACGTAAAAGTGTTCGTTTCTTGATGGTTCCAAAATGCTTTCAACTGTTATAGGTAGGCAAGTATTGGCTTTAATTAACTGGTGGCAGGTAGGTATTTACTTTCAGATGAACGTTCAAGAGACATGATACAACCTACCCATTCCATGTGGAAGAACCTCTCGAGAAGAAGCTAGTATATTATAAATGTTCATAGTCGAGCAATGCGGACAACGCCGCATCAATTTACGGGAGCCCTTGAGTTCGTAGGATTATTATTTATTTCTTAGCACCGCCCCTGCGCCAGTAAACCGTCCCTACGCTACCCACGGCTAATTTCCATAACCGGGATAGGGATAACTTAGCCAAATTTAAATAAGGAATTTTATGTGTAAACTTAGTCCATATACCCGCGCACGGCATTAATATGTTGAGGAAAAGGTAAACAAGAATTTATGAGGTACGCAGTGCCCGGTGGCACCCCATATAGGTACCTACTACCTACCCGCTGGCGTTATGGGGCTAATCATGAAATTCGCGCATTATTGTATGGGGTGTGACCGGTATGAGCGCGTGGCGATGCAAGAATCACGGTTATTAAACTAGCTTTTTAAAAGTTTGGAAACTTTGTGTTCTGTTTGACTCGAGAGTCTTTAAAATAACTAGGTGTAGTTATTTTAAAGGAAAATAATGGCCAGAAAACATTTCCATCAGTTGAATGTTAAATAACGCGTTAATCTTATGTAGACCGGTGCGAGTAAGTACAGACTTGACATAGGTATATTTAATAACAATAAAATTACAATTTTCCAATTTAAATATTTTTTCACAAGATATTTTTTCCTCCCCGTAAACCGGGGCTGTATACTGTAAATATCATCGAAAGTTTTAAAGCCGTATTTATTTGAAACCCACTTACAAAGAAACAAAGCATACTTAAATATATAAATATTGCTAATGTTATAGTAAAGGAAATACAATAAACGTTCAATGAAGCTCTTTTTAAATGTTACAAGAAAAATTCAGGCCATTTTCCAGGAATAGCGCCTGCCGGACCCGTGTCCTGCAGTGCGACAAGGGATATTAAAAAGTATCCCGACGAGAGTCCACTAACATTCTTGCTTAAAAGAGGATCCTTGTAAAGCACGCCCCGTGTTAGAGTTCGTTTACGTCTTCTGCGAACGACAAAACGAGTTATACTCTTCGGATGTAGATTGTTTTGCCTAATGTCGATAAATAAATATCTATTTATTCATTTTCTCTTATATGAGATTTTAGTGTGGTAAAATAGTCATAATAATTTGATTATGTTGTTTAATAATAATGTATTTTTTCACTCCTCATCCTCGAAAAATGCCATATTAGGCTTATAACCCTGTATTATAATCCCTTATTCACAAACATTTAAAGTAATAAACGCCTCTGATCGTCGATAGCCGTGTCCAAACGTTCAAGCGTGGTTGACTGCATACATGGCATAAGCTATGAGATTGAGCGGGATAGACTGCTGTCTATCTCGCTTTATCTTATGCCCCGTATGCTGTCCACCGCGTCCGGCTGTTTGGACGCGTCTATAGACGGTTAATGGCGTTTATTCGTCGTGTCAATACTTTGTATATATATGTTAAGGCAGTTTATTAAAAACCATGCCGCCAAATTTAATAATCTTTTCAAGGTTGAATTTATTATTGATTGTGGATGGATAACCTTTGTTTGGGTATTTTTTTTTACTCACAGTCGCCGTGAAAAGTAAAGTGTATAACTCTTTTGATCTACTTACCTAATAATAATAACGTACGTTGCAATGCGTTACGTGATCAACCTGCTGTTTTAAAAGTTTTTCTTTTGGTAAGTAATACCTATGACTTTTATCCCATTGTCATACGATCTACTATTTTGAGTTCACGAAGGTAAAGATAAAAACAGCCCACCCAACTTAACTTTGTATTTTTTTCCATCTAGAATTTTATATCAGGTGTTTAGGCTTCTGACAAACAACAAAATATATAGCCAATATATATATATATATATATAATATCCGAAAAAATATTCATTTTGTTTCCCGTTCTCATAATTTTCCAATTCATGCCCTTAAACTCAAGTCCTCAACGACTCAAAGCGCTATTCTAAAAAGTGGAAGAAAAATACGTTTGCTTTGAACTGAACGAAGTGAGCAAGCATTGCCCGCGGCAGGCGGCGCCGCGTCCCGAGCTGTGACAGCCCCGGAATCCCACTAGTCATTTCTAGCATTATAATATATATTAAAACCCAAATAGAGTTTTGACTGTTTACCCACGAAAACCACATCTTCCATTATTTTCATTTTACCCTATCCGTATTCATAATATAATTACATATGTTAAGTATGTCTAATAATTCATAACAAACGCTAATGAAACAGTAATGTATTCATTATCAACAAAATCCATGCTTGTACAAATGTAAATGAAATTTGGAACACAAACGAACATGTTAATGTATTAAAAATGGTCAGAATACAATAAAACCGGAAGATAGGTATTAAATAAATATAAAAATCTAATACGATTGGTTATAATATAATATGTTCGTTGATAATGTAGTGATACAGAGGCTTCCGAAAACACTTGAAGAAGGCCGCGTGGAGTGAAAGTGAATTGAGGAGGCCGAGGGGGGCGACAGGGGAGCGGAGGGGCGGTGCGAGGGGGAGGCAAGGTTGCGAACCGGCTGCACCGGCCTCAGGCGTGCCGAACTGTTGAGTAACCGCACCGAGCAATAAGCATTGCGTTACCTAGCCTAATAGACAATTTGGTGATGTATGCTAATGTTGAATGTTACCATCCTCCTCCATTCAAACTGTAAGTGCCATTTTAAAGGTGATTGGCAAGGACAGTTCTGATTAGTGACGTCATGTGCTTGCATCATTTATTGTACTCGCATAAATAATGTGTGTTCACAGGTTTCGATACTCTCGTACCCGCGGCGCGTTACCTTAATGACATTTGGAACTTGACTTATAATTTCGACACCGCTTAGAAGTCAGATTCCTGAATGGTAATGACGTGTTACAATAAACTTCGCGCTGACGTCATTTCAGTGTAGGCCGATTGCTAACACGGTAGAAACAATGCAATAATATGACGTCACTTAGATATTGCCGTACTAGGAAATGAAATTAATAAAGTAACTAAGCTGTATTTTCGTTGCCGTACCTACAGCTTTCTTAGTAGGCAATGTTAAATGTTTTCTTCAGAGGAACACAGACCATATATCTTTAGGTAGTAAATATGCCAGCCATACCATGACAATGGCGACGGCCTGTGTAGCCTAGTTGGTAGTCACCCTGCCTACGAATCCGGAGGTCCCGGGTTAGAATCCCAATTTATTTGTGCGATGATACTTATTTCCGAGTCATGGATGTTGTCTATGTATTTAAGTTTTTAATTATCTTATATAAGTATGTAACTATATCGTCGTTTAGTATCCAGTCCAAGCTTTGCATAGTTTGGGACTAGGCAGATGTATGTAAAAATAAAATGTTTTATCATTATTGAACTTCAAATGTGTCCTAGACTAGACCCATAATAGATTGTGCAAGGTGTAGTTGGCCCAATTTAATTCTACGACAAAGTTTCACGCTTAAGCGAGTACAATTGCAGCCTAATAACAACATAAGGAATAACTGAATCGATATTGGGTAACGGAATCGTTTTCTCTTTACGATCAAAGATTTTTTACACTCCAGTTGTGTGTATCCGTATGTATACTCACTCGGCTCGGAATTAGATGATCTGATAAATTGGTTACGTGTATCAGACGGAGCTCAATGCTTTTATAAGTGAGGTAGGTGTTTGCGTATTTCTCCGTCAGCAGCCATGCAGCTCAATAAGAAAGGAAATGTTACCGGAAACATTCTTAAAAAAACATAAGTATGTTATAGCCGGACAAGCTTATTTTTGACCGACCATGTTGCGGATTTTTAATGGAACTAATTTCTTTTACTGGCTCTTTGACAGCAGACGTTAGAAGTCATCGAATGACACCGATGTTAACGAAATATTACGCGATTGTAAAATAAAATACAATAAACATGCCGAAAGCAATCAGATAGCGATGCCAGAAAGCTTATTTTGAATATATAATTGAATATTTAGGTACAGCAAAAAAAGGATGCCGAATCCATACTAATGTGAAAGTGTGTCTGTCTGTCTGTTACCTCTTCACGCTTAAACCGCTGAACCGATTGAGTTGAAATTTGGTATGAAGATAGTTTGGATCCCGGGGAAGGACATAGGATGATGTGAAATTGGAGATGCAAGTTTGTATGGTGCTACGATATAAACGAGTACCACGCGGACGGAGTCGCGGGCAGAAGCTAGTTGTCTAAATATAAACAATGTCTTGAAATTGGTTGTTGGCATGACCGGTACTGACATTTTATGGTGCGGTCGTGGGTATGGATTAAACTGGTTAGTTTGATTGGATTTAACTAGTACCTAATTTATTTTCTTATTCAAATATTGTAATAATTTTTTTTAAGACGAATATAGAAAAAGGTCCCTTAGTCGAATCCCAGACCGAGCGTTCTATAATTGACGTCGGCGGTCTTGAAAGCGACACATCAGCGGGCGTAGCACGGTTGCCATTTTATCACTTATCGTGGTGGATAAGGTATCCGTCACTCTCGCACTCGCATACTTGTCAGAGCGTGATGGGCTTTTTTACCACAACGATACGTGATAAAATGGCAACCATGCTACGCCCGCTGAGTCGGAGTCTTCGGAGTCTTCGGAGTCACAATCTGAAAAATACTTAAATATCGAATACGTGCTTGGAACCAGATATGAATGAATAGGTATTTATTTATATAAAGCATAGAATTTTTACAGTCAACAAACAATACAATCCCAATACACACTGTCCCGACTATACATGAGGTTATACATTACAGCGACACTACCTCAGGGTTAAATAAGGACTTGTCGGGACGTTGTTAAAATCTATAATGAAATTGGATGATAAAATAAAATTTAATGTAATTTTTATTGTTGAGTGCAGTGTCCAGTATATTTATATGCAAAATGGTTTAAGTACCTACGCATGAATTTTATTTGGAGGTGGACACACACCGGTGGAAAGGGACGCGTTTACTGTTATTTTAAACGTTTAAACATAGAAATAAATGTCAATAAGTACGATGAGCAACATAGAGCGAAAAAGAGAATACGAAGCCATAGAAATACGACCCGAGGGGTAATTGCGTCTTTTCCGAACGAGCGTTAGGACAACTCAACTGTCATTTCCCCATACAAAAATGACATTTAACGTAAGTACGAAACATTACGTAATCGACGAAACGGTCGAGACAACTGGTACCTCCACGACTATCATGCGACGGCGCGCGAGTTCTCTCGATTTTTCTAGCACTATCCGTCTCTTTCTTATTATAACACTTAGAGCAGTGCGAGAAGAATCGAGAGTATGTCGCGGCCGTCGCATGATAGACGTGCTGGCACTCGTGTATTTCAATGAGCGCCAGGTGCGGAGTTAATTCGATCGAATTGTAAGTATGCCGGTAACATTGGCTTAATATATTACTAACCCGCATACGAACAATTTTATGGAATTATTCAATGGCGTACTATTAACCGTTTCTGTTCTCTATTTTCGTTTGTATATATATATACATTGGCTTAATATATTACTAACCCGCATACGAACAATTTTATGGAATTATTCAATGGCGTACTATTAACCGTTTCTGTTCTCTATTTTCGTTTGTATATATATATATATATATATATACAGACGAAAATAGAGAACAGAACGGGAGAGCTACGGTAGCCTAGTGGTTCAGGCATGCGGCTGTCAAGCGGCGGTCGTGGGTTCGAATCCCGGCTCGTACCAATGAGTTTTTCGGAACTTATGTACGGAATATTTACGGTTAGCTTTTCGGTGAAGGAAAACATCGTGAGGAAACCGGTCTAATCCCAATAAGGTCTAGTTTTCCCTCTGGGTTGGAAGGTCAGATGGCAGTCGCTTTCGTAAAACTAGTGCCTATGCCAAATCTTGGGATTAGGTGTCAAAGCGGACCCCGGGCTCCTTTAGGGGCACAACCGGGAACAACGCTAGGAGGATGATGATGATATATATATATATATATATATATATATATATATATATATATATATGTAGGTATTTATATTTATATGTATTTTTATGTATTTGTCTCTTGTTGTTATTTATTATGTATGTATATCCACCGCGTTTATATCTGTAGTGGCACCGCCCACAATTTGTCTGCTTTGCACCAAGGTTGACTGGTAGAGAATGCTTATGGCATTAAGTCTGCCTTTTGTATGATAAGTTGTTCTTTTGTGCAATAAAGATTAAATAAATAAACATTGAACGTGGATATCTTATCGTCTCAATCGATTTTAACGGACAATTTCGTCTACATTTCTCGCTTCGCTCGTCGTCGTACCTACCTGTGACCTGCCTTAAGGTGGATTATGCTATATGTTGAAAGTGCAAAGGGAAACTTTCGGTATTATTCATCATATCACTATTTTTAATGATTTGTTTATATCTAACGTTATTTATTGTGAAGACAACTTATATCTTCTGAAATGTATAGCATTGACGAATTATGTCAAGTAAGTCATTATGACAAAAACGTTTTATACCAAGTGATAAATACAGTACATTTCTTTTATACTTTAAATAATAGTATATACCATCCGTAACATTATAATAAGCAATGGTATATCAAACCAAAATAGATTAAGTGAAATTATATAAAACGTCGTGCACCCAGTCTACATGCTCACATAAAAAAAAACAATTAGTGTTGGGTACTCACGGGTAGTCTTTTTCCGCTAACTTGGCACATATTAAAATTCATATATGAATAATTAATATTTACTGTACTCAAATCTAAAAATAACGGCCATTATTTTTATTTTACTGTGGCTTTAGAACAAAACAAAACAAAATTAAATGCATAATATGACTTTATTCTTAAATTAATTTTTAAACGGTGCGTTCCAAAACACAAAACATTTTTTTTTAATTGAAATTATTTTTTAATATAATTTTTTTGTATTGTATCTTTATAAATCAGTCTAATTATTTAATATGTTATTAGGAAGAATAAGTAGTATTTATTTAATTTTATCAAATTAATAATAATACTAAATATTAGCAAAACACCACAAATCTTTGAACGCAGGTTAATGAACAAAAACACTTTCCACGCTATCGCTAGCGGATAAAATTGACTTTAGGCGCAGATTTTATATCCTGCTAAGAAAATTGAATGCTCGATTAATAGTGAATCTTGCGTACCCGATCCTTAAATATTTGCCATACCCATATAAAGGGAGCCTACATAACAACAGCCAACTAAAATTAGAAAATTAACCCTTTGATTGCGGTACAGATAAACTTTTAAGACCCAAGTTAGACAGTTTAGTTCAGAGCATAAGAGTAAATTTATACGAAGGATTAAGTGACTAAAATACAAGCTAAACGGAGCTTTGGAAGTTTGAGCTTGAAAATCATTAGAGCGCAAACATAAAGTAGCGGGATAGAATCGGATTGATAAAATCGTTAAGTTCAGTTTTTAGTAATTGTCGATAAGAGTATACATAATTGTTGACGACCGATTTGGCGTAGTGGGTGCCACGAAGCGGACGGTCCTGGGTTTAAATCCTGGTAAAGGCACATATTTGATTTGAGTGATGAAAAGGTGTTTCTTGCAGTCTTAGATGTTTTCATTCAATGTAAGCCGATGTACCGAGCTACGTATGGGATTAGTTCGATTTGTGTAATGTTTTCCCCTAATTGAACGAGCGTTTTCGTTGTCAATTCGGTTTTAAGACGAATAAGAAGACCTTTACTAGTAATTAATTTATACATAGAATTGGTGCTAATATTTATAAAGTTATGATAATGGTGCGTTGAACGTTATATAACAAACTAATACATTTTGATAGAGTTTAGCAGCATTAATTTTAAGGACCCAGCTTAGTCGTTTTATTATTTACGCGTCATAAAATAATCGGAGGTTAACTTTCAATTAATATAAACGGGCCATTTAAGTAATTAATGTATATTTTATAGGCCAAAAACGGTTAGACATTCGGCACAAAGTGGTCGGAAGCTTGCTCAAACACCAGTCTAACAGGGTCGAAACATTTGTACGTGAATGGCATCATTAACTGTTGCCGTCGGGGCTGGCTTTTATCCCAGAAGGCTCGCGGGCTCAATACTACAGTTAACGTTAATACTGGTGTTTGTGTTAAATAATGAATCAATTTTGCGACATTGAATCACGGGCTTGAAGGCTCTGAAGCGGGATTGTGTCGCTGCGTTGCTGCTGGGTAGCAGCCTCCATACCCTATTCCATATCAAATAGAATAATGGAGAGTTAAATAATCATGCGATTTTAAGGAAAACCATATCGAGACGCTTTAATCTTACTATGATTGAAAAGCCGCGCGGGCAGCTAGTTATATATTATAAAGATGAAAAGTCTTTGAGATTGTAGCTTTGTAAGTTGTATGTAACGGTTAATAAGATTTGCTCTGTGTGGCACAAATATTACCCATCTGAAAGTGACTAAGTACGTGCACACTCTTGCATTTGTATTCTGTTAATCTCCCGCAGAACGGAAAAAGCATAAACACGATTTGGTTGAATTGCAAAAATAGTGACATAGTTAAAGGCCTTAATCTAAACTTCGCTTTCACTCTCACTCGCTCCCTCACCCCGCACAAGGTGGACTAACGACTTGGTAAAGGTCGCGGGAGTCCGCTGGATGCGGGTGGCGTAGCTGGCGTAGGGCCGGTCGTTGTGGCACTCTTTGGGAGGAACTCTTGGGAAGTCTTTCGGTTGATTATGATGGTGATGGTGTTTGTGTATACACCTACGTTAACCATAAAAGAAAAAAAATAGTAGATTAAGTCCTTTAAGTATCTTTTTTTTTGCAATTCACCCATTCACCGCGCTCTACACACGCGTGTGTGTAGAGCGCGGTAAATGGGTTTCATTACGTACATTCACATCAATTCAGTTTTACTTGAAAATGTATAAGAAGTAGAAAAACATGGACTAAATACAAACATAATATGAAAAAAAAACACAATTTTAAAATAAACTAACAAAGAAAGAAAGTAACATACCTACATACTAAAACCCAACTACCTATAATCAGTTTTATCAATTGCATTTATTATCAAACATCGTAAATTTTGTACCATTTACGCTGAAACGTGTAGTCGTGTTAATGGGATCGGTATAGATAATTTAAATAGTAAGTATTTTTATTAACTACAGTTAAAAATACTGAACTATTCACCAATAAGACTGCAATTGTTTATATCATTCCTACTAATACGTTAATAACAGGAATAAGTGCGTTTTAACGAAAACTTCGCAACATTTACGATTTTTTTATTAATTGAAGGTAAATACACACAAAAGCAACGAAAACCGGACCTCTTTGAAAAGAAATCTAATATTATCTTCATGTTATTGAATACATATTAGTACTAAAAACAAAATTGAAAACTGAAGCGGTCTGCGATACCCCAAAAAACCTAATCGAACAAAGCGCCACTAAATAGTTATTTTTAAACACAAAAAAAAAAAATATGGATGAAAGCGAGTAGGAAAGCGGACCCTGGCGCCTTTGCCAGGGTCCGCTTTCCGGCCGGGATAACGCTAGGTAGAAGAAAGAGGAACAAAATTCTCTATTAGCAAAACGTGACCCAAATAGTGGGCAACACATAGTAGGTACCCACAATACGTCGACCGTGAGACCGTTTCGTAACCGCCACAATGCTGGCAATTTAAATTTGCCTTAGACACGCTTAGTACTTACGTAGTTTGCATGTTACGGGTTGCTTTTGTAGTATAATGTGTATTTTAACAAATATTCATAATTCATATTTTCAATTCGGACAGGAACTATACGCTTGCCCTAATAGTAAAATGTTACTGGAATACCTAATCTAATGTAATCAAACAGTTCTCATGAATGGGCAAATACAGAGTACAAGAAAGAAGCCTCGTTTCTGCGCAGTCGGCATGTAATGAGCTAAAATAATCAATAAATAACCCCACTTTATCAATTAACTTAAATGTACTCGATTTTCAGCAAAAAACATCGTTGTGATACAAATTCCATTATATGTCAAGGTACAATAAACTTTAAAAAAAGTTAAAACGGCCATATAAAAAAGGCATAGGTCCTAAACTGCCAAAACGGAGGATCAGTAGCTGTGACTTATTATCACGACTTTTTAGTTTTCTCAAATAACATATGGCGTTTTCGGAAGATAATGACATAACAACTTATTATTAAAAATAATAATAATATACCTAGTGGCTAGTTGTTTTTTCGTAAAATGTTGAAAATTGACGTCGACAATTTCATGAGTGGCAAGAAGAAAAGCATGCCTCATCATTTTCAGAACGTATATTTTTGTTTTTTTGCACAATTTTTGAGAAAAGCACTATTTTTGTCTCAGCCGGAAGGGTAATTGCTGGCTTCGTATTAAATTGTCGTCCGTTTCAAATTAATACTCTGCCAGCAATTGCCTACTTTCCCTGCTTCGACAATAATGTACTATTAAATTTCTTGATTAATTAGTGATAGTGATATTATGATAGATTATTAAAGTGTATTGTTTCTGTTAGACTGATCTATAATGTATAATATGTATATAACTCCTAGCAATTACCAGGCAGTTCTGTCGATTTTTGCGTTAAATGTACATTTTTTGCCCTAGTATATATTTTTTGCCACTTTAAATCAGCTCTTTACATGTGGTAAATTGGAGAAGAAATGTGGAAATGTTCTCGTGGGTTGGCGGAGTCCTAAATTGAAGTCGGTTAAAACTTTGTTTTTAAAGTAAATTATTACGCGTCCGATTCCGATGTTGATAATAGCGAAATCTATTTAGCTACTACGCTTTTGAGCGTATCTTTTCTGTAAACATTCTAAAGCAAACTTCGAACACAGGGAACCCGCAAGAACAACTAACATAATGTTTATTTGTTAAATTAAAAGCAAAAAAAGAGTTTTAAAAAAGGAACATAAAATTTTCCTTTTAAATTTTAACTATGAACTTACAACCTCATTATACACAACTTATGTGGTCATAAAAGCTTGTCGCGATGATCAATATTTAATTAATTGTAATTTTATTAATGTAAACTTAGCAGATTTTACATAAATCAGTTTATTTACACAAGAAAATCGCGCAACAAGCTTTTATAACCATATAAGTTGTGTATGATGAGGTTGTAAGTTCATAGTTAAAATTTGAAAGGAAAATTTTATTTTCATCTTTTTAGAGCTGTTAAATAAAACCTTTTTTTTATTTTTTGCTTTTAGTTTATTTTTTACTTTTTAGTTATCGCTGGCTCTTAGTCTGTTCATCTCATTCAACGCATCATTGTTGCAAGGTCGTTTGCCGATTAATTGCGAAAAAATAATAATTAATGACGTCACATTATTTTTTGAGTTGCTCTAAACGAGCCCTTTCGTTTGATACCCATATTGTAGAAGTGCATTAAAAATAACTATTCCGCCATCTTGGATGGCACGCCATATTGGATTTAGAATGACGTCACATTATTTTTCGAGTTGCTCTCAACGAGCCTTTTCATTTGATACCCATATTGTAGAAGTGCATTAAAAATACCTATCCGCCATCTTGGATGGTCCGCCATGTTGGATTTAGAATGACGTCACGTACCTTATCGTGCATTGTCATCCAAACTAAACGTGTATACAAAATTTCAGCTCAATCGGTTGAAGATATCTACTTCAAAATTGAGTTCAAAGATTCCACCCGAACAAATTACATACATTGCAAGTTAAATAAAAGCTTTTAAAAAAGAGTTTGTTTGGCGTGGCATCCATAGAACTCAATTCCGAATTTTCAGGAAAATCAATAACGTTTCCCTGCTTAAGTAATTAACATGCCATATTAACTCCGGGGTACCTGACGTTATGCTGAGCCAACGCCACGGATGTACCAATCAACTTCATACCTGTCTGTCTACAAAAGTCAAAACCACCCCCGCATTATAGGTACCTATAGTATTTTAAAGATGTGTTTGACTTGTAAAGGCGCGTTCAGCTTTTTGACTATTGTTTTAATCATAAATTAAATTTTCGTTGCTGATCGTACGACGTACTAAATCGATTGGCAAACGCGTGGCGCCCTTAGGAACGTGGATGCATGCCGGCGCCGCGCCGCCGTAGAAATTGTTCGGCGAGCCATGACGCGCTGCGCCGCTTTCTCGTCGCGCTCGCAGCATCCTAACGCGCGGTGACGCAGCCGCACGTCACGACACGTTTCACTAACCATCTAGAAATGTGCACTGCTCAACAATGCGTTACAGTTTCCAATTCCTAACAATAATCGGGAGAATTTATTTAATTATTTTTATTATGTTGCCCATAGTTTTTATTTGGTTTTCATCGTTATCAAATTATTTTTTATTTATAGATTAGCTTAATCATGCGAGCAAGGTGCTAGGCACTGGTTCATTATTACTTGGCAGTTCTCTTAAGTCATAGAATTGGCTACTTGTCAAAAATTGTTCACGGTGCCATTACTACAATTACACTACAATTAGATAATAGAATGTATGGAGAAGAATAGATACGATAACTATTCATTTTGGCGTGAAATACGTCTATGCAATTTAAAAATTCCACATTGAATAGGAATTTCCTAACAACATTCTCTAAATGGAATGCTTTAAGAGGCCTTACGCCTACAGAAGCAGAAGCGGAAGCGTATTTTGCAAAATGCTTCCTTTTTCATTTAAGATTACGACGTAACTATTAGTTTTCATTCAAAACTGATAACGTACTTAAATAATCATTTCTTAAATAAAAAATTCGGCGCGCGACGTCGGTGCAGCATGATTTATACTCATAAACTATGAAGGCTACAAGGTACATATATCTACGTATCTTATTAGAGTATGTATGACTCACTCTTGTTACGTATATATATTGAGCTTAATGTGAAGCAATACGATTATTGAAGTTTAGAGAGCTTTAACTCCGAAAGTAATGAACCAATTTGTGGAGTAACTACTTAGTCACAGATTGGAGCATAAGTAGAGTGGCACAAATAAACAATACAAATGTAGAGGAACCAAGGAAGGCCCAGCTCGTAATAACCTTTGAAAACTCGCTGTTATGGTTATCCAAACTAATAAACGTTGTGAACACAAGCGTTTACGGTCGCAAACAAAAGTGCTTTTCAGTTTTGATTCCAGCGCGCTGCCAGTTTGAAGCAAAAAACGGTCTGCTGTGTAATATTAAAATATCGCACATTTTATCGCATAATTTCCAATCTTTACGAAAAAATTCCTAATTAAAAAAATCTCTCTAATTGTAACGTATCGATCTAATTGTAATGTAGGTATTCCAGCATATAAATATTTCTATTTCTATCAATTAATTTAGTAGACAATTAAGTAAATAGGAAGGCGAAAATGTCAATTTATGGAAGCTGCATTTACAAACCATATTTTTTGTCAAAAACCACAGTTATAAACCACCTTTCTTTTTATTAATGACTAGATTATTTATTTTGATACCTAAACCCAAAACGCATTCTGCTTATAAACAGATGGGACGGCAAAATAACCTTAAGTACACACTTGCTTTATTTTTACCGTGTAAGGAAGGCTTGAAGTCCTAAAAATACTGCTTCATATCTTATTGAAGGTAAATAGATAGTTTTTTTAATATATTGTCTAAGGATGTTAGAATATCAAAGTATTAAATACTTATTTCAGAAAAAAAAACTCGTACTTATTGTACTTTTCCGTTCAGCTAGATATTTGAAGAAAATTGTTATGCTCAGAAACAGGTGACTGTTAACCTGGCCCAGGCTTTGTAATTTTAGCGTCACAAATGTTTGTGCCCCTTCCAGACACAAGTTTATATACTCGCATGTGATTGTAATTTGTATTCGTACATCAATGAAAATGGGATAGAAATCAATTTCACGAACATTTTTCATTCGCAATCAGTACCTTATTCGCTGCCTAAAACACCTTGCTTCGCGGAATTATCCAAGTTAGATATCGACAAATTACTAACAACTGAACCGACTTGCGATCTAACTAGTTATACGAGTCAGCCGGAGTGTATACTTTTACTGGGTCCATTACGCGATACGATCGAGTCCATGCAACGAGCCGGTTTGGCTACGCAATAAAAGAAAACTGGCTACACCTGATTTAAACAAAAGCATCGTAACTGAGTTATGAATTGTTCCAAAAAAATACGACAATTAAGTTCTAGAATGAAAAGGATCGATGGTTTGCACAATTTCTTATCGGTATCTCGTGCATTATCTGTATTAAAATGTATCTTATTATTAGGTCTGAATCTGTGTGTGAATTCTACGTACTTAATTTTTTATTTCAGCTTAACTTCACTCGCATCTTATTAAATCGTCGTATTTAGAGTGATCTGCACTGTTGCAGTTGGAGTATATTCTTTTCTTTTTATCGAAATGTACAACCAACATGTTGGATAAATCATATTAAATTAATTAAGTGACATTTCCTTTGTTACAGATGTGACAGCGTTTCAAGCATGGTGTAAATGAAACTAATGACAGAGCAGACTCCGCGGCCGAATATGGCCAGCTCGAAAGTTGTCATAACTTTCTACGAACTTTTATAAATTACTTTAATGCCGTAGAACTCTCAATGATACGGTAAAAAAAAAACATGGTACGACGACGTTGGAGGTTTTTTACCATCGCAGCGTTCCTGGTTTTCCTAATAAAGGATTCATTAAGCCAAGGTATGTATAGGCTTATTTAAGTATGAAAGAAGTAATGTGTATTTATGTACCTACGATATTATTATCAACGAAAATTATTGAGAAACTCAAACTATTACGCTCCATCTCTGCAGACAGGGCTGATATAGCAGTATGGCTTAAATTCAAACGCAGTTTGTACAGGATACTTATATATTTATTGCTGTTGACGTCGCATTTTATAGCGTGATTACTCGTCCATCCATTTAAGTACCAAGCGCATTTAATACACACAAAAAAGTACGCCATGTTGGCTATTTCCCGTGCAATTAGGTATATTGCAAACATAGCCAACCAAACAAATTCACCTAAGTGCCCCTGGAAAAGTTAGTTCAGAGCGCCTGCGGTTTCGATATGATTGGAAAAGAATACAATACTCGTATGCTGTTCGCCGAGCTGGATGTTTATGCTGCATTTTACATTTGTATGATGCGTGGAACCTAAAAACGGCAGGCTAATGTTATTGAGAGGTATAACTGGAGTATTACAAGAGCACAAAAGGTCGAGCTGGTAGGCGGACGAGGCGAGGCGCCGAGTCGCCCACGACGCGCTCGCCAGCCGGCTGGCGCTACATATATTATTCACATGTACCTTCTTACTCTTAGTCTGTTCGGACAGCATTTCGCAGTTTCTAAGTGATAATGACTGTACTCAGAAACGCTTTCCAGTGTAATACTGAGCTGCATGTAACAATATTCATCTCCAAGACGCGAACTAAGTATAAACGGTAGTTTATCTAATATCTAGTTGCTTCGTAGTTGTAGACAGTATAATATGGTTGCATAATCTCCTTGGAGTGGCGCAGGCAGTCATAGTTTGGGAGAGCGTCCTTAGTTAGTTTATCTATTATGTAAAGTCTGAATCCTACTTGTATATTATAGCTTTTGAATGTCCTAGTTAGCAGTTGCTCTAAGTTCTATACAAAATGTTTCAAAGCACTATGTATGGGTATTTTATAACGAATGCAAAACTTGTTAGTTCCAGTCGAATACGCTTGTAATAAAATTTCATGCAAGTGATAACATTCAGATATTACATAATTTGTTTCATTTCGTACTGGGAAAGCTACCAATTTAAAAAATATATAACGTCCTCATTGTTTCATATTTTCAATATTTTTAAATTTTATTTACATAAAATTATAAAATATTCGATTTTAGAGATAATGAACACAATGTTTTTTCTTAAAAAATTAATACACATTTAATAATAATATATGATACATACACAAAAGTAGAAAACCAGGTGAGTTTGGGTACATACCGTTTTGTAGTAAGTGTCGGTGGTGTGCGCAAGCCATTAAATTTTAACTGTTAGAAAATTTCATAACTCACGATAATGTTAGTGCTTCACGAATACCTAAACTAATATTTTTTAACTGATGAAATATTTCTCTTAATTTGGCATATAAACCAATTAAAGAAGTTTAGTATTGTTAGTAACTTTACTTAAAGATGCGATCATTTTGAAAACCCGTTACATTTAAAGCACGTACATCGATGGGGACAGATATAATTAGGTGCCGCAATAGACTCGGGCCGTGATCACTCGGGGAGTCTTTGTCTCAAATGTTTGGAGTTCGTACGTGAGGTCCCTCGCTAATGGAGGATCAAGCAGGATCGCAGGCTTATCCGCTACCTCCGCATTTGTGGCTTGTGCAACCGGAGGGTTATTAAAAGCGAAAATTAAGCATTTACCTCGTATAGGAAAACATGATGAATGTTCGGTTCTACAATACAGCGGGCGTTTACCTGAACGTTAGCTAGTTTGCGCAAACATTTATTTTGGTATTTTGTTTTTTTTTATATTAGGGGACAATCTTACACAAATCGACCTAGTCCCAAACTAAGCAAAGCTTGTACTATATGGGTACTAGACGACGATAAACTATAGATAGAACAACACCACAAATCGAATAACGAAGTATTGTCGCTTTCAGTTTGCTGTGAGGTGCATGCATAATCGAATATTTCTGCATAAACCAGTCAATGACATCTAAAAGTGCCGACTTTGAAATATATCGTGGCGTGCATCTTAAAATAGATTTCCGATTGTTGATACATTCTTTTTCTTTAGCTGGATAAACTTACACCGTCGACAGGCTTCAAATGATTGTGATTGGCAACGTCATTTCAAGAAATACGTAAATAGAACCCTTCGAAGACTAAGTGACAATAACCGATATTTTAGTGCCAATCGACGGTTATTTCAACCTAGGTACTTAACCGTCAAGGCCAAAAAGTGTAACTTACCCCTCTCGGTAGAGATATGGCTAGGGTCGGTATTTTATCAGCTACATAAGATTGATGGGGCATATCCCCACTTTCATGTCCGTCTTTCGCAGAACGACAGAAGTGCCATCAAAGTCTGTATGTCCCTACTGTCAAATGTCACAGATGAAATACAGTCGGTATTCGTAAACAAGGCTTTCGTTCATTTGCCATTGATCGATTGACTTATAATTTTTTCCCTGACTTCCTCGGAAAGCCGTCTTTAATCCTTTAAAACCAGTGGGCAAAAACGCATTTTATCCACTAGTGGGGAAAGTAATTTGACCTTGGAGCGTGTTTAAGTAGCTTTTGACCGACAACAAAAGGTAAAACGCTCATAATACCAAAATTTCACAGATGATGTATTTCTGTTGCCGCTATAACAACAAATACTAAAAAACAGAATAAAACAAATATTTAAGATCTTTTAAAAATTGCTTGTTGCCTTCATCAGCGCCTGATGAAGGCAACAAGGTCTCAAAATGTATGGGAAAACTTAAATCCGACTCGCACTTGATACTTAACGTTGTTATTACTGTTAAAAAAAAAAAATTTTTTTTATTTCAATTAAATAAAGTTGCTTTGCATGTTGCACATTCCTCGCTACGGTGAGGTGAAAAGTTTTGTGTTACACACGGGTGCAAATTAATGTATTTTACTTCTCGTGTGTTGAAACACTCGTTACGCTCAGGATTCTATTTTACAACCACTTGCTTCGCTCGTCGTTCAACTATAGCGTCCTTTCGCTTGCTCGTGTTTCAATTCCACACTGCGGGTTTAATACAACTTTGCACCTTTGTATAACAAATATTAAATACGTTACCCACAAGGGACGTAGGTAGGATAGGGAATATAAATACATACTAGTACTTAAACGTTTCCTCAATAAAAATTTGCTTGAATGGACGTCAGAAATAACAAATTATAATTGATAACGGAGCTCATATATTTTCATCAGTCTCTTAAATTGAGAACAGGGCGACAATATTAGGTGCGTGCGGGAGGAGAGCTCGCGACGCAGGTACGGTACGATAACATATATTCAACTAAAATGGCAGAGGTCAAAAAGGTTATAATAATTGATACCTATTTCTCTAACACGGGGTTCGACGGTCGTCTCAACGACTGCACCGTATAAAGACACCGCAAGTCATGTGTAGTTTTAGCCTGTTCCAAATGATGGGTATTCAATACTCCAGTCCTTAAAACGCTGTCAACATCAAAATGCCCTTGAGGATTCGGGAAACGGCGCATACTGTCTATTTGTATCGGAGTAAACGAGAGCGAGTGTTACTCTACGGCTAAGACGATAATAATAAAAAATCTTGAAGTAAAAAAAGTGTGGATTATTTGCGAAATATGACTCGTTAGTGGTTTAGGTATGAATATGTTCACTTTATGTTTTTAATTGCAGACCCATACGTCAAAAAAAATAAAGACATAGAACCATTGATATAATATATATATTACTTCGTAAAGATAGGCCCAACGGGCACGAGTAATTCGTCCAATGCGGTGGCCCGACACTGGCTATTTCGGGCCACCGTGCAGGACGTCTGCGTCTGTGTCAGGACGACCGTACCGTTCACAGTATGTCAAGCGAATATTGTTCGGACCGTTTAATGATGATTTTAAGACCAATCTTTGCAATTATTGTCTATCGAGCAGATTTCGTCCAATTATGTATCGAATCCGTCCACGGTCTTTGAAATATGATGAATATTATTATTTATTTTCGATGTGCTAGAACAAATAGTTTTTTTTAAACTGCTTAAATGAAATCAGTTTCAACAAAATTAGCTCTTGTCAGCCTCTTAAATATGAGACCCCCTCCCCGCAAACATCTTCGTCTTGGCTTTCAATTAAGTTCTCGCTGCTAATAAAGTCATCTGCTAGTAAATTTACAGAACAGATGGTGGTGGGTGGTGGTAGAATATTTTTTTTCGTGGATCGCAAGATGTAATCAAAATGAGGCCTGATTTTCAGAAAATGAGGCCTGATTTTCAGAAAATCAGGCCTCATTGTCTGCTAGTATGGTCAGAATGGCGTTTCAAACGACTCGATATTTTTCAATACAGCCCCTTAAATTATTTACCTTTTTTTTAATCGGCCGCTTTATTGCAGTGGTACCAACTTCATAAACAAATAATTAGAAATAAATGTTTTTATCTACGATTTAACATTTGTATAATTATTATAAATTATTTACTAAAATAATAATAAATCATCACCTGTTGTGTTTTAATTTAAATGTTTTGTATATTCTTGGTATTATTTATAAAAACAAACAGTTCGAATTCGGTTCGGGTTCGGATTCGGTTCGGTTCGGATGGCAGTGCAAACAAATAAAAAAAAAACATAAGACAATATTTCTGATTTGCCACCAAAACACAGCTCAAAATTAAAAAATAAAACGAAAAATGCTTAACTATTATTCCTACTATTAAGAATTTAATTCGTGTTTGTGAAGTCAAAAGTGTTTTAAAATAGTCGAAGAAATTAATAACTGCTCTCCTGAAGAAATTGCGTATCAAAAGAACGAATATAAAACTTGTTGCCGAAAAAGTCAAAAATTGTCGTAGAAATAGTATCGTATGCAATTGTGAGAGCAGTATAGTATGCAAAAAAGTGGGTATAACTGGTCTAGACACGCTCGTGGGTTATTCTCAAATAAGTGGCACCGCCACCTGCCATCAAATTTGTTCGAACTATTTTTTTATAGTGCGACATTTTTACGACTGAATTACAAATGTATCAATACATGTTAAAAGACACTTTTTGAACAGAGGCCAGTTGCTATAAATGAAATAATGAAATAAATGAATTTTATTTTGCAAGTAGGCCGTAATGGCACTTTTACAAATCAAAATTCTACCAGCGTTTCTGAAAAAGAAGATCACTGGTAAGAAACGCCGAAAAAAACTCAACAGTAATTTTTTGCAAAAAAAAGCTTATTACAATGATAGTTCTTAAACTACCTACTTAAAATAAGTCAAACTGAAAATGAATACAAAGAAAAAAATCATCATAATGCGTTGTTCTACAAGAACACATGTCCGAATAAGCTATATGAATAATTAAGCTATTTTGGGCTCTGGTTTGGGCCATGCATTTCTGTCAGTTAGATAAACAAGACAATACTTCTTTCTTATTGACGAAAGGGCTGCGAAAATATCTAGCGAATTCCAAGTTCTAAACAGCTTTATTTAAATCTCTTTATATTGAATACAAATAATTTCAAGAATGAAATTAGCGAGTATTGATTGAAAATTGGAATTACATCATACCTACCCAACGCCTTAAGATAGCAATTCAAAATCAGAAGGAATAAGTTATATTATTTGAGTTGCGCTTAATTTCGGGCCCGGTTTGATGGACACGATTGCACTGTTGATTTATTATGTCTTCTCAAAATTATATACCCAGGCCTCCGAAGGGCGATTTCCGTTTCCGTTACAGCCATTGAGCTATTTCCGGGTGACTTATTCATTAGAATAAAAAAAAAATGTTATTTACATTTATTAAGGCCAAATTGGCCCAGATCGATTCATGGAATTTTCGGTTTCATTTTGTATTGAGTGAATTTATTAATGTAATTATTGGTTATTTTATTTAGTCGTTTTGCTCGTTAAGAACTTTAACTTCCCAACGTTAGTAATAGTGTGTAAGCATTTAGTTGATTTGTAGATCAAATAGCAAAAATACGAAATGGTTACGCATGGGTTACACGATTACTGTACATACTTCGATACTTAAAGTTCGCAAGATAGAAAATATAATCGAAATTGATAGACCTACTTAAATCGGATAGAATGTAATTTACTCTTTTCATATTTGGAATCCAGGAGGCATGCCTAACAACATATCCGAAAGAGAAGTATTTGTTTGCCGGAATCCCGTAAGAAAACGCACTACTAGGGCGGCAGTAGTGTACCATTTGTTTCTCTTGGGAATCCCGTAACAAAACGCACTACTAGGGCGGCAGTAGTGTACCATTTGTTTCTCTTGGGAATCCCGTAACAAAACGCACTACTAGGGCGGCAGTAGTGTACCATTTGTTTCTCTTGGGAATCCCGTAACAAAACGCACTACTAGGGCGGCAGTAGTGTACCATTTGTTTCTCTTGGGAATCCCGTAACAAAACGCACTACTAGGGCGGCAGTAGTGTACCATTTGTTTCTCTTGTGAAATTGGAATAAAAACATGAACGCAAACATCATATATTTATGTTCTCATGTTTATTATGTCTACATTAGGCCTAGATAAGTAGGTATAACAATTCCGGTTGTCTATTATACTACTTAATTGTAGTGATATACCCACAGGATATACCTTAAGGACTACTTTTGTAATAATGTATCTCATCGGTCAATTAAGGGAGGGGGATGAAGAAGCAATATAACGCAGGTCTTGGTATTTTTGTAACAAATATCGACACTAAAGCTCACATGAGCAAACTCAAGATAAGTAGGTAAGTACGTACGCTTAGCATACAAATGTATCGCCACTCGCCGGCAAGTACCCCGCTCCCGCTAAACGTCAGCTCCTTTAAACGACACGTCAGTACATTCAGTAAGTAGTGACATTTTTTATTTTAATGGCCATTGTTTATGGCTAAACGGCGCTCAAAAATAAGGCTGGCTCTGAACATTATAAAGAGCTTACAAGCCCTTCCCATAAACATCACGTACGGGAGGGTCCCGTTACACGTATGCCTTCCTAATTACCCGTGATTTAGGTGTATGCCTCGGCTCAAAATATAAATCATCGCCGAACCGAACAGTGCTTATCATAATACGTGTAAGTACTGACCTGTAATCTTTTTAAAAAAACGCTGCAATCAGGATTTAGAATACAACTTAATATACTTAGTGAATTTCAACAGTTCTCACTTATTTATAAATACATAATTACGTAAAATATTCATTAAAAATGTACAATAGATAACAGTTAGGAAAGTACAGTTATCAATTTAAAATAATAGTAAAATAAGAATTTATATCATAGTTGTAAAGTTGGATAAGATATAAAAGAGTAAAATAATGATTATTAATCATTAAAAACCATTAAATTATTTAAATGTGTTGTTGGATTACAGTTTTTTTTGTTGATATGTAATCATTATCAATCATTAAAATATTTATGTTGTTGTTGGTACCTATCACAGTTTTTTTTTCTTTTTAGTTGATTAAAATATGATAATACAATGTTCCCTTGTACAGATTAAAAAAATATTTGTGGAGGATCCAGTTTTCGCAGCTTCACGAATCTGAAGAAACCCGATTTCAACGGTATCATATTATTATTTTCCAATAGTACTGAACGAAACTTTAAAAGTACTTTGCTTATTTATATAAAAATAACGCGTTAAAAAAGAAAAAACGTCTTTGTGCCAAAAGTGTAAGAGGCTTTTGTCGTAGACGCGATTTTAGATAAGGAAAGAATTATAAGAGTACAGTTATACGATATAAAACAGATCTACATATTGAATATCATAACAAAAAATCATATACCACCGTCATTTAATTCTTAAAAATGTCATTAGTAACTCATTATGGTTTAGATTATTACGGTCACTGGTCATTACGGTTTTCCAGATTCAATAAGTACTTAATACCACCTAAGCAATAAAAAAAGGTAGTTACCTAATTGAAGTAGGTAATAAATTGATTAGGGAAAATACCATATTTGGGGAATGTTATACCTACTAGTAATGAACTGCAAACATTTTGAAGTTGCTCGACCCTATAGGTAGGTTTGAGCAACTCGAAAATTACAATAGTATCTGCAAATTATTAATCATAAAAAATGACTTGCTCCACGCCTTTGTATTTATTGAAAAATAAATAAAACAAGGATTTCCATTTGCATCAGTTATCCCGCGGATGCTCCGATTGCGCTTTATCTGTTGAATTGATATTTATCGGCGCCGCTTTAAAAGAAAACAATGAAAATAGCATTGGATTCACGTCGCAGACGATCGCATTTGAAATACAAAACAATCAATTACTCCTTTTTCTGTTGCCAGTATTCACAATTCAAGATATCTGAGCGTCGAAACTCGATTTTGCACTTAAGGCCTGTTGTTTTTATTGTAGGCCGGCGTTCTTACTTGAATAAATATTCCACTGAACTGTTTATGTTCTTGACATTGTCTAAAGACTATTAGGTACGAGCTTAATTAATAGCAAATACAGATATGATATGGATATAGGAAAAAATCAATGTATCAGTAGAACTAATAACAAGTTGGATTAATTTTAATTATTTAAATACTAAATCCGCACGATGGAAAATGGTGACTTCGTCGTTCCATGTCGAAGCGTCTTTGACTATACATATATGTTTGTTTCACACAAAAAATGGACAACAATTTATTCAGGGCTAGTAATTTGGCCGGTGGACTAGTATGGCGCGAGTCGTGCGTACGTGTATCGCCGCAAAAAGTCGCCGTGCGTAACCACACGAAGCGTGTTAATAATGATGTAATGCATTTACAAAGTTCCACGTTTTGGTACCACATTGTCGTAATATAAGTAGTAATAGAGTATTAATTTATCGTATATTGTAATAATTAAAAGTTAAATAACATTTGTAAGTGAAGTATCGATGGAATAGTGTTTTGTTTAGCGCACATTTCCCTGTTGTCAAAGGTTCCAATTTATTCGGCAAACTCGAAAATACTTGACACATGTTAAAAGTTGATAGATCAATGTAATCAATAATAACTAAGGTATTATAAAAAATCTTATTCATGTGTAGTATTTTGAAGTTACATCCTCCGATTCCCGCATTATATAACTCATTTCGTTTACCAGGTAAAAACTGGACAGATGGACAGACATGAAGAAGGCCGTTTAAGCCTTTCGACACGGAAATGTAATATTTATTTGTATGCGACATTGCTGTTAGAAACAAGCCACAGGAACAATGAAAAGTTTAAATTAAACATGTTTATTTGAGACGTTCCGCGGATAAAGGTGGCGATGAATAGTTTCGGAGATATTAAATGTTTAGTAAAAGTGGGTAAAAAAGACGAATTTTCTTTATCGCTATTTCGAAGACTATAAGATGTGTTTACTTTTTTATTTTTATTTGTACTTAATTTATAAGTTGATAATTCGGTCCTAAAGTTTAGTAAACAGGTACCTTACGTCCGAAAATAAAAGCGATTAGAACATCTGCAATATAATAATTTAAAAAGCCTACAAGGTGCAATATTGTGGGTGGGCCACTGAAACCAAGTTTGCGATGGAGTCTATTTTTGTAAAAAAGACGTTCGTATAAAGCTAACCTATAAAATAAGAACCTATCTCGTTACATGCAATATAATGAGATAACTAGAGTATCAAAAATTATGAAAAGGTTATCGACGTAATTGTTTATTTTTTTCCATAAGGTACCTTTTCTTAAATTTATGGAACAAATACTGTTTTTGTGATATAAGTTTAATAGTCTTAAGTTAAAATGCGATATTGATAGACTCTATTTGAAATATTGATAGATTTCGTTACAACATGCGTTAATAACAAAATATTTTTTACTTAAAATTTAAAAACTGGTACGTTACGGTATAAATAAATATGAAACTTACCTCTCATTCTTGTTATTTTTTTTAAATACAAAATATATTTTTTAGAAGTAGGTTAGTTGGCATGTTAATAATTGGTATACATATCGGAAAACTTTGTTGAGACAAGTTTTAGAAAGACTAAAGCCCAAGTGGCTATACTTAAATTGTCTGTCTCTCACTTTTGCATTAAAATCTTCAAAAATTCATATCTCCATAACTACAAGTTAGGCAGTTAATTTTTTCTTATCAGTAACTTCTGAATTGTAGATTATTAGGATATTCATAACTCCGTACCGACCAAAAGGTAACATTACCCGTGGAAGGTCACATTTACGAATTTGTATACATAATTCGAGGCGGTTCGTATCTTCAGTGTATCGACCGGCCATTCAAAGGAATAAACGTACCTATATATGCTAGTGTTGATTTTTGAAAAGCTTTATTTAGTGTTTAAATGATTAGTAGGACATTAAATAGTACTTATATCAAACTAATTCTTGAAAAGAGGTTGTTTTCAACTACAAAGTTCTACTGCTTCTAAATTAGTGATATTTTCTTGGTTCTTTTGAAAAACATTGGGTTTTTATTTCTCTTAAATCTGAACGTAACTTGTTGCAAAAAAATCATTCGTTATGGCAATATGATTTTTAATTTCAATATGTAATATGGTTGGTCGGTGGGCGGACGAAGAGCACACAACATGTGAAGCGAACAAGTCAAAACGCCGAAGAATACAGTCCCCTGAAAACTGAAAAATTATAGTCAATATATTTACACGACGCGACGTTCTCCGCTTTATGAAAAATAAGATGGCAATTTTGAACCAACTAATAAAGTATCGATTCCTTGTTATGTTCCGTGACGCTCCCTCGCCAGACGTGATGAGGCTCGCCTTCTAATTAGGTATATGATCCGTGAGCAAGTAATTTCCGCGAGATTATCTTTCCATAATAATATGACCTCGAAGCCCAGGGAAAATAGAAATATAGCACACTGATCTCGGGAATAAATGGGCCAACTTGTGTATGGCACCTATATCAGAATATGATATAAATGTATTGACTTTATGACATGAATGAGTTGGATTGGCTGGACGAAAAAATATATATCACCGAAATAAGTATGATTGGTACTTGTAGAATATTTTAAATACCGTGATAATAAACAAACTTCCTATTTAACTACATGCCTATACACAAACTAAAATATTTGTAAACTCAACAACAAACTGAAACTAATAAAAGTTTCTTACCACTCGAAGGGCTCAAAATTAACTGTTTTTCTCTTTTTGCTCACACACTATAGGAAAAAAACACCTATAATACATCAATTTACTTATGAGTGTACACTAGATTACGTGTCGTGGGTTTTCTAAATCGTTACTTTACCTTTTAAACGTAACCATCATTGGGTGTCACAGCCTGTCGGACACTTAAGTCCTTTAAGGAATAGGTAATCGATACCTTCACAAATATTTTGCTCTTTTCCACCCTGTATGTGTTCCTTAACCGGTAAATCTATTTAATTTTAACTTGCGCACATGGGATAAGGGAATGTACACTAGTACGTACCCACCCAATCTAGTCAGACTAGTGCCTACCCTGCATCAAAAGTGATAATAATATTCAATTAGATAACTGCAGGCTAACACCTGACCTGTCGGGCTGTAGGTGGTGCTTTAACATTTTTACTGATTGCATAATATTTTACTGACGGTAATTTTTGCCAGTAGACTTTTGCATCGTGTGTTTATATAGCTAGGAAACGAATATTTCACGAAGCAAACTCACAAAACATTATTTTATTGTTGTTTTGTGCGCGCGGAAGCCGTTGTGGAACGGCGGAGTTGTTTGTGCCAGCACTGGACGGACGCCTGCCGCCTTTCCTGAGCGTTAAACTTAAGCACAACCGTTCTATTACTACGCTTTAGAATGGAATTAGTTAAGTTTCCCTGGAGTTACGTACTTCTTACTGATAGAATTCTCACGAAATAGTACTAGATAGGTACTAACGATTATAATTCTGTGACTAATTTTCTTGCTTGAATGAACTGGCCGAGATGTGTTTTATACAAATTGAAAAGTAAATTTTTCACAAAAATATACGGCTTATATTTCTAATAATGGAAATTTGGTTATTTAGCAATTACACTTGGAAAATACTTTTTATAATTCTGAGTTTTTGATGACGTTTGCTGTAATAATATTATGATGCACAATCTACAACTACAATATTTCTTTGTTTCAGACGATAATGACTTTTACTACACACCGGTAGAGAGGAGCTTTGCTCAAGTTCAACCACCCCTGTTCCCGAGTCGACCACCGACTTTCTACGAACACGGGGACTCGTACCGAGTGCGCAGGCACCTCAGCAACCTCTTTACAATGACGGCTATGTAGATTCCCGAGTCCGAATTACAATCAGAATCCTTCGCCTTTCAATTACCGTCGGGTAGGAGTCAATCTGGTGGGCAATACTATATAAATCAACCCGATTATAACCCTCCGCCACGCCAAAAGTACAGGCAGCGCTACCTCACAATTACCAAATTGTACATCCAGCATCAACTAAAAAACCTAATGTATCGCAGGTTCATTCCGTAGCATATCAAAATGACCCATCAAAACCAGAAACATTCTTAGGTCAAATAACTATAAATAATCCTGACATTGATTATTTGCAAAACACACGTTTTAAAAATATACCTTTTGACGGAATAGCCTTAAAAGTAATGGTCAAAGCGGACACATTGCTCATGATGAAGATATTGACAATGATAATCAAGATCTATTCGATCATCACGAGGTTACTACGTACAATCCGAACAAGATAATCGCTAAGATAAGACAGAATGTGAAACCAAATGCAGGCAAGGTTTACCCACTACGAACATTCAGAACTAGAAGAGGAAAACACTGACTTGGGAAATGTTCCAGGGAAAATATTCACCAGGAACACAAATATCAGGCAATCAAATGCAGAGCCAATATCTATCATGGTTCATCTACGGAATATAAGGGG